>JAVJIX010000010.1:3716666-4942500 GCA_036785185.1 Paratrypauchen microcephalus
GAGTAGCTATTTCAATGAAAAAAGCCTGATCCGTTCCAGTGTAACATTTTTTTTTTATAGTGTAATGTGTTCCTGACGGGCTAAGAGACTAGACCAGGAATAAAAGAACATGGAATAAACCAGGTCTGGCCAGAACTAAACCTGGATTGGACCTGTTATTATTATAACATGGCAGTGCCGTTGGAGGAGCGCGGTGCTCGGTGCTCATGTCTCCGCACATTTAAGAGGCCGAGAAAGACGCTCTTTCAGCGGGAATAAGAGCGGGGCGGGGCGAGCTCTGCTTCTATCTGACCTCCAGAGCCGGGGGGCTGACACTGTGAGCTATCAGGCCGCTCTATCAGCTCTCTGTGTGGGCTCTGGTTCTCTCTGACTTCCAGAGCGCGGCTCACACTGTGAGCTGTGAGCCGCGCGGGCTCGGCCCCGAGGAGGAGGCACGCGGCGGCGCGGCTCAATCCCGCAGCCCCGGTGTAGCGCGGGCTTGCGCCGTATGGACGTTTTGATCCTTCGATGTCAGCTCTTCCTATCATTGTGAAGCAGAATTCACCAATTCACTAAGGGAACGTGAGCGGGGTTTAGACCGTCGTGAGACAGGTGAGTTTTACCATACTGTGTTGTTGTGTCTCCGCTCCCATCGCATGTTCGGCGGCGCTATATTGAGCCGTGCCCCCCCCCCAACACATTCCATTGAAAATCTATGAAAGTTCGAGTGTTTAAACGAGAGAGAAATGCGAGAAAAAAGTGTAGAATGTGTGTGGTGAGGCATTTACAGCCCTAAAACATGTAGAACAATTGCCAAATACAAAGTTGTCCTACCTCGTGGACCTCTCCCACCGCGGGCCACCTCTGGAACCTAACCCCGTGTGTGTTGATAAAGTGTATTTACGTTTCGGGGCGTGCATCTGAGCGTGCATTAATTGAATTTTTGAGATTTGTTGTTTCTAAAGTGCTTTATAAATAAAGTTGGATTGGATTGGAGATTTCGCATTTCGTAACCTGAAATTTCATTCGTATCTAGACACCAAAATTTGACGTGAAGGCGTTTCGTAACTTGAAATTTTCGTTTGTTGGGTCATTCGTAAGGTGAGGTACCACTGTATTTTATTGTTAAAACATAAACTGCAAATCTAATCGAAATCTCAATGCTTGTCAAAAGAAATTGCAATTACGTAGGTATTTTCCCCAAACCATGCAGCCCCACTTTTAAACGTATTATTATTAAATATCATATGGCATGTGTTCTTTTCTATAGTTGAGTCCAAATAACAATTTTTTAAATGGTCAACGATTATCTTTGATCAGTCACAATTGTCCCATATAACTACAGCCTTATCACAGAGCACTAAAAATTCTCAAAAATAAAAAAGCATGCATAAGTACCACCCATAGCTCTGAAAGAGGTGATGACTCAGTGTTTGTGTCCATCTCTGTGTGAATGAACTCCTCAGACCAGTGTGTATTTCTCACCCGTCAATAATGCTCTGCCTCCTCTCACTATAATCCAATAAGACACAAGCCATGACACCTACAGGGACTCCAGTGTGACAGACATAACAACCCACTAATCTGATATATGTCACCGAGATGTACTTAAACGCACCGTGAAAGAAGCCTCCGACTGAATTAGGAAAGGGCAACTGTAACATCTGCTGACGCAGGCTAGAGTTGGAATTGAAAATGTGAATATGTTTTTATTCTAATGTATTTTTAAGAATTTCATCAGACATCATAAAAAGATAGAAGTGCCTTTAGGAGTAAAACTTAGACAAACTTTAGTGATCCACAGGGGAAATTACTTGGACACAGTAGCTCTCACACCACAATATAATATAATAAAAAAGAGAAAAATATATAAATGATAATAATAAATTCTAAAAAATGAGTAGCAAAAATAGGAAGAAACTAGTGTCAAATAAGGCATAATTATATAAATGTATACATATAAGTAAAGTAAAAAGTACAAATATAGTAATATAAATACAGTAAAATACTATCACAAACAACAGTTTTTTTAAAAATAACTACACTTAGCCTTACAAACATATCTACAGAATTAATAAAACCGTAGCCCCTAACTAAGCCTGAATCATTCTTACTAAACTATTTGTTCATCTATTATTAAGGTTAATCATGAAGGTTGTGGTAATTATAAAGTGGTGCCATTATTTCAAAGTTCATTTTGAAAAAAAAAAAAGGAAATATAGTATGTAGAAGTTACTGCCTTCTATTTAGGGCTGGAAGATTAATTGCAATTGAAAATGCAATTTGAATGGATGAATATCTCAAAGACTGCAGTTTTTAAAACATAAATCAAAGATCTAATCACAATCACAGTGTCAGAAAAATTTCAATTTGATATTTTTTCCCAAATAGTTCTTGGCCATTGTCTAATGTCCAATTCCCCTTGGACAATGTTAACGATGTAACTGTAATAGTCTATGGCATTTAAAAGCGTCTTACTTTTGCCAAGTATTTGCACTGGTTTCTGAGAAGGACCTTATGAACCCGGCTAAAGCTGAATGTGAGGAATTCAGTTCAATAAATGTGGAAACTGCAGCGTTGACTTTGGTTTGGAGCCCAAACGAGTGAATGCAGAGAGAAGGGAAATGTGGTTTAAGCAAATGCAGAGTAAAAACATCAGAAATTTAACATAATTCAGTTCAAAGATCACATTTTAAATGTGTGAGAACTGACAAAAAGACTGAAATATGAAATGACAAACGATGTGTTTCAAAACATGTTTGTTCAGATCTAAACTATAGGATATTTTGTTTGTAGATGAAATGATGGTACTTCAAAAGTGTAATCCTTTGTAATTTGCAAATTGCATCCATTCAAATTGCGATTTTGATTCGATAACTAAGGTCTAATCAGAAAAAATATGAACTCTTAAAGGTGTAATGCGTGATGATTCTAGTGGAGGGTCTGCCACCTGCTTATCTCCATGGAAATGTTCTTACTTTGTCTAGAATGTTTCACAGTAGAGATTAAAACTTATCGATCACAAGCGAGACAAGCAGGTTACAACACTACGCTACATTACAAGTCATATCTGTGGAGTGTCGCCCTCTCCACTCTGTGTTTTTGAGCAATAAAAACACACATCATGAATAAATGTTAGATTTATATGTTTAATGTCTTGAACATGTTTAAGACAAGTGAAAATGTTGCACAGTGCATCTTTAAAATATTGCTATTTTACTTTTATTATTTTCTACAACTGATCACACGCATTTTTTGAGTGTAGGAAAACACTGTCTTGTGAAAAGAATCAAAAACTCTATTACTTGCACATTATATTGGCTCTGATGAATCACATTAACTATTGCCTGAATAAAACTGCTGACAATACTTCAAACTGGTCAGTGCGGTCCCATATTGCTGTACTTCTCTTTCCTGTGCCTTGTTCTGTTTCGTGTCTGTGGTTTGTGTTGGCTGAATGGATGAATATAAATTAACCATGTAAAAGTCTAGGTCAGCTTTCTCATTATTTCTAATTTGTTACGCCCTAATATTACCAGTATAATTCACGCACATGGTACCGCTCATACTCAACTTAAAAATGGGGGCTCAGAAATGTACTTAAGACATTATGTGTAAACTAAAATAGTATTATGATATCTCCCTTGTGTTATGGCTATAATGATTTCAGTCTAGAGTAGAATGGTTGGTGTTGGTATTATGGTGTTTCCTTGGGGATTTCTCATAGATTTAGAACTGCAGCGTTTGCATTGATACAGCAGTTATCAGCAGCCGTCACGGTGGATTTGCGTTGCCTGAAATGTTCCACAGTTTAGCATTAAACTTGTCTATCTCCATGGAGACAAGCAGATGGCACTACCAGGTCACGTTACAGGTCAGATCTGTGGAGAAGTAAGCCTTCACTATACGAATACATGATTTTCAACATATTTTTTAGCAATAAAAACACATTTATTTCAGTATAAGCAAGATAGACAATTTTAATGCTGTATGGTGGAATATTTCAGGCAAAGCAATAATATATCCTGGAGACAAGAAGCTGATGGATCCCTCAGTACAAAAATTACAAAGAGCACACTTTGAACTTATTAAAGGTCCCATGGCATGAAATTTTCACTTTCTGAGGTTTTTGAACGTTAATGTGAGCTCCCCTACCCTGTTTAGCCCCCCCCATGGTTTATTTATTTATTTATTTATTTATTTATTTATTTGAATGGGACAGCATGTATTAATGAACGACTAGTGCCGTAAATACACCGGATTTAGCTAGGAGCTAATTTCCATCCGTAGTCCCATTGGAAGGGGTAAAACAGGATACAATAAAAGAGCAGAACATGCAGTGACAGACAATAATAAAAACAGTCTAGATTAAGACAATACAACAAACATTATACACATGGTTGGACAAGACATAAAACAAATCTGTACAATCACTTAAAATGCCATGAGGTAGTTCTAATACTAAGGTGCTTTTAGTTAAAGTGCCTATGATAGTGCTCATTCACTCACTCACTACAACTTACATACACACACTCAGCTTCATGCACTCACATTCACTCTCACACTAGTCTAAAAAGATTAAAAGATTAAAATGATTTTTAGTGATCACATCTTTGATTATTAAATAGCCAACCCTTTAGTTGTTTTTTAAAAGACCCAAAGGTGGCGCTGTCCCTGACTGCAGCAGGCAGAGTGTTCCAGCTCAAACAGCCCTTTATAGAAAGAACGTTTTGGGCAAAGGTTAAAAGTTGCGAAATGTCTAAACTGAGCATTTGCGATCCTTTTCTGCGTTACAAAAAATCGGAGCTCAAATGGGCGATTTTGAACAAGGCACCTGATTGACGTCAGATCGAAAAAAGAAATGCAAATGCAGTTCCACCCCCGTCTGTCTGTACTCAGCGTCTCTGTAAATCACGCCCAGAGAGTTTGGACTGCGAATGCGCTAGGCAATGCGAAATGCGTTTTTTTATTTGCCTGGAGGCAAATAAAAAAACGTTTCTAGGTGTTTCTAGGCTCGGAAGTCCTTTATCTGAGCCTCTGGACCTTTGAACAGCAGTGGTTTAATTTTATTTTCTGTGGAAATGTGTTTATTTTTCAATGGAACGCTTCAAATCTCTCCCCCGTGCAAAAACACGGAAATGGATCAGCTGAGAGCTCTGAGCCCAGAGCGGAGAGTTTGGCCACGCCCCAACCCTCTACTATTGGCCAGCTCTTTTCTCCTCATTTGCATTCAAGCAACAATGCCCATTATGACCTGTTCTGAGGGAGAAAAATTACTCTTTCTCATCTTATCTCTGTTTCGCATGCACTGAGTGTTGATTTTGAAGAAGGATTCATTTACAGTATTAGGAAACCATTAAGGAGCCATATAAAAGCATCAAGAAGTACCATGTCATGGGATCTTTAATAATTTATATTGACTACTTACTGTTATACTCGCACATTAACCATACAGTACATGATTTTGATTCCTTAGTGTATATGTTTTTCTCTTCCTGCAGAAATTGTAGACGGGAATGCTAAGATGACCCTGGGAATGATCTGGACCATCATCCTGCGCTTTGCCATCCAAGACATCTCCGTGGAAGGTCCTCTCTCTCTCTCTCCTCCACACACACTTCCTTTTTTCCCCCTAAAAAAGCAACATTTGCAATTGAAAAACCCTCTTTGACCTTTTTACCTCACCACTCCACACTAAGCCAACTACACAGTGTATACATCGTGGATCATTGCCATTAATTTGAATAAGAATGTAGGTTTCGTCTATACAAATGTAAATATATATGTTACGCTCATCATCTTGGTGAATGTATTTAATGTACTTAAAGTGTAATCCAATTGAAGTGTCAGGAGCTATTAAAGTGAATAAAACCAGACTTAGAGAGATTTTTTAGTTAGCTTTAGTTCATTTTAGTTGCCCACTCTCTTTACCTTGTTGCTAATCTGACACTAAACTAGGATTAAGTGAGAGTAGATCAAAGAGCTTCAAAGGACCAGATAATCCCTCAGATCGGTTGCTTTCTCAGTTCAGACACTGGCTCTTTTTGTATTGAATTTTGGGTCACACAATTATAAAATACTTGTCTGGTATTGTAAATGAAATCATCTGTACACAGCATTAAACAAAAAAATATGACTGTTGCTTATAGTGCTTGGGGTATTCAAGAACCGATATGATAGGAAAGGGCAGTTATGAACTTACCAAATGTGCAAAATCAGCTTGCACTTTTCCTTAATTATTCTCTGAAAAATATACAGTAATTGGCAACATTTCAGTTGATGCCATTTTAAAAGTAGCAATTTCATCAACGATTTTTGTATTTGCTGTGCCAAAGCAATGAATCTTTTTATAGTGTAAAAGTAGGCCTGACATGATAGCAAATTTTGAAGTACGCTATACAGCTGAAGGAAATATAAATGATAAATGATAATATTGAAACTAATTTGCTACTGCCACTGACACAAAAGAGCAGATGCAAACCACAAAAAACTGTTCTAAATGTACATTATTGTTAGAAACCATGAGCTGCAATAGATAAATAGCAGAATGAAACACAATTAGTACTTTGGTTTGTTATTGGTAAATTATTAATTCAACCTTCTACAACTAAAATCTAATAATATAGTCAAAAAATAATCAAACATTTCCCATTAATGCAAAGAGACACAATGTTATATTCTTCCAGCTTTCATATATTGAACAATAAGTTGATATAGTAATCATCGTGACAGGCCTAGTCAGCTCAGGGTTTCTAACAATATTTATTATTATGTATGGGTTGAGAATGATGAAAAAAAACTGTTGCTATAGACTTAGACTTAGCCTTAGACAAACTTTATTGATCCACAAGGGAAATTGTTTTAGTGATTCATAATTTAAAACATATCTTTTGAATGTGAAAAAGTCCTCAAAATGTTGAGACTATGAATAGCATAATGTTTAAAGCCCCAGTGTGTAGGATTCGTGGCGCATAGGTGGATGGTGCTATTGCACTTCCTGTTTTAGCTACGGCAGACCTCGAGGGTCACCCGGTTGCGCCGTAGCGCGGACAGCTCGCGTACCAGCGCAAGAACTGCGCGCTACTACTGTATACATAAAACGCGGTCCCCCCCGTTCACTTTTTTCTTCTTTTTGTATGAAAACACACATTCCCGATCATGTACCATGACACTCTACACATCAAATGAAACCTTACAGTCTCCTCTTTTTGACTATGCAATTCATTTCCCGGCACAACAATCTCTCCCCGAGCACATGGGGCTTTTATACGGAAAAGCACAAAACGGAAAAGCACAAAGCTTACCTTTGAAGGCTCTGCCCAGGTCAAACTCAGCATTTCACCATAAGCTTGGTCTGAAATCTGTCCATAAGGATCCAGCGAATAAAATCCAGTAAAACAATTTAGTCCAAAACACGTGTTAGATCCATTGCGACGTCTGATCCGGCAACATGCTTGTCGTTGTTTACCCAAAACCTGAAGGCGAAGGCGGAGCCCAAATGTCCTTCTGCGGCTCTCGTATTCAAAATGGCTGCTTCTATATGGGGAAGATCCCCCTTTTATGTGACTATATCTAAGTCCAAAAGAATACTTTGATTTCATGATGGAAGTGAAAAGGCTCGGAAAACAATGTATTTTTGAATGGGTATCTTCAATTTTGGTAATTAACGGGTAAAAATCTTACACACTGTCCTTTTAAAGGTAAGGAACTACTCTATATAAGGCACACTTCAATCAGTAATAAATACTGCATATATCCTGATTCTTATGTTGCAATGTTTTGTTTTCAGAGACATCGGCCAAAGAAGGTCTTCTGTTGTGGTGCCAGAGGAAGACAGCTCCGTACAAAAACGTCAACATCCAGAACTTTCACATCAGGTTTGGTTTAAGCTTCATAACTCCACTCACATACCTCTTCAGTGAGTGTGATAGAGAGAAAATGAGGCTATTATAGTTGGAGGTGTTTTACAGTGCAGTGGAAACTCTCTCTGTTTGACTTGTTTAAGTGCCCAGAGTCAAAACCAGGTGCTGTTTTCACACTGGAGCAAGCTTTAATATGGACCATTGTATGCCACTGTGCTTTAAATACATGCTTTTATTTGTTACAACTCTTTTACATACTATGACTAGACATGCTTACGTTTCATAATTTCTTATCAATAATCCAATTTTGTTCATTCACATCTTACATTTGAAGTTAATATGCCATCAAGTTATTATTGTTTGACTCATGTTTAGAAATAAACTAGACTTTTCTTATTAGAAAGAAAGATCAAACAATTTAGACAAACATTGTGATGAGATTTGCGTTATATGTTTTAACAATAGGATTCTGTTCAACGTTCACATTTGTTCAAAGTTCACATGTCCAGGAACAGTACAAAAAGAAGAAATAGGCCTGAACAAACTGATAAAAGACACATGCTTGGATAGAACTACATTACAGCATTAGCAGTTTTTATGATGAAAAAATTTGCTGTTTGTCTTTTGAGAAAATTGACTAAATATCCGAGGATGGGCCAAGTTCTCATACCACAAGTTGCACATGTTCCCCGGGCGCCTGAAAGATGAGCTGCCCACTGCTCCTGAAGGATGGGTCAGATGCAGAGAAATGATTTCCCTACAGGGATAAATAAAGGATAACAAAAAATAAAAATAAAATAAAGAGTGAGATTGTGCACATGTGAGAAAAATTATCTTGTGAGACCCCAACCCCATGTTTTTACATTTGCAATAGACTAAAAAGGGCTGGAAAGTTACATTTCTTCAGGAGCTATTATTCCAAACGAAAAAAAACAAACATTGCTACAGTGAAAGCAAAAATATTAAATAACATAAGTCATAAATGGCGAGGCCAAAATCGTAAATTGTACAAAACATTTCCAGCAGTCTTGTTTATGCTATATTCACTGCGAGTGGCATTAACCCTCCTGTCGTGTTCGGGTCAAATCTGACCGTTTTGCAACTTATAATACTCATAAATATTATGTTTTTCATCTGATTACCTCAAGACCTTATGATATCCTCCACACTGTGTACTTGAACATATAAAAGTGATGATCACCTGTTTCATTAAATTTTGAGTGTTTTAATCAGCCTTGTTACACCTGTGGTGTTCCCGGTCAAAAGTGACCACCATAGGAAATGAATGGGTATCCAGAGTAAATTCATTCAACATACAGAAAACATCCTCATACACACTGCCCCAGCTCACACACACACACACACACACACACACACACACACACACACACACACACACACACACACACACACACACACACACAGGAGCAGCTATGCCTGGAATATGCAGGTGTACATGGGGAAACCCAGTACTGGAAGGGCCGAAAAAAAACAGGGCATGCGTGTTGTGCTGGACATGACAACCGGTCTCCAAGGACATAATATCACATGTGACAACTTCTTCACATCACATGCTCTTGGTCAGGAGCTACTGAAAAGAAAGCTCACCATGGTAGGGACAGTGAGGAAGAACAAGCCCGAACTTCCCCCTGCGCTGGTATCGACCAGAGGAAGACAGGCACTCTCATCACAATTTGCATTCACTGACACTCACACTCTTGTGTCATACGTTCCCAAGAAGAACAGAAATGTCATCCTGATGAGCACAGTACACAAAGACGCCGCTGTCAGCACCACAGAGGACAGGAAGCCTCTGATGATCCAGGACTACAACAAGAACAAGGGAGGCGTTGACTGCCTTGATAAGGTAATGTAAAGTCTCATCATGCATTTTATTTTATTTTTATCTAGGTGAACCATAGCATTTTGTGTACGACAGATTGAATATTGTTCCTAATCTTGTTCCTTTATTGTAGCTTACTGGTACGTACACCTGTAAGCGGATGACGGCTCGCTGGCCTGTGGCACTGTTCCACAACATCCTGGATGTGTTAGCTTTCAACACGTATGTGGTGTGAACAGCAATCGACCCAACCTGGAATCAGGGGAAAAGTTTCAAGAGGAGACTTTTCCTCGCTTTGGTGACTCCTCTTATACAGCGACGCCAGCACATTCCCCGCACACCGGCCTCCGCCAGTCTGGTTAGGAGCATGCAAGCTCCAGCCCCAGCCCTGGCTGCTCTCCCCCAACAAGGACATGGGCAGAAAAGGAAGCGTTGTGGCCTCTGTGCCCCTAGAGACATCAAAACGAGCCTGACATGCTGCTAATGTCATGCTTATGTTTGTAAGGCCCACTCTGACCTGAGTATCACATGCCACTCATGTGCATGAGTACACACACACACACAAACACACACACACACACACACACACTTTGGTGTTTGGTTTTCCATTTATTTTTTGTATTATATGTTCATTTTGTAGTTCATTTTCAGTGCCCAATTGTACTTTCACTGATGTTATTTAATGTTTACTTCTATAAATTGCTCTTAGACACTACTTTGAAACATTGTTCTCAACTAAAGAATGTTTAATAAAACAATTGGTGGTGAAAAAAAAAAAATTGTGCTAATTTAAGAGCAGTTAAAACAGACCGGTCAATTTTGACCGGGAACACTAAAGTAGGGGGCTGGAGGCGAACACGACCGGAGGGTTAAAGCGCCTGGACACAGTAAATTATGTAGAGCTGCCCACTGTGCTCCTCTGAGGGGGATGAAAGCAGAAGGTCAGGACAGGCTGAGGTGAGGTTGTCCCAGGATACTGATCCCTGCCCCCACCGAAGCTTTCATCTGATTTATAATTTGTGTTTGAGAGCATCTTTCTGCCTTCAAAACCTCTCTTCTGTCTCTAAAGAACCAGAGACGGGTAATGTTTTAGTATTCTCTCTCTGTAATTTACTGTAATAGGTTGTCCACCCACTCTCCACAGAAGGAACAGTCTTAGTGATATGTAGACAAAACAACAACACTATGCTCAGTTTCTCTCTTTGTTTTTGTCTCAACTGTGAGTATAAAATACGCATAAGAATATAGATTATAATATAGATTTGGGTCAAAATAAATCTACTCTCCCGGTACATCTTTAAACTACCTTTAAATCAGTGTTTCTCAAATAGTGGGATGGGCCTTCCTGGGGGGGCGCGGTGTGATGCCAGGGGGGGCGCGTTTGACCCTGGGAAACATGCTTTTTTGCCGTACTGTACTAGAACTAAGTGTAATTGCACATCAACAACAGTAGTTGGCAGTGGCACTCTCATTGTTGCTCTGGGGCACGGTCTGGAACCTTAAATACGCGATATACGCGCAGAACAGACTCACCATCAGCAGAACATCCTCTGTCACAGAAAAACACGTATATTCCACTTTAGTCCGACAGAAGCTGACGCATCAGCGGCACAAGGAGAGAGCGTTTTTTTTGTTTGTTTGTTTTTTCAGCACTTTAAGTTTATGCAAATGAGCCATGTGGTTTTAAGTTTTGTTTCTGTAAAACGTAAACAAACGTGCACAAATCTGCATTAAACACATTAATATTTGAGTCCTCAGTGCAAATAGACAGTGCAGTCTTTGTTGTAAGTTTCTTTCTTTTTTGTTTTTAATGTTAAAGGATACAATGTTATGCAGAGGTGTACTAATAACAATTTTCTACACAAATAATACTATTAATAGTCACGCGCAGGAAGGGGGGCGTGAATTTTTTTCTTCTTCCTGGGGGGGCGCCACAGAAAATAATTGAGAAGCACTGCTTTAAATGAACACAAACATACCTGGAGTTGTGTTTTGTTTCATAATAAACTGTATTTCTTCAGGAGTTAATGCATTTTTTCTCTTTCAGTTGGAAAGATGGTTTGGGCTTCTGTGCACTCATTCACCGACACCGTCCTGAACTCATCGACTATGGAAAACTACGCAAGGTCAGTCACTCATGTGTAACTGTACAAGATAAAATATCAAAACTTAATTTCAGCATGTTTGGATATAAGTACCACAAGTATTTATAAATAGTACAAATAGTGTGTACATTTAAAATTTTGTGGAATTGCTACGATGAGAGATTAGTGTGCAGACTGCAGTGGTTTATAAAGTCCTTATTTTCAAATGCTGTTTAGTCATTATAATAACAACGCAGTCTGTTCATCTCACTTATAGTCAGCAGTCTGTTGCCTCCTGCTGAGATAATATCAAACATTTATCAAACACAAAAGCTGAAGTCTGGTATTTATGACAGGTTTTTCATCTTAAAATAACTGGCAAAGCTTCTTGTTAATGGCTACTTATATTAACATCACAGTACAGTCATTATGTATAGGTTTTTGTCTGATCTAGATGTATGGAAGTGTGTTTAAATATAAAAAAAATACCAGCTACGTTTCACATACATTACTGATGATTCTCAGTCTTGAATGCATCTTGTTTAGTTACCATACACCGTGACCATCTGTAAAGTTAGTGGATGGATATAGCTAACCTGCTAGCCGCCACGTTCCAAATAGGAAGTGACCATGGGCACATTTCCGGCTCTATCAACTTCAGTTCACGTTGTATTGAAAAAATCATCACCCCTCTCTCTGTATCTGCTGCTGTCAGGCTCCTCATTTTGGTCTTAAATTTTTCATATTAATCCACTCTTACATGATCCTGGTGTTTTTATTTTGCTACTTCCTATTCCTATTTCCTATTCCTAATATGGAACTTGGCTCCAGATTTGCCCCATAACTGCTTGCGTCATGCGCTTCATTTGACTGGAGCCGAACGCTATGTGACGTCACACTCCCTTAGTCCACTTCTTTATACAGTCTATGGCAGGGGTGGGCAAACTTTTTGACTCGTGGGCCACAAAGGGTTCTAAAATTTGACAGAAGGGCCGGACCAGGAGCAGGTGGATTTAGTGTTTTGGTAATCCACCTCATAAGAGCAAAAAATAACATGGGATATGTAGAAAACATGTGCTTTATTTCAGTTAAAAATAAACAAAAGCATTACAACAAAATGTCCATCTTTGAAGTTCCGCTGTGTTTAGCTATTTATTGAAATGACTCTTAAAACACAGTAAATGCAGTTAATAAAATACAGCTTTTTTATTACTAACAGTTACTATTTTAAATCACTGAAAGTTCTGTTCTCCTTCAGGTTCTTTCGTTCTTTCGTTGACTGCTTGCTAGCATAGTTAGTATGTTTTGTGGCAAAGTGACGACTGATATTATATTCTTTAAAACCGCTACAGTCTCTTGGTATATCAGGCATACAGCAGCTGATAAAAATATTTACTTGTCCTCTCCTTATTAAACACTCGACATTCTCTGTCCACTTTTCTTTTCTTAGCTCCGTTCATCTTTACAGGAGGGCTGAGGGGTAAAAAGTAAAGCATAAACATGGAGCAAAACACCGCACCTCAACAAAGGTCAATGTATCTAGTGCGTCAGCTATTGGAAAACGCCAGAATTGCAGGCAAATTAAAACTTTAAAACGTTAACAAGGTTTATTAATATAATTTCTTCAAGTTCGGCAGGCCGGATGAAAAAGCTTAACGGGCCGCATATGGCCCCCGGGCCGTAGTTTGCCCATGCCTGGTCTATGGTGTATATAGGTATTTTAAAACATGCCATAACAAATAAAGGCATTTTAAGTTGATAAGAGAGTGCCTTAGTTTTCTGTATTTTTGTATATATAAGGGCATTTCAGTGACATTTCGGTTTTTGTTTCTTTCTTGCTGCAGGATGATCCAATGACCAACTTGAACACAGCCTTTGATGTTGCAGAGAAATACCTGGACATCCCGAAAATGTTGGATGCAGAAGGTAAGCTCAAAAAGAAATTATGTTTCAAAATGATCACGTTGAACTCACTTCCAGAAGCAATTTTGAGAAAGTGCAGTGCAGTGAATGTTTTTTGTCTAAAGCCACTGTTTTTAGATTTAAAGTATGAACATTACATTGACTCTCTAATTTAATACCTGTGTCCGTGGTAGTGGACATTTTAATGTGATTTTAAAGTTTTATTGAAATTTAATCAAACCAAACTGATACTTTTCTTTTATTTGTTCTTTTATCTAAACTTTAAATCACCCAAGTCTGCTCTCCTTTAATAGCACAATGATTAGCACTTTCCACAATGAATTCATTTTAGTGCAACAAAACTTAATTTATAAAAGTTCACTATGTAACTTTTCTGGTATGAGGAGATGTTACTGTTTTTCCTGGAATGATAAAAGGAGAAATTCAATTTGTCAACTGGACAAAGTTTATTTGTTCAAAAATGTTTCGCAACTCATCCGAACAATTTGAACAGAGTGCCTTGGCCTCATATCCAGGCACGCCACCCACACACTGGTATCGTTATGTTGATGATAATTTTTCAAAAATTCAAGATTTGGAACCTTTTACTGCACATATCAATTCTGTAGATCCGAACATCAAATTCACCCGTGAAGATGCCAAGGATAACAGGATTGGCGTTCTTAGATTGTGCAGTAACGATAGGAGGAGACCGGGGACTCCAAGTAGAAGTCTTCAGGAAGCCCACACACACAGACCAATACCTGCTTTTTGATTCACACCACCCACTGCAGCACAAACTGGGTGTTATTCGGACATTACAACACAGGGCCCAAATGGTTCCCACAAGCACAGAGGGTAAGGAGAAAGAAGAACAACATGTGCAGGAAGCCCTCTCCGTTTGTGGATATCCTAAATGGGCTGTCAACAAAACCAAGAGAGACAAGGACAAGAAACAAGACAACAGAGAATCACAACCCAGGAGGAAAGGGGTAGCGATTCCTTACCTGGGCGGCGTTTCTGAAAAACTGCAGAGGATTTCCAGACAATATGAAATCCCAGTTTATTTCAAACCCACAAACACTTTAAGACAAAAACTCGTCCACCCAAAGGACAAAACACCGAGCCACAAACAAAGCAATGTGGTCTACTCCATTCAGTGTAGTGAAGACTGCAGTGAGCGCTATATTGGAGAAACCAAGCAGCCACTTCACAAGAGGATGTACCAACACAGACGGGCGTGCCAGAGTGGACCGTCATCTGCCGTACATCTTCACCTAGAAGCCACAGGCCATTCATTTGAGGACAGTGAGGTTCAGATCTTAGCCAGGGAAAAGAGCTGGTTTGAGAGGGGAGTTAAAGAGGCTATTTTTGTCAAAAAGAGAATCCTTCTTTAAACAGGAATGGGGGAATCAGACATGATTTGTCTCACATTTATAATTCCATTCTCAAACCGAAATCAAAACAAACAAAGGAAACAATAGGGCAGCCAGGTCAGGTCCAGAGGTGTGAAAACACCATTAGAGTTTGAATGGGTATGCTAAACTAGACACCAGAGAGAAACTGAAAACAAAAGACAGAAACTCAAAACAAAGAGGTGGGTATAGTTTCAGAATAATTTCAGTGTAATTAGCTCATCTCTGCAGCTAGATATAAGCAGTGTCCATCAGCACTCTAACCAGAACTGACGAAGCAACTCGGATGAGTTGCGAAACGTTTTCGACCAAATAAACTTTGTCCAGTTGACAAATTGAATTTCTCCTTTTATCTTGGATTCTACCTGGATGACTGATTCTTCACACATTTTTCCTGGATCAGTCTATCTTTCTTTATTCAATTATAGGGCTTTCATTGCTTAAAAAAAATAAAACATAAAAAATAATAATATACCATCACCTGCTTGTTTCCATGGAGATAGATCAATTTAAAATAATACCACTATTAGACAATTTAGGCAAAGCAATAACAAGCAAATCGCAAAACTACCACAAAAGTTGCATAGTGCTGCTTTTATTTTCTTTTAACCTGCTAGGTGTTATAATGTTATGGCTGATTTTTTGATAAATGCAAAGCTGTTTTAGGTCATTCTGAACTCTCATCTCTGATAATACTGTGTTCCCATTACATCCAATTGTTTAGAATGAAGCCATTCCCATGGCATTTGTTCCTGTTTGTGCACTGATGTAAGCTTTATTTAACCACTCACATCCCCTCCACCATACCCCCCCATCCCTCTCCTCTGCCCCTGTGTCCCGTCCACAGACATTGTAGGCACAGCCCGTCCGGATGAGAAAGCCATCATGACCTACGTGTCTAGTTTCTATCACGCCTTCTCCGGGGCCCAGAAGGTATCAAGGATGCCTCCTTCCCTACCTCCTACCTCCTTCATTCCTCACTTCCTTTCCTTGTTCTTCCTATTAATGATCCTTCTCTCTCCTCCAGGAGTCACTGTGTTTTCAGCATGGTTCACCAAATGCATGATGGGAAAGTTGGGAAGGCAGTGAGCACAAGGGCATTGTCAGTCAGTCTGCATTGTAATGAATATTAGTGAGAATTGACTGTTACAACTCACATTATATTAGTTATGTTTTTTACATTGAGAGAATTGTAATCTGCATTGTAAATCCTGCGTTATTGATGAACTGAATCACAATGCAGTTATGTGGCTTAAAAGCTATATCACAAAATATAAACTCCCCGTGGGCTGTTAGCGATTTTACAGAAAACATGGGTAAAGTAGTGGGTAAAAGTAGTTTCAGTGCCTTTGACATTGTGACTTATGGATAGTGTTGCCACATACTCAAATTTCAAACTTGATTTTGATAATAAAGAAAAGTCTTGGTACAGAATTTTTTAACACAGAATCATATAGTCTTAAGATATCTAGAACAATAGATCCAGATATACTGTATATAAAACTGAAATCCAGATTTGTCTTCCTCCTTTTAATTTTTTTTCAAATTTTAGTACCAATTATCATCTGGGTATTGATTTTTTTCACAACCATTTGACATTTGACATAAACTCCAACCTGCTTGAGTACACTTGAGCAAGTCCAATTATTAAAGACTTTGTTACCTGCGATGCAAATAAAACTGAACTAGATTACCTTTATAAAGTAATGCCCTCTACAAATATGCTGCTTAACTGCACAGGGCTGCTATTGTTAACAATCAATTTGACCCAAACTACAGAGAAAAGTGGCCCTCCACGTGCTCCTGATTGGCTTTGATAATTGGATGAAGCAGGTTAATGTCAACATATGACGGCGTACTAGGCTTGTCACAAAAACCTACTACAAAAGCTGTGTAAAATATTGCAATAGACTGTACTGAAGGCCATTTCATGACCAATAGGCATGTCACGATAAGAGATTCTGAAGTGAGAAGTAAATACAGATGATAAATACAGATGATAAACGATAATACTGAAAGCAAAACATAAAGCAGAATTATACCTTGAAAAGTACTTTAAATGTACTTAAATATTACTGGGCTGCAACAAATAAACAGTTCAAAATTCAACCATCAATACCTCAAATCTTATCACATTGCTGAAAATACTGACCTACAAAAAATATTGTTCCAACTATCTTATATTTTGGATGACAAATCGATATAGTAATTAGCTTGAACAAAAGTAAGATAATCCAAATAAACCTTCTTCCAACTAACTTCCAATCCAACTTTATTTGTATAACACATTTTATAAACAAGAGTGCTTCATGTAGCAGTGTAAAACATTTAACTCTAAAAAATCTTCATAACAATCTACAATTAAACATAATTGCAATAAATACATATTAGAAAGAAACTAAAGATATCAGTACAGTATATGGCCTGATATCAGTTGTAACATCGGTATTGACATTGGCCATGAAAAAATCATCATCATCATTCTCTAAATGGACCACAATGCAGTTCAGTGTACTTTCAATGAGTCATAGATCTTAATTATTCAGCCTTCAACATCTCTAATGTTCTCATACTACAAATAATAATAGCACATTCCACACCGACCCCTCAAAAATGCATCTGCCATAGAGTAAGCGATGAGCAGTGACAGGCCTCCAGCTCACAGGGTCCTCTGAGACAGTTTGAAGCAGCTGTGTTTAGCAACACAAAAAGTGACTGTTTATAAGTGAAAAAGAGGAGAGGAGGAGGAGACTGATAAATGCTGGAGTTTTGTGTGCGTACTTAAATGAATTGTGATAAATGTGTTCAGTATGTTTAGATGTAAAGTCTTTGTATGTATGAATGTATCAACCATCCAGATAAATTATTACCCAAGTTTAAACAAATATTTAACGAAAAGGCTATTCAAGTTCAACTGCATACTACAGTTTATTTTAAGACGTTCGCTGCTAAAATAAAAAAAACAAAAACACAAATTTTCAAATATCTTAGCATAGCATGAGAGAAACTGGCACTGTATTCACTTTACCCATAAAATTCACTCAGATATTTGCATTTTGCATATGTTGATGATCTTGCTGCATGCAGACTGCAGAAGCCTTGTGCTCAGTGGCGCCTCCTGTGACTGTGCCCCCTGCTGGCCCTGTTGTCTCTTGCACTCTTTTACCGCTGCCTCGTTTCTCTCTCCTCTCTCTGCTCCTTTGGCTCTTCTTTTGTGCAGATATCATTAGCAGGCCCGATGAGAAGGCCGTCATGACCTATGTGTCGTGTTACTACCACGCTTTCTCAGGCAAACAGAAGGTGAGATCAACAAAGCACTAAACAATAATGAGGTAATCACAAATTCATCACAAAACTGTCTTCTATCTACTGCTCATTGTAGTTAATGTAGTAGTCAAGTCAGTTATTATGATGTCATTAGTCTGCGCCTTGAAAATGTTGTACTGTATTTTAACATGGTCAGTTGTTGCATTTTATAACACTTTAATTAAGCTTAAATTAATAATGAACAAATAGTTAGATTATTATAAAACATTCAGGCTTTGTAACTACTTAATTGAGGGGTTAGGATTAGTGTATTAATTAAGCACTTACAAAGCCTGAATCATTCTTAATACATGTAATTAACTCATTCTTCATATTAAGGCTAGATAGGTGTTATTATAAAATTTTACTGTGGAAACCTAGTGAAAATCATGACCAAACAGCCAAACAAGTGCTAGTCTAGGGCTAAACCTGGTCTAAACTCAAACTCAAAACTCAAAAACACAAGTTAAAGGGCCCATATTACGCCATTTTGCCATTTTCTCATCTATTTTAGAGTTGTGGAGCTGTGTTTTGTTTCATTCACACATGTTTAACAAACACAAACCCTGCACATTTAGTTATTCTCTCAATCAGAAAATACTATGTTCCACCTTGGGGTTCACTGAATCATTTGGATAATTTCACGTATAGTATTACCAATCTCTACTGAAATAAAGGTAAAATGTAGCTTTTATCATGAAAACTACTGCTTCATGACAAGGTGGAACAAAGCATTTTGAGCTTGGAGATAGACAGACTGACAATAAAGGATTACTCAAACATGTGTGAATGAAACAAAACACAACTCTGAGTATGTGTTTGATGAGGTAACAGCATTATCACATGATCTTATGTTCGCAAGAATAAATGTGTGTTATGCAGTGTTGATGCAATGCTTTCGAATAACAGATAAGAAGGGCCTGGATCAAATGGAGTCGCCCTGTAGAAAAATGCACGACCTCATATGCTGAAACTCGCAAAGATAAGATAATTAAATGTGCAATTTTGAAATAGTCTTGTCAACCATCTCCAAATACACAGTAAGGACCAGAAACACTCCACTCAAATAAAAACGTTCCTTATACACAGTAGCACACACTTAGTTTTATAGATTTAGCAGAAACACTATAAAAACTAGAGGTGTGGGGGGAACAGTGGGTGTTTCCATTTCCCCTGTAAAGAGTGATCCCACAAACAATGTTATTCTTCCTGAATTCTTCTCAAACTGTAAATCCTCAATTATTCTTAATACTCATAAGACAACCATGGAATTATATTTAGTGTTTTAAACAAACGCCCTTTAGTCCACTGGTGATTTAAGAGAAAGAAATTCAGAAATCCTTAAAAGGACTTTGAATTACACAGGTAGTGCAAAAAAGACAGTGTACAAAATACAATATAAAGACAAAACACAACAAAAACTATCTAAGACAGAGATCTAAAGTTAAACTAAAGTCTAAGATCTAAAATCTTAAAGCAGTGCAACATAATAAATAAATACCTATTTACAGATGTCCAAAAGTGTGCAGTGTGCATCAAAAATGTGCAGTGGAAGATACAGCAGTGAGATGGTAACGTGCAATAGAATGTGCATTGAAGTTAAGATAAAAATAAATGTGCAACAGTAGTAATTCTAGTGCAACAACAGGAGTAAACAACAGTAGTTAAAAATTCCAGTAGTAATGTGCAATAACAGTAGTAAACAACAGTACAACAGTAGTAAAATTCCAGTAGTAAAATTCCAGTAGTAAATGTGCAACAGTGCAACAGTAGTCCTTAGCAGCATTTTTTAAAGTGTCTAGAGTGATATGTCTTTTATGGAATACAGGTTATGCCAATATGGGGGGTGGGGGGTGGGAGACGGGTCAGGTGAGAGTTCAGGTGAGAGTTCAGCCTCCTGACAGCCTGGTGGATGAAGCTGTTTGACAGTCTGGTGGAGTGGGCCCGGAGACTCCGGTACCTTCTCCCCGAGGGCAGGAGGCTGAAGAGGCTGTGTGAGGGGTGGCTTGGGTCACCGACAATGCTGGACGCTCTGTGGGTGAGGCGGGTGTTAAAAATGTCCAGGAGGAAGGGGAGAGAGACACCAGCGATCCTCCCAGCTGCATTCACTATGCGCTGCAGGGCTTTCCTGTTCTGTTCAGTGCAGCTCTCGTACCACACAGTGATGCAGCTGGTCAGGACGCTCTCAATGGTGCCTCGGTAGAAGGTGGTCATGATGGGTGGAGGGGCTCCAGCTCTCCTCAGTTTGTGGAGGAAATAGAGACGCTTCTGAGCCCTCTTTGCCAGTGATGTAGTGTTCGTGTCCAGGAGAGGTCCTCACTGATGTGGACCCCCAGGAATTTGGTGCTGCTCACCCTCTCTACAGCAGCATCATTGATGGACAGTGGGGGGTGCTGGGTGGGGCCTCTCCGGAAGTCAATAACAATCTCCTTGGTCTTTTCAACAATAAGGAGATTGTTATCGCTGCACCACTTGGTCAGAAGGCTCACCTCACTCCTGTAGTTTGTCTCATCATTATTAGAGATGAGACCCACCACAGTCGTATCGTCCACAAACTTCACAATGTGATTGGTGCTAAAGGCTGGTGTGCAGTCGTGGGTCAGCAGAGTGAAGAGCATCGGACTGAGCACACAGCCCTGGGGGGCTCCTGCGCTCAGTCTAATGCAGCTTGAGGTGTTTCTGCCAACCTGCACTGCCTGTGGCCTCTCACTGAGGAAGTCCAGCAGCCAATTACACAGTGAGGTCTGAAGCCACAGGTGATCCAGTTTAGTAACACAGTGCAGCCGCATATTCCACTCTAATCAAATGTAATTGGTCACAAACTATATTTTTACAGTTCTGTTTTGGACAAATAAAATGATAATGAGGCAAATGCTCTCCTTTATAATTGCACTCCATTTACATTTTTATAATGCATACATATATAAAGTTTACAGTGGACAAACAACTTCTATCTGCAATTTCTGTTTTCTTCTGAGCCTTTCTGAAACTAGTCTATCCTTTGTTATTCTGAAAATGTTTTAATTCTTTATGCATTGCCAGTTTCGGCCTTGGTTCTGTTTCCTTAATTACACTGTTTACTTCCTCTATCGGTTCTTGATATAGTGCATTTTGTGTGTTTAGATCTAGAAAACCCATTGTGGCTTTTGCTATAAATAGTTCAAAAGAGAATGCCTTTGGAAAAAAACACCTGAATACAAATAACATTCTACAAATAGACACAAACAGGGTTCTCAAGCTCTGTGCAACAAGTACTAGACCAGAGAAATATTGAGCTTAACAAGGAAAAACATCTCCACAGATCTGATCTGTAACTTCACCAGGTGGTGTCGCCTGCTTAATGCCATAATGGAACATTCCAGGCAAAGCAATAGCATTTCCAGCACACTGTTAAATAAGGATGAGTTTCTTCTAGTCAAATGTAGAAACCAAATCAGGACGATAGAAAATGTAAACAGTAAGCCAGGTCTAAACAGAGATAAAAACTAAATTAAACTGGATTCAAGGCTGGATGTAAAACTAGGAATGCAGTGATCCAGTGTTTTCAGTTCTGATACTGATTTCAATACTATAGCTTTAAGTATCTGCTGATACAGAAAATAAACCGATACCAGTGCAGAGATTGAAAACAGCATTTTACTTTGAATTGAATTAAAAATAAAATAAGACAGCTGATCCAAATGTGTTATGCAGCTGTCATTTATCTCAAGTAACAACAGAACACCTAAATAAAATCGATACCAGTACCAGGATTGGTGCTTTCTTATGTAAAACCTTATAGAAACGTGCACGCGTGCATTGTAGTGTTTGTATCTCTTGTGTAGGCTGTAAACTTAATATTCTGCTTTTTAAGGAAAGTATATAAATCCAAAATAGTAATTATATTTGGTGTGGTTGACTCACGGCTAAGGTCTAAAAATAGTTCTGTTTCATATGTTTCTTATTTTTGTGGATGTGCCACAGGCGGAGACAGCAGCCAACAGAATCTGCAAAGTGCTGGCCGTGAACCAGGAGAACGAGCAGCTCATGGAGGACTATGAGAAACTGGCCAGTGATGTGAGCACACCCCCCATGTCCCTATAACTGCCCCCATGTACCCATCCGCCCCACTCTCTGCTCCTGTCACCAATGTCCCTGTGCTCTTTAAGGATATATAGGCTGTAGTAGACTTCAATGGCCAATGGAAAATAATATTACATTTAAATAGGATGAAGCTTATGTTGCC
Source organism: Paratrypauchen microcephalus (assembly GCA_036785185.1). Taxonomy (NCBI): domain Eukaryota; kingdom Metazoa; phylum Chordata; class Actinopteri; order Gobiiformes; family Gobiidae; genus Paratrypauchen; species Paratrypauchen microcephalus. Next base: position 3,739,283 of record JAVJIX010000010.1, read on the forward strand.
TCGTTTAATTAAATCAGTATAACTTTATAACAACAGAATAGCTCAAACAAAGATCTCAGTTCAGATTAACAGGAGGACTCGTCAGGTAGGGTTAGGGCAGTTTGAGGTGAGTAACAGCTCCCAGGACCAGCCACTTTGTTCTGTGCTAAACATTATGGTCAGTTTTGAGAGTTATACTGACTTTAATTTGATATGAGGTGTCTACAGTGCACCATTACTGTTAAGCCAGCAGGAAGCAGTTTAACAGGAACTTTCTTTTTACTTGCATAGAAATAATTACTTTATTACATTATTGACGAATAATGCAGTCTAATATATCTTATCACTGGCAACGTCTCATGGAAAAAGATGACAAAATGTATTTATTCAGCGTCAACAACTGTAGGCCATAATCATAAATCCTGATTCACATTACCAGTTCAACTCATTCAAAATAAGTTAATTATTTGTAAGCTATTTTAATCACCAACTACTTAACAATACCGAAGAAAGTTGACGAGAGAAATTACCGAAACTACCCCAATCACCATAATTGAGTAAATACTAAATCAGGAAATCACATAATATGTGATTAAATACTGAAGCAAATAATATGAATGCTACTAAAATGAGAAAAAAATACTCCTACAATCATATTAATAATGTTATATTTTTTGTTTTTCCTACACTTTCAACACAAACCCTACTCCAAATCTCCCTTTTACACAATTTCCCCTTTATTTGCATGTGTCCTCTGTTTCTCCTCACCCATTTCACCTGATCACCTCCTCTTAACCCTCACTCCTCACTGCACCAACACAAAAACAAAACACAAAAACACTCTAGTTGTTGGAGTGGATTCGCCGCACCATCCCGTGGCTGGAAAACCGAATACCGGAGAACACTATGCAGGCAATGCAGCAGAAACTAGAGGACTTCAGGGACTACAGACGTCTCCACAAACCCCCCAAAGTCCAAGAGAAGTGCCAACTGGAGATCAACTTCAACACGCTACAGACCAAACTCAGACTCAGTAACCGGCCCGCGTTCATGCCGTCAGAGGGCAAGATGGTGTCCGTAAGTTACAGATTTCGAAATGTTTTGAGTGTATAAAATCCCAAATTTCCAAATCCACTAGAATTATTTGGATTATTTTAGTCCTGGAGTCTCTACTGAACTAACTGTTGACTTGAAAGCTACCGCTACATGACATTACAAAGTGAAATAGCATTTTGAGCTTTGGAAATATAGACAGCTAATAATGGATATCTCAACTGTATGAATGAAGCAAAACACAATTCCAGGTATGTGTTTGATAAGAAAATAACATTCTAATGTGGTTTAAAGCTTACAAGAGTTGATTTTGTTTAAAACATGTCACACCAAGTTGCCTATGCTTGTAATGTTTTCCCATCTGAAATATCAAACTGGTGAAATTTTCATCTTCCTTTTCCTCAAGGATAAAGACATCCCCATCTATCCCCTATTGAATTTAAAAATGCCATTTATTTCAAGGACAATCACCTCTCTGCTGTTTAATTCTGTAACCATGGAGACCCCCCATCTTTAAATGATCAGAGTGTGAAGAAGCGAGTTTCAGACATGTTTATTCATTCATAAGGGTTTGAACGGTGTCTGAAGTGTTGTCATTTCCCGTGGCCAGGATATCAATAACGCCTGGGGCAATCTAGAGGGGGCAGAGAAGGGGTACGAGGAGTGGCTCCTCAATGAGATCCGAAGACTGGAGAGGCTTGATCACCTCGCCGAGAAGTTTAGACAAAAAGCAGCTATCCACGAAGCATGGACTGAAGGTAATATAGACACACGCACGCACACGCATACACACACACACACACACACACACACACACACACACACACACACACACACACACACACAAATATACTTTATTTTTACTTGTACATATACATTTATATGATTATGCCTCATTTGACATCAGTTTCTTGCTGTTTCTGCTACTTATTTAGAATTTACTATACCAAACACTATCTTCCCAGTGCTCACTATCTGTAAACATTTCTTATCATTTACCATTAATTACCAAACCTTTCTGTTTACATCATTAACTGGCCACTGAGTCTGATTATGACACTCAAAAGTCCGCCTTTAGAGTCCGGTGCACTTATCTCTTGTTTCTGTGCAGGTAAAGAGGAGATGCTGCAGAAGAAGGACTTTGAGATGGCTTCTCTGTCGGAGATCAAGGCTCTGCTAAAGAAGCACGAGGCATTTGAGAGCGACCTGGCAGCGCATCAGGACCGCGTGGAGCAGATTGCCGCCATCGCACAGGAGCTCAAGTAAGAGACAACCTATGGACCTAAGATTTAGTAACTTTGTAAAATAATATAGTAATGGCACATTAAAACAAACTGTGATAAATAGATGCTACCTTATTTGTGCAAATGTATAGACTTAAGTACAGTGTATTTAACTGTACTAAGATTTTATTAGTACAGTAAATTTAAAGTTTTTCAGCATAATAGATTGTAATAAGTTGTATTAATAACACAAAAGGTTAACAGAAAAAAATAATGATACATAAAATCAATACATAAAATAAAAGAGAAAAAATTATAGCATTTTTTTTCAAGTTATCATTAAAATAAAATACATTTTACTATGAGTGGGGTCTCCTGTCCATAGAGTTCATAGAGTCTGAGGAGACATTTAATGCCATACTCCAAGCAAAAAAAAAAATCACCTTCTTGGATACAAACAGGTGGCAGACCCTCCAACTTTTGACTTTTGTCAGTTTATAGAGAGATCATGGCTCTATATCCCTGCGATGATGTGGATTCAAATACAGTGATTCATTTACTGCTTTATTTTAGTTTATTTTTGTGACTGGTTTCCATTTTTCCATTTATTCAGGGGTCACCTTCGCTAATCCCAGTAATTTAACCAGACCCCAATGGATAAACAAAATGACAGATTAGGAAAAAACACATTCAGATAATACATGCTGTTTTCGCTTAACCATAATAATGATATAATGCTAATAATTTTGCCTGTTGTTTGTATGAAGTGAGTTGGACTACTACGACTCCCCAAGTGTGAATGCGCGCTGTCAGAAGATCTGTGACCAGTGGGACGCTCTGGGGATCCTGACTCAGAAACGCAGCGAAGCTCTGCAGGTGCGACCAGGATACTACTTTACCCATAGGTTTCAGAAGGATGAGAAACTAGGACCGTTGCCATAGCAATTAATAATTTAAAACAAAAATGGGAAAAAGTCCTCAAAGTGTTGAATGTAACAGGAAGCTGAATCCCACAAAGAGGGATTCCTGCTGCACACAGATTATGACATTTGAGCACTGTTTCAGTAGTGATTGACAATTCAAAACAAAATATTCCATCTTAAGAATGGTGAAAAGTCCTCAAAATGGTGCCTGTAAAAGGCAAACTGAAAACCATGAAAATACTGAAGTGCAGCTAAAATTTAGTAAAACTAAGGGACTTTGTAATTCATGTTTGTACCTAAATTATGGATGAATCGATCGACATTTATTTATAGAGCACTTTGCAAAGCTCAAGGTGATCAAAGTGCTTTCAAACAATAAAAAGAGCATACAACTGGATTTCTTTTCTCTGCAAAATTAACCTTGTTTTTACATTTAGGATAAACAAAACATTTTTACTTCAGCACTATTTTAATGTAGGCATGAAAACATGCTACTAGTCAACATAGCACTAGTAAACAAAATATATTTGTCCAGTATATTGGTTGTAAAAAAAAAAAAATCTTCTGCAAAGATTTAGTGAGTCATTCCTTAATTCCACTAACAACTGACCACATGTACATTAAACCCTGTGTTTGTACAGACTTTGTGACATATTGCATGTTTGCAGAGAACGGAGAAACTGCTGGAGACCATTGACCAGCTCTACTTGGAGTTCGCCAAAAGAGCGGCTCCTTTCAACAACTGGATGGAGGGTGCCATGGAGGACCTCCAGGACACTTTTATAGTGCACACCATCGAGGAGATCAAGGTGCGCCTTTAGAACATGGTGCAGGGAACATATAGGGTCCAGTTTGACCTTCAACAGTATCACATCATTTGTTTTTTCACTTACAAAATATAAAAAAGCCCATGTGCTGGTTTAACCCTTGTTTAGCCAATGTTTTGTGTACTCTGAAAGGTAAATATTTTCTTATAAAAAAAAAAAAACTGTCCACTCACATCAATATTGAGACTATTTTTTTTTATTTATTTATTTATTTATTTATTTATTCATTCATTCATTCTTAATTGAGATCAAACTTGGACCAAACCTCAACAATGTAGTCTCAGGGTCCCCAGAAGTAGAATTTAAATGTTTCTATTTGTTTAAAATGATATCTGACCAGTTAAACACCAGTATACCTGTTATAAAATAAAAGCAACACAATTAAAAACTTTTTCTTTGCCAGACACATTATGACAAAAATGCCACCTGTTGGTTGTAGTTGCTAATGCAAACAACATATGCATAATAATATAATATAATATAATATAATATAATATAATATAATATAATATAATATAATATAGGGATGTCAACAATTAATCGATTAACAGTTAATTGTCGATTAAGACGTTGGTCGATCAAAATGCATTAATTGTAATTAACCGCGGACACGCGCACCCGAAACAAGGCAACCGCGCTGCGCCAAGCTCGACTCACAGCCGACCGCAGGCGCCAACGGCACTGCTCAGCAGCCCCGGGTGTACGCGCGAGGCGAGATCTAACCCGGAATGCGTGCCGCTGCTGCTGGTTTCGCCTGGGCTCGGGGCTCGGGGCGCGGGGCGCGGCGAAACCATCAGCGACACGTGGTGGTTTAATCCTGGTCTAGTCCAGGTCTAGACCCGGTCGAGTCCCGGTCCAGTCCAGGTCCAGTCCAGGTCCAGACCTGGTTCAGACCTGGTCCAGTCCACGTTCAGTCCTGGTCTAGTCTCTTAGCCAATCAGGACAGAACACAATGTTACACTATAAAAAAATGTTACACTATAAAAAAATGTTACACTATAAAAATAAAAATTGGATAGAGCGAGGGATTACTGTATTTTGTTATTCAGCATCAATACATTTGTCTGCTTTTTACTAAGGAATAATTAATTGAGGAATATACAATATAATAATACTATGATATATTTTTGACTCAGTGTTATGTATACTATAGCTTATATTCTTAAAGACCCTATTGAAACACTAAAATTCAGGTGAAAAACGCCGCTTATCAGTTAATCGTTAATCGATCGATAAGGTCAATCAACTATCAGTTAATGAATTAACCGATAATTTGCATCCCTAATATAATATAATATAATATAATATAATATAATATAATATAATATAATATAATATAATATAATATAATATAATATAATATAATATGCATAAATTAAACTTTGGATAATGTACCTAAGTATTATGTTCACAACACTTAGAATTAGTATTGTTTTATTTTGCAGGGACTAAGCACAGCCCACGAGCAGTTTAAGGCCACACTTCCAGAGGCAGACAAAGAACGAAATGCCATTTTGGGAATCCACAACGAGATCGCTAAGATCGTTCAGACCTACCATGTCAACATTGCTGGGAGCAACCCCTACACCACCATCAATCCTCAGGAGATCAATGCCAAATGGGACAAGGTAGTACAATAAATCATAATAATGAAATAATGTTATGATAATGAGATAACTCATTTGGGAAAATTCTGTAAAATAAGTTATATACCAATATACAATTTCTGTACACTGTTTTGTCAACTTAAAGGTGCACTGTGTAACTTTTTGCTTAAGGATCCGTCGGTTGCTTATTTCTATGGCTATGCCAGCTCTGCTTTACATTTACTCAGTTACAGGTGGCTGCCTCTCCACAGATCTTACCTGTAACCTGGACTGGTTTAATCTGTAAAGATAGACAGTTTTATTGCCATACTGTGAAATATTCCAGACAAAGTAATAACATCTCCATGGAGAAAAGCATTTGATGAACTTTCCATCAGAAAAGTTACACAGTACACTTTAATATGAAAAATGTATTCAGACACTTTAAATGGAGGTTTATTAGACATGTCACTTATAGATTGTCCCAAATCACCTTCAGTTTGACCTGAAGTTAATAGCTTTTTGCCAGTCACTTTTATGGATACAACTCTGGTAATTTCGAAGTTTATTGCTCAAATGTAAAATCATTTCATATAGATACGGCATTGACCCGTAACTTCTGTTTAACAGCTTGTCTATTATCTAGAAAGTTTTTGAGGAGCCATTTCAGGTCACAAAAGTCTCTGCACCTCATTATAACTCAAACTTTTCTTCACAATGACTTTTGAATGGTGTGTTCAGTACTTTGCCTGATTGTGTGATGTCCTGGTCCTGACAGGTCAAACAGCTGGTGCCACAGCGAGACCAGGCCCTGATTGAGGAACACACTCGTCAACAGAACAATGAAAGACTGCGCGTACAGTTCGCCAACCAGGCCAACGTCATAGGGCCCTGGATCCAGACCAAGATGGGGGTGAGTTTAAAGAGATTGTCAATTTACATAATTTCGAGAGATTTGCAAAAGAAGATTGAACTCTAGGAACTGGACAAAGGTTTTTATAGTGAATACATCTCACTACGTTCAAAATGGCAAAATGTATTCACGCTTACAAACTTTTGTCCAACTAACAGAATTAAATGTTCTTTTGCAATGGAGCATACCCACATGACTGAGGAGTTACACATCTTAGAATAAGATTATACAGTCAAGATTTTGTTTTCTCCAAATAATATGCATTGATCATGTACAAAATTATGTCCATATAAGTAATATTTACCATGACTCTCTTTTGATATTAATAGTTCATCAGTGTATACTTCTCTTTCAAGTGGACATTTCCATAGATAATTATACAAAAAATGTCATAAACTTAAAACATATTAGACATTGCTCAACCCTAATCTCATTGTGTATGTAGGAGATTGGCCGTATCTCTATTGAAATGCATGGTACCCTGGAGGACCAGCTCACAAACCTGCGTCAGTATGAGAAGAGCATTGTGAACTACAAACCAAAGATCGACCAGTTAGAAGGAGACCACCAGCTCATCCAGGAGGCCCTCATCTTTGACAACAAGCACACCAACTACACCATGGAGGTATGACAGTTATTGAATACAGTTTAATTCAAGTCTTCAATGTATTTCATTTTTTTCTCAGGAATTAAAGAAGAATTTTCATCATATGCAACTTTTATATACCTCCATACCTATAGATCCATACATTAACTCACATATACATACATTTAATACTGTATACTGGAATATGTCATGTTTTCCCCCTTTGATTTAAATGTTAAAATAATAACCATGCCTCTAGGTTTAATACTATTATAAAGTAGTAGTATGTTTGGTTTATTTCACACTCATTTTCTTTTATGCCTTTTTTGTGAACAACCTTTGGGGGTCCCCCTGCTATGCCTCTGAGGCCCCTCAGGTGGCCCCGGACTCCACTGTGGGAACCACTGCATTAACAGATTTCTTGTTGACTTCTGGTTGGCCAGACTGGACTTGATTCTTTAGTTTCTAGCATGTTATAACTTAATAATATGCTATGGTATTCAATTTTCTAAATTGGTGAAAAGACAGGACACTGACAGGACTATATTTAGCATAGCAGACCACCTCGAAGTAGCTCTACTGTTGACTATCATATGCAGCAATAGTCTTTCCCCGCAGGCGGTGTGTAAAGTTTCATCCTAACTCCTCTTCCTTCTCTTCCTCCTACCTCTCTGCAGCACATTCGTGTGGGCTGGGAGCAGCTTCTCACCACCATCGCCAGAACCATAAACGAGATCGAGAACCAGATCCTGACGCGAGACGCTAAAGGCATCAGCCAAGAGCAGCTCAACGAGTTCAGAGCCTCCTTCAACCACTTCGACAGGGTCAGTACAATAAACACACTACTACTTATACTAGTATACTATTTAAATACACTACACTACTACTACTGCCTGCTTATATAGGTAATACTGTTTAAATACACTACACACTACCTCAACAGATTAGACCATCTGGACCGGCCTTAAACATCAATATTTTCTACAGAAAAATCTGGTTAGGTGGTATGGCAAAACAAAATCAAGTTTTTAAATTAAATTATTTTTCTTATCCAAAACCAAATTAAAATGGCTTATTTTTCATTTCATGAGTGAGACTTTTAGTTTAATTCACATAGTGGATTTTTAGCACAAAACAAACACGCAACTACATACATACCGAAGTTTCTGAAGACATACCAATTAAAAAGCGCTGTGCTTAAGATTTGAAACAACTGAATCTCAATTTGATTAAAATGTACTTCGCACTAACAAATGTGCACTTTAAAATATATGCACTTTATCATGCACTTTGATGTGAATGTAATGTTCAGCAATATAATATTCTCTCATATGTAAATTTATAACTAATACTGATGGCACACTGGTCAGATGCTAAAACTGCATTTCATTGCACTGTATAAATTGAATGTGAATGTGACCTGAATCTGAAAATGCATTTAATTTTACAATTTTAGAGAAAAGCAACATTGACAAGAAATTAAAAACACTCAATTATTCATTTTAGTTATTCATTCTTTCATAATTTCAAAATCTTAATGTAATGTAAACACAAAACAGGACAAAATCTACTGAAAATAAGCCCATAATTTCCTGCAAAGATTGTAAAATTATTTCTGTGTTATCAGTAATATAACAGAAAACACAACAGTAGCCAGACCAAACCTAAAGAGGAAGTCTAATAGTGTGGTAGCGTTTATAGCTGCAGATGTTATTCTTATAGCGAAGTGTTTCCATTGATGGTGTGGTTGGGCCCTCTGGCCTCAATCCTACCCCAGTCCAACAACACCAAGTATGGATGAGTTTTTTTTATATAATGCCCCCCTCCTGAGTACCACGCTTCACTGCTGCTTCCCTGTGCTGAGGATGACCTATTGTTAATCAATACCCCTGGCTCACAGGAGGGGGCAGTAGACACCGGCACACCCTTGTTTCATATTTGATGAAGATTAAGCTTGTGGCTTAAGGGCATGTCCTGACTGGTATTTCAAAAGAGCAGAGGGTCCATAATAAACTGTCAGTCAATAGAGAAGTCCTCCAATTGATTTTAAAGTTACAGAATGTGTAAAATATAATATCTGTTGTAAGAATTTGCAAGTATTACCAGAAATAACTAAATATTTGTGTCCGACCGCAGGAAAACCAATACCAAGTCGTCCCGGAGGCGTTTTGAGTTATTCACAGATTCTGAAAGTACAGGTTCTAAGCTTTCCAATGATGTCTTACATGTGAAAATCTGACCATATTAAAAAAAAAAAAAAAAAAAAAAAAGTTGTCTCTATCTGAGAGCAGCCATACAATGATATCAATTAGCACATTCTGCAAAAAAAAAAACGAAAATCACAAATTTTGAAAAAACAAACACAAAAACTGCATTTTCTGAGACTCTGTAATCCAGACTTGTAGGCTCAGAGTCCGTGGTGGTACACATTTTTCAATGATCACAACCTCAGCGGTTTTGGTTTAGTAGTATTCATTTTAGTAGTAGCAGTAGTAGCAGTAGTAGCAGTAGTAGCAGTAGTAGCAGTAGTAGCAGTAGTAGCAGTAGTAGCAGCAGCAGCAGCAGCAGCAGTAGCAGCAGTAGCAGCAGCAGCAGTAGTAGTAGTAGTAGTAGTAGCAGTAGCAGTAGCAGTAGTAGCAGTAGTAGCAGTAGTAGTAGTAGTAGTAGTAGTAGTAGTAGTACATTGGTAGCAGCGATGGAAGCAGTAGTTGTTGTAGTACTAGTAGCATGACCACAAATGGTAGTGGACGTGGACATATTGTTTTGGTTTTTGCACAATACTTTTTCATAGGTTTGATTCATTAACTTTAGTAACCAGATTAACACAGCATTGCATTTACTGTGTTAAAAGAAGTGTAGTTTTCTATTTCAAAAGCATTTAAAAGTATTTACACATGCAATATCAACTGATACTTTGTAGTGACATCATGCTAAATATATATATATGTGTATTTCTATGGAGGAATGTTCATTAGTTACCATGCTGATACATGGTACTGAACTACCAAACTACAACTACCAAAAAAGTTAAGAAAAGAAAAAATACAAAATCGTTTTAAGCAACACGTTTTCAGGAGCCTGTGATCGATACGAGTGTTCATGGTTCTGTTTAGGTGTTTTATTTTCAACAAAAATGGTGAGTGTGGGTGAAGAACTGTTGGCTAATGCTTGCTAGCTTGTGACTGTAATTTTCTGTGTGAGACCTTGTTTAACAGCACAAATCAGCCCAGCTGTTGTAGTTCCAGCTAAGTCGGTTCTGTATGGTCAGAATGTGATCAAATAAAGCACCGATCAAAGTCTAATAAAGCCTCAGACAGTGTTGATGACATGAGCTGCAAAGTATCAATAGATACATACATATATGCTATAGTCTTGTCACTTATATTTGAAAATTGAAGTTATTTGACTTTGTTGTGAAGTACTGTGTGCCATTGACGATATGGATAATAAACTCACATACAGCCCAGTAGTTTGCCTGCACTCCGCACTTTAACGCCTGAATGCCCCCTGAACCACCAGCCAGTAATCCTAACCGAAATGCACTGTTTTTCTCTGTCTCCCCTGCATGTCCCACCATACTTTTTCCTCCCTCCTCACCACCTCCATCCCTCCACCAACCCCGTCCCCCTTTCCCCCCTCCCTCCCTTCCCCACCCATCCCCGTCCACACCTCCCACCTCCTCGCATGGTGCACCCTTCTCCCATCACCACCATCACAACCAAACCCACTACTGCCACCTGTCTGTCTCACCACATCACTGACCGCTGTATGTGTCCGCTGCATGGCCCCCCCTGGATGTGCCCCCCGCGCCTCCCCAGGACCACACCGGCACTCTGGGCACTGAGGAGTTCAAGGCCTGCCTGATCAGTCTGGGCTTCGATATCGGCAACGATGCACAGGTACTTTCAGAAGACTCACTCGGCGGTGAAAGAGTTAACGTGTGCTTTTTTGTTTTTGTACTTTTTCCTCTCTGTACTCTTCCTCCAATTCTGTTACTACCCCATAACTCAATACTATACTATACTTCTACTTATAACTCCAAACTTTCCCAAATTTTGCCCACCTAAACCTTACTTTCCTCTATTGTCTTGTCTTACTCACTTCTCCCTGGATCTTTCCTATTCTTTCCTTCTGGTTTTGTTGCCTACATCTCCCCTGTAGAAGAGAACAGGCATCATGGAGGCTGAAGACTTCAAAACCTGCCTTATCTCCATGGGTTACAACCTGGTAAAGTTGCTCCTGTGAAACTGTCTGTGTTTGTGTACCGATTATACAGTAAGGAACTGTCTGAAACTGGTAATGAAGGAACATATTTTGCATGAAGAATGTGTTTTTATATTGAGACTCACACATGACAACAAAAGCACTGTAATGATGTTTACTTGTTAATATATAAAGAGCATGCAAGTTGGTATTGGTTACTGTTTATTTACTTTTGTTTTGTTAAATTACTTGTTGTAACTTGGCATGACTACCTTAGTATATACCCATCTTAAAATTACATGTTGTCTAATTCAGGTCATCTGAACCTTTTTGAGAGAACTGAATTTGAACTTAAGAATTGAAAAGTAAAAGAAATAGCTGACATAATCGTACTTGGTACATTTTAATTATGGATAGTGATTTGGTCTACAGTAGCCTGAAGCTGTAAATTTGAGACAAGATTAGATGACAGCAACATAAAAGATAGTAGTTCAGTTAAATCATAAAAATACATAATAAAAAAATAAAAAAAATCTTTGTAGGGTAGTACCTAAATCATGCTTTGACTTATCTGTACGCCATGGCAACCTACTATTACATCCAGTAGTTTAACAGATTTTTGCCTCTTGTTCAGGGTGAGAATGAGTTTGCCCGCATCATGAGCATCGTGGACCCCAACCGCCTGGGCATCGTTACCTTCCAGGCCTTTATCGACTTCATGTCCCGGGAAACAGCAGATACAGACACAGCCGACCAGGTCATGGCCTCCTTTAAGATCCTGGCTGGAGACAAGGTAACTGACTACACAGAACTATTACTAATAAATATGTCACTATTACTTTTGTGATTGTAACTGGAATTCTAAGGAAATAGGTCTTAGTACACAGTTGGATTAAAAATGGTGATGAATTTCGAAAGCAGGCATTTTTTTGTTGTCTTAATTGGTAACCTTTTTTTTTTTTTTTTTTTTTTATTATTTATGCATATGAAAAAAAAATCAGTCAAGTCCCATCCTGTCAAGTGTCAAGATGTCCATGTGCTTTCAAAGTCCAGTAGTTTCCCCCTCACAGAATGTAGTATGTTCTCTGGAGTGCAGTATGATTGATTGATTGATGTTAATTTTTAATTGATTATATTTTAATTTTTTTTTTTACTTTAGTTTAATCCCTTTGTGACCACCAGATGGCAAACTGTTATCACATGCATGCATTTGCACAATTCTCCGTGAAGTCTATTCACCAGTTCCCAAAAAACTAATTATTTTAGATGTATTATGGGGAAGAACATGTAGCATTTTTGTAAAAGAACAGAGAATGAACTGTTGCAGTGCATTATAGATAAGATATGAGAACCATTATTTGTCCCCACAATGAGGAAATTCTAGTGTTGCAACAAAAAATGTAAGAACAGCAGAAGAATAGAAATATACAATAAAACAATAAAAACAGGTAACTTAAAATCAACTTAAAGGCCATATGTTAATGTGATTAGCTTCTCAAAAACATACCTAGAGTTGTGTTTTGTTTCAGTCACATATTGAGTAACCCTTTATTACAAGTCTATAAGTTTAAGTTTATACTTCCACCTGCTCCATTTTGAGCAAAAGGCACTGCAGAGACATGTGACTTAAGTTTGTATTTGTTTTGTATTTTGAGTTTGTATTTGTGAAATTTTGCTTAAATGGAACCTGCAAGTTGCTCAAATAAACAACATAAACAACATAAACAACAAAAGTCTGTCTCGAAAGCTCAAAATGATCTTTTCCACCTTGTGATATCATGAAGCTGTAGTTTTCAAGTTAACAGCTACTGTACCTTTTACCTTTAGTTCAGGAGAGATAAGCAATACCATATCTGAAATTATCCAAGTGATTCGAAACACAGAGGAGCTCTTCCTCTATTACCACATGACATCACAAGGTGGAACAGTGGTTTCTGTTTGAGAGAAGAACTCAGCCGAAATATGCAGTTTGTGTGTTTAAACGTGTGAATAAAACAAAACACAACTCCAGGTATGTTTGTGATAAGGAAACAACATTATAACAGATCAGAAAAAAAAAAAAAATCCAACCAGTCTCACAATAATATCAAAATTATGAGTAATAAATACATTTTTATTTACACTTTCATCTTCTGTGTTATTTAGAACTACATTTTGGCCGATGAGCTTCGTCGCGAGCTTCCTCCGGACCAAGCCGAATACTGCATCGCCCGCATGGCCCCTTACACCGGCCCCGACGCTGTACCTGGTGCTCTGGATTACATGTCCTTCTCTACAGCTCTGTACGGGGAGAGCGACCTTTGAACTCTCTGTCTGTTTCTACAACCCCAATTCCAATGAAGTTGGGACGCTGTGTAAAACTTTGAAAAATGCAGAATACAATACAACCTATATTGAACTGAATAAACCACAAAGACATATTTAATGTTCAAAAGGATAAACTTTATTTTTATGCAAATATTCACTTCAATTTGATGCCTGTAACACATTCTAAAAAAGCTGGGACAGGGGCATGTTTACCACTGTGTTACATCACCTTTCCTTTTAATAATGCTCAATAAGCGTTTGGGAACTGAAGACACTAATTGTTGAAGCTTTGCAGGAGGAATTCTTTCCCATTCTTGCTGAATATACAACTTCAGTTGTACACTCAGCCACTGAGCCCTTCTGGGATGCCACCTACCCACCTGTTTCCAGTGAACCTGTTCACTTGTGGAATGTTCCACAGGTGTATTTTAAGCATTCCTCAACTTTCCCATTCTTTTGTTGCCCCTATTCCCAGCTTTTTTGGGACGTGTTGCAGGCATCAAATTGAAAATGAGTATATATTTGCATAAAAACTAAAGTTGATCAGTTTGAATGTTAAAAAGTATCATGTATTTGTAGTTTATTCAGTTCAATATAGGTTGAAAAGGAATTTCAAATCATTGTATTCTGTATTTTTTTTTAAGTGTTACACAGCGTCCCATCTTCGTTGGAATTGGGGTTCTATATCTTCAAATGGGACATCCAGCCGGCCCACGCCCTTCCCACACACGCATACACACACACTCCCGCCCCATCCTGTCCCGGTCTCTTTTGTACGTCTTTTGCCTTATCTTTTTGTCCCTCTGTCCCATTCATACGCCCATTGCTCCCTCACGATCTGTCTCCGTTGTCATGCAATGCAGCAGAAGCTCTCCAGGTTTACAAAGAGGGAGCGAGAAATGTTTGTCTTTTGTTTGTATTTTCTTGTCGTCATTGTTTTTTCTTCATAAAAAATGAATAAAGTTAACATATTTTATTATACGGAACGAAAAAAGGTATTTTTCTTCACCTGATTGAAAATATGAGACAATTGTAATAAAGAGAAATTGATATACTTTCTATGTGCTCTTTCTGTTTGAATGTTATTATAATGAGTGGGTTTGGGACAAATAATAGTATTTATTCAAACTTGGCAGTGGGTATTTTTAAAGAATTATCTTCAAAATTCAAGAATATGGAATGTTGTTAAATTTTCTGTAATATTTTGTAGAATAATCAGTTTTTATCCAATATCCAAAATAGTTTGCTAATATGAAGGTGCTGTACATGGGTTTCGGTATGATGAAAAGTTAGCACCATTGCCATAACTACTAATAGTTTGTAACAAAAGTTCAATACAAAATACTATATCATTGGTAAAACGTCTTCAAAATGGCAGCATTATTCAAATAAGTGGGATCCAAGTGTATAATTGACATATTTTGCCTAAATTAGATTGTGTATTAAAACATACGACCTAAAGAACACTGTAATTACTTGAACTAGTTGACAGGAGTTTCGGTGTCCAATCAGAATAGATGAGCATGAAAAGTAATAAAGAAATTGGGAAATAAATTGCTTGTGATATCCTCCTGAGACCCGCCCATTCATTTGTGTCCTTTATAGTGGACATTTTTTAAGTTTTGAGATAGACTCTAGTTTGTGGCTGCACTATGATTAAAAAAAATACATTATTATTATTAATAATAATAATAATAATAATAATAATAATAATAATAATAATAATAATAATAATGCATCAGAAATCAAAAATATATAAATAAAATACATAAATAAGTAAATAAATAAATAACATAAACAATTAAAATACAACATTAAAAAATAATAAATTAAAAAGGAGTCTAAAAAAGGCGACTGTAAAACTGACCGAAAAAATGTTTTTGTTGTAACTTGACATGGATTTAACACTATTACAGTCCATTACAGAGGACATGTTACAAAAATATGAATAAAAATAAAATTAACAAAATGTAAATGCTAAGGTGTTTATTTTCATCCAAACAGAAAATTAAAATAATAATAATAATAATTTAGATACACTTTTTTTCTTTGGGTCCCAGGAGGATATATATAAAAATAAAATGATAATGTAGCCCAGGTTAAGTATGGAGAAAAGTAAATAGTACAAGTAGTGAGCTTATGGAACTCACACGTGTATGGGTCGGAACTGTAATCCTGTTCTGTGTTCTTTCCGGACATGTTTTATCATCGGACGCATTAAGGAAGCGCCTCTTAGCTGTGACCTGCCAGGTTTGAGCTGGAAATGAAAGGGGAATAATGTTTAATTTAAGAGCTTTACAAAGGAATAAAACCGTCAAGTATGGAGTCCCGATGCTGGTCAGTTAAATTTATCGCAAGACATAAGTAAACTGTCATGTCACTTGAATATACTTCATTTTGTTTGTATTGTATTCATTCATGGGCCCTTACGAAGCTAAACGTCACTGTATGTTTTTTCAAATTTCAAAACTGCGTAGCTAGATTACACAAAGCAGGTTACATCAAAAAACCTATAAAGCAATAGATTAAAATGTTTTGGCAGTTGCTGGTGGTTGGAGGCTCCTTTGGCTTGAAGGAGTTCACACAGATCCGCTATGACGCACAGAGGCACAGGAAAAGGGTGAGTGAAATGACATGACTTTACTTCAGAGGTCAGATCTCTGAAATCAGAATAGATGAACAGTTGTATCCAAAATCCTATCTGATTTGACATCAAACAACGTGCTAAAGGTCCACCCTGTGGTCACGACTGTTATTGCAGTTGTCTCCCGGGCGTGCAGGTGTAGGTGTGACAAGCAGAGATGTCAACACTTCCTCCTGCCCCTGCTCCTCTGGGTTATTATCATAGACTGTACATATATATTTATACAATCAGCTCAGTGGAGATATAATTGCTTCAGTATGTCCAAGACCAGTTTCAAATGAAAAGGGACATCAAGGGGTTCACATACATATTTTCATTTTCATTACAACTAGATAGGGACGCATAAACAAACTTCTATAATACTGCATATACTATATACGTATACTGAAACTATCATCAAAACGCAGTTCTGTAATTGGTTTCCTCCTGCAGTTTTCTTCAGCAGCAGAAATACCCTCTCTCAACTAGGTGAGATACTAATTACTCGGGCTATTAATTCCTTGTGGTGAAGGCTGCAACATTTTCTATAAATAATTGATATCCGTCTCAGTGTAGGTCTAATTAAAAATCAATCAGGGCATTATGAAAGTCATCAGTCACCCGAGTAACCGCAGCAATATTGCCATAAAATATTATAACTCATTAAAAGTAATGATTCAGAATAGAATTCATTTCAGACCTATTCTCGGGTGAAATCTATTTGAATTGCAAAAGCCACACAGCTCCACTGGACTCCCCAGAATTATAGACCCGTCTGCAAGTCAGGACTGAACTGAAGAAATAACCCCAGCTCTAAACTATTATTTTTATACCAAAGTGAAAAGAAAATATTTCTTCTGGTTGTTAAAAAGTTTGAGTGATTTTGAGTTTAGGAGCTAGACTTGAGCTAGTCATTATTTATACATTAAAGAACATTTTTCTAACACTTCAAAGGTAAAAATATAATGACTTGAAGCTTTATTGTGTATTCTGAACATGTCTATTTTTACTTCTGTCTCTCCCTGTGTCTGCTTTGATATTTACGCTCGATAATGTTTGAAATTTCTAGGAGTTGCTTTGTTAAGTTGGTTCTTTTGTGCCACAGTTGGATCCTGAACTGGAGGCTCAGGTGAATGTCAAGAGACAGGCCAACATACTGGAGGAGGAGTATGAGGTGAGGAGTGTAGTTCAAAAACTGTACTCATTACATGTACAAAAGAGACTCAAGATTATTGATGACAGTGTTATTAGATTAGAACATTAATTGGTCATCATGTGAAGATGTGTCCTTGTGACAGTGAAGTCTACAAGTGTGAGGTTAGAGCTGCACAATTTGGGGGAAAATATCCTTTTTTTCTGACCAGCACTGTGATTGTGATTAGATTTGCAATTTGTGTTTTAATAATCTGATTCTGTTCAAAGTTCACATTTTAAACACATTCAAAATAATTGTGAAAAAGACAAATGAACTGACAAAGTAATTTCAGAACATGTACAGATCTAAGCTACAGGGTTAGCAGTTTTAATGCAATATAAGACTGGATATTTTGTTTGTGGAGGAAATTATAGTACTTAAAAAATGTAGTCTTTGAGATTGGCGTATTGCGTCCATTCAATTGCTGTTTTGTTTTGACTGTGATTAATCTCGCAGCCCTATGTGAGCTAGATATTAGTAGCAGTAGCCAGGATGTACATGTTGTTTGTTTACTGTAACAATGTAAAGTCCTTTTCACAGCTATGGTAGTGTGGAGGTGTGAACAGGATCTGAGAGCAGTGTCTGGTGTGCATATTCAACAAAACTGTTTTATATATAGTTTTATATAATAGTTTTATTTACAGGTGACAAATGCTCAAGTATGATAAAAGGAGAAGTTCAGTTTGTTTGGTTGAAAACGTTTCGCCGCTCATCCGAGAGGCTTCGTCAGCTCATGCTCAAGTATTTATTTCCATTCTTGGCATTTGATGCGTTTCATACAGAGAAAGCAAACTGTTTTTTCTTTTTACAGATCTAAAGCAGATTTGTACCAGTTAAATTACATGTAGTATAAAAACAGAATTGAGGTGTGATCTGATAGGGAGAAAAGCTCAGTTGTGTAGTATGTGTGATATTTTCTAAAGCGTTAAAAAACAGTAATGACTCATGTAACACTGTGTAAATATAAACACCTCACATTTCATAAATATTTATCGTCAGTGTGTCCAAAACAACATATTAACTGAAAAATATATTTAAGGATTTAACTGCTATGGTTACTTAGCTATTATTACTGCATAAATAAATCTTTTCATGTTTGTTTTTTTTAACAACCACTCAAAAATTATACACTATAGAAATCAATGTTAAAAGACTCATTTAACAGGTCACAAGAATCATTTTATTTGCATTCGGGAAGATGTAATCTGTATGAGAGCACCAGCTGCACTTTGCTGCAAACTCTGAACTTGAGTTAATTTAGCGTCATTTGAAGAACGCATTACTCTTTAAAAAACACTTGTTTTACATGCCCCATGTTCCCTAAACATCTGTTCAGTCTAAACTTGAATGAACTATTGCGCAAACTCTCGGCATTTATGGCAAAAAATGTATCTTAAACATATATAGAGGGTGACAGATTCATTTGGAGTAATCTAGGTTTTAACTAGTTGCATGTAATTGAGCTATATAATGACTCACTGGTGGTCCAGAAAGTGTCATGATATTTAAACATTTGATAAAACAATGCTGTTCCTTAGTTATGTAAAGAGCCCATATTACACTATTTATAATGTTGTTTCTACATCAAAAACATTTCTCGAGTTTTGTTTTGTTTTGTTTCATTCACACGTTTAACACATAAGGCCACTGGAAATTTGGCTGTTTTTTCTCTTAAGCAGAAAACACCCTGTTCCACCTAGTGATGTGGGTAATACAGGAAGTGCTACATTATGTTTTTAAACTTCATATACCTTCACTAGAATCAATTGGATAATTTCAGCCCAGGAATTGCTAATTTCTACTGAACTACTCGAGATATAGACAGACTAATAATAAAGGGTTACTCCAAGGTGTGTGAATGAAGCAAAACACAAGAACTCCCAAGAGTCATTTTTGTATAATATAGAAGCTTTAATGAATACATAACAGTTGAAGCATCTTGAACAGCTATTTGTATTTTTAGGAAAGAAATGAAAAAATATGCGCTTTCATTGTAGCAACTGATATCAGATGTTGGTATGATCAGATTATTAAAACCAAAGTTTTCATGATTAAGATTCTGTTGAAAGCACCCCCTAGCAAACTACCGACTCATTTCAGATCTGAATAACCTGGATTAGTAACAGCAGTATGTGGCCTGTCTGTGGTGTGATGTGTAGAAACTGCAGCAGGTGAATCTGGATGAGTGGAAGAACATCCGTGGTCCTCGTCCCTGGGAAGACTCACGGGAGTACCAGGAGCAGCAGCGCAGTCAGCAGAGCAAGAAAACCTGAGCTCTGACAATGTAAAGGATTGCAGAGGAGTGAGCATCAGCGTAAAGAAGAGGACTGAGGAAGAGGACAAAAATAGGGAACAGAGGAGGACTACAGAGGGCTAGCCTGAGCCCACCACATCAGGACTGAGCCAACAGGACCGAGGCATGGACTGAACTGCCTTTGCTTATGTTGGACTGTGCAAAAATAAATATATGGGTAAAAACTGACTCCATAAATCTTACAAAATGTCAAGATTGCAGGGTCTAATAATGTGTCACCAGCACCTATAAAAACCTTTTGAACAGACAGACAGGAGTAATGATAGGTGTTTTGTTATGTAAGGCCACTCATGAGGCCACAGCAAAATGAAAACAATTTCTATTCTATTCTTTTATTGATGCCATTTTGTGAAACTGTCTGGTGGTGTCCTTAAGTTATTCCTGTTAACACAGGAACCTGTGTTACCTCACCTAATTTCATAAGGTGAGGTACCACTGTACAGTGGTACCTCACCTTATGAAATTAATTCGTTCCAGAAGTGGTTTCGTAACGTGAAAAATTTGTAAGTTGAGTAGCTATTTCAATGGAAAAAGCCTGATTCGTTCCAAGGCCCCGATCCAAGTTTTTTTTTTTCTGGTGTAACTTTTTTTATAGTGTAACATTGTGTTCTGCGTCCTGATTGGTTCCTCAGACTGGATTTAAACTTTTCTCACATTTGTCTCTCGTTTAAACACTCAAACTTTCATAGATTTTCAACAAAATTATTAATAGTGAAGTGGGGGGAAAGGAGGAGGGGGGAGAAAACTGCGCTCTGACACGGCGCGGGGCTGCCAGCAGGTCTAGACCTGGACTAAACCAGGACTAAACCAGGACTAAACCTGGACTAGACCTGGACTAGACCTGGACTAGACCTGGACTAGACCTGGACTAGACCAGGTGGATTAAAGGTCTATTTCCTGGTTTCGTTTCGAGTCACAGCTCGCCTCAGCTGGAGGACCGTACGCAGTCTGAGCGCATGAACGAGACCCACGAACGCATGCAAGAGCCGCGGTGGTCTAGACCTGCTCTAGACCTGGTCTAGACCTGGCTCGTGCATGTGTGTGGCTGAGCGCGCATTATTTGAATTTTTGAGAATTCGCGTTTCGTAACTTGAATTTTCTTTCATATCTAGAGACCAAAATTTACCGTGAAGGCGTTTCGTAACTTGAAATTTTCATTTGTTGGGTCATTCGTAAGGTGAGGATAGAATAGGCCACATCCAGTAGGCCTATTCTATCCTTTACAACATGCTGCTTTAAGATATCTATTTGCTTACCTTCCAGGCCTTTAAGTTTTAGTTTTAGTTTAAAGGGCTATGTTATAATGTTTCCTCATTACAAACATGCGTTTTGTTTCATTCACACACATTTAACACACAAACCCTGCCTATTTAGGTTGAGTTCTTCTGTCAAGTGCTCCATTGTGTTTTTATTATACATCTTCTCTAGAATCATATGAGTAATTTTGAATTGCCAATCTCTACTGAACAAAAAATAAAAGGTAACTGCTAACTTGAAACCTAACACAAGGTGGAACAGAGCATTTTGAGCTTTGGAAATGTAAAGAGACTAATAAAGAGTTACTCAAACATGTGTGAATGAATGAAAACACAACTTGAGGTATGTTTTTGAGCAGGCAATATATAATGGAGGTAATTATATGGTAATTGTATCATGGCTTTCAAGAGTCAATGTTGTATAATATAGGAACTTTTAATATACTGTGTAAATATATTTATAAAGCTCAACCAATCAAAAATGGAAAGGAATAGAGTTGGGAAAATAAACAGCAAAAGTATGCACTGTGCTTCAAACCCAAAACATCAGATGGTCTCCTCATGCTGTACCTGAAGTCACCAATAGATGGCGTATCCTCTCTCCTTTGCCTTGTACCTTTCACAGGGGCGTCTTGACCCAAGTAATTTATCAGTGTATCAACATCTACAAGCTTTTTAATAAATTATTTTCTTTATTGATCCTATTTGTTATTTTCATTTCTCCGTTGTCAGAGGCCGTTTTCAAATGCCATTTTTGTAGCATTGATTTACTTTGAGAAAATCTAGCAGAATAATCAGCAGCGGTGTCTGGCCCTATCCCGAGGCTTATGGAGGAAGATAGTAATCCCTCCCACTGACAGTTATTACTTTGTGCTGTGTTCCTGCTTTATCGCATCCATAATACAAAACACTATTACATTTTTGTTTTGTTTTTTCTTCATTTGACAAACAAAAAACAATGCAATTTCTGCTGCAATGACTTCAAACGGCCCATAATATGTGGTAGATTTGACTGAACGTACACTTGGTGCATACCTAACTGTCAGGGCTCTCAAGTTTTGAGCGGGGTCGTGCGTGTGACTGTAATTTCCGAGGACGGGGGGGTGCGAGTGAACAATTGCGTGAGAAATGCCGTGTGAGCGTGTGAACACGTCGAATTGCGTGCTGAGAGCCCTGTTTGTCTAAAGAGCAAACTTAAACTACAAAGCAACTAATGAGAGTTCTATAAATTAAGTTATTACCTGATGGTTCTCAGTTTGTTTTATCATCACCGCACTTTGTCAGTGCGCGCTGAGAGGGGCGGGGAGGAGGGAGCGGGGCCGGGGGGGGGATTCATAACGGATTCATGTAAGAGTCTGGTCAATGCACCGGGCCCGCGGCTCACCGCGTCTCACCGCAGCTCACCGCGGGCAGTTCGGCTCTGGGCCGCGCGTATTCCGCGCGTAAGCCGTCGGGGGGGACACGTTACGCACAGACGGAGACACTGGGACCGGAGTCGGTGCGTCTCAGAGGAGACGTGGCACCGGGACTGAGGATCAGGACGTACCCGCGCCGTCCCCCCCTCCCCCTGCTCCCCCGGAGCTCCCCCGGAGCAGGGGGAGGGGGCGGCGCTGAAAACGCGCGGAGCCTGCATAAACTAAGCCACACAGACCGATTTTCTGGGCACAAAAAAATAAAAAATAAAAAAATAACACAAATCAGCGTGAGAAATGCCATGTGTGGCGTGTGCGCGTGTGAATACGTCGAATTGCGTGTGTCACACTCTCAATGCGTGAGCCTTGAGAGCCCTGCTAACTGTTAAAATGGTGCGTAGTAAGTATTGAAAAATAAAAGGGGGTATTTTAACTGAAATGATTGCCTGTATTGTGTCAATATATATAAAAATATAAATTCTGTGACGATGACATAATACAATTGGGTGAAGTTATTGGTCAGAGCTGTGGACTGTATATATAAATGGACATAGCTAACCTGCTAGTGGCCACGTTCCAAATAGGAAGTGATCATGGAGGCGCTTCCTGCTCCATCAACTCTGGCTCCAAGTGACTTTACACTGAAAAATTGTCTCATCATTTTGGTCTTAAAATGTTCATATGAATTTACTCTACATGATCCTGGTGTTTTGTGTTTTTATTATGCTATTTTGTTCCTAAGCAGGGCTCTCAAGTTTTGAGTGGGGTCGTGCGTGAGACTGCGTAATTTCCGAGGGGGGGGGCTTGAACTGCGTGAGAAATGCCGTGTGAGCGTGTGAACGCGTCGAATTATCTCTCTCAATGCGTGAGACTTGAGAGCCCTGCTGTAAATGTTTGTCTAAAGAGCAAACTTAAAGGCAAAGTAACGTTATTTTACAATCTGAGCCTTCTTTCGGTAATAAAACAAGTCGTTTGACTCACCCATATCACGTTCGTGTCATTTGGAGCTGTTTGAAGAAAGTTACGTTGTCGCGTTTCTGTTAGCATTTGTTAGCATTTGTATTCGGGGCATTACTTTGCGGTCTCCAAATAACACAAACTTTAGCACTTTTCAAATCATAGAAGCCCGATGTCTTAATGAAAAATTTCGTTTGAAGCAAAAGTGGCCTGTAATCCGAGATTTATCCATAGTTTTCAGCTTTGCGTTTCCTATTTGGTTCCCCGGGCAGTCCGCACATGCGCACTGGCGTCCTCATCTACTCGAAACTATGGCTAAACCTCGGATTACAGGCCACTTTTGCTTCAAACGAAATTTTTCATTAAGACATCGGGCTTCTATGATTTGAAAAGTGCTAAAGTTTGTGTTATTTGGAGACCGCAAAGTAATGCCCCGAGCATATGATACAGCACCATGTTGAAAGATACGGGATCATTAGTAGAACAGAACGGCTCAACATAAGTTCTGCGATACTGCTCCAATTGACAGAAAAATGCTATGGGTGAGTAAAACTACTTGTTTTATTACCGAAAGAAGGCTCAGATTGTAAAATAACGTTACTTTGCCTTTAAACTACAAAGCAACTAATGAGAGTTATATAAATGAAGTTATTACCTGATGGTTCTCAGTTTGTTTTATCATCACCGCAGCTGAAACTACACTCTACAGTCTGCCCAACAACAGAACAATCTATTTTCTGATTGGCTGATTTTTTTCCGGGGAGGAGGGGGAGAGTTTTTTCGCTGAAAACGCGCGGTGCCTGCATAAACTGAGCCACACAGACCGATTTTCTGGGCACAAAAAAAAAAAAATCAGCGTGAGAAATGCCATGTGTGGCGTGTGAACACGTCGAATTGCGTGTGTCACACTCTCAATGCTCTCTTACTCTCTCTTACACTCTCTTACTTCCTAAGTAAATTTCTGTTCTTCCTAATATGTAATTCAGCTCCAAATTTGCTCCTGTAATTGCTAGCATAGTTAGCTTCATTCGACTGTAGCCAAACGCATTTGGTGATGTCACTACCTTAATCCAATTATATATACACAGTCTATGGTAAGAATGCATGTGCACGGTCTTTCTCAACAATAAAATCACCTGTGATTGAGTAAATGCAAGATGAATGCATTTAATGTCATGCTGTGGAACATCCCTGGCTAAGCAATAACCTCTTCAAGTAACAATCCTCCTCCTGAACTCCCACCAGAAATTTACTTAATGCACCTTTAATTAAAACATCTTGGCATTTGACTCAAGCTTGGAGTTAATACCGTTGTCTCAAACAGTGTTTTTTGCTTTCTTGCAGTACATTATTACACTTTCTCTTTCATTGCCTCCATAAAATCCTTTAGTACATTTTCTGCACCAGTTTAAACAAATGTCTGGGGATGCGTACTCTGCCTTTATGTTAGAGATTTTTATAGCCACCTTAATACCTGGGTTTGTGCTGCAAATAGCTCACATCACATCAGAGGATTATGTGTTGGTGGATGTGGCTTCGGGGCCTGTCATGTCACACAAAGCAATCACAGTAATCCTTCCAAAACATATCAGAACCTCAATCAAGGAATTTGTCACAGAATTAGATGATCCAATGGTATTTCAGATAAATGCGCCTGCTCCCTCTAACAAGCCAGGATTACTCAAACTTGTGTGAATGAAACAAATCACAACTCCAGTCTTTGATATACGACTTTTAATATTACATATCAGTATTTCCAGAGAGATTACTATTATATTGCATTAGGTACACTTACATGGTTATGTAAACTAACAATAACAATAAAATAATCAAACATTATCATTTTCTCTTTCACTTTTGTCTTTGCCACATCAGTTTGCCCCTTTTTTGCATATTGTTCATAACCTGCACATGTGAACAATCAGAAGGAAATCAGATAATTTTATAATAATTTTGTAATAATTTTACACAGCAGGAAACAAGAATAGGCTATCCCCATTTCAATTTAAAAAGTTAGGTTACTGCTACCTCAATAACAAGAAGTTAAAGTGTGTTTCAATAAAACTCCTCTCTATTTGATCAGAGCATGCACAACAATAACTGCACTTGTGTCTGGTGATGCATACCCACTCTCTGTGTATGTTTTCTGATGTTTCAGTTTGAGGATGCCTCTCTTGTTCTTTGCCTCAGGGTTGTTTTTGATTAGATCTGAAGTGTAAAGAGTAAAATCACAAAAGCACAGTTAGAGCCACTGTTCTCCTCTGAGCAGGAGCAGAGGGGGGTTTGTTTAATGATAGTGGAGGTGATCACGACTTAACAGGTAGGGGAAGGAAAAATTGTGAGGAAAAGAGGAACATCTCTCCTGTTAAGGTTAATGTATATTGTGCACTGTCCCTGTCTCATAAATAAACTAAATAAATAAAATAAAGAAGAGGAGGAAGATGAGGAAGAGGAAGGAGGGGAGGAAGGAGAGAATGAAGAGTGAGGAACATACTGTAGCTCTGTTGTGACTATAGACATAGAAATCTTGACGCTCTAGAGGCTACAGTTTTGGCTTTGCCAAAAAGGGTCTGTTTTCTACCAATCTGTCAATACTTCTGGTACACGTGCCCATCTCCACATGTTAGATAGGCTTGGTCATTACTGAAGGATGGAAGCAACCACAGTGCCCAGAGGAAACCCACCCAGTGAGAAACATGCAAACCAAGCCCGGGTCTAGACTCCTGAACTTGGGTGTACAGACTGCAGTTTAGGTGGGAAAATATAGTATGTATTTGTACTGGGTAGTAGGTTTGAATGGGTGGGCACTGACGCAAATTTGAGCCCATGCGGCCTGGGAGTTGAACTAAGAACCTTCTTGCTGTGAGGCTGAAGTAGCCTAGCCTATATCAGTATTTGTTTGACATGCTGTGCTACTGTGTTTCTACTATTCCCTACTAGCTACAAAGTGTTCATTTTAAGCCTCTTTTTGAAAACACTGACCATGGCTACAATTATAAAGAAGGTAGTTATTTGGTATCTGAATCATTGGAGTATAAGGTACAATTCACACATCTTTTTAGAAGTGAACAAATTACATTACTTACCCACATTAATTTTAGATGATAAATTAAAGGTTTCGATGAATGGGCCATACTTTCATTGGTTAAGAAAAGCATCCCTTTATTTTACAACTTATATTTTGTCATAGCACAATCCCCTCTGCTGCATAAACCTGCATGTTTATTTGAGGGTCACTTAAGAGCCCAGTTCATTTAACACTTTGCTTGTAACACATTAATACTGTTATTTATAGCCTACATATGCACGCTACATAAAAAACACCATGACCTTGCTAATTGTGAAGAGCCATTCAGTCTCACGGCTCCTTTCTCACTTCTAATGAACCATGTGAAGGAGACTGGAGGGCACCGAGGCAAGAGATATGTCACCCTGCATGTAAGGATGGCTTATTATAGAAATACACTGGGAGGGCAGTTGAGGTCAAAATACTCCTGAAGTTCTTACCCCAGCCTCTTGTAATATGTGATATGTTCAATGCAAAAAGATGTGTTGAAATATGTATAGGGAAGACTGTAGTGACAAGTGACGGGCTAGTGTTCAGCTGTTTTACTGAATGACGTTTTGAGCTTGCTTGTTTTACAGTATCAGCATTCACAGTTTGGAACAATAAGCACTTTTACTATGCATGGGTTTCAGAGTGATGAAAATGAGGGCAGGAGCTATTAACTAAAAAATACGTCTTTTGAATGATTAAAGTCCTCGCAAAGGTCGCCTACAACAGGAAGCTGAAGCCCATATAGAGACATAATGACAAAACTGATGCGACCGATCAGATTTCATAGTACAACATCAATCTTTCATATCTACTATCGGGACTTTACTTAAAGGAGAATTAACGTTTTTTTACAATCTGAGCCTTATTTCGGTAATAAAACAAGTTGTTTTACTCACCCATAGCACTTTGGTGTCATTTGGAGCACTTCCAGAGATGTTTTAGATTTGCGATCTCTGTAATGTGAGTTCTCGGGGCACATGTTTGCGGTCTCCAAATAACACAAACTTTAGCACTTTTCAAATCAAAGAAGCTCAATGTCTTAGTCTACGCTTTCATTTGAGTCAAAAGTGGCCTGTAATCCGAGATTTAGCCATAGTTTCGAGTAGATGAGGACGCCAGTGCGCATGTGCAGAGTCTATTTCGCTCTCAGCTCTCGGGACCCAAACATGAAACGCAAGCTGTAAATTATGGATAAATCTCAGATTACAGTACACTTTTGACTCAAACGAAAGTGTAGACTAAGACATTGAGCTTCTATGATTTGAAAAGTGCTAAAGTTTGTGTTATTTGGAGACCGCTCGGGGCATATATTATATGCCCCGAGAACTCACGTTATGGATATCGCTAATGTAAAACATCTCCGGAAGTGCTCCATATGACACCAAAGTGCTATGGGTGAGTAAAACAACTTGTTTTATTACCGAAACAAGGCTCAGATTGAAAAAAACGTTAATTCTCCTTTAAAAATGCACTATGAAACTTTTTGGCAGGCGGTCATCATCTGCTTGTCTCCATAGAGATTTAATTGCTTTGCTTGGAATGTTCCATAGCGTAGGATTAAACTAATTAAACTCTATCTCCATGAAGACTTGTAGAAGACCAGGTCACGTAACAGGTCTTTTTTCATTTTATTCCAAAGGATTTTTGAGCAATAAAAACCTGTAATTGAATCAGTGTAGGATGGGTAGATAAATAAGTTTAATTCCAGGCAAAGCAATAACATATCCATGGAGACGAATCAGCCTTGGTTTAGCTCTGGTTTTGTTCTTATTGTCCCTTTAGTTCTCTGGTAAAAACACAATGGTCATGTTTCTTCACACTCTGATGAATGATTAATAGGAAAAAGCAACACTGAAATATTCATCTTACAAGTCTAAAAATACATTCAGTATTTACCACGACGGAGCTAATCAAGTCACAAGCAACACAACGCTATTTGGATTTCCCATCATGCCTCGGGAGCCACTCAGGCCCTCTTGAGTCATTGACATTTGTGCGCTAATCTCCTGCCCGTCGTGAGTGATTTCTCTTCAAATCACCCTCAGAGCTCCAGAGTCAGGGCTCAGGCAGGGTTTTTTGGTTCTTGATGAATGAACGGCACGCTCCTTCTACACACTCCTCGTCATGATTAATTAGCACTGGTTTTATCTCGCCATAAGACATTTTTCAGCCAGATAAGAGACGCCATCACTCCGATCCATCAGTGTTTGAGTTTGATGGAGAGGGAGGGAATCCTGATGGAGCACCAAGTTTAAAGGAGCCATTAAGAGGTCCGAGTGGCAACGGTGGGAGAGGAGAGATAGATAGGAGGATAGGGGATGAAATCTGATTACATAAAGCTTGTATTTATAATCAATCATAAGGGTAGATCAATGGACTTTATTAATAATAGATACTCCTTGCTGTAAACAACTAGCATGTGTTCATTTCAGTGTAATTACCTCCTCCCTTCAGACAGATATAAGGCACTGGCTTACAAGACCCTGTCAGAACTGAAGAAGCTACTTGTACGAGAAAATAATGATTCTTAGAAATGTTTGTCCAGTTGACAGAATTAAATTTTCTTTTGCAATGGAACCTACCTGGACAACTGAAGGATTACACAGATATCGATCTTAAGGAGGTTCAAAATAATAGCCTACATTTGTTTGTAAAATTAGGTCACAGATGGTTAAGGTTGGAAAATGAACAATTAAAGGTACCGTATTATGCAAAATTGACTCTTGTGAGCTTTAAGCCATGTATATACCTCATCAAAAACATACCCGGAGGTATGTTTTGTTTCAGTCACTCATCATTTTCGAGTGAACAGCTACTTTTTATAATGGCAATTCCTGTGCTGAAATTATCCAAATATTCTAGTGGAGGTGTTTAAGATGAGGAAACAGCATTATAACGCAGATCAGAAAATAGCACAATATAGGCCCTTTAAAGTGAAGAAATGCATATGTAAGAATGGTTTATAGTCCCTGGAGGAGTGGGAGAGTAGAAAATGGTGAGGTGAGGAGGCTGGTGGTTCTGCTGCTGTGGTTGAAATGAAGCAGAGGATAAGGAGACGAGAGATGTGGTTGTCTCAGGATGTGATATTACACGTAGCCCATTAAGCCTAAACTCAGATAGTGACTGATTTTATATGTCCCTCTCTCTCTCTCTCTTTCCCTCCCTCCCTCTCTCTCTTCTCTTCTATAAATAGCGCAGTGAGCCTGTGTTGGCAGCTGAGGGGTAGTCCACGCAGAACAAATGCCCCCTGTGGTTGTTGCGCTCCATTCGTGGCATAATGAGCTGGACACAGTGGTCACCCCCTTCTTCCTTCCTCTTCCTCTTCCTTTTCCTCTCCCTCTTCCTCCTCTCCCTATCCCCCTCCTCCGGGACACGTTTTCATGAGTTTAACATCACATGTCGAAAATCACTGACCCTTATTGAGTATAGCTATCAATCATATTTCACTCTTTATGCTGTCTTTTTCATTGACATTGTGCTAGAGCAGGGCATATGGTAAAAACAGTTACAACACTTTCTCCCCTGATCAATCACAATTCAGCTTATTTAAAAAACAAATCATAATGGATTTCAATATTCCTTTCCTGAACATAAAAAATACAATAAAATACTTGTTTAGCCCTCAAAAATATGAACTCCAAACCACATGTTTCACTGTATTGGCTGTTTACATCTCAATTACAAACACCCAAGATGATCATTGTCAGTTAATCCAGATTAAAATCATATTAATTGCATAGGTGCATTCATGATAATAATATGGATTAATGGACGAACACATGCAGTTTAAAATGTTTAGTTGGTGATGTTGAAGATAATAGTAGGAGGAATATGTATTTGAAGTGAGACCTCTGTACTGTGCATAGGGTTTGACTCACAGGTGAGACACTTGTGTGGTTTCAGATGAGAATACAGAAGTGGTTGAGTCACCAGAACAAGAGATGAGCACTGGAGTTGTGTAATCCTTTCAGCTGTTGGACAAAATAAAACCATTTTGCTTGTCACCATGGTTTCATAAACTGTTGGATATGTGCCAGCAGCTATGGGTCCTAGCAGAATGCACTGTGGACAGACTCACAAATCTGCCATCACATTTGATACAGCAAAGACAGAAAGAGCTAATGGTGACTATTGTTCACTTACAATAAAAATACCAACATAAAATAAAAAGACAAGGCCTAGAACTGGACAAAGAGTTTTCATGAAAAAATCTATAGTTTCAAAAATTATATACAAACATAATATTATTATTTCATGGCCAGAGTGTGTGCACATACAGTACATATAATTATAAACAGAAATAATTATAAACAGTATTTCAATTTTCAATATTTTTTTTTGTAATTCAATACAATAATAAGAGAGAGAGAGCAGAGAGAGAGAGAGAGAGAGAGAGAGAGAGAGAGAGAGAGAGAGAGAGAGAGAGAGAGAGAGAGAGAGAGAGAGAGAGAGAGAGAGAGAGAGAGAGAGAGAGAGAGAGAGATTTTTTCAATCTTTAACATCTTTGCACATTAGTTTCCCCTTTTTGGTATAATTAGAAGAATCATAAATACATCAGATTTCTCATGTCAGATGCTTCAATTACATGTCAATAATCTAACTTTAACTATGAAAATCAGACAATAATCAGTTTTTAGCGTGCACTTAAAAATCCACCATCAATACCGTTTTACCAATATCTCTCTAAGGACAGAATCAAAACACCAGTCATCTCCGGGTGCTTGAATACAAGTGATTTTGTGTGAAATAGTTTGCAGGTTAGAGATGAGTGTGGAGGAGATGTTGAGTGTATTGTGTCTCAGGGCTGCAGTCACAAAGATGGCGTCCTTGTAAAGTGCAGCTCCTCCAGAGTCAAGGCTCAGCCTGGTGATTGTAAAGTTTATCACTGCTGAGAGCCTGCAGGGCGCTGAGAAGAGAGGGGGGCTGGGACATAATACAGAAGGACATTATTAGGATATGTTTTGAGGCTCAAATATTGTTTAAAAAAAAAAAGAGCCAAGGTCATCTGTAAACATGAAGTATTTAAAAATTGAGGAGCTGTACTTAATTTTTACTGTCTTAAAAATGCAAAAAACAGATCTGGTTGATTTTAAATGGTTTCCAGTGGTCCAGTGTTATTCCTCACTTACCATATGCATTCAGAACGTTGTAATTATTCACCATGATGAGTTTATAAGTGTTGTTCACAACTCTCTGAGACCAGTGCAGAGTTTTGTGGGTTTCAGGGTAAAGCTTATAACCACTAATATGCTACTACACACATCCTGATTATCAGACAATAAAATGCTTTTCAAATTAGATGCAGACTTATTTTGACCTCAAGAACTGCTTATAAAAAAATGTCTGTAGTTGTACAAGAAAAAAAATGCTCAAATAAAAAAAAAAAAAATCAAATACAGAACAATTGATTTAAAGGGACGGTGTGTAAGATTTTTACCCGTTAATTACTGAAATTGAAGATACCCATTCAAAAATACATTGTTTTTCAAGCCTTTTCACTGCCATCATGAAATCAAAGTATTCTTTTGGACTTAGATATAGTCACATAAAAGGGGGATCTTCCCCATGCAGAGGCAGCCATTTTGAATATGAGAGCCGCAGAAGGACATTTGGGCTCCGCCTTCGCCTTCACCAAGGCTCGTGGTTTTGGGTAAACAACACAAGCATGTTGCCGGATCAGACGTCGTAATGGATCTAACACGTGTTTTGGACTAAATTGTTTTACTGGATTTTATTCGCTGGATCCTTACGGACAAATTGAGAGCAAGTTTATGGTGAAATACAGAGTTTGACCTGTGCAAAGCATTCTAAGGTAAGCTAACCTCGTTTTGTGCTTTTCCGTATAAAAGCCCCATGTGCGCGGGGAGTGATTGTTTTGCAGGGAAATGAATTGCATAGTCAAAAAGAGGAGACTGTAAGGTTTCATTTGATGTGTAGAGTGTCATGGTACATGATCGGGAATGTGTGTTTTCATGAGGAAAAAAAACAAAAAACGGAACCGCGCGGATCGTGTGCGCGCCCAGGTGACCCTCGAGGTCTGCCGTAGCTAAAACAGAAAGTGCAATAGCACCATCCACCTATGCGCCACGAATCCTACACACTGGGGCTTTAATAATAATAATAATAATAATAATAATAATAATAATAATAATAATAATAATAATAATAATAATAATAATAATAGTAGCTTAATAATAATAAGCTTTGATTTGATTGATTTTTAAAAATAGTTCTGATTGCCTGTTTCTACACTGTAAATTTATATATTCTCTTGGTTACAGTCCAAGTTTAATATGTTTTTTTCTAGGCCTATATTAGTTATTATACTGAAATATTTTATTTAAAGTTGTAATATGTAACTTTTCTGGAGAAAGGTTCCACAGTATAGCATTAAACATACTATCTATTTACAATATGTAACCATTTTTAAGGTATAAGGCAATAAAAACACCTGTAATTGAATTAATACAAATTTAGTGCCATATAGAGAAATATCCCAGACAAAGCAGAAACATCGCCATAGCTACAAGCAATTCGACCATTTATACCCAAACTCTTGCATACATCAAAACATTAATCATTGTCTTATTCTTTGCAGACTATAGCCAATTATCATTTCTGGAGGAGGGTCCGCCACCTGCTTGTTTTGATTGAGAAGTTAGTTTCTATAGTACAGCTTTAAACTTACTATCTCATTGAGAGACAGCCCGGCTTACAATATGACACCAGCTTTTTAATGTATAAGGCAATAAAAACACCTATAATTGAATAAATGCAAGTTTAGTGCCACACAGAGAAATGCAAAAACATCACCATGGCAACAAGCAATTCAACTATTTACACCTAAACCCTTAAAGACATCTAAACATTAATTATTGCCTTGCTTATTGCAGACTATGGCCCATTGTCTTTAGCTGTGTCCAGACTCCACTCTTCCCACAGCTGATAAGGAAACTTCATTACCCAGTGTGGCGTGCGCAGTAATTACAAGTACATGGAGGAGAGGGAGAGCTCTGGGCAGTGTGTGTGACCGGATTGGCTGTTCATATCATCTCTATCCATTTGGTTCTGGACTTTACAAGCGTGCAAATCTGGACAGCCTAATAAGATTCTCCAAAGCACATCCACGGATTATGTAATTAAAAAGGCACCCAATTGATTTTTTGTGCTTCTTTTCATCCCGAAAGAAAAAGACTCCTCGACTGCACTCGGCCAGGTCCACACTATATGTCACCATTAGGAATAAACAGGTCTGAATCAGGACTTCATGCGACTCAGAAGAATTAAAGAACCCATATTACACTATTTCTGATGTTTTTATGTTGTTTCCTCATCAAAAACATACCTTTGTTGTGTTTTGTTTCATCCACACATGTTTAACACACAACTTCTGCATGTTCAGCCTGAGTTCTTCTCTCAAACACCTTGTGATGTCATGTGGTAATACAAGAAGTGCCCCACTGTGTTTTTAAACTCCATGCACTTTCATTAGAATCTTTCGGATGATTTCAACCCTGGAATTGTTGATTGTTACTGAACCAAAGGTCTATTTTGCATTTATTCAATTAAAGGTGTTTTTATTGCTAAAAATATCCTGAAAAACATTAATTTTAACTGTGAGTGGAGTTGCCTTTCCACAGATCTGACCAGTATCTTGGCATGGTGCTGATGTCAGCTTGTGTCTCCATGGAAAAAGAGAAGTTTAATGCCATAGAGTGGCAAGTTTAATGCCATCCAGACAATAAAACCACCACGGAGATAAGCAGGTGGTTATCCTTTAG
This sequence comes from Paratrypauchen microcephalus, assembly GCA_036785185.1. Taxonomy (NCBI): domain Eukaryota; kingdom Metazoa; phylum Chordata; class Actinopteri; order Gobiiformes; family Gobiidae; genus Paratrypauchen; species Paratrypauchen microcephalus. The sequence goes on from JAVJIX010000010.1 coordinate 3,773,479, forward strand.
TTTAAATTGTCCACAGTACAGTATTAAACTAATCTGTCTTTATTCAGCTACAGGTGTTATTTATTGCTCAAACATATCTTAAAAAACATGCATTCTTACTGTGAGTGGGGTCGCCTCTCCACAAATATAACCTGTAATTTGTCTTGTAGGTCTCCCTGGAGACAAGCAGGTGAGAACAGGCCTTTCTCCCACTCATATACGACTTTATAATCCATTTGAGGGTTCATTTGTAAGTGTATTACTGATAATTCATTATTGATTTATAGCTAATGAGACTTTTAAATAGTTGTATAAATTTTACATTCAGATTGGTTTGCACTGAGACTAGGACTTTTCCAGGGCTGTGCAGAGCTCCAAGCCTATTTGAGTGCAGTAATTAGAACTGGTGGCAATGTCAACATCCCTCCAATCTCCTGGGCTGGTCGAGTCAGCAGTGGTTACGCCTGGCCATGCTTCATCAAGAACTGGTTTCCCAGTAAAAGTCATTATCTAGGGCAGTGATTCTCAAACTGTGGGACTCGCACACATGATGGGTAAACTATGGAGAATTTGTAGTCCTTTACAAACAGGGTTCTCAAGTCTCACGCTTTGAGAGTGTGACACACGCAATTCAAGCGCAGCGCACAGCGCTTCTGTGCCCAGAAAATCGGTTAGATAATGCAGGCACCGCGCGTTTTCAGCGAAAAAAAAGTCACTCACACCCCCCACCCCACCCCCCGCTCCTTGGGAAAATTACGCAGTCTCACGCACGACCCCGCTCAAAACTTGAGAGCCCTGTTTACAAACATCTCAGCAGTTAAAGAAGCAAATTTGGAGCCGATTTCAATATTTTTTTTACAGACAAAAAAGCTAAATAAAAAGACCAGGCTCATGTAGTGTGGGTTATTAAGAACATTTTAAGACCAAAATAAGGCTGACTACAGAAGTAACAGAGGGGGGTGACAATTTTCCAATGTAAAGTCAATTGGAGCCAGAAGCAGCTAGCTAACACGCACACTAGCGTGTTAGCTATGTCTGAGTTTACTCTTTATTTTGGTACAATAGTTTTAGTCCCGGTTTAGATATTGTATGGTTCTTCTTTTAGTCAGAAAAATTACACTGTGCACCTTTAGATGTTTATTTATTTATTTTTTAATGTTTGCACCCCAGCTGGTCAACCACGAGAAATGCCCCATGTCCGTAATGCATTTTTGCATGCAATTTTTTTTTTCTTTTGCTCATAGTCATTCATAGAATTTAATCCAGAAATTTGGTACATATATTGACATTTCATGTCTATGGTAGGGGGTGATACAGTGTACACTTGTCATAGGCTTTATAGTGTATTATATTCAGGTCGAGATCACACATTAGTGATTCAAATAGTGTCACCCTCATTCAGGGGGTGAAAAATGTGATTTTCTACTGAAAAAATAATAATAAGAAACCGGCGAAGAACAATAGCCCTCGCCAGTCGCCAGAGGCTGTCACTGACCAATAAATAGAAAACATTATCCATATGTAATTATTTATGCATACTGTCCATACATAGAGCACACACATTTTCAACACATGAATGTAGATTATCTTAAATTTGATATCAAATTGATATTAATAATATAATATAGTGTTATGGTAAGATATTTTTCATTTTGAACAGTTACATCCTAATTGGCATATACAGTTGTATGAAAAAGTTTGGGCACCCCTCTGAGGTTGCATAATAATTGACATAATAATTGAAAATGATCACAGTGACATGTCATTCATTCTCCCATAAAAGCCGAGGACTGGGTGGTTTTCCAGACACAGATTTTAAGTGTAGTAATATTCATTTGTATGTAACTAATCAACACAGTAACTGGAACACAGAATTGGTTTAATGAGCTCATTAAGCCTTGAACTTCATAGACAGGTACATCCAATCATGACAAAAGGTGTTTAAGGCGGGCAAATGCAAGTTCTTCTTCTTATTTTTGAATGTCCTCTGAAAAGTGGCAACATGGGGGGCTCAAAACGACTCTCAAATGACCTGAAAACAAAGATTGTTCAGCATTATGGTTTCAGGGAAGAAAACCTAATTTCACTGCTGAAAATTTCAAAATGACATTGTGGACCCAAACACCCAATGATTTATAAATGAAAATAATGGCAGTTGTCAAGGGTGCCCAAACTTTTTCATACAACTGTAGAATCCATGATTACTGATCACCATGGAAATGAAAAGTCTGTTCTAGAGTGAAACACTTTTGTTAACCTAACATAACCTCTCAGCACACTGATGAACATGCACACAAAAATGGCTAGCTCTACGTATTTCTCAACCAAACCGTGGTACCTCGTTAGAGGAGGAGGCCCCCCTCTATGATGAGGCCTCTGCCCCACACCAACAGGGAGTGGTCAAGAGCCACAGGAGACCAACTGGTGTCTCCCCACATCCAGGAGCCCTCAAACCCAGAGGACAGAAGTCTGGTCCAGGACCTTCCACCCCTGGTCCAGGACCTTCCACCCCTGGTCCAGGACCTTCCACCTCTGGTCCAGGACCTTCCACCCCTGGTCCAGGACCTTCCACCTCTGGTCCAGGACCTTCCACCCCTGGTCCAGGACCTTCCACCCCTGGTCCAGGACCTTCCACCCCTGGTCCAGGACCTTCCACCCATAATCCAGGACTTTCCTATTGTCACTGGCGAGGGCCAATAACTTCTGAATGACTGTTAAAACATGTTCATACAACATCTACATATCAAGTTTTAAAATAGCTTTCATCTATATCATGTGACAATATTAAAGAAACTACTAATATTTTGTGTTGCAAATAGTATTAAAAGGGAGTATTGAAGAAGGTAAAGAAGAATTTATATTTTCTTATATTAAAATCAAGTTTGAAATTTTAGTATAATGATAATGCAAGTCTTGGTTTGGTTTTTCAACATTCTTTACCACTGTGATCTTATTACTGTATATGTATTACCATTACACTAGAAACATTGTTGGTATTATTAATAACTGGTATAAGACTTCTTGAATATTGCAAGATGCCTGACTGTGGTTTATTCCCTATTTAGTTCAATATGATGCCACACAGCTGCTGCCTTTAGTTCACTTTGTGTGCGCAGCTCGTCGGCCTTGTGAAAAAATGATTTAAGTCGTCCTTGATCACTGAAATAGGCCTGACCTTACACGGGTTTTCACTCTGGGCCTGTTCTAAGTTTGTGTTTTAGTCTTCAAATATTCATGCCAGCGCATACCTTATGAAAGCGTGCAAGATTTATGGAGCAGATGAACACCATACAAAAGAATAGGAGCTTTATGCATCATTGTCTTCTGTTGTTCATTTCAACAACAGAAACCCCATCTCCAGTATTTGTCAATCAATGCTATTGTATATCACTGCACATGGTGGGGCAAGTGATTTCAACACATTTTTGACACAAAATTGACTCTTGTAAGCTTTAACCCTCCTGTCGTGTTCGGGTCAAATCTGACCGTTTTACAACTTATAATATTCATAAATATTATGTTTTTCATCTGATTACCTCAAGACCTTATGATATCCTCCACACTGTGGACATGAACATATAAAAGTGATGATCACCTATTTCATTCAATTTTGAGTGTTTTAATCAACCTTGTTACACCTGTGGTGTTCCCGGTCAAAAGTGACCGCCATAGGAAATGAATGGGTATCCAGAGTAAATTCATTCAACATACAGAAAACATCCCCATACACACTGCCCCAGCTCACACACACACACACTCTCTCACACACACACACATACACACACACATACAAACCAGGGCATGCGTGTTGTGCTGGACATGACAACCGGTCTCCAAGGACATAATATCACATGTGACAACTTCTTCACATCACATGCTCTTGGTCAGGAGCTACTGAAAAGAACGCTCACCATGGTAGGGACAGTGAGGAAGAACAAGCCCGAACTTCCCCCTGCGCTGGTATCGACCAGAGGAAGACAGGCACTCTCATCACAATATGCATTCACTGACACTCACACGCTTGTGTCATACGTTCCCAAGAACAGAAATGTCATCCTGATGAGCACAGTACACAAAGACGCCGCTGTCAGCACCACAGAGGACAGGAAGCCCCTGATGATCCAGGACTACAAGAACAAGGGAGGCATTGACTGCCTTGATAAGGTAATGTAAAGTCTCATCATGCATTTTATTTTATTTTTATCTAGGTGAATCATAGCATTTTGTGTACGACAGATTGAATATTGTTCCTAATCTCTTATTATTTATTGTTCCTTTATTGCAGCTTACTGGTACATAAACCTGTAAGCGGATGACGGCTCGCTGGCCTGTGGCACTGTTCCACAACATCCTGGATGTGTCAGCTTTCAACACGTATGTGGTGTGGACAGCAATCAACCCAACCTGGAATCAGGGGAAAAGTTTCAAGAGGAGACTTTTCCTCGCAGAGCTGAGGAAAGCTTTGGTGACTCCTCTTATACAGCGACGCCAGCACATTCCCCGCACACCAGCCTCCGCCAGTCTGGTTAGGAGCATGCAAACTCCAGCCCCGGCTGCTCTCCCCCAACAAGGACATGGGCAGAAAAGGAAGCGTTGTAGCCTCTGTGCCCCTAGAGACTTCAAAACGAGCCTGACATGCTGCAAATGTCATGCTTATGTTTGCAAGACTCACTCTGACCTGAGTGTCACATGCCACTCACACACACACACACACACACACACACACACACACACACACACACACACACACATATATATACACACACACACACACACACACACACACACACACACACACACACACACCCTGTTGAGTTTGGTGTTTTCCATTTATTTTTTGTATTATATGTTCATTTTGTAGTTAATTTTCAGTGCCTAATTGTATTTTAACTGATGTTATTTAATGTTTACTTCTATAAATTGTTGAAACAATACTTTGAAACATTGTTCTCAACTAAAAAATGTTTAATAAAAAAATTGGTGTTGAAAAAAAAAAGATTGTGCTAATTTAAGAGCAGTTAAAACAGACCGGTCAATTTTGACCGGGAACACTAAAGTAGGGGGCTGGAGGCGAACACGACCGGAGGGTTAAAGGCAAATTAACATTTTTTACAATCTGAGCCTTCTTTCGGCAATAAAACAAGTAGTTTTACTCACCCATAGCATTTTTCTGTCAATTGGAGCAGTATCGCAGAACTTATGTTGAGCCGTTCTGTTCTACTAATGATCCCGTATCCGTTAACATGGTGCTGTATCATTTGCTCGGGGCATTACTTTGCGGTGTCCAAATAACACAAACTTTAGCACTTTTCAAATCATAGAAGCCCGATGTCTTAATGAAAGATTTCGTTTGAAGCAAAAGTGGCCTGTAATCCGAGATTTAGCCATAGTTTCGAGTAGATGAGGACGCCAGTGCGCATGCGCGGACTGCTCCGGGGACCCAAACATGAAACGCAAAGCTGAAAACTATGGATAAATCTCGGATTACAGGCCACTTTTGCTTCAAACGAAATCTTACATTAAGACATCGGGCTTCTATGATTTGAAAAGTGCTAAAGTTTGTGTTATTTGGAGACCGCAAAGTAATGGCCCGAATACAAATGCTAACGGATACGCTACAACATAACTTTCTTCAAACAGCTCCAAATGACACGAACGTGATATGGGTGAGTCAAACGACTTGTTTTATTACCGAAAGAAGGCTCAGATTGTAAAATAACGTTACTTTTCCTTTAAATCATGTTATAATGTTGTTTCCTCATCAAAAACATACCTGGAGTTGTGTTTTGTTTCATTCACATGTCTGAGTGACCACTTATCATTAGTCTATCTACACCTCCAGTTCCATGGCTGCAATTGGGTCATTGGAGGACATTTGGCTTTAAAATTCTTGAAAAATAAACCTTAACTTTTCTGATTTTCTGCTACATATTCATCAATAATAGGTAATAAACTATCAAATGCTTGATGAGCTCAGCTTACGGATCAATGGTACAGTTTTATTACATGATTTATTTGGTGCAGTAACCCTGTTACTCTAATCACAGTAACAGGGTTGCAGGTAACAGGGTTGAAAATCCGCACTAATGTTAGCTTTATCTCAGGAGTAGAAGCTAGCTGTTTCGCTAGCTGTTACTGCTAATCAAGAGGAAAAACTTATTCACGCAAATAAGTAAAGGGAAAAAAAAAGTCTTCTGATTCTGATCATTTGCATAACAGGGTTGCATGAGGTAGAGTGAGACATTCAGTCAAGGCTAACTATGTTATAAAAATATGAAAAATAGAAGAGAAGACAAACTTTTGCTCTACCCATTCTTTTGAAAAACCGTTTGATGATGTCAAGTCCAGGGGATCATGTGGTTCTGCTTTCTTCTTCTTCTACCAGACTAAAAATGTTATGGTAACAGGGTTGCGTGCATGTTGTGGGACACATATTCCATGAATAATAATTATTATTTCAAATATTATGTCTATTAAAACAAATGTTCCCACAGTTACAAGAGATGGCAATGAAACAAATAATACAAAAAAATAAAAAATAAATAAAAAATGTTTAACTGTTTTATTTGAGATTCAATTTGGCCATTAGAGGGGTGGGACAAGAGGAAAATGGCATTTTGGGGGGTATTCCAGACTTATTTGGTATTTTAAAAACTATTTTCAAGCATTCTTTTCTTATTTTTTTTTTTAGATTTGGTCTCAGGACAAGTAAATTCACTCAGAAACTGTATGTTTTAGTATTTTGTATGTGGATCATTTAATATTTGATGGGTGGGATGTAAAATGTCCTCCAATTCTGGAATGACCCAATTATATAAATGATTGGGTCATTCCCCAGTCATTTGTATGGAGTTTAAAAACACAATGGAGCACGTCCTGTATTGCCACATGACATCACAAGGTGGAACAGAGTGTTCAGTTTGAGGGAAGGACTAAATATGCACAGCACAACTCCAGATAAATGTGTATGTGTGATGTAGCAGCTCAGTGAGCAGCAGGTGCATGTGGAGGTTATGAACTGTGCCTATTATAGATCTGCTCTTCCTCTCTCCCCACAGATGCTTTCTCTTTCTTTTGCTAATGACGGACCTGCTGTAATAACAATGAGTTAACACTTCATGGGGGTATTACAGTGACTCTGGGAACTGCGCCTTGAAGCCAGACTGACAGTAACTGAGTGTTATGTCTCCCCAATGGGTCCTACTGGTCTTATACAGTATAATGTTATGACTACGGCGTTAATAAGGGTTCAGCATAGGATAGCATTTGTGAACCAAAGATTTTAGTGTGGTTCAAACTAGCTTCAGATTCCACAATGTTTTCTAAATTGTATATAGGCAACATGTCTGAACAATTTATTGGCATTTAATATAGGCTTATGCAAACTTGAAAATAGATCGGAGTGGTTGCAGTTGCAAGTTTGTCTGATTAGTAGCCTATTATTTAACTTTTGTAAACTATTGTGAACTATTGACACTATTAACACAGCTAGTTACTGACACACTTGTCTTTGTTCCCATCCATCCATTCCATACATTTTCTTCTGCTTTCTCCGTATTTCAAGTCGCGGGTTAAAACGGCCCAGACAGATCTGGTGGTCTGTCCCCAGATCACAATGCACCGGTCCCCATGAATCCCCTCGCGGGTGTTGGGTCCACGGGAGGACGGCCCACGTTTGCTTGATGCATTCTGTCATGGGGGCTTCCAGTGTGCACAGACACTGGGGGCGAAGTGGCGGTTAAGCGTCTTGCCCAAGGACACAACAACAGCAGTCATCTGTGGGAGCTTGGGAGCTGGGATTGCACCACCAACCCGCAGGTCAGTGGATGCGACCGCTCAACCTACGATACATTCCCAAATGTTCAAATATTTTTAAAGTTCCTATATTATACAAGCATTTTTTTCTCTTTTTTGAGCTATTTTTGTCAAAAAAGAGAATCCTTCTTCAAACAGGAATGGGGGAGTCAGACATAATTTGTCTCCCATATATAATTCCATTCTCAAACCGAAATCAAAACAAACAAAGGAAACAATAGGGTTAGCCAGGTCAGGTCCAGAGGTGTGAAAACACCATTAGGGTTTGAATGGGTATGCTAAACTAGATGCCAGAGAGAAACTGGGAATACAAGACAGAAACTCAAAACAAAGAGGCGGGATAGTTTCAGAATAATTTCAGTGTAGTGAGCTCCTCCCTGCAGCTATATAAGCAGTGTCCATCAGCACTCTAACCAGAACTGACGAAGCACCTCGGATGAGTTGCGAAACGTTTTCGACCAAATAAACTTTGTCCAGTTGACAAATTGAATTTCTCCTTTGTATGGATTTTAAAACACAGAGGCGCACTTCCTGTATTAAGCCTACCACATGACATCACAAGGTGTAACAGGGTGAACTCAATCTAAATATGCAGGGTTAAACATGTGTGAATGAATCAAAACGCAACTCCAATTCTGTTTGTGATGAGGAAATGACATTATAACACAGATCAGAAAGCAGCGCAATATGGGCCCTTTAAATGACATTATCAAAGTAATTCGGCTTATTTTGTACACATCACGATTGATCTGAAAACATTACAGTGCGAGCTATGCAAGCAAACCTCACAACGCCGGTGTCTGATCTTCTCACTTTTATTTACGACTTGTACTTTTAGCACCATCTGTCCAGCAGAGATCCACGCATCCACGGCGTTTAGCGGTATTCCCTTCCTCCCATCCCTCCTCCTCCCTCTGTCGGCGGAACTTGGAGCGCTGTGGTCCGTGGCTGCCTCATATCCACTGTTCGCGTGGCGCAGCTTTTCTTCCTTTCGTCTCCTGTCAGCTGATCGTGACGTAGCGGCGCGCGCCCATAACCGTGGCCTCGTGTGTGTGTGTGTGTGTGTGTGTGGTTTCAGGGATGATGCGCATGTCTCTATCTGCCTCTATGTGACTTTTATCCAACCTGGGGGCACACGCGTTGGAGGAGGGACGGCTGCGTGTGCGCGTATGGCACAGGGCGCAACCGTTTCACACCTTGGAGACGGAGCGAAGTACACCGCGCGATAATGAGCCAAGGAGGAATAATAATAACTCAAAGTCCTTTGGCGACAGGCAGCGTGCGCCTCTAGACCAATCAGGAAAGCCCCGTTTAGCAGAGATCAGATTGAATATTATGGATGTGTAGAAGACAAGGCGTTTATCTTCCACGCTCAATATAGGCTACTGTAGATTTGCTGCGCAGGAGGAGAAGGAGGCGGTGGAGGAGGAGAGGCAGGAGCGCTGATTCACGGCTGCTGCTCGCACGAGGGAGAGTCGAGGAGCGGCTATCTCCATCCCTTAAAAATACTGACCCCCCGTGTGCCGTGCCTCCTCCTCCCGTCTCCCTCTGCCCCCCTTCTTCTTCGTCATTGACAGCTCTGCGACCGGGTCAGTCCCTTGCGTCCGAAGAGGAGAGGAGCAAGGAGCGAGGAGAGAGGGGCTACAGCCGAGGAGAGGAAAGGAAAGGAAAGGAAGGAGAGCGCCTTTTTTGGACCAGTTTAACCCAATCTCCCGTAGCTTTATAAATAAATCACCGGACTGGACTCTAGAGCGCACGAAGACTGCCTAGCTGTGGATGTTTTCTTGTTGGTTTGACTGTCCGTTGCGCGCCACGGTGCAAAGTGAGGCTTAATTAAACACGCGAGGTGGATCGGAGTGTTTCGCAGCAGCGTCCCCCGCACGGCTCACACAGAAATCCAGGTAGGTTTCTATATATCAGCGTAACAAACGTGCATACCTTCACACAGGCTGACGGTTTTAGTCTAATGCCAGTGTTGTTGACGCACATGTTGCCTTGGCGTGACATGAGTGATGAGGCTGATGTCAGCTCGTGCAGCCTCGCAATCTGCTCCGTCCACTGTCCCTTTTTCCCATTTCCCCCCATCTATTGGCTCAAATGGATTCGTGATAGCGTCTAAATGGGTGTGTCGTTACAATAATTGCCACCGTGGAGACAGTTTTAATCATTATTAGCCCGCAGCCCATAAAGCAACACGAATCACTGATATAGGCAATATTACGCCCGCTTTCATCCCACTGTTGCCAGGTCGTAAAATGTCATTTTCTAAAGTGTCATGGTAATTTTACATGCGCTAAGACGCGAGGGCCTATAGCTTGAATAAGTTGTAGAGGGGGTATCATAGCACCAAGAGGGATTCCCCCCCGTTCGGTTGCACTGACAGGCGGCACTGACTGGAGAAAACTACTGGGCTCTTGTCCGATGATGAATCTGGAACAGCTGAAGCTCGCGCAGTGCTGAGCGCATGTTTACGCCCAGCTCAAATGCCCTCTTTAAACCGGACCCCCCTTCCTAAAATAGGGGGTAGGAAAGAGGAGACCCGTGAGCAGCTTGCACCCCAGCTACCAAGCCTCCACATAATATGAAAATGCAGAAATCTATAGAGTGATCTATATGTGTGTGTGTAATGGGACTGGTCTAATCAGTGTACAGTAATCCATAAAGAATTTACATTTACGTAAGAAATACATGAATATCTTATGTGAATTTAATACTACGATCTTGATTTGAATAATTAGGGCCCTAACAGTCATTTCTAAACACAAATCAACAGTCATTTGCATCATACACACCAGATTTATTTAGAAAGTGATGCGCAGTTCATAACATCCAAGGCACAACTTGAGACTGTTTATGTCGGTTGCTTCATTTCATTGCTTCAGCTATAGGATACTTTAAGTCAGATGCCCTTCCTCATGCAATCTCTAGGCATTCAAGACAAGAGCATATAACCCTCTACTAAGTTTGTCAATACTATAGTCTGACACAGTAGTAGGCTTATATACTCTATATACTCATACACTCATTTAAGGTGGGTGAAGTTCATGGGCCTATAGGATTTGTCTATCACGTAAACTCTGAGATGAACTAACAAGGCTTTCATATTGTCAAGACGTTAATGCTAAATTGTGCAAAATGGACTCTCGTGAGCTTTAAGCCATGTTATAATGCTGTTATAACAGGAAACATCTGAGCCTTCTTTCGGCAATAAAACAAGTAGTTTTACTCACCCATAGCATTTTTCTGTCAATTGGAGCAGTATTGCAGAACTTATGTTGAGCCGTTCTGTTCTAGTAATGATCCCATATCTGTTAACATGGTGCTGTATCATTTGCTCGGGGCATTACTTTGCGGTGTCCAAATAACACAAACTTTAGCACTTTTCAAATCATAGAAGCCCGATGTCTTAATGTAAGAAATCGTTTGAAGCAAAAGTGGCCTGTAATCCGAGATTTAGCCATAGTTTCGAGTAGATGAGGACGCCAGTGCGCATGCGCGGACTGCTCCCGGGACCCAAACATGAAACGCAAAGCTGAAAACTATGGATAAATCTCGGATTACAGGCCACTTTTGCTTCAAACGATTTCTTACATTAAGACATCGGGCTTCTATGATTTGAAAAGTGCTAAAGTTTGTGTTATTTGGAGACCGCAAAGTAATGCCCCGAAAACAAATGCTAACGGATACGCTACAACATAACTTTCTTCAAACAGCTCCAAATGACACAAACGTGATATGGGTGAGTCAAACGACTTGTTTTATTACCGAAAGAAGGCTCAGATTGTAAAATAACGTTACTTTGCCTTTAACAGTTCCTTTCACTTTTAGTTCAGTAGATATTAGCAATTCCGCGACTGAAATTATCCAAATGAATCTAGTGAAAGTCTACGGAGTTTAAAAACACAGTGGAGCTCTTCCTGTATTACCACATGGCATCACCAGGTGGGGCAAAAAAAATGCAAAGCTTGTATTAAATGTGTGAATGAAATAAAACATAACTCCAGGTATGTTTCTGTGGAGGAAACAACATTATAACAGATCAGAAAACAGCATAATATGGGCCCTTTAAACTACTTTTATTACACAGTTCATTTTTAACACACCCCTTTCTACGATGTCTTGGGCAAACAAACTAAAATGATCAGTAAATATAGGCCTATTTTCATTGCTTTTCTTAATCTTTTATATTACCAATATGTATTTTCTGTAATTCATGTCTGGCAACTGTTTCCAATCATCTCCAGTGGAGGTCAGTCCCCTCTTTATTTTACAAAACACTTAAAATACCACTACTTTGTCACAGAATGCCCCATTGATTAATTACACAATAGCTGCTTTCTCCAGACAGCAAGTCCAATATTTATGTCACAGAGAAGTGGTCAGCCCGACAAAAGCTTCACCATCATTTCCTTCTTGATTTATTTTTCTAACACATAGTTCCTCATTTTTAAACAAACTCCTCTCTATTTTTTGCTGAGGGCTTTTGGTTTCAGGTGATGCAGAGACTGTTGCCATGGTAACTGGAGTTGTGGAAAAGGTGAACAACTTTTGCTGTATGTTCTTGAACGTCTAAAATTTCTCCTGGATAAATATGACGTTTGTGCTTGGTGTTATTAAGCGAATCCTCAGAAAAAATTTGGTACAATTTATGATCTATATACTGTATACTATAGGGGGAAAAAAACTATTAAAAGGTGCACTACATAACTTTTCTTGGGGAGCGTACCCCACATGCTAGTCTCTGTGTAGTATTTGTACTTAACTGTTCAGCCTGGAATGTTTCACAGTATGGCATTAAACTTGTCTATCTCCATGGAGACAAGCAGGCAAAGGTACAGATCAGTTTGATGAAGAGGCGGGCCCGCTCACACAAGAATGCAAGTTCTTAGAGGTGTTTCTGAATAATAAAATCATCTCTAATGAAACAAAGGGTGAATAGACTTTTAATGACATACTGTGGAACATATCAAGCACAGCCAGAAAAGTTACACAATGCACCTTTAAATAGATTAGAGTATGAGCGGCCAAAACTTTGTAAAAATATGTTTAATTTAGGAAGAAGCTAAACCAAATGTCCAGTCAAGTTGAGTTAAATGTGCACTGTGCGACTTTTCTATATGAGACAACAGAGAATCCGAACCCAGGAGGAAAGGGGTAGCGATTCTGTACCTGGCCGGCGTTTCGGAAAAACTACAGAGGATTTTCAGACAATATGAAATTCCAGTTTATTTCAAACCCACAAACACTTTAAGACAAAAACTCGTCCACCCAAAGGACAGAACACCGAGCCACAAACAAAGCAATGTGGTCTACTCCATTCAGTGTAGTGAAGACTGCAGTGAGCGCTACATTGGGGAAACAAAACAGCCACTTCACAAGAGGATGTACCAACACAGACGGGCGTGCCAGAGTGGACCTTCATCTGCCGTACATCTTCACCTAGAAGCCACGGGCCATTCATTTGAGGACAGTGAGGTTCAGATCTTAGCCAGGGAAAAGAACTGGTTTGAGAGGGGGGTTAAAGAGGCTATTTTTGTCAAAAAAGAGAATCCGTCGTTAAACAGAAATGGGGGAATTAGACATAACTTGTCTCCTATTTATAATTCGATTCTTAAACCAGTTAAAAATTAGGGCAGACAATCCAGGGCAGAGGGGTGGAGAGGGTCGTTAGGCTTGAATAGGGAGGCTAAACTAGTCACCAGAGTAATTTAAAAAAACAAAGAGACAGATTAGTGGAGATAGTTTCAGAGCTATTTCAGTGTAGTGAGCTCCTCCCTGCAGCTAGATATAAACAGGGTCTAACCAGCACAATAACCAGAGCTGACGAAGCCTCTCGGATGAGCGGCGAAACGTTTTCGACCAAACAAACCTTGTCCAGTTGACAAATTGAATTTCTCCTTTTATCACCTTTTCTATATGAGGATTGCTTTCCACACTCCACACACTTAAGTCATATCTGTAGAGAGGCTGCTCGCAGTAATACACGTTTTTTAAAGATTAAAAAATAAAATAATAAAATAAAACCTCCACAGTCCTTGAAGGGCAAAGTAGTAGGACTGAGTGGATCTTTATAACTTTAGCATATTAGGTGTAAAAGTGAAAGTGGTTGTGATTTCCTGTTGTTAATGCTGTTGGTCGGTAAGCTGAAGCCACAGTTGTTTCCTGACGTGTGACTGTAGACACCTGGGTTTATTTATGGTGTGGTAATAAATCTAATGTTTTTCCAATCTGCCAAAGAGCTGTTCAGAACGACCCTTTAAAGCAGCGGTTAAACAGAGCAAAAATGATTCTGTAAGATTATCAACACATCTGTCCCTTGGACACATTTTAAACTTTGATAACAGAAACAGATTTAGACCAAAAGATTTAGCTTAAACCTTACAGAGAAATGGACACTGCAGATTTTTTTTTTTCAAGTGCCAAAATTATTATCACTTTGTAACATTCTAGTCTGAGTTCCGTCACCTGCTTGTTTCTCTGGAGATGTCTAGAAGTGTACAAAAAGATTGAAATATCTACTGTATCGTTTAATTTGATGATACAGTATCGATATCTATAGCTGCTGTATCGATATATTGCCAAGAGAATTTTGAGTTATATTTTACAAACTGATTGAGTGTAAGAGCTACAATTGTGTTGATGTTTTCATTGTTTTGATGAGTAAAATGCGTGTTTTTCATATTAACTATTCACAAACTGGACTTAGTGGACTTTTAGTATCACAGCCATGATTTAGCTTTTGTTTTTCACTGAACCATACCTCCATATCACCCAGTCCTACATCAAACCAACAGAAGCACATGGAACTACCCTTAAATGCTCCATATTGGTGATTTAGTGCGATGCAGCATCTATAGTGCACTGTGCAGGACTGTAACAGCCCTAAGCCACTTGACCATTACTGACTGTCTCCCCTCACTCCAGAGTTACAGAGCATTAATCACAGCTGGAGGTGGAGATGGCGATGTCATTTTTAAGAGCTCTCCCAGTTTCAGTCAAAGCGATGGGCCATAATTGGTTCAGGAGATGATTGATAGATGATCTGATTGACAGCTAGATTGAGCGTTTCACTCTAAAATCTTTAAACGGACACAATCCTCGGGACCCATCATGTAAATCTCATTAAAATAAATGCATTAAGGCCCTGACAGCCTGCTCAGGTGTACCGTCCCACGAGAATATTGATTTTCTTTCCCGGCACAAATTGCGCTGGTTGCCGTTTGGAGATGGGGAGTGGACAGTGGCGTTGTTATGCTAGTACATCTGCTAAAGCTAAGAGGGTCCTAAATGAGCAATTATACAGCGCTATTTTCTTGCTAATTATCATCCCATGGTAGCACTTTGCAATGCTCGTCTTACTTTGTCACTGACACAATAGCAACAAAATTAAGAAAAGTGACTAAGTGCTAAAGGAGTTACGAACATTGCATTTATTTTTCCTTTATATAGACAATATGACAACGCAGTGAATGTAATTTTAATTGTGGGGATAATATTTATAGTGGATGATTTTCTTTGTGGTAGTGTGAACATTTTTAAAGATTTTTTCTATTCGAACTAACTACTTATGTGTTGAATTTTGTTATTTATTTACTGCAGCTCATATGGTTTGTTTTCAATATTATCATTTATTGTCTATATTTACTTCAAAATTTGTTTTTGTGACAAGCCTCGTGTTATATGGACACTTGTTTTGCCCCACAAAACCTGGACCAAACTTAATAGGTACATTTTGACAGTACAAGAAATTAGTTAAAGATCCCATGACATGGTACTTCTTGATGCTTTTATATGGCTCCTTAATGGTTTCCTAATACTGTAAATGAATCCTTCTTCAAAATCAACACTCAGTGCATGAGAAACAGAGATAAGATGAGAAAGAGTCATAAATATCTCTCTCAAACACTTTATTCTGGGCGTTGTTGCTTGAATGCAAATGAGGAGAAAAGAGATGGCCTATAGTGCCAACTTTCCTCCCACTTGAAGACTGGCTTGGCTTTTGAGTGTCAACGTTCCCTCTAAGCTGCGCGCCTGTGCAATTGCGCACTGCTCGCACATTCTCAGCGCACAAGAAAACCTATGCAGCGGAGAAGAGATGAGAAGCGTTCCATTGAAAAATAAACACATTTCCACAGAAAATGAAATTAAACCACTGCTGTTCAAAAGTCCAGAGGCTCAGATAAAGGACTTCAGAGCCTAGAAACACTCGGACGTGCCTCCAGGCAAATAAAAAAACGCATTTCGCATTGCCTAGCGCATTCGCGGTCCAAACTCTCTGGGCGTGATTTACAGAGACGCTGAGTACAGACAGACGGGGGTGGAACTGCATTTTTCAATCTGACGTCAATAAGGTGCCTTGTTGAGAATCGCCCGTTTGAGCTGTGTTTTTTTCTAACGCAGAAAAGGATCGCAAATGCTCAGTTTAGACATTTTGCAACTTTTAGCCATGGGGGGGGGGGGCGAAACAAGGGAGGGGGGCTCACATTAACGTTCAAAAACCTCAGAAAGTGAAAATTTCATGCCATGGGACCTTTAATTGTGATTGCGATTACTTGTTACAGTAAATATTCATGATTAAACTTAGACACTTTACTGATCCACAAGGGAAATTACTTGAGCACAGTAGCTCACACATCACAATATATTAATAACAAAGAGAAAAAAAATCTAAATGGTAATAATGCATTCTAAATAAGTAGGAAAAATAGGAAGAGACTGGTGTCAAATAAGGCATAATTATATAAAAATGTATATGTACAAGTAAAAATAAAACAAAAGAGAAATAAGTAATAAAATATCTAATTATTATGATTTTTGAGTAATAAATCAGCCAGACTTTATAATTGAAATTGCACTTTTTAGAGAGTAATAAATTGTTGACCATTGAGAAGAATGTGACGGTGCTCACTGTAGCTCTCCCTTCTATACTTTTATATAGTGTCATTGGCCCAGAGTCAGAGCTCAGATTTAGATGCTACTCTGTGCTTTTGTGCCACTCTGCAGTTCCTCTCTTTTAAAGTGACAGAGAGAAGCAGGAGCAGGTCAGCACCAGCTCTGTACTAAAACACTGAAATGAACCATCTCCACATTCACTGTCCTTTATAACCTCTTACTCAGTGCTGTGCCCTTTTGCAGAATGGAGATAAATCTATAGACATCAGTCAGGCTTTATATTAAGAGACAAAGCGAACTTCCACTAGACTGGGCCATCGGACAATGCAATTTTTTTTTTAAAGATTACACAAAATGGTAGTTTCAAAGTGTCTTGTCAAAGTCTGATCTCATTATGTCTCAGAAGGGCCGGGCCTGGTTAGTACGTGGATGGGAGACACTTCATCCACAATGCCTAGTAAGAAAACGGAGTGTGCGTGAGTCATGGTGGTGGTCGGAGGGGCCGATGGCGGGCAACTGGGGCTACAATAGTCGTCAGAAGCTCTGTTACTCAAGTTAGACTTAAATCTGAGCTTTATTTTCACACAATCTGATCAGAAAGAACCGACCTGGTTGGAACTCCAACATGTGAGCTGATTTGTGCTCATGGACAAGTTTCACGCACAAGCAATTCCAATCACAAGTTAGCTAGCATTAGCCAATAGTTTTTAAGTTAGACGCTCTCATCTTTTTTTTTTTCTTTTTTTTTTTTTACAACATAGGTTTTGGGATGATGGAAAACTAGGACAGTTATTTTTGAATGGGTAAGTCCTCAAAATATCACAAAGAATGATGCAGGTTAAGCTCATATACAATAAAATATGACAACTTCACAATTTAAACTTCTTAATGAATAAAAATGATGTACATTATACAGCCAAGTATTAGGCCTGCTGTCACTGTCTCTTCTTGAAAGTTCTTATGTAAGTCCCCTAGCTCACCTCTCCTCCCATTAGCTGCTGTCACTCAAGTATGTGCCTGTCGTGCATGGGGGTTCTTCTCAAGATCCAGTACTGGCCCTGCTCCATATCCAGAGCTGCTGATTCGGCTAAATTCAAGTTCCTCTCCCACTTCTGTCAACCCCTTTTCTCTACAACATATCAGTGTCCTCCTCAAACACCACCATCACTCTGAGAAATCTAATCAGGCTTAAATACACACCTTTCTTTGTAATTATAAGTGCTTTAATTCCTGAAATCTGGCCAGCTGTCTCTGCATTAGCTCCTGTGTTGACTCAGCGCTACTTCTAGTGACAGTGTTTGACTTGAATAGATTTGTTCAATGGACCCAATATTTGTCTTAAAGGCACAGCATGTCACTTTTCTCATAGGGGTTCCCCCACCTGTCTGTCATGGAGCTGCTTTTCCTCTTCCTGGAATGATCCATAGTGTGGCATTAAACTGTACACTCAATATTGTGTAATTAATACATACTTAAAGGTGCACTGTGTAACTTTTGTTTCTATGTCACTGCTCTGCTTCAAATGTTCCACAATATGGCAACAGATCTACCTTGCATTTATTTGATTCCAGGTGACTTTATTACTCAAAAATACCTAGAAAAACAGGCATTCTGACTGTGCCTCTCCACAGATCTGACCAGTAACTTGATCTGGTTTAGTCCCCATGATAATAGAAATGCCATACTGTGAAACATTTCAGTCAAAGCAAAACATCTCTGTGGAGAAAACATTTGATGGACCCTCCACCACAAATATTACACAATGCACTTTTAAATGTGAGACCGTAGTGTGCAAATGTATGAATACATTTCACAAAGTGGAAGAAAGTTTCAATATTTTCTCTGTTTTTCTTTAGGTAAAATAAATCAATTTCTTGGTAGTAACACATTTAAAGTTGTGGTTTTTATCTAGAGTGGTATAAAGTGATGATCATCGGAGAGAGCAGAGCCATCTTTAATCAGGTCAGAACATGAGAAAGCACTTTTAGGATGGATGAAAACATGCAGCAATGGGGAATACAGCGTGACCCATCAGGAGAAAAAGTGAATAAAGAACACAATAGTCCGATCAACACACAAGTCCACATTTAGAAAACTTTTAAAAATAATGACTGTAACTTTTCTGGTTGGGCTTCCTCCATATGTTTTGGCTTTTCCTGGAATGTTCCAGAAAAAAAAAAAAAAAAATATATATATATATATATATATATATATATATATATATATATATATATATATACATACATATATATACAGTATATATATATGAGAGCCTGTACTGCACTTTTCTGGACTGAGATGTCTGATGTTTTTCCTGGGATCTGTTGTAGCCACTCCTCCAGTTTGGGGGTTACAGCCCCGAGTGCTCCGATCACCACTGGCACCACTGATGCCTTCACTTTCCAGCCCTTCTCCAGCTCTTCCTTGAGCCCCTGGTATTTCTCTAGTTTCTCGTGTTCCTTTTTCCTGATGTTACCATCGCTTGGTATTGCAATGTCCACCACCACGGCTCTGTTCTGTTGCTTATCCACCACCATATGTCTGGTTGGTTCGCCATCACCATTCTGACAGTCTGTATCTGGAAGTCCCACAGGATCTTGGCTTGGTCACTGGCTGGTTAGCTACCAGTTGAGCTAACCAGCCGGTACCACCACTATGTCTATGTTATGTGCTGGACTGTCTCAGGAGCCTCTTTGCACAGCCTACACCTTGGGTCTTGTCTGGTATGGTAGATCTGGGCCTCTATTGCCTGGGTGCTCAAGGTCTGCTCCTGTGCAGCCAGGATGAGGGCCTCTGTACTGTCCTTCAGACCAGCCCTCTCCAGCCACTGGTAGGATTTTTTGATATCAGCCACTTCAGTTATGTTTCAGTGGTATGCCCCATGTAGGGGTTTGTCCTGCCATGATGGTCCCTCCAGCACCTCTTCCTCTGCGCTCCCCTGTCTGAGGCATTCCTTGAGCACATCATCTGTCAGGGCCTTGTCCTTGATGTACTTATGGATTTTGGATGTTTCATCCTGGACAGTGGTCGGCCTAGTCCTCGGCCTCCTTCCTTCCGGCTCGTGTACTGGATTTGGGATGGAACCCTTCATGCATGGTGAGGAGCTTTCGTGTCTTAACATCTGTGGTCTGTATATGTTATATATATATATATATATATATATATATCTATATATATATATATATATATATATATATAGAGAGAGAGAGAGAGAGAGAGAGAGAGAGAGAGAGAGAGAGAGAGAGAGAGAGAGAGAGAGAGAGAGAGAGAGAGAGAGAGAGAGAGAGAGAGAGAGAGAGAGAGAGAGAGAGAGAGAGAGAGAGAGAGAGAGAGAGAGAGAGAGAGAGAGAGGTTCAAAATAATGAGTTCTTCTATTTAACACAACTATTTTGTGCCAGAATGCCCATCCAGGTAAAATCTCCTATATACTGTAGCTGGTCTACATTCGGCATGGTCTTGACTTGTTTTTGGTTTGGACTCTAAGAATGCCCCATTTGACCCTTATTATGAGATAATTATTGTATCTGGACAGAAGATGTATCTCCCTATAAATCTCTATGTAGTCTCATGTATTTGCACAGCCCACATGCCCATTCTCTGTGGAGCCAGTCCTCTCATGGCGCCGTCACCTCTGGGTTCAGCTGCTTCAGAGCCAGTGTCAGGTCATATCTCATAAGAAACAGTGGAGACACTTAGAGGAGCTTTTATGGACTGGGCACAGTGCTGGAGTTACTATAATGCTGCTCTAAGGCTTTTGTAGACTGTTAAAGAGTGTTTAGGCTTGTATACAAAGAAGACAGAAGAAGAAGAATGAAAGAAGATATATGTACAGTATATCGCACACATAGCACAAAATTCATATTTGACCAATGTATAATACAATCATTTAAATTCTTGCCGACCATGACTGGTCAACTTTTTTTCCTAGAATATGAAATGGACATATGAAAATCCCAGTTAAAAAAAAATCATTTTTGCCAGTGCTCCTCAATGGCCTTGTTTACATGCACACCAAACTCTGATTATAATCAGATTTCTAGACCTTTACGATTATTTCAATGGCAAACTGCATCTGAAGGACTGTGATCAGAAAGAAATTAGATGAATTTGCTTTTTTTTGTCATTGTAGTGATCTTAAAACTCAAAAAAATCGAATATTAATCAGATTTGAGTGTGCATGTAACCACAATGATTGTGACCATTGAGCTCAGCAACTTTGATTCACTAATTTACACATTTGTTAATTGAATAGGTTACAGTATACTTATGATCAATTCTCAAATAAATGAAATATTGACTTTAAATAAATATATTACATCACCTCTTTCCATTTAATTTTTTTTTTTATTGATCGAGAGAAGATGATTAAGATTTTAAGGTTATTGATTGTGTAATTTTTCTGGTGGAGGGTCTCCATGGAGAAATAACATCTCCATGGAGATGTTATTTCTTTGTCTGGAATATTTCACAGTATGGTATTAAACCTTTCTATCTTCACCAAACCACATCAAGTTACAGGTCAGATCTGTGGAGAGGCAACTCCACTCACAGTCAGAATGTCTGTTTGTCTGGGTATTTTTGAGTTATAAAAACACCTACATATAACTGAATAAATGTAAAGTAAGGCTGTTTAATGTCATACTGTGGAACATTCCAGGTACAACAATGACATATCCATAGAAACAAGCAGGTGACAGACCCTCAACCAAAAAGTTACATACTGTGCCTTTAAAAAAACATTAACATGAACTATTATATAGAAATTTGTCATAATATTCAAAAATTTGTGTGAATAACACAATTAGCATCAACACTATCCCATGTATTTGCCACATTGTTCATTGTGCGTGAAAAGTCCCTCAGTCGTCCAGGTAGAATCCTTTTATCATTGTTCATTGTGTTTCTTGATTTCTTGCGAGTGTAACGTTTTGGACAGTGCTGGGTTTGGCTACATGTCCATGGCGATGTTGAGGCTGCTGCTGGAGCTGGTGTTATTACCCCAGAGATTTCAGACAATCATCCTCAAATCGCCATTATTAGACACACATCTGAAAACAAAATAAACTCCTGGATGAGAAGTGAACCTGCAGGCCAAGCTCGTATTAATCTAATGTTCACACCTTATTCATAGAGTGTGAGTTAATTTCCGATCTGCTACACAAAGATAACATAAAGCTCCCAGGGTGATGGTGTTTGTGAAGTCAGAGGCGCACTTTCCCAAGGAGCTTTATTCACTGTTTAATGACCAGGAAGACTATCCATTATACAACTATTACAATGTACAATATTACAATCTTATCACAAGTAGATTGAAGAGCTAAAAATAGTCAGTGGATACTTTTAAAAGGGGTTTGGAGGACACAGTAACAGAGTGGTAAACGGCACACCTTCCCTGCTTTGGTCTACGCCTATGGATGGTATGCGACTCATGGATGCAAATTTATTAATGATTCTTGAATTAACTGGTTCAGAGGTGCCTTATAGTTCTACAGATACTTAGTGGTTTCATAATGATCTGTTGACTTTAATATTAACAAACACTTATTTTCATCAGTTTACTTACATTCTGTCTTGTCAACAACAAATCATAATTTATCCGTATCCACACACTATTGACATTTCCGTAGAATATAAGGGTATCCTAACCAGGGGTATGGGGACACGAGCACTTGCTAAGGAAAAGAATGGTAGAATTAAGTAGTAAAACACTTTTACATCCGTAGAAATTTTTAATTTTGCTATAAATAACAAAAACAAGAACATATTATTGTCCATATACTAGTAAACAGATTTATAATTACACAAAAACTCTTATGGGTAGGAGACAAAAAAGGTTGGGACCACTGTAAGGGCAATATACTGTATTGAAAAATGGAAAATGTTGCAGTTGTTTTAGAGTTATGCAAAATTAGAATATCAAGTAATAAAAACTATTTAAAAAGAAAAATAAACATCTAGTGTAATCTCCGTTATCTGTTATATAACGTTATCTTGAATTAAATTCATGGTCCATCTACATTTTGTGCTGGACTTGAGCCCCAACCAAAATATTTACAGGCACAGCTTCAGTATTCACATTTCAGATGCATAGTTAAAATACCATCTGAAGATTGTTATCAAGATAATCAAAAAAATGATCAAGATATACATTTTGTCAATATTGCCCTCCCATAATGATAAGCGCTACTGAACAACAGCAGATAATCTATATGTTCTGTGTGTTGTGTTTTTCAGGTGGTGGTGGAGGACCTCACAGCCCAGTGCTGGATCCTGTTTGGGACTGTCAGACCGGTTTGGGCCCGTGAGACGCAGGAGGGTGCATGGAGGGATCACGGTGTGGAGGTGGGGGGTCCATGGCCTGGCTCTGCTTAGGCCTGGTGTCTGTGGCCTCCTCCTTTGTGTGTGCGGAGGCCAAGACCACCCCAAGTCCACTGACACCCCTAAAAAATGGCACGTGTGAGCACAACACCAAGTGCCATCAGGGCATCATCCTTCCCATATGGCACCCAGAGGACCCTTCCATGGGAGACAAAATCGCAAGAGTCATAGTGTACTTTGTTGCAATGATTTACATGTTCTTGGGAGTCTCTATCATTGCCGACCGCTTCATGGCTGCCATTGAAGTAATCACATCCCAAGAGAAAGAAGTAGTGATCAAAAGACCCAACGGAGAGACGACTACAACTACCATTCGAGTTTGGAACGAGACAGTGTCCAATCTGACCCTTATGGCTTTAGGCTCCTCGGCTCCGGAGATCATGCTCTCCATCATTGAAGTTTGTGGGCATGAATTTGAAGCTGGAGCGCTAGGACCATCCACAATTGTCGGCAGTGCTGCTTTCAACATGTTCGTAATCATCGGTCTTTGCATTTTAGTTATTCCCCAAGGAGAGGTACGAAAAGTTAAGCATCTCCGGGTTTTCTTCATCACTGCTGGTTGGAGTGTTTTCGCCTACATCTGGCTGTACATAATCTTAGCTGTCATCACTCCCAATGAAGTCCAAGTGTGGGAAGGCCTCCTAACTCTGGCCTTCTTTCCCCTTTGTGTGGTCCTTGCTTGGATTGCTGACCGCCGCCTGCTTTTCTATAAGTTCATGCACAAGAAATACCGCACTGACAAGCATAGGGGAGTCATCATTGAAACAGAGAATGAACGATCTAAAGGCATTGAAATGGATGGGAAGTTGGTCAATTCTCATTTTATGGATGGAAGCGCAACCAGTAATCTCATCAGTCTAATCGAAGGCAAAGAAGTTGATGAATCAAGACGAGATATGATTCGTATCCTGAAAGATCTTAAGCAAAAACATCCCGAAAAAGAGTTGGATCAGCTAGTTGAGATGGCAAACTACTACGCCTTGTCACACCAACAAAAGAGCAGAGCCTTCTATCGAATCCAAGCTACACGCATGATGACTGGCGCCGGTAATATCCTGAAGAAACACGTGGCAGAACAAGCAAAAAAGTGCGCAAGTATCCAAGAGATCCATGTTGACGAACCAGAAGAGTACGTATCAAGAATCGCGTTTGAACCAGCTGTGTATCAGTGCTTTGAAAACTGTGGTGCTGCCATCTTGACAATTACCAGAAAGGGTGGGGATGTTGACAAAACTATATTAGTGGATTACAAGACAGAAGATGGCTCTGCAAATGCTGGAGCTGACTACGAGTTCACAGAAGGGACAGTGATGTTCAAACCAGGCGAAATTATAAAAGAAATCAGCGTTGGTATTATTGATGATGACATTTTCGAGGAAGATGAACATTTCTTTGTGCGTTTGAGCAATCTACGAGTACTTGACACGGAGGATGAAGTCTTGTCGGCCAATAGTCTCCCATATCCCAAAGCGATGCTGGGGTTCCCAACTGTAGCCACTGTTACCATTCTTGATGATGACCATTCGGGCATCTTTACGTTTGAGAGTGGTTCTGCGCATGTAAGTGAGAGCATTGGCATTATGGAGGTGAAGGTGCTCAGGACATCCGGTGCCAGGGGGACAGTCATCTTGCCTTATCGCACCATCGAGGGCCTGGCCAAAGGAGGAGGGGAGGACTTCGAAGACACCTATGGAGAGTTGGAGTTCAAGAATGATGAAACCTGGTAGGACCACTTTTCTTATATTTCTGTTTGTGGCTGATTTTGAAATTGACATAATGCAAACTTACTGCATTCACACCATAGATTGTATATATAAATGGACATAGCTAACCTGCTAGCAGTTGCATTCCAAATAGGAACTGAGTATGGGGGCACTTCCGTTTCTGTCAACTTTGTTTCCAATTGACTTTACATTGAAAAATTGTCACACCTTTCTCTGTAACTGCTGCAGTGAGCTTCGTCATTTTGGTCTTAAAGGAAAATTAACGTTTTTTTACAATCTGAGCCTTCTTTCGGCAATAAAACAAGTAGTTTTACTCACCCATAGCACTTTGGTGTCAATTGGAGCAGTATCGCAGAACTTATGTTGAGCCGTTCTGTTCTACCAATGATCCCGTATCCGTTAGCGTGAGTGCTCGGGGCACTGATTTGCGGTGTCCAAATAACACAAACTTTAGCACTTTTCAAATCACAGAAGATCGCTGTGTCAGGGTAAACTTTTAGTAGATTCCAAAACGGCCTGAAACCCGATATCGCAACAGAAAAGTAAAGTTCAGAGCGGTGTTAGCTTCTTTCGGACTAGCTGTGTTTACAAAACAGCTGAGTTCACGCATGCGCACTGTCCTCTCTGATGACGTCATCAAATGAAACTATAGCTGGATATCGGGTTTCAGGCCGTTTTGGAATCCACTAAAAGCCTACCCTGACACAGCGATCTTCTGTGATTTGAAAAGTGCTAAAGTTTGTGTTATTTGGACACCGCAAAGTAATGCCCCGAGCACTCACGCTAACGGATACGGGATCATTGGTAGAACAGAACGGCTCAACATAAGTCCTGCGATACTGCTCCAAATGACACCAAACTGCTATGGGTGAGTAAAACTACTTGTTTTATTGCCGAAAGAAGGCTCAGATTGTAAAAAAACGTTAATTTTCCTTTAAAATGTTCTGCTCTGCATGATCCTGTTGTTTATATTTCACTACTTTGTCCGTAAATAAATTCCTTTTCCCAATATGAAACTCAGCTCCAAATTTGCTTCTACAACTGCTAGCCTCGTGAGCTTAATTTGACTGGGGCCAAACGCTATTGGCGACGCCACATTTCAGTCCACTTCTTTATACAGTCTATGATTCACACTCACTAAACATCTGCACCAGTACTTCTGTGGTTCTGGCATGTGTGATGTGTGGACCAATGTTCACATGACCTGATAACAGTGGAGTATTTATTTAGCTAATCTTAAGTAATAAAAAATGTGAAATTATTACCACTAGTTAATAGGCTTCTTGTAGTCCTCTTAAGACTCTTATTCTAGTTTAAAGCATGGTTAGATTTTTACACAATATGTTTAGATATAATAAATGAAATACCTGTAATTACTTTGAACCAACATTATTTATTATTATGTCATTTTCAATCCAAGATCACAAGAAACTAGATACTTAAATTTATGCATTTTGTCCTTGCACCATACAGATTTATGCGTTTGCTGTTTGACTGGGGCGCACCTGTTCACTGCGATATACATAAACATAAATTAAGCTTCAAAGCCATGTTTGACAGTGCTGTGTTGTATAACATTTGCTTTGATTCAGAGTTCCTTGCCATTTGACATCATTTAACCTAAACTCAATTTGGAAAGCTTTTGTCTGATGTTTGAACTTGTCATATAGTCAATCCTTTTTATGTTTGAGCAGTGAGAGGGCGGAGCGTGCTCACTGACTTTATGTCACAATATTTTCTTCTCATCTGTTTCTCTTAGTGATAGTTCAGATTTATGCTCTGGGAATTTATCATTCAAGTTTGAAAGTTCAATATGGCATTAAACTTATATAAGATTCATTTGTTCAAGTATGGGTGTTTTTATTGCTCTAAAATACCTTTACGTGCTTGTCTCTATGGAGATTGTTTAAGTTTGATGTTTAATGATTCAGTTTAATGCCATATTTTGGAACATTACAGGCAGAGCAATAACATCTCCATAGAGACAAGAAAAGATACATCGTGTAAGTCTGGAAATAGAATATAAACCTTGTGTTGCAAGGTTGAGGAGCTGAATTTGATAAAGTATGAAGCAAAAGTAATATAAATAATTAGTGTAAAATAAATGAAATACATTAAAGTTAATTTGTGTATTTGAGGTTATTAGAAAACCACTCATGAAAGTATTACTACAACAATATACTTTCTTACTGTTACTACTACTGTTGCTTCCACTGTATTTAAAATCCATTTACCCCAAAATACTAAGTACAATTTTCACATTTAAATATGCCATCTATAGCTTATAGTTCCTTAACATTTGGCTCTGTTCTACTGTAAAGAATCAGTATTTTTCGTTTATGGTATCATTTCATGAATCATTGCACGTTTCACTTCATAAAGTCCATAGTGTTGTATTTCTATATTAAAAGTACCCTACTGAGGTCAGTAATGATAAGGTGCTACTGTTTTTTCTTGCATATAAAGTAGCTTTACACAGGGCCGGCCCAAGCCTTTATGGGGCCCTAAGCAGAATTTGATTTGGGGGCCCCCTAGTCACTATTTTTTGGGGGTGCGAGTGACTATTTTTTTCCTGAGGATCAGGGGGTTCCTGGCTTTACAAGAAAAACTGGCATGTATGAAAAAAAAAATATGGCATATCTATATCTACAAATCAGTTACTAAAATTGTAATAATACATGAGTAGATAATGATTAATGAACATTTGTGATTTGTTTGTGGATGATAAAATTAATAGATTTTCATAACATTTCTTATTAAACATTTATGAATGCTTTGTAAATGAGTAATAACACTTTTTCTCCACGTTGTTATTTATTATTATTAAACATTTGAAGAGTTCAATTACAAAAACAGATATCCCTGTTTTGAAAAATTGGCAAAAAGTATTTCTTTTCCGTTGCCATGTTCTACAGATATCAGATATACAATAATGTACAGTGGGTTTTATCAGGGAGGGATGGAATATTATTTAGATTGCAGTAAAATGTGTCTGGCCTTTGAAAACATTTCTAAACAAAGAGTGAACTGTAAGCCTAACTTTAACTTCACTTTTTAAAATGGTACTAAACTGTTTTTGCAAATAAAACCTGTTAATGGGTAATTTGTACTTAAAGAGTAAAAAGTAAAAGTATAATGTGCAGACTTTGAGGTCTTATAAGGCTTCAAAAGTATTAATTTTGATACAAATTTGTGCTGAATCTTTGTTAATAGAAACAATAGAGCTTTTCTTGATAAAATACTTACTTACTTACTTTTCAGTCCTGTTGTAAAATATGGTGGAGTAGAAAGTACAGATACCTGCTCTCAAATGTAGCTAAGTAAAAGTAAAAAGTATCCACTGTAAGATGTACTTAACTAAAGTACAGATACCTTACTATACTACTTTACTTTAGTCAGTGATTAGTTAATGGTTAATAAACATTATATATATTACATTATAATATAACATTATATATACAACTTATTATAAAGTGTTACCAAAAGTATAAATACAAAATTGATTTGATTTCACATGTAATAGTACTTCACAATAGCGTAGCTTGACTGGCAGGGATAATACTTGTAGGTGGCCCCATACTTGTGCCCCTTTTCGGATTGCTCTCCCGGGTGCCATGGCGACCCAGGAGAGAGATCCGAAGAGGGGCACGAGTATGGGGCCGATCAGCATGCTCCTGGGGCCCTCTGTTTCTCCAGGACATGGGTTTGATTTATGTGAACAGCACTTTCAGGGCCACGTCTGAGGGGAGAAGAGAGGAGAGATGTGAAGAAAATACTATTATTAAGATACCGCTGTGATGTTGTTGAGAAAGAATCCTGCTCTATTGATCTATGCATTGTGATGCAGTGTGTAGCTGTTGATACAAAGAAAGAGAGAGCTGTGCGTGTGTCTAGCTGTGAATTTATATAAAAAAAAGTTGAAATCTGAGAGAAGATTTGGGGCGTGTGATCAAATAATTATCACATCTGAAGTTCTCAATTGAATGCTGGTGTGCCAGTGCAATAGATTATAGAGACAGGCCAATTTTCTCTCATCTCGACAGCCCCAGACAGGGACACTGTTTTCTAGTGGATTTCTTTTTTTCAATATTTTAGCAAGGCATTGTGGCACTTTTTCTACTCGAAAGGGCAGAAATTCAAGTATATTCTGTTGTAAATGGGGTCATAGCCTGCTGTGTTTCACTTATTGATTTGGCATATTTAAGCCAGATGCCATGACGCAACCTTCTCATTTTTATACATGACAGGATAATAAAAAGAAGAAGAAAAACTTGCCCTGGAGCAAACTGACAGAAACATGGCTGCCAATCTGTACTAATAGCCACCAATCTCTCTCTCTATCACACACACACACACGCACACACACACACACACACACCTAGTACACACACACACACACACACACACACACACACACACACACACACACACACACACACACACACACACACACACACACACACACACACACACACACACACTTCACGATGACTTAAGTGTCTTGCCCTGTGACACAACAAAAGCAGGGGGTTGGAGGTGGATCAGACAACCTTCCAATTGAATCCGGCTGAATCCGTGAGGCTATATTTTTCTTAGGCCTATACTAGAGGCCAGTACTGTTGATTTTGATGCTAAGTAACAGACTCGATACTCAGTACTGATTCCCATACCACAATACTAAACAAACGCTCTTTATTTAGACAATTTCAGAGTGTATAAGACTGTATTTTCAACATTAAATAATATAACTTTCTTTTATATTACCATGCGGTGTTATATACAGTGAACCCTCGCTGTATCGCGGTTCACTCTTCGCGGCCTCGCTGTTTCGCGGATTTTTTTTTTCAATTTTTTTTTTTTTTTTCCAATTTTTTTTATAGTGTAACTTTTTTTTACAGTGTAACATTCTGTCCTGCGCCCTGATTAGCTAAGAGACTAGACCAGGACTAAACCAGGTCTAAAGCAGGTCTAAACCAGGACTAAACCAGGTCTAAACCAGGACTAAACCAGGTCTAGACCAGGGATGGTAGGGACAGAGTCTCTGATTTCCTTCACGAGAGCGCCTGGGTGACAGGAGGTGTGGCCTTTGTTTACTTGCACGAGCCATGGAAGAGACTGAGTGCGAGCCGGACCATGGAAGAGCCAAGAATCAACATGGACGGGCCTGGCGCCTGGCCGCGCGGCGTCCGGGGGAGCCGCAGCGGGGGGAGGACACTCGCGCGCACAGAGGAGACAGTGGCTCTTCCCCGTGAGAGGACGAGAGGACGAACCCGACCCCGTCCTAGAGAGCTGTGGAGTATTGGCGACGCATTGATAGCGGTCTGATTTTGGAGCCGGGGTGAAATGCAACCAACTCTTGTGAGCGCAGGTTGGTCTTACCTGGTCTTGTGGTGCTCAGAGGCGTCTGTTAGCGGTTCGGCACTGTTAGCATTGGCTTGAGTCTTGCCCAAAATGATATCCAGGTCGCTTTCCACTCGACTTTCGCACATGGCATGGATATGTGGTACCAAAACAAACACACGTGTCCGCGCACACGTGTCCGCGCACACGTGTCCGCGCGCACGTGTCCGCGTGTCACGTGCCCCCCCCCCACTATTAATATATTTTAATGAAAATCTACAAAAGTTTGAGTGTTTAAACAAGAGAAAAATGTTAATACCAGTCTCAGAAAGGTGTATAATGTGTCTGGTGAAGCGTTTTCAGCCTTAAAACATGTAGAATAATTGTAAAATATAAAATTGTCCTACTTCGCGGATTTCACTTATTGCGGGCTATTTCTGGAACCTAACCCCCGCGATAAACGAGGGTTCACTGTATAATGTCTCAGTCGTCCAGGTATATTCCATAGTGGTCTATTTTTAGTATCGACACCTACTCAAATCAGTATGTAGCTTTGGATACTAGTTTATGGGTTAGTATCTGATTACTTTTGACAACCCTAGATGCAAGTGTGGCTTAGTGGCCTCATTTCTTTTATACTTTTGGTTCATGTGGGGTGTATATACAGTATTGTGGTCATATCTAGCGTCTTTGCTGTTGGTACCATAATACACATTTTAGTCAATTGTATCAGTTTGTCTGTTTCAGTATAAGAAGTATAATCAGGCATTTTCATGATTTGTAGATATAATACTTGTTGTCACTTCAATGATGACGCTTATTAAAAATACAAACCAAAGTCACTATTTGCAGAGTGAATGTCTAAGTAATAGCCATTTTGACTTATGTGCGACCGAGTTGACACTGTATAAACAACCACTGCTAGCCGCAAGACGTATTATAAATATTAAGCAAAACAGTCAGGGCTGATAAATCCACTCTGGCCCCACTGTAACAAATGGACTGTGATTATATACATATACAGCCCATTATTCACTTCAATGGGGAAACCTCATGCATGATAGATTTATATTAAAATATGGACTTTTTCCCCGTTCTCTCGCCTTCAGAGGTCTTTTGTATGAAAACGCTGTTACAGAACTCCCAACAAATCTTCAGAAATTTCCATAATTGTATTCAACAAAGTGATAAATTATTTTCTGCATGCGTCTGTGAGAACTACAAAGGAGATGTGACAGAATCATCCCAAGAAAGAATACAACATTTAGAATAATATTTCCATTGTCGAAGGAGTATATAGTAAAAGCTTAATTGTAAGCCGTGTTTCTTATATGACAGGGGAACTCTCGAAGGGGTTGTCATAAAGGAATAATTGAGAAATCATTTGCATCTCCTCACTGTACATTCATAATTCATAGTGGGGATGCAGAGATTTTCACACTGGTAATATTAAGTTAAAGTTATGAATGGTATACTAACAAATTTATTATTTTGATTTGTGGATTTTTGAGGTATTAGAACATTGTTACTTGGTTAGAGCACTTACCAGTAAACTAGAAGAGCAAAGTTTTGGTCTGGGCACTATACCTTTACCATTGTGAGATAGGGTCAGTGCCTTAGGGTGTTTTCACATATAGTCCCCTTTAAGCGAACCGAACTCAGTCCCCTAAAAGTGGACCAACAAGGGGACCAAGAGAACACAAACTCAGTTCTGTTTGTGTTCACATTGTGAAAGAGGACCGAGTTCTCTTTCTGGTCCACTTAAGCTCTGATGGAGCCTCAGTCCTGTTTCTGTTCACACTGTAGCTTCTCTAGAGCTCTGAGACCTTCACTCCTTGGCATTCTCTGTGACGGCCAGCCCTCTTATCATGGCCCCAGTTCAGAGAAAACCCACAAAATAGAACCGGGGTCCTATTCCATTATTCCTAGCTGCAGTATTCAGGTGACCGTGCCTGCCTTGAACACTCAAATTTTTTCAAAGTAAACGCTTCGGACCCCGCGGGACACTCAGCCAAGAGCATCGAGGGGGCGCCAAGAGCCAAGGGCTGGGACAGACGGGGGCCCGCCTCGCGGCGGACCGTCAGCTCGGACCCGAGATCCAACTACGAGCTTTTTAACTGCAGCAACTTTAATATACGCTATTGGAGCTGGAATTACCGCGGCTGCTGGCACCAGACTTGATCCTCGTTAAAGGATTTAAAGTGTACTCATTCCAATTACAGGGCCTCGAAAGAGTCCTGTATTTTTATTTTTCGTCACTACCTCCCCGTGTCGCTGTCTACGGGAAGCTTAGAAGGTAATAAAACTGCACAAAAGGCGAAGTGAACCCGGAGCGTTATGTGTACACACTGCGCAGGTTAGGCGAACCGTACCGCGGACCTTTTAGCGAACCGTACTGAGACCACCTCCCCAGATGGTCTCAGTTCTGTTCGTTTTAAAGGGGTCTGAGTGCGCTTAGAGTGTTCACATATAAACCTATAATGCTCAGTTAGCGATCTGAGTTCGCTTTAAACGCTGAAAGGGACCAAGGATGAAACACACTTAAAATATCAGTTTGCTCTAGGTTTAAAAGAGTATTTGCTTTGCAAATGTAAAAATAAGTAAACAAAAACTGACTAAAACAGTAGAAAGAATATTGGCTTGCTTCACAGTAGGGATGTCAACAATTAATCGATTAACGACTAATTGTCGATTAAGACGTTGGTCGAACAAAATGCATTAATTGTAATTAATCGCTAATCGCGGACACGAGCACCCGCGTGGTCACGAAACAAGGCAACCGCGCACCGCGCTGCGCCAAGCTCGACTCACAGCCGGCCGCCAACAGCACTGCTCAGCAGCCCCGGTGTAAGCGCGAGGCGAGATCGAACCGCGGCGCCCGGAGACTACGGGCGCCCGTAGTCACAAACCAGCTGCATGAAACCAGCAGCGGCACGTGGTGGTTTAATCCTGGTTTAGTCCAGGTCTAGACCTGGTCGAGTCCTGGTTTAGACCTGGTTTAGTTCACGTTTAGTCCTGGTCTAGTCTCTTAGCCAATCAGGACAGAACACAATGTTACACTATAAAAAAATGTTACACTATAAAAAAAAAAAAATTGAAAAAAAAATAAAAAATCTGCGAACCGCGATAGAGCGAGGGATCACTGTATTCTGTTATTCAGCATCAATACATTTGTCTGCTTTTTACTAAGGAATAATTAATTGAGGAATATACAATATAATAATACTATGATATATTTTTGACTCAGTGTTATGTATACTATAGCTTATATTCTTAAAGACCCTATTGAAACACTAAAATTCAGGTGAAAAATGCCGCTTATCAGTTAATCGTTAATCGATCGATAAGGTCAATCAACTATCAATTAATGAATTCATCGATAATTTGCATCCTTACTTCACAGTTATCTTCTTAAAGTGCATATGTCAGGTTAGGTTAGCCACTTTGGTAAAACACAGTTAAGATCATTATATTCATGATTTGTTTCAGGTTTAAAATTGTACTTCCTGGTTGGAAATTGTGAGTTTACATTATCGAATTCTATAACTGTTACCTAGTAAAATTCCTCTAATGTAAAACAAATATTATGATCTGACAAATACAAATGTAAGAAACACCTTTTTAGTTGAAATCATGTTTAAAATATCAGAAAAAAATGTTTGTTATGTGTAAAATGATAATAACTTTTGGATAGAATTCTCCCTAATATGATGTCACCAATATGATTGAACTCTCTCCTTCCTGTCATTTTCAACACATTTTTCAACTTTTATTCACAAATTGCTTCTTGATTTGTGTAAAACTATAATTTAAATTGACAGTAGTTAAAATCTGTCCTAGACACTTCAAGCTATAATAGTATGAACTAAGTTATTCTTATAATTTAATGGTGTATTATTAATGTGTGTTCACCTGCCCGGGGACTGCAGATGGAAGGTAGCAGCAGCTAAATCTGACACAAATCATCTTTTCTTTTGTAAGATTAATGAAGCTGTACACAGTCTCTTACAAATAAACAAAGAAAGAATAAGGCTGCACAGTATTGTAGCTCTTGGAGTAACAGGGCTAATGGTGCTGCTGGTTCCCTGGCTTCATGCACTGGTCTCCGGGGACACACCAGAGTTACCATGGACCCAAGATTTACAAACAAATAAACGAGCAGTGTTTGTGGTGTGTGGTGGACGCACACAACCACATCATGTCATTAGCACCTCTTATGAAGCTGCACAATATGAACAAAAGAAGAGTGATTCTGCATTTCAAATAACACATGTTTTCAGCAGACCTTGTTTGTTTAATTAAGATGGTAGCAGTGGAAACATAATATGATGGTTTTGCGGTTCAATCAATGCTCTGGCATAATGGGTCCTGTTACCATAAATTATGAACTTTGCTGATGCTGGATCTGCTCATCTCCAATGGAAATGTTTCTGCCTTGTCGGAAATGTTCCATAGTATGGCGTTAAATGTATTTATCTTTGATGTATTTAATTACAGGTATTTTAACTAAAAAGATACCTTTCTAAAATGCATTTACAGTGATTGAGGTTACCTTTCCACATGTCAGAGAGCGTCACCATTGTGCTTAAATAAAAGGTCATTAAAGATCCCATGACATGGTACTTCTTAATGCTTTTATATGGTGCCTTAATGGTTCCCTAATACTGTAAATGAATCCTTCTTCAAAATCAACATTCAGTGCATGAGAAAGACACATGCACACAGTCAGAGTCAGAATCTCTCTCTCTGAACAACTCATTCTGGGCCTTGTTGCTTGAATGCAAATGAGAAGGACACAGATTGGTTAGAGGAGTGGGTGGGGGGGGGCAAATGCGCCGCTGGGAGACAGCACACAGCGCTGTCTCCCACTTCCGTGTTTTAAGAGCGGAGGAAGAAAGGAGAGGAATTTCAATGAAAAAAACACATTTTCACAGACAATAAAATTAAACCACTGCTGTTTCAGAGGTCCAGAGGGTCGGATAAAGGACTTCCGAGCCTAGAAACACTCGCACGTGCCTCCAGGCAAATAAAAAAACGCATTTCGCATTGCGTAGCTCCTTCGCAGTCCAAACTCTCTGGGCGTGATTTCCAGAGACAGGAGGTGGAGATCCAGACGGTGGTGGAACTGCATTTGCATTTCTTTTTTCGATGTTACGTAACAAAGTTGCCTTGTTCAGAATCGCCCGTTTGAGCTGTGTTTTTTTCAAACGCAGAAAAGGATCGCAAATGCTCAGTTTACACATTTCGCAACTTTTAGCCATTGGGGGGGCCTAAACAGGGTAGGGGAGCCCACATTAACGTTCAAAAACCTCAGAAAGTTAAAATATCATGCCATGGGACCTTTAAATCATTAAATCATAGGCGGCACATGGCCTAAACCAATATATGGACCTGTGTCTAAAGTGCATTTTTCAACACATGGTTTGTACACTTCAAAAGTTGATATCTATGATACAGCTGAAACTCAGAAAAGTGAATCACACCAAAATATAAAGCGCAGATATGGAACTTTTCAAAAATCACTGATCCCTTGCCACCTTGAGTAATACCGATATGTCAAATGACTGACAGCAATCCCTCCTGTGTCCATGGAGACAGACCACCAAAAACATTTATTGACTGAATTTTATTGATCTCACAGTGGAGACTTTCACTTCATAATTTTGGACAGTTCTAAAATATCATATAATTGATATACTAATCCCTGTTCATAATCACATGCTATAAGGTGAAGTCTGGGTTTTGGCCTTATTTGCTCCTGTTTGTCGGAGGTGTCACTGGATCTCTGGTGTAGTGTGTCTGGTCTGGAGCACTGAGTGACACAACACATGTCCTGCTGCTGCTGCTGCTGCTGCTGCTGCTGCTGCTGACCCTCAGTTTTCAGACCTCATCCTGGAATAGACTCCCGCGGGTTACCTTACCTCCCCATAACCAGCCCCACAGCCATACCCTCACCCAGACCCTCAACTAGACCCTCAGCCAGACCCTCCACCAGACTCTACCCCAGACCGTCAACCAGACCCTCCCCCAGAGCCTC
The DNA here is from genome assembly GCA_036785185.1 of Paratrypauchen microcephalus. Taxonomy (NCBI): domain Eukaryota; kingdom Metazoa; phylum Chordata; class Actinopteri; order Gobiiformes; family Gobiidae; genus Paratrypauchen; species Paratrypauchen microcephalus. The sequence goes on from JAVJIX010000010.1 coordinate 3,809,644, forward strand.
AACCAGATCCTCAATCAGACCCTATGCCAGACCCTCAATCAGACCCTCCAACTGACCCTTAGCCAGACCCTCAATCAGATCCTCCCCCAAAGCCTCAACCAGACCCTAAATCAGACCCTCAGTCAGATCTTCAGCCAGATCCTCAACCAGACCCTCCACCTGACCCTTAGCGAAACCCTCAACCAGACCCTCCACCTGACCCTTAGCGAAACCCTCAACCAGACCATCCACCTGACCCTCCACCAGACTCTACACCAGACCCTCAACCAGACCACAACCAACCCCTCAACCAGACCCACTTTCAGGCCTCAGAGCAGGGAATTTGTTTTTGTAGCGATGTCTGGGTGGGTGATGTCCTCTACAAAAATCAAAATCACTTTATAAAATTAGGTGTTGAGGGTCCCTAAAAGACGTTAAAAAAAACAGTCTGATAATCTTATAGTGGAATCTTTCAAAGAGTATTAAGTGAAATGTATTTTTTACAGCTCTTTTGTGCATTAATTGAACTTTAAAGGTAACTACATAACTTTACTAGTAGAGGTTCCACCACCTGTTTGTCTCTATGGAGCACACTCTTGTAGTCTACTGATAATTATATAAATGAAGAATGCTCTCTGTTTTGATAAAGTGTGTATGTTTATATCCAGCAAGATTTTGTCATATATTTGGAGAAAAAGTAGAAAACACACAAAGATATTCCCTATCTATTCTAACAGTGCAACCCGGAGAGGCTTAAACAGACACAGACAAATGAGTGAGGTCCAATGAGTACTTTGTACAACAGATAAACTTTGGCACTGGCGATTTGAAAGAACAAGGAAAACATCTTCTACTGAGCCTATAGATCCTTTAAAATCCAATGTTATCAATTCAAAATTCTGGAATGGAGGCAAGACATAATTTCATTATTTAACTATTTCACTAATTAACTGATTAACAGATCTAAATGCTAATGGTTTTATGATATTATAACAAAAAATAAACAACAATTTTGAATGTCTAAGGTACACATATTAGTTTATTTGCTTCTCTGTTCTCTTCTCTGTTAAGAAGGATGGAGAAAAGCTTTCTAACCTCAAAATTGTGTAATTTATGGTGAAATGTATAATATATCTGTAAATTAAGTGACAAACTGTAATGGACTCATCTTTTCTGTGAGGATTTGTCCAGTAAAACCTAAAAATCTGGCTTCTTCCTATGTGAAAAAGTTTGTGTTTATCATAATCTCTTCTGAAGTTAACAGAAAAAACATAAAACAAATGTTTTTCAATCGGTCTCTATTATCACTCACATGTGTCTGTGTGATTTCTATAGATTTGTCATATTTTGTTATATTCTACAGTTACATAATCCAGTTTTCCCCTTATAATCACATTATGTTCCACTTCATTTTTGCCCCATTCCTGAATTTAGAATTACTTTCTTGTTTTTATGGGTATGTCATACCCATGATAGATATATTAAATCATGTTTTATTGCTCTAAAATACCTAGAAAAACATGCTTTCGGGATTGTGAGCAAGGTTGCAGATCCAGAGAGCTGACCTGTAACTTGGCCTGACTTGGTCTCCATGATGATAGATTGATTTAATGCCATACTGTGAAACATCCCAGACAAAGCAATAACATCTCCATGTAGACAAGCAGGTGGTAGACCCTCCACCAGAAAAGTTACACAATGCAGCTTTAAAAGGTCTATCAACACTGAAGCTTGCAAACAGACAGGGAGAGTCTGAGGTGACTTATAGTTGTGCTGCTGCGGTGGAGAGGAAGCAGAGGAGACTTTTAGTATTAAACTGTTTAGAGTCAAAGCAGAGAGATTATTTGTGACTGCGACCCTGGTAAGAAAAAGTGCAATACATAAAAGTAACGCAATACATATTTCAATACACAATCTGCTCCCACATTTCTCTGGTATCAAATTGCTTTAGTAATGGAGACACGGCGCTGCTCCCCCCTTGGGCCTGGAGCATCTGAGGACACTGGTGAGATTCATGCTCCCCTTGCTCTCTTATCTCAGGCAAACTTCCTGCAACTATTTCACTTGTGCGGCCATTCACACCGCGGTACACAAACTGAAGACACTGCATAAGTCAAGCCCTTGTCTGAGTGCTCATAAATACAGCGCCCCCATGCTCCCAGACAAGGCAGTGCAATTAGGCTTATTTATAACACAATGTGACCGGCGGTGTGGAGTCTGTGTAAATCAAATGGAGTGTTGTATTTTAAAGTTGGGCTAAAAGTTTTGACGGGCTTGGCAGGGTGGAACTGTTGTGATGTTGGGAAATTGGGTGAGGACGCAACGTGAGCTTCTTGTGAGCGTCTGGAATTTTAATCACTTTTCTGAATGATATAACCTTGTACGTGGTCTTAAAGATCCTATATTAGACTCTTGTGAGCTTTAAGACATGTTGGTTTGTGGTTACCTCCTCAAACATCCCTGGTGTTGTGTTTTGTTTCATTCACACATGTTTGAGTAACACTTTATCATTAGCCTGTCTATATCTCCAAAGCTCAAAATGCTCTGTTTCACCTTGTGATGTCATGTAGTGGTAGTTTTCAAATTGAAAGCTACCTTTTACTTCATATTTATAGGGACCAGCTTTATTGGGCTTTCAAAAGGGAGTCAAATCAAGAGGATTTTTGAGTATTCTGAACCTATTGAGGTTTAAAACGAAATATAATAATTGATATAAGACAGTTAATCTAGTGAAATTGTAATCAAGTTTGAGATTCAGTCATTTCTATTCATCGGTGTTTTGCTTGAGTCTTTATAATCATTTCTCGATCTAATCTCTGTCAGTAAAGCATGTGGTTTGAGGAAGGAAAAAGTATTTATTGTGTTAAATGGCAGTGATTAAAAGTTATTGTTTATGTTTGGAAATTTGTTTTTGATGAGACAAAACAAAATAGAATCAAAAATGGTCATCAATAAATATCAGGGAAAATGTAATTATTTTGTCAAATTGCAGCCTTACTTGGATGTATATACTTATTAACAGCCTCTCAACATGGGTGAAAGATCTTGCTCAAAGACACAGCAACCGGTTGGAGCTGGGATCAAACCACCAATCTTCTAATTAAAGGGCAAACTCAGTAGAAAAAGTGGTAAGTGGGTGCCCATTAAAGATCCCATGACATGGTACTTCTTGATGCTTTTATATGGTGCCTTAATGGTTCCCTAATACTGTAAATAAATCCTTCTTCAAAATCAACACTCAGTGCATGAGAAAGCCTCATGAACATAGTCAGAGTCAAAAATATCTCTCTCAAACACTTTATTCTGGGCGTTGTTGCTTGAATGCAAATGAGGAGGACAGAGACAGGCCAGTGCAGCGGGTGGGGGCGTGGCCAAACTCTCCGCTCTTTCCTCTTTAGCGGTGCGCTGTGCGCTGGCCCCACCTTCGCGTTTAAGCGTGGAGGAAGATCTGAGGCGATTTCCATTGAAAAATAAACACATTTCCACAGAAAATAAAATTAAACCACTGCTGTTTCAGAGGTTCGGAGGCTCGGATAAAGGACATTCGAGCCTGGAAACACTCTCATGTCCCTCCAGGAAATTTAAAAAACGGGGCCCTAAGCAGGGTAGGGGAGCTCACATTAACGTTCAAAAACCTCAGAAAGTGAAAATTTCATGCCATGGGACCTTTAAAACACAGAATTCTTCAGGGCTTTCAAGATGTCTTGGCTGCAGATGTCTTTAATTCAAAACATGTTGGCTGAAATAGATACTGTGATATTTATTATTCTTGCCCAATCCTCTCAAGTATCTCTTTGAACACTTCTATTTCCATCTCTGGACTGATTGATTTTAACCCAAAACCTGCACAGCTATTTTATCGGTCTGTTTTGCAGGCTTCACTACTCAGTATAACACATTTGAATAAAATATCTTTAAACATTGACAGTTACCTGGATTTCAGAGCAGAGAATCTTCTTCTCTTGCTTGTGATTATGGCCACGCTGAAACTTGAGAGGCGCTGGGAGCTAGCATAGATCTGTGTCTTTAATTAGCTTGCGGCGCTGGTGGTTAGATGGTTGAAGTCATTGATGCTTCTTCAGACAGATCGCATCGGGCTGGAAATAGGAGCAACAGACTGGGACAGACCAGACCAGACGAGGGCTGAACCATTTGGGAAAATATGTAATTGTGATTTTTCTGTAAAGCATTGTCAAACACAGTCAGAATGCCTGTTTTTCTAGGTATTTTTGAGCTATAAACCAGCTATCCCCAACCAAGTTACACAGTGCACCGTTAAATATGTCAAAAATAATTGACAAGACTGAAATATGAACTGACAAACTAATACACAAATCACACTGCGGTAAAAAAGTACTGATCTAAACTACAGTTGGCAGTTTTATGTAGAACAAGACAGAATGAAAAAAATGCAGTCTTTGCTATTTGCTAATTATATTCATTCAATTCATTCAGCTTTCGATTCGATTGTAATTAATCTTATAGCCCTGGACGAGATACATCGAATAACACAACGATAACAAAGTTACAAAGAACACATCTGAATGTCTAGTACTAATATAATAATAATTAGCATAAAAAAATTTTATTCATTGGTTTCAATCAATTCTTTCTTGTTATGGACACCATTTTGAGGATTTTTGAGATCAAAGAAAGAAATAGGAAATATTTTGTTTTGAATGGTTAACAACATTTTGACAATCAAATATACTGATCAATTGAAAATAATGTCATGCAAACTGTTACGTAAAGTAAAAATGACAGATGAGAGTTGCTGAGTTTGAAACACTGGTGTACACAGCAGCACAGAAGAGAATAATGAGTAAATACTGAATGAGCTGGCACAGATCCAACAGAATATTAATGATTGTGATTTATCATTAAAGTAATTCAACCCACAATAAGAAGCACATTTAGTCCAAACACACAAATGGTTTCTGGCTCAGAGCTCATGTATTAATATGTACAAGCATGTGTGGATGTAAGTGAGCCTTTATTGAGGAAATCATTTTGTTTAGACATTTTAAAACATGCTTCATCAAAACTGTAAATTATATCAATGCATACCCAGTTATATATGGTGTATATTGGTAGTGGTAAAATAGTAGTACAATAATATTACAGTTGTTACACGTTTACCTTTGACCTTTTGTTCAGTAAAGATTGACAATTCCTGGTCTGAAATCATCCACATGATTTTAGTGATGGTATATGAATTAAAAAAACACTTCCTGTATTGCCCATGACATCATAAGATGCAACAGACTGTTTTCCGTTTGAGAAAAGAACTCAGTCCAAATATGTCGGATTTGTGTGTTAAAGGTCCCATGGCATGAAATTTTCACTTCCTGAGGTTTTTGAACGTTAATGTGAGCTCCCCTACCCAGTTTAGCCCCCCCCCACCCATGGTTAAAAGTTGTGAAATGTCTAAACTGAGCATTTGCGATCCTTTTCTGCGTTACAAAAAATCGGAGCTCAGACGGGCGATTTTGAACAAGGCACCTTATTGACGTCAGATCGAAAAAAGAAATGCAAATGCAGTTCCACCCCCGTCTGTCTGTACTCAGCGTCTGTGTAAATCACGCCCAGAGAGTTTGGACTGCGAATGTGCTAGGCAATGTGAAATGTGTTTTTTTATTTGCCTGGAGGCACGTCCGAGTGTTTCTAGGCTCAGAAGTCCTTTATCTGAGCCTCTGGACCTTTGAACAGCAGTGGTTTAATTTTATTTTATGTGGAAATGTGTTTATTTTTCAATGGAACGCTTCAAATCTCTCCCCCTGTGCAAAAACACGGAAATGGATCAGCTGAGAGCTAGAGCGGAGAGCGGAGAGTTTGGCCACGCCCCCACCCTCTACTATAGGCCAGCTCTTTTCTCCTCATTTGCATTCAAGCAACAACGCCCAGAATAAAGTGTTTGAGAGAGATATTTATGACTCTTTCTCATCTTATCTCTGTTTCTCATGCACTGAGTGTTGATTTTGAAGAAGGATTCATTTACAGTATTAGGGAACCATTAAGGAGCCATATAAAAGCATCAAGAAGTACCATGTCATGGGATCTTTAAACATGTGTGAATGAAACAAAACACAACTCCAGGTATGTTTCTGATCAGGAAACAACATTATAACAGATCAAAAAATAGCATAATATGGGGCCTTTGATAATATTCCAGTCTGAATATAAAATGTACAGTCCAGTGGTAGTTTTTAGCTGACATATGGATGAGTGATTCTTGACATAGGCGACTGCCCTGGTTTCGTATCCTGTCCCGGAGCGTCTGTGGTGCCCTAGGAGCTGCCCCCGCCCCCTGCCCCACTCTCCTCTCCATCTGCATACTGTGATAAAGGTGACTCTGGCTCCACAGCCCGATGCACTGAGCGGAATGGAGCAGCACAGCAGCAGCATTTGGAGTTGAAATCAATATAGAGTTCTGCACGGAGAGGCACAGGGCTGAGGGAGGGTAGGGGTGCTGGAGAGGGTCAAAATACGCAGGGAGATGAGAGGAGTTATTTTTGTGGCATTGAGATCTAATGCCTTACATCAATCATTGTAAGCACGCCAAGCAGCATTCAGAACAAGGCTTTAAAGCAGTTGTAAAAATGTCTGCAGCTTGTATTTAAATTGAAAAATGGAAAAACCTGCGGCAAACATAGACTATATAAAGAAATGGACAAATGAGTGTGGCGTCATCCATAGCGTTTGGCTCCAGTCAAATGAAGCTCACCAAAGCTAGCAGTTATAAGAGCGAATCTGGAGCCAGGTCGATCTTAGAAATAGGAATTTGTTTACAGTCTATAGTGGCAACATAGTTTTGCCATCAAATATTAAACAGCACTTAAAGATGTCTTTTTAATTATTTGTTCATAATAACAACACATAAAAATTAAAAAGTAAAATACTATATCACTCAATGCAAACATATTTTTTTGCCATCTCATTGAACTCTACTTCAGAAAATACTGTACACATATTTTTTAAAGGACAAATAGTACAAAATCGAGATATTCTTATCAATGGGACTGTCAACAGAAAATTTGGGCCCCCCTCTAATGAATAAAAATCTGGGACCCTAAGACCCTAGGGTATGGAACAATAGATCCCTTTGTCCATTCCTGTCTACTTTCCTGCTTATCAACAGTGTATCTTGATCTTGATTTTTTGATATGATAAGCTAACATTTCTGGAACATGTTTTTTGTAGGCTTGGATATAAAGCAAGTTTATTTGTAAAGTACACTTCATACACAAAGATATTCAAAGTGCTTTACAGCATAAGAAAGACAATAATACAAACAAATAAAAAACAAAATAATCATAATACATAATCCTTTCAGTCATACGCGCAGCTTAACAGAACTGTGTAGACCCTGGATTTGAACATTGTCAGTAGAGACATTATTGTATTTACTTCACTTTCCCCTAAACTTTGTTGAAGTAAAGTTGTGCAAAGTTTGAAAAGTTAAGGACAAGTCATAACTAATAACTGTCTTTTACCATGAAACCTTCATTTAGTCTTTTACTGTCGTCTCTGTCGTCTTTGATCCTTCTTCTTGGAGCTGTCAGAGAGAGTGACCCCAGGCTCACGTCTCTGCTCAGACTCTGTTTACTTTTACCTGGGTTCAGCGCACCTCCTCCAGGGCCACAAGACTCTATTCTATTTATATTCTCTTTGGCTGTCAGTTTTGGGTTTACACAGGGTTCATTAGGACAACATGCAGAGTCATTTAACCACAAAACAGAGGCGTTGCCAATACACGAAAAATAAGATATGTCTGATTTCAAAATAAAGTCGGCTTGTCATGGATTTTGTGCGGACCTTTCCCCATTCAAATGATAAACTATTTTGATTTGAACTGAGTTATTACTATAACAATGGAGGACAGCTGCCATGTAAAATTTACTTTAAATAAAGAAAGGAATCCTCTGCTGGGAACCCTTTGCCTACAGTCTGTGAATAGAACATTGTCTTATTTCAAACTGAGTTTATAGTCAAACAGATAAAACATGACATGTATTCATTTAGTCTTTTTAAAGGTGCACTATGTAACTTTTCTAGTAGATGTTATCTTTGCCTAATTGATTCCACAGTATGGCTTTAAACTTTATCTCCATGTAGTCGAGTCCCCAAACCAAGTTAGTGGTCAGATCTGTGGAGTGGCGAGCCTGCTCATAGTAAGAATTTGACATGGCAGAAGTAAACATAAGATGAAATAAAAGACAGGATAAAAGAGATAAAGAGCTAAGAGGCAAAGGCCACAGTGTACAAATGAGTTTTTAGCTTGGATTTAAAAGTGGTGATTGTTGGAGCAGATCTGATGTCAGTAGGTAAACTGTTCCAGAGACGTGGAGCTGCCACAGCAAAAGCACGGTCCCCTTTGTGCTTGAGGCGGGAGCGGGCAACACAAAGGAGACCTTTGTCGGCAGATCTGAGGGACCTGGGTGCAGAGTAATGTTGCAGCATGTCGGAGATGTACTTGGGGGTCTGGCCTTGAAAGGACTTAAAAACCAAAATAAGTATTTTAAATTGAATTCTAAAACAAATGGGAAGCCAGTGCAGAGAGGAGAGGACAGGAGTGATGTGTTCCTGCTTCAATGGGACATTCCAGGCAAAGCAAAAACATCTTTATGTCAACCAGGAAAAATAATATTGTGACCATTAAGTGGGTCATTATTGCATTGAAGGTGCATCAAGGAGTTCCTTTTTCAAGCTCAGAACTAAACCTGGACTAGATCAGGATAAAACAAGACTAGAACAGAACCAAACCAAGTCGTACATCCGGAGTGAACTGCATTAGATCCAAGTTCAAGCACAGCTTTAGTGTGTATTTCTGTTTAAAAATCCTGAACTTTATTACTCATTTTTGTTTCTATAATTTAAACCAGCCTTGACTATTTATTTGTAAACCACACTGGGCTTCGTGGCTCTCATGTTTTCCGTTTTGATTATTGGGGCTGCTTTTTAGCTGGCCCCCGGTCTCTGCTGTGGGCCCTTTCTCCCGTGCTCGTGTTTGGACATGCACTAAACCATACTGGCTCTGATCCTGTGTCCTGGACTGCTCCTGCCTCTACTCCAGGGACTTCCTTCAGGGGAACACATATCTCCTCACATTATTCCCCGGGTGCTGCAGTAGAAAATGCGCCACAGTGCATCAGTGCTTCCTAGCTGTGCCTCCTACTCTCTATCCCCTTGTTTCCTACCTCCTTCCCCACCTTCCCTTCCTCATCATTTTTCCTGTTGGGCCAGCAGCTCCACATCCATGTATCAGCTGTTTCAGGAAATTCGCTTGATTTGTGTTTCGGAGCTGAATTAACTTAAGCGGTGTGAGGGGTACGGGGAGGGGGGAGAGCTTGTACAGAGGCAGCAGGATGAAATGAAATAATTTGAAATGAAAAAAGTCTTTCATTGTAGAGAACAGTCTAGATTTAACCAGAGCCTCAGATGGACCATAGACTCAGGGTAATGGCTGATCGAGTCTTTGATCAGCTTTTGTCAAAAGGCACAAGCAGCTCTTACTCATGGGTTACAGCTTCCTGTTTGTCGGCATCCTTTTGAATACACTGAAATTATATGTTTTTGTTTTGAATTGTTAATTGCTATGGCAACAGTGCTAATTTTGTCTAAGTGCCATGTGGTTTCTAGAGATGTGACAACAGAAATAAGAATAATAACCAAAATATCATGATATATCATCAAAACTCACCCAGTGATACTGTGGGCCGTCACAGTATATCGAACTGCAAGATTTTTCCCTTAAAAGTATTAAAAAAGAGAGAACTACATAGGCCATGAGCAGTTGCTTCATTTCTATGCAGACTACATGATAAAATAACTGTTATTTAGCACTTTTAAGTCTTAATTCTTTGGAATATGGAATATTAATGATTCACACTGAAGACTTGACAAGGCATTTCAAAAGGAAAAAAGTAGCATATCCACAATTCTGTTAACCTCTCCAGAATATTGCAATAATTATTATCCAATCCAGTCTACTTTATTTTTGTAGCACATTTCATTAACAAACTGTTTCCAAAGAGCTGCACAAAGACATAGTAATAACAACAATAATAATATAATGATAAAATGAACACTATTTTCTAGTGAGTAAAGGGAAATTGCAAGTGAATATTTAAATTCTGTCTTGCACATTGCTTCTTGAAAGAAACGTTATAATTTTTTAAAAAATACAATAGAATTTTAATTTGATATATCTTGAGAATGACAGTGAGTCTGTGTAATCCGTCATTTGTCTAGCAGTGGTCCAAGGAAGAAAAGATGTGGCGTCATACACACACACACACATGCAGCTGCTTAAATCACAGGACTCCCCACATCCAACCTTGCAGATCTTAATAACAGGGCCACTGGACGCACTGCACTCTCCATAGAACAAAGAACATAGAACTCACCCACTACAGAAGCACCTTACCCTCTGCCCTCAGGACGGAGGTGCAGGACACTCAGGTGCAGGAGGGCCCGCTTTGGCAGAACCTGATCAGACATCACATTTTTGAACACCAGGCCCTGCTGAGTGGGCTGTAATGTCTATTGTAATGTGTATTTGTTTGTTGTGCTGTGTTGTCACTGTATATGTCAAAAACAAGCTCTGTGTATGTGAAAATGAATTTCCCTTTGGGGACAATAAAAGTCTTAAAGGTCCCATTTTTCACTTTCTGAGGTTTTTGAACGTTAATGTGAGCTCCCCTACCCAGTTTAGGCCCCCCCCCATGGTTAAAAGTTGTGAAATGTCTAAACTGAGCATTTGCGATCCTTTTCTGCGTTACAAAAAATCGGAGCTCAAACGGGCGAGTTTGAACAAGACACCTTATTGACGTCAGATCGAAAAAAGAAATGCAAATGCAGTTCCACCCCCGTCTGTCTGTACTCAGGGTCTCTGTAAATCACGCCCAGAGAGTTTGGACTGCGAATGCGCTAGGCAATGCGAAATGCGTTTTTTTATTTGCCTGGAGGCACGTCCGAGTGTTTATAGGCTTGGAAGTCCTTTATCTGAGCCTCTGGACCTTTGAACAGCAGTGGTTTAATTTTATTTTCTGTGGAAATGTGTTTATTTTTCAATGGAACGCTTCAAATCTCTCCCCCGTGCAAAAACAAGGAAATGGATCAGCTGAGAGCTCTGAGCTCTGAGCGGAGTTTGGCCACGCCCCCACCCTCTACTATTGGCCATCTCTTTTCTCCTCATTTGAATTCAAGCAACAACGCCCAGAAAAAGAGTTTGAGGGAGATATTTATGACTCTTTCTCATCTTATCTCTGTTTCTCATGCACTGAGTGTTGATTTTGAAGAAGGATTCATTTACAGTATTAGGGAACCATTAAGGAGCCATATAAAAGCATCAAGAAGTACCATGTCATGGGATCTTTAAGTCTAAAAAAAGTCATCTGGACATTTTTAAAATCAATTTCAAGACATCCTGTTTTAAAAATCAATTTGACAATGCTGTTATCACATTACACAGTCTCTTAATGATAATAATAATGCTTTTGATACAAAAAAGTGAATAAAATGTCACACACAAGAAAAGTCCACTCTCCTTCTGGTTTGTGGGGGCACAGCTCTAACCATTGAGCCACTACAAGTTCTATACAGCACAAAACTCTTTCTATCAGTAAATGAAAATCTTAATTCAGTCATATCCTGCCCCCTCTGCCCTCAGCGCTCCCAGACCTCCAGACTCTCCCAGTGGACAGACCTGAACGCTGGGTACAGTCTGTGTGTATTTGTCTGTGTACTTCCCATCTCTCCTGGTGCCAAAGGGTTGCACTCGGAAAAGGAAGGGGCTCTTTTGTGCCGCTGTAATCCTCTCTGAAGCTGGAGAGGTGCACACTTAATATCGCTCTATTGCCAGGCTGGGTTACACTGAGGCCAACTCCAGGCTCTCCTCTATCAGCCTGTGCTCATTCAAAACAACGTACACAAAATGACTATAACAATAACAATGCACAGGATTTCAAAATCACAGGCAGTGATACAAATTCTGAAAGAGTTTATTACAGTTTCATTTTTCCCATTTTTTCCCAAATAGGAAGTCAGCATGGGCACGCTTCATTGACTTCGGCTCCAATTGACTTCACATTGAAAAACTGCCACCCCTCTCTCTGTAACTGCTGCTGTGAGCCTTGTCATTTTGGTCTTAACATTTTCGTATTAACCCCCTATACATCCTGGTGTTTTTATTATGCTATTTTGTCTGTGAATAAATTTCAATTCCTATTCCTACTATGTTTGCCCATATAATTGGTAGCCTCGTAGGTGAACGCTATGGGTGACGTCACACTCATAGAGACAGAGATAAGGGCAATTTATTCACATAACACTTTATAATAACTAGCATGATTAGCCTTATAAAAGTGTGAAGGAACATATTTATTATATATTTAAAATGAAGAAATCGTATATTTTCACAGTCCAATTTCTTTTTTTAACGAACCAGTGTTGTCACATTTCATTTATTTAGTCTGTCATCTCTTCAGTGATTTCAGAGACTTCCCACAATTCCCTGCAGGTTGGCTGTCACCTGTAGAGTCTGTAGGTGACAGCCAACCTGTAGTAAATTAGGGGTGGGTATTGGCAAAGAAGTCACGATTCAATTCGAATCACGATTCATATGCCACGATGCGATACTATCACGATGCATCACGATACTTGAATTATTGCGATGCATTGCAATATATTCGACATACTTCAGTGAAAATGTACCAAAAAAAAGAGGATAACTTAAATATCAGTAGCTGTGTATCTGGGTAGTGTCTTCAATTGATACATAACTCTGAGCAACTCAATTTATAACTGAATTTATTCAATAACAAAAACAAATAAACCAAACCAATAACAAAAAAGTGCATAGGATGTGCATAGGAGTTTTTCTAAAATAAAAAATGATGTTCAAACATTTGCCATTTTGGAGGTAGCTACCATCATAACAAACAATACCCTTTCACAAAGAAAAAAGTGCATAGGATTTATTTTAAAAAATTACTAATAATTAATTAATGTATTTATTAATAATTAATAATTAATAAATAAATAATGAATTAATAATCGATTTTTGGCATCAAGAATTGATGCAGTATATTGTGAAAGTTAGTATCGCGGTGCATTGTCATGACGATTATTTTGCACAGCCTTCCTCTAAATCCTGTGTACTTCAATGAGGCAAACGTTACCTTAGTTTAAACAGAGCAGAGAGAGCGATGCATTGTGGGTTGGCGGGTCCAAGTTTAGTTCGTCTTTCTCTTCAAATGTTTGCTTTAAAATCAAGTGTTGTCTGTCATGTGTTTTGTGCTTTTATTTTGTTCTCGTCATTTTGAGATGTGTTTTTAAACGTCTGTCTCGTTCAAAGCCTGGTTTAACACGCACAAAAGTTTACAGCCTTGGGTAGAACAAGCAGTTAAAGGTGATGTAAGCTGTTTGGTGATGTAATTGCTTTGCCTGGGATGTTCCACAGTATGGCATTAAGCAAAATGTATCTTGAATTTATTAATTTATAGGTGTTTTTATTTCTAAAAACTACTCCAAATACACAGATTCTTACTGGGAGAGGCCCCTATGTTGGTCTGGTGATGTGGCCTGCTTGTCTCCATGGAGATAGCTGAATTAAATGCCATACTGTGGAACATTCCAGGAATAAACAATAACATGTACATGAGGTTAAGGAGGTGGTGGACCCTTGACCAGAAAAGTTACCTATTGCAACTTTAAATAGGTCATCTTAAAATCATTAAAAACTGAACTAGTTCATTTTAAACACTTCACATTCTTCGCATCCTAATTATTCACCACAATGACTTTATAAGCGATTTTCAGAACTGTCTACTGTCAGTAAAGCTAGCAACAATCAGCATGGTAACAGTGCACTTTCTGGTTCATAGACAATAAACACTTTAGAATAAGATACAGACAACATAGAGGTCTCAGCAGACTCTTAAAATATGATTTTACAAGATATCTGTAAAATTCATTTAGCTCAAAACTGAGTGTAACAACTAAAACTCAATAAAATTCACACAAAATTGATCCCAAATGATTCAGCTGAATTGTTTAGCACCTGGTACAGCATGTCTAATATTATTAGTTGATTTTATTTCCAGAAAAAATATGTAGACCTTTATAGATAGATGATTTTACAAGCACAAAAACAAAATCAGGTGAAAATAATAATAATTAAAAAAAAAAATCCCTCTGGTCTGGTCTAGAATCTGAGTATTATACAACTTTTATTATTTTGCTTCTAAGGTTGGCTATATACTGACTGACTGCACATATACTACAGGTCAAAAGCTTGGAATCACCCTCTCATTCAAAGTTTTTTTCTCTACATCTTTACTACTTTCTACCTTATATTTACACACAGAAGACATCAAATATATGAAGCAAGATATATGGATTTATGTATTTTTCAACAGAGCAAGAGGTGGGAAATTTGAGGATTTGGTTATAACATACATATTCAAAACAAAACAAAACAATAGACTTTTTTGCTATGTAATTCCATACATGTTACTTTATATCAGTGCTTCTCAAATAGTGGGGCGGGCCCCCCTGGGGGGGCGTGGCGTGATGCCAGGGGAGGCGCGTATGGCCCTGGGAAACATGTTTTTTTGCTGTACTGTACTAGAACTAAGTGTAATTGCACATCAACAACAGTAGTTGGCAGTGGCGTTCTCACATGCGATTTACGCACAGTCTCACCATTAACAGAACATCCCCTGTCACAGAAAAAACACGTATATTCCACTGAGTCGTGTCCTTTAGTCCGACAGAAGCTGACGCATCAGTGGCACAAGGAGAGAGCGTTTTTTTTTCAGTGCTTTTAGCTTATGCAAATGAGGTGGTTTTAAGTTTCATTTCTGTAAAACGTAAACAAATGTGCGCAAAGCTGCATTAAAAACACATTAATATTTGAGTCCTCAGTGCAGTCTTTGTTGTAAGTTTCTTTCTTTTTTTTTGTTTATAATGTTAATAAAAGGATACAATGGTGTTCTAATAATAATTTTCTAGACAAATAATACTATTTATAGTCGCGCGCAGGAAGGGGGGGTGTGACATTTTTTCTTCTTCCTAGGGGGGGCGTCACAGAAAATAATTGAGAAGCACTGCTTTATATAAAGACTTAGACAAACTATTGATCCTCAAGGGAAATTACTTACAGGTGATATATGTGTCTTCTGTATGTCCTATATCAAATGTACAAACTAGAAAACATTACAAAAACCACTGAATACGAGGCTGGTGCATTGTGTTCTGGGCAGCAGATCTGCTTGGACTGCTGCCCCCGCGACCCATAAAATGGAAAAGCAGAAGAAGATGAATGAATGAATGAATTGAATGAGAGGTTGAGTCCAAACTTTTGACTTGTAGTGTTATAGCCAGGCTCTTTTCCCCTTTACCCAAACTTCTCATTGTTGATAAAAGATGATGATATTTGTTTTACCCTTTATTAAAGACTTAGCTGATTTATATTTCTTTACACGGTCTCATGAAGTAGTGCAAGTCAAATTGGCAGTGAGTGGTTGTACAGCAGCAGGGCTTTCATAAATATGCAGGAGATAATTGGGGATAGATCATTATGAAGCTTTCTCATTACATCGCGTGCCCTTCAAAGTCACAGCTTAATCTGCTATTTTTGGACCAGATCCACTTTAGCGCCAAACACATTCACAAGTTTAGGCACTCTTTATATTTTTATCACAGTGTAGCTTTAATTGGTGTGTGGAGTAATGTTTCCTTTACTACTCTTTGTGTTATTTCTTTGCTTATTCTTTATTACATTGCACATAAAATTAGTTATCAACAAGCCTAGTTGAAAATATTGCAAAAGTAAAGGCAGACCCCAGCTAAGGCATTGATCCTATATTTTGCAATAACCGCATTGGAATATACAGGGTCTGCTACCTGTTTCCATAGAGATGATATTGCTTTGCCTGGAATGTTCCATTGTATGGCATTAAACATATACATCTAGAATTTTTTCATTCTTTCAATGTTTTTTGCTTTGTTTTGTTTTGTGTGCTGTTTGCAAGGATATTAAAGGTGCTATCCCAGATTTTTACTGTATTAAAATGTAAAAATACTTCACTTTATGCAGTGGTCCAAAGTTCCAAAGTTAACATCCTAATTATTCACCACAATTAATTTATAAGTGCTATTCACAAATCTCAGAGACCAGAGTGAAGTTTTTCGCTTAAAGCTAACAACAATTATTATTATTGGACAATAAAACACTTTATAATTAGAGGCAGACTTATTTTTATGTGTGATATATCTGAACTGGGACAAAACAATATTTTCTTAAATACATGAAAAAATATGTAAAAATATGTATATGTTATAGGCCCTATATCTATGTTAAAGGTCCCATGGCATGAAATTTTCACTTTCTGAGTTTTTTGAACGTTAATGTGAGCTCCCCTACCCTGTTCAGCCCCCCCCCCATGGCTAAAAGTTGCGAAATGTCTAAACTGAGCATTTGCGGTCCTTTTCTGCGTTACACAAAACCAGTGTTCAAACGGACGAGTTCGGACAAGGCACCTTTTTGACGTCAGATCGGCAAATGCAGCTCCAGCCCCTCCCTCTGTCTCCATTCAGCGTCCCTGTATATCCCGCCCATAGAGTTTGGACTGTGAATGCGCTACAATGCGAAATGCGTTTTTTTATTTGCCTGGAGGCACGTCCGAGTGTTTCTAGGCTCGCAAGTCCCTTACCCGACCCTCTGGACCTCTGAAATACCAGTGGTTTAATTTTATTTTCTGTGTAAATATGCTTTTTTTCATTGCAAAGTCTCCCATCTGTCTTCCTGTGTTAAACACGGAAGAGAGGAGACGAGCTGCCCCCCGCTCCTTAGCCAATCTCTCTGTCCTTCTCATTTGCACTGAAGCAGCAACACTCAGAATAAAGCATTTTAGACACATATCTAGCCTCATGAAGACTGTCAGAGTCATATCTCATGCAGTGAGTGTTGATTTTGAAGAAGGATTCATTTACAGTATTAGGGAACCATTAAGGAGCCATATAAAAGCATCAAGAAGTACCATGTCATGGGACCTTTAATTAATGTATTTATGTACCGTATTTTTTGGACTGTATTCAATTGTTGGCATAAAGGATACTTTAATTCCATTCGTTACTCGTTTGATACCAGTGTTTACCTTAGTTGTCCTAAAACCAGTATCCTATGCCTTCCCAGATTCTTTATGGTGATGAAACAGACGACCGAAAACTTAGAATATAAAAATTATACTTTTATTAGCCCTGACAGAGGAGTCTAATTAGAAGCGCCCGATTCCTATCTGTCCCTAGGTGGTACAGACAGAGAATAGTGCATTTCCCTAAAATTGTAACATTTATAGTCTCTGCGTAGAACAAAGAGGAGAGGTGTGGCTTGGAGTGGTCTTCCCCCTTCTGGAGGCAAGCTGGAGAGGAATGTAGACGTAGATTCCTTATCAGTCTCTTCTCATGCCCTCTCATGACCTTTTCTCTCCAGACCCCCCTATAACTCAAGGCAGAGTGGTTGCACAAACAGAAAACACAATACATCTTCTAACTCCTCCATCGTAGTCATTTTTATTTTCTACAATTCCCCCTTCTGTCGGTCACCTAAAGTGGCCGACATAAAATAAACTAAATGTAAAAATATAAGTCAGAAAAAAGATAAAACCTTAAAAAGTAAACCATATATATGTAAATATAAAAATCCCAACATAATATTGCTAAATAGGCATGTCCTCTCATTAGTTACAGATACAAAACTAAAATCATAAAAGAGTAACCTTTCACCCTTGGTCTCCCCCTTCTGACGCTCTACTCACTCAAAACCACATGCTCTTCAAAGTCTGTGACATTTAGGATTTCCCTCTCCCTCCGGGGAGACACCCAGGTCACCCTTTCAGACTCTTCCATGGTAGTGGTCTTGAGGGCCATGTATGCACCCCCGGGTGGAGAGATCATTCCATTTATCATTTTTCCCACCATACCCTGCAAACAAGGCAAAACACAGACACAGAGCAGGCAGCATACCAGTGCAATGGTCAGAAGGGGTGTGACTATTTTGAGAAGAACCTGCCACCAGGCGCCAGAGGTGAACCAAGTGCCAATATTGAAATTGCCCCAGTCCGGGTCGTGAGCTTCTTTAAGCATCCCTGTTAGTATTGCGACTTGGTCATGGATATCAGTCCAATTGTGAGAACTGTCAGGTATGTACGTACAACAGTGATCTATTCCCATCTTGGCGCAGAGCCCCCGTCTGCAGCAAACAAATAATCAAGCGCCAGTTGATGCGTAGTCAGCATAGCCCTCATTGCTTTTCTTTCAGGGTCTTCTTTTAATTGCGTGGTAATCTGATCTAACACAGAGGTTATATTTTCTAGTGTCCACCATACCTCATTCATTCTATGTCCCAAATATGCCGACCCGTACCACGGAAATAAAGTCATAGTAATTCCTCGTAAGTCACTTATGAGTGGGGTGCGTGTCTGCCCAAAAACCTGCGACCGAGTGGGGGGTTCCCAGGACCGAATGTGTCGGTAACCTCGGGGATGGGGATAAGTGAAGTTAACTATGTAGGCAGCTGGGGCCAAATTAGCCAAATAACACGTTCCACACCAACCTTCAGGTAAATACAGGTAGACTTTCTTACCACAAACCCACACATATCTTAAGAGAGCCGGACATCCTCTTTTCCCTGGCAGAGACCAGAGTGTGGTAGTCCGGCTAGGCAGAGTTCCCGTATAATTCATGTATTTTAAAAAGGCTGTGACGTTCATGTGATACCAATTAGATCCCATATATTTATGAGTGTTACTGCCCCATGGATAAGCCAAATATGTCTGATTTGGTTTGGTTGGATTTTCTAATTCAGATATAACCATTTTTATTTTCACTCTCGAATGTCCCAGGAATGTAGTCCTATTCGAACATTCCTGAAAAAAAACCCAATTCTCCTTCCTGTGACTGTCGTCCTACTGCAATTCCTTCCAGATTAGTTCTGTTAGTTTTCAAGTGGAAAGTGGACGGGTCCCGCCAATTTGATCTATTCCTAAAATATGGATCTGGACACCAAGAATCCTCGTGCCCTTGATAACTCCGGAGTGCACACACCGTTCTATTTATAGAGGCGGGTCTAACCCCCCATAGTGGTGTATGATCGTGCGCATGTGGTATGAGAAAACATATATAACACCTTGTGGTAATATTCATTTGAGTTTTAGTGAAATTCATCAATCTCCACCACATATTATCCGTAGGCAACTGGCTAGTGTAGGTGCTACGCTTTGCTCGGTAATTACAGTCGGTGGGAATCGCGTATACAATGGGGTCCACCGGAGGAACTGGCGTGGCAGGAACTTGAATGAGTGAGAGGACTAAATACCATGCCTTGAAAAGTAAAATAATTAAAAATATAAACAAACATGCATGTATTGCCCAGATAAGCCAGGCGTTAAGCACCAATGTAATTGTGCGTGTATGTATCATAGTTACTCTCCTCCCCCTTCCGTCCGGCCCGATCCCGGGACGGACGTCACCCTCTGGAGGAGTCATGGCGCAGGTGCTAGGTGACGTAGGTGATACCACTGGTTTCTGCGACCTTGGAGTTGAACAGCACGATCCGTGCGAGCAACCACGTTGAACGGTCCCGTCCAACGGGGATCAGACCACTTCCTGGAATGAACTTTGAGAAGAACTCTGTCGGGGAGGTCAGGAAATTCAGCAGTGGCTTTGTCAGGAATCACCTCTCTGTTAGATTTAACCTGCGCAGACAAACTGGAAACAAGGTGTGAGAGTGTGGACCAGTAGGATTTATACTGGAGAGGGCCACCGGAGACGACGGGGCCAGATGGTGATCCAGGACCCGGCATCCGTCGTCCGTATAGCAGCTCAAACGGAGAGAAACCTGTAGAGCGAGAAATAGATGCACGTGCTTGTAGCAGAGCAGCAGGAAGAGCATCCAACCAAGAGAGATTGGATGAGGCACACATTTTAGCCAAAATAGACTTCAGTGTTCGGTTCATGCGTTCCACTTGGCCCTGAGATGAAGGATGATAAACATCCATAGGAATGTTTAAGACCCATCATGGATTCTACTTGTTTTAAATGTTTTCCAGTGAAATGAGTACCCTGGTCCGTGTACTATATGAGCTGTCTTTTGGATTGCCTGGGCCACAGCAGTCGCATGAACCACACATTGAGGGTGCTTTGCATCCGCAAGAGGGATGGTAGCGCTGAAATATGTCAGGACTTTCCGGCCGCGTGCTCCTTTCTGAAATAAAACAGCATTCATGGTCAGTTGTGAGTTAGAAACGTCCAAGTAAAAAGGTTGGTCATAGTCAGGTGTGGCCAAAGCAGCCGCGGAGGCCAGGGAGCTTTTGCAGGATGCAAAGGCGGCTTCTGCTTCCTCC
Organism: Paratrypauchen microcephalus; assembly: GCA_036785185.1. Taxonomy (NCBI): domain Eukaryota; kingdom Metazoa; phylum Chordata; class Actinopteri; order Gobiiformes; family Gobiidae; genus Paratrypauchen; species Paratrypauchen microcephalus. The sequence goes on from JAVJIX010000010.1 coordinate 3,830,031, forward strand.
GTCCATTCCAAACGAGCGGAGGAATTCCTCACTCCTTGAGCCTTCACCAATGCTCTCAGAGGGAGCGTCAAATCTGTGTAGCCGGGCACGTATGCTCGGCTGTACCCGCACAGCCCTAGGAAGGACAACATGTCCTTTACCGTTACTGGGCGTGGGGCCTTCAAAATGGATTGTCGGTGTCCCCCAGACACCTGAATGTTGCCTCCATCAATGAGGCGTCCTAAAAACGTGACCACTAGTCTACAACACTGCAATTTCTTTCTAGACACTTTCAAACCTGCCTCATGCAGTTTTCTTAACACTTGTTCTGTCCCTCTCAAACACTTGTCAGCAGATGGCGCTCCTAGAAGGATATCAACATATTGCGAAAGCACGACCTCTGGCGGCAGCTCTAGAGAAGACAGAATAGTTTTCAGAATCTGATTGAAAATGCCTGGTGAATTTTGATGCCCTTGTGGCATTCTTGTGTACTGCATCCTGTGTCCTCGGTACGTGAACGCGAAATAGTGTCTACACTCTTTTGCCAGAGGCACGCAATAGAAAGCATTAGCCAAATCAATCACTGTGAACCATTTTAAATTTGGGGAGAGTGTAGACAACATGCGATGTGGGTCCGGAACAGATTGCAATGGTGTGGCGGTGACGTCATTCACCTCTCTCAAATCGTGTGCCATACGGTAATTTACTCCGTCGGCCTTTTTGACAGGTAGGAGAGGAGTGTTCCAATCACTCCTACATCTTTCAATTACACCGGCCTCCCAGAGACCATTCAGTGTCTCCAGCAGTCCCTCATTCTGTTCTCGAGTGAGTGGATATTGATGTTTAAAAACATGTGAGCCTGGTTTCATGTCAATGTAAATGGGTGGGATGTTGCAAAGTCCTACATCATGAGGATGAGCAGACCAAAGCTCCTCCGGAAGAGAATCTAACATAGTCTCCGCATCTTCATGATCAGAATGTTCACGTCCGTGGTGGCGCTGGATTTCTTCCCGCGCCAAAGTGCTTGAGTCAGTCGCGTATATTTTAATACGCCAAATGTCAGAAGAGGGTGACCAGTCAACGTCTGGTGTGTCTGTGTGTGTCCAGTCAGTCATTTGTTGTGCCTTCCGCACCATTGGTCCAAGCTGTCTGGCCTCGTGTGCGACATTTAAGCCCAGTGAAATGTGGGGAACAGAGTCGTCTCCTTTGAATAATGAGAGTAAATTTTGAGGCAGTATGCAATCTGCTGCCACCCCTATTTTAGAAAAATACAAAAATCGAGAACTCAGCTGTGCTTCTGTACCCTCAAATGTTTCAAAATTTTCTCTATACATTTCATCATGGTCTCTATCATAAAATAGGGTGCTATGAAGTGGGTCAGATAGAGCTGCAAATGCAAATTTAGATTGTAAAAATGGTGTCCAATTAGCATAAATTGATGCTATATTTATACCCCCTCCTGTGGGCTCCTGATCCAGGAGCTCACACCAATAAATGATAGCAGTCTGTGGCCTATCAGTCAGGTCAATCTGTGGGAGGAGCCATTTGCACGTAGGAGAAGGAACCTGGAGACACACGGGAGGCACCCGATGGAAATGTAGCAGTGACCCCTTCTGGTGAGCACAAAATGGAAGCACCTGTTTTCATAAGCAGATCCCGTCCCAGGAGCGACACGGGTGTCTGCGGAGAATACACAAATGAGTGATACAGGCGTTGACCAGCAATAGAAACAGGTAATAAATCAGTAAGGGGCAGGGACAATATCTTCCCAGCCAAGCCAACCAAGGAAACAGTTTGTGTAGACAGTGGGAAGTAGTCAGTGACAGAAGAACGCAAAGCTCCAGTGTCCACCAACATAGCCAGCTGTCTGTCACTCACCGTCACCAACAGCCGCGGATCAGCCCCTGAATGTAGAGCAGCGGCCATGCCTGCTGGGCACCCCTATTCACATTGTTCACCCCATCCATCCCAGCGGTGACCTTCGTCACACGACAGGGAGGGATAGTTGCCCTGGGACTGAGGAGCAAATCTCCAGGGAGCCCGGCCGCGCCCACGACCTCGGGCATTAAACGGAGTGCCTCTCCCCTGTGGATATCCAGAACCCTGTTGAGTGTGCTCAGCATGTGAGCAAGCTTTGGCCCAGTGTTCAGTAGAGCCACAGATATAGCACCCGCTGTAAGACGGGTTCAGATAGCGGCCACCCTGGGCCTGTGCCATGGACGCACTGGCACCTCTAACCACAGATTGAGCTTGTAGGGGTTCTCTTGGGGCAAATGCAGCCTGAAAATGTTGACCCAACGGTTTAGAAGCTTTACGTTTATCCTGTAAATCTGCCAATTGTAATTTTGCGAGAGCTGCAGCTGCTATTTCCGCTTTAGACTTTTCTGAGACTTGGGCGTCGCGGTAGCGAGACAGCCTGAACACTATATGTGGTGAAAAAGCCTGTTCTGTGCGTGTCATGTACTCAGGATCATCATTAAGCAGGTCTTTAACGGGGCCAGGTAAGGCCTCCTTCAGATTGGTTCGGAACATTGCCTGCGACTGTATCTCTCTAGTGGGGTGGGCGCCTGTGCGATCCACCCATAATTGCACACATTTCTCTAAAAACTGTGATGGATCCTGGTCTACTGTGTATGCAGGAAAAGTAGGAAAAGTAAGACACGTCTCCGGAAAGAGGCGTCTCACAGCATCAAAGATGAGCCCGTAACAGTGGGCCACCGGTGTTTCATGTGGAAAACCAAATGCGCCAGATGCGCGCTCTGTTCACATGTGGCGGGGGTACACACCCTAGTGCATATAGCACGGAAGTCACTGAGACAGAGTGGGGTTCCCGCGGACAGAGGCAGAATTTTTCGGAGCCATGTTCTACCTCCTTGAGCCAATAGTGGTAATTGTTCTACCAGAACAGTGATGTCTGTAAATTGATAAGGTTTATACACCTGCACTTGTCCAGGACCCAGTTGAATTAACGGATAATTGCCTACGCACCCTTGGAACTCCGAGTCATACATTTGTGTTTTTATTTTCTTTCAATAACTTTTTAATTCTAGCGTGAGCTGCCGCCTCCTCCTCTCTTTCCTCCTTTTGTTCCTCATCTGAATCTCTAATTTTATCAGGATCTTTCTCGTACTCCTCAAGTTTTGCCTTCAACCATTCTTTCTGTCTGTCTCTCCTATCTGATTGTCTCAGCCTGTCCAGACAATTTGACCGCTCCGCTAACTCCTCCTTCTGCTTGCTCCACACACTGGGTAGAGGTGGGGTGAGCACCGGGGTATGAGACGACACAACAGGGGTCTTTCTTACTAATCCAAGGGGGGTGTGGGTGACCGCGCTCGACGCTAAGCCCTGATCAATGTCGTCCCAAGGAGTTTCGTTAGACTTTTCCTCTACGTCACTGTCGTTCTGTGACGGTGGGGACGACTTCTGTTCTTTACTATCCTCATGTGTCTTAGTGTACTCCAGGTGTCCACTAAAGTCCAGGATAGGGGCCATTATTACACTTGGTGAAGTCACATATGGTGGGGGACACAGGGGCTGAGGGAGTCAATGAGGGGTAGATTCCACTTGAAAGTACCTCCTCCTCCTTCTCCGCCCGGGCGCGTGAGGCCATAATCATCATATGATACATTGCCAGATATTTCTGCCTTTTCTTTAATTCTTTTCTGAATGAACGGCAAGTTAGGAAGCTGGATTGAGAGGTGTTAGACTCTAACAGTCTCACACACCTCTCTTCACATTCTCCCATAGCCTCACAAATGGATGCGCATTGCGACCACGATAATTGTTTACCCTGCATAGGGGCTAACCATTTGGTATACTGTTGAATGTTTATCACAGCTTTGTTTAGTCGACTTTTGAATTTATTATAATAATTTAATTATTTATAATTAATTATTAATTATTAATTATTATTATTATTATTATTTATTTTATTTTTTTTTCTTCTTCCAATTGGATCCATAAATAAACAAATAAACAAATAAATCAATAGATTCTCTGAGCTCATTTTAGGAAAATCATCCTTTGCCACATTACATTTTGGGATGATTCCCTTACATTTGTCCGTCATTTTTGATGACGTATAAGGTCGAATAGGGACTCTAGGGACTTTTAACCCAGGGACTCCAACCCTTCTATCTCTTGGCCATTATTTTCGACTTTTATAGACGTACCGGTCTCTTCTGAGAATTCTCTTTTTTCGACTTTTATAGACGTACCGGTCTCTCCTTAGAATTCTCTTTTTCGACTTTTATAGACGTACCGGTCTCTTGTTAGAATTCTCTTTTTCGACTTTTATAGACGTACCGGTCTCTTGTGAGAATTCTCTTTTTCGACTTTTATAGACGTACCGGTCTCTTGTTAGAATTCTCTTTTTCGACTTTTATAGACGTACCGGTCTCTTGTGAGAATTCTCTTTTTTGACTTTTATAGACGTACCGGTCTCTTCTGAGAATTCTCTTTTTCGACTTTTATAGACGTACCGGTCTCTTGTGAGAATTCTCTTTTTCGACTTTTATAGACGTACCGGTCTCTTCGGGGAATTCTGACCTCCCGGAAAAATTCTCTCTTCTCTCTTCACACTGGATTTTTGTTCTGGTCCCAGACCGATCCTATCTAATATTATGCTCTAACGCTCGCGCACACTAATAACAACAGCCGTACAATAAGAGTAACAGACAGCCCAAATTTGATTATCCAATAGGAGAATTTATATTAAAAAAGGTTTCTCCTTACCTTTTTAGAGGGCCCTCGTAGGACTGTCTCAAACTCTCATTTTCCGTGAAGTTGGACTCCTCTTTTGTCCTAAACGATATAACAACGCAAGGTCGTCAAATCACCATCCCGGACGAGCCCCCAAATTGTTGGCATAAAGGATACTTTAATTCCATTCGTTACTCGTTTGATACCAGTGTTTACCTTAGTTGTCCTAAAACCAGTATCCTATGCCTTCCCAGATTCTTTATGGTGATGAAACAGACGACCGAAAACTTAGAATATAAAAATTATACTTTTATTAGCCCTGACAGAGGAGTCTAATTAGAAGCGCCCGATTCCTATCTGTCCCTAGGTGGTACAGACAGAGAATAGTGCATTTCCCTAAAATTGTAACATTTATAGTCTCTGCGTAGAACAAAGAGGAGAGGTGTGGCTTGGAGTGGTCTTCCCCCTTCTGGAGGCAAGCTGGAGAGGAATGTAGACGTAGATTCCTTATCAGTCTCTTCTCATGCCCTCTCATGACCTTTTCTCTCCAGACCCCCCTATAACTCAAGGCAGAGTGGTTGCACAAACAGAAAACACAATACATCTTCTAACTCCTCCATCGTAGTCATTTTTATTTTCTACAACTTGTATATGTTTTTTTCTTCCACATTATGCATTTTTTGGCTGGTGCGACTTACACTCCGGAGCGACTTATAGTCTGGAAAATACAGTATCTGCTTTGAGAAAAATACTACAGTATATTTTATCCGGGATCTAATCTCTATCCTCTTGCCTTCACTTTTAATTTCTTCTCATTATGATTGGTGATATTTTCCTGGCAGTGAGCACTTTGGCTGTGTATTATTTAAGGTTTTTCTGAGGCTCTCCACAGACGTTGGCCTATTTCTGTCGGGAGCTCTAATTGTGCGGCGGATGGAGAGGCTCACAGCTGTGGAAGGGTGGCGGAGAGAGAAGTTTAAAAGGATCTTATAGGAGCCTTCAGCACAACATATAGAGCTATGATAAAACTAATGAGACAATATGTGAGAGATGAATACAGGGTTAGACAAGATGCGCAGTGGTTGGTCATTTTCTGGTTGACACTCACAGTTCACAGTTTTTATACTTAACAAGGGGCTATGGACTATTATAAAAGTGGCTGCAATGTCTATGTTTGTATTGGCAATACAGTCTTAAAGGTGCTCTGCGTGTTTCTACTGGAGGGCCCGCCACCTGCTTATCTCCACAGAAATGTTATTGCTTTGTCTAGAATGTTGCACTCTTTAGATTAAACCTATCCATCACAAGGGAGACAAGCAGGTTACAGACTACGCTACATTACAAATCAGATCTGTGGAGAGTTGCCCCTATTCACAGAAGGAATATTGTATTTTTGAGCGATGGAAAAACCTATAATGAATAAACGCAAGATGGATATGTTTCCAGGCAAAGCAATAACATCTCCATGGAGACAAGTAAGTAATGGACCCTCCAACACAAAAGTTGCGCAGTGCACCTTTAACTCAGGAGTAGCTCGTAAATGTTCCTTCTTGAGGCTTTGCAAAACTCAGACCTGACATCTAATGTGAAACCTAAGATCCAGATGACTTAACATTGTTTACATAGTTTTCATGATCAGCTTTTACTTAGTAGAATAAAAAATCTTTACATTTTCAGATTCTCCCAAATGGAGGGTAATAGCCTGATTCCCCTATTGATCACGTTGTACTTTGCCATGAAATATCTAAAATATAAATTCACAAATGTTGAGCCTGATATTGTCAATTGTTGACAAAACCCAAGAATTCACTGTATTACAACATATTTTTAGTGCTGTCAAAAATATCGCACTATTAACGAGCTACGCAAAACAATTTTAACAATGGTAATTTTTTATTGCAAGATTAACGCTCTTTGTGGCCTAGTGAACTTGTTTTTTCATAAGCTGCGGCCACTACTAGTAACATTAGGAAAAACTACAGGATCAGGCTATAAACAGGGAGGAAAACAATTTGTATGAAATCGAGAAGTTCCGGTTGGCGTCAAAGCACGGCACGACTTCACCACACAAGCCCTGCGCACGCTGATGCCACCCACATCCGAAAAATATTTAAGACTCTTAAAACCTTTTTTGCTAATATGTGCATTGTGACTGGTGAGCATTAATGCCAATACACATACGTGTAGAACACCCCCAGCATGATGTCATTGTGAGGTATCAATATTTTTCCAATATTATACCTATTCTAAACTTTGTTAGATTACCAGTGGTTCCAGGGCATCCCCTTTTTAAACAGCCCTATCTGCTCCTTTCATTAAAGTTGTATGGAGACGAGGCTGCAGTGGACTGGGCTTCTCCTCTGTTATAAATGTGGGTTATTTTGGACTTGGAAAACCTTTACAGTATAACCTTCAGACCAATGACGATGGAGATGAGCGCATGTCATTTTTAGGACTCCAGGATATTCACTGGGCCCTCTGTCCCAGCACTGCCACCTGTCATGTGTTATTTTATGTGAATAAGAACCACAAATGTGGTGGGGACATGGGGACAAGCATGCAAGGAAGAAAGGAAAGAGAGGAGAAGACGAGAGAGAGAGGGATCAATGGGAGCAGATGGGTAACAAGGAGCTATGAGTGAGACAGGTGCTGAAGACGCTGTTCAACTCCAGGTTACAACAAACAGTAGAAAGATTATGCTGATACTGATTGTTTAGAATCCAGAGAAACCCATAACAAATAAGGCCTGCTGATATTTTTGGGCCAATAGGGTGACATCAGGTAATTTGAGCCATCAGCTAAAATTAGACATTTAAGGTTTGAGCATCATAGCTCTTTAAATGTTAGCAGCCAATGGCTGCAAACTATATCAAATGCATGCTACAGCTGTACTTGATAGAAAACAATACATTTGATTGGTGTATGGTTGGTATGGTGGGCGGAACAATGTCACACTTACATACTACTGAGGAGAACTGTGAGGTTAGTGGCCTGGCAGACAATTCTTTTTTGAAACTTATAAGGTTGATAAATCATTAAAAAATCGACATTCAGCTATAAAAAATAGGCTAAATGCATGTTGTGTCAGCCTTTATAAGATATGATGCTGAATTTTTGCTTAGCTAAACTATTTTTCATGAAATTAGTATTTTTGGTGGTGGCTCAATTTACCTTAACGTACTGAGGTAAATTGAGCCATGCACTTCAGCTAAAATGAGCCACCTTCAGAGTTAGCTTTAGCTAATATTTTGATGGTATAGAGGCTATTAGCATAGCATTTTGATGATATGTAGACCTGCTTATCCACATCTTCTGTTCTATTTATCCCTCCTGGATATACTTTTGGGTTCAATCAATCAATCAATCAAACAATATTTATAAAGCGCTTTTCATACAAAATTGTAGCACAAAGCGCCTTACAGTGGTTAAGGATTAGAAGATTGACTTTTATTGATCTCACACAGGAGAAATTGTTCTATGTTAGACCCGGGGACCAACCCCATGATTTTGTTATTTAGTCTTGGTCAGGCCCTAAGCTGGAGGATTTTACCTATGGCGCATGTTTGGGTTGGTGGGGGAAACCGGAGTGCCCGGAGGAAACCCACCCAGACACGGGGAGAACATGCAAACTCCACACAGAAAGCCTCGGGCGACCCAAACCTTCTTGCTGTGAAGCATGAGTGCTAGCCACTCAGCCACTGTGCTGCCAGAGGGGAAAAAAAACAAACAAAAAAAAACGGACAAACAAACAGACGTACAAACAAACAAACAAACAAACAGAGGACAAACAAGCAAACAGACGAATAAGCAGACAAACAAACAAACAAACAGGTGGACAAACAAACAAAAGAACAAACGAAAGACAAGCAAACAGATGACCGAAGTCAATCAAAGGCCAAGCTAAACAGGTGAGTCTTGAGCCCACTCTTAAAAACATGAACGTTCTCTGCAGCCCTGAGCTCCTCCGGCACTTCCATAGACGAGGGCCATAGTGCTGAAAAGACGCCTCTCTGTGAGTGTGTGTCCAATAAAGTAATAAAGTGCACTCTCACACACACGCACACACACACACACACACACACACGCACACACACACACACACACATACACATACACACACACACACACGTTATGTGATGTTTTATTTTGTGTGTTAGAATTACTAATATGTTTTTATGATGAATAAATGAATGTTTTGCTTTGCATTTTTGGTGGCTCATTTAAGCTGGTAAGTGGCTCAATTTAGCTGACCGGGTGGCTCATTTTACCTGAACACTGATCGTTAAAAAATGTGGGACAGCTGATGTTTTATAAGCTGTAAAACCTAAATGATTAAATTTTATACAATAATTCAACCCTAAAATATTAAAGATTGTATTTATTAACTAAAATAAATATAAACCAGTGTCATAGATAGTTTTTTACGAGTTTCCTAAGACATTAACCAAAATGTGGCTCAAATTACCTGATGTCACCCTATGTATGACCAATTTTGATGATTTTCCTCAAATTACAGTATGTCATTTAAATTTACTACAAATTCTCTTACAACCTTTTTTTTAAAAATCACAGACCTTTAAGAGAGCGGTGTAGTCATGTTTTCAGCTGTTATTGTTTTAAAATAAAACTATATATTGTATTTTTTAGGCAACTGACTAAAGACAGACTAAAACAAAATATCGGCCTGTACAGGAGATTTAAAGCCCAGTATAATAAGCCCATACTCTCAAAAGTCCAAATATCGACCTGATATAATGGCCAACTGTCTATCTCTACTGTTAAGATAATATGTCCTATTTTTTTCATTTTAAAAATGTAATTTTCCAGTTTGGGAGCCATTTTGAGGACTTTTTATTATTTAACAATAATCTATTATTGCTATGGTGAAGGTCCAAATTGGGTCATGCAGTAATAAAAACCAAAATCTCGAGCACAATAGTACAAAGCCATGGGGCCGCTGGTTGGAAGGTTTGATGAGGCTTGTCCAGGTGTATAGACGACAGAATAAAGGAGACAAGGAGGAGGGGAGAGGGGGAGAGAGATAGAGTAGGGGGAAAGGGATGGAGGAGGAGAGAAGGAGGGAAGGAGGGGTGGTAGAAGAGCAATAGAGGAAGAGAAGAGGAGAGGGGTACAGAAGGGGAGCAGAGGGGGAGAGGAAGTGAGGAGATGGGACAGTGTGTTGAGTGTAGATGAGATTGGACTGGCCGTACGGCATGGATCGATCAGAGGAGTCTCTCAGTTGGGTGAGTGGGATAAAAGCAGGAAGTGCAGATGTGAGCTGTGATCACAGACTGAGATCAGAGATAAGAGATGGAGGTACAACAAGACCATGATTTACAGAGTCGTTACACATCTCCACCTGACCAGATCAAAAGAAAAACACCAGGACACATCATACAAAACACATGTTATCCTTTGTAGTGGTTGCCTTATTATTTGATGTTTTATTTTATTGTATCCGTACAGTTAAGATGTCTAATTGATACTGATGTCATCAACTGAAAGCACTACTCTGTTAGAAGCTCTGTTACTCAAGTTAGACTTAATCTGAGCTTTAGCTATTTTAACGCAGTGTGACCAGAAAGAGCTGACTTAGCTGGAACTACAACCAGTGAGCTGATTTGTGCACTTGAACAAGTCTCTCACACGTAAATTTACGGTCACAAGCTGCACACTCACCTGTTTGTTGAAAATCAAACTCCTAAACAGGAACATGCATGCCAATATTGATCACAGGCTCTTGAAAATGTGTGGTTTATATCATTTTTGTATTTTAAAACATTTTTTTGTCTGTGTTTGTTAATGTGTGAATTGTGTCACCATAGCAACTGCTGAACATTCCCCTAATGTAGATCCATGTAGAACACCCCCAGTGTGACGTCACCGCAAAGTATCAATATACATTTTGATTTTATGTGAAATAAAAAGACACCTAAATATAGTGAGGAATGTTGGCTACCTAAGTTGCATACCTAAATTATACAAAAGTTGCTAAATATGTACAGTATATAAGAATAACCATGCACTAATGACCAGGCTTGGGGAGTAACGGATTACATGGAACGGCGTTAAGTAAAAGGATACAAAAAAAAGGTAACTGTATTCCCCTACAGTTACAAAGAAAAAGACGTACTCAGATTACAGGTACATTTAGTGAAAATGGGGATTACTTAGCAGGATTACAATTTGAAAGCATTTTATGTTATTTCATTTTTTTCATTTAAAGCCGGAGGTCATATGTAGGGAAAACAGAACGTACAGACTCGCGCCGCACGCCGTGCACCGCGCGCGCTCTGTGAAACAAACTTGCAGCGGCGCGCGCTGTGGAATACACTTGCAGCGGCTCGCACTGAACTTCATGCAGGTCGCGCACTACGGACTAAACTTGCAGCGGGCATGGTTTCAAAAAACGCATTTAGCGGGTGGAAATTTAGGGAGAATTTTATTTTTAAAGAAGACAAAGGGAACAACATCACAGTGCAGTGCAAATTGTGCCTTCCAGCGGTTAAACACCTGTCAATGTCCAAGGATTCTACTTCCAATCTCAAGAAACATTTACAGGTAAGATCGCTAATATTAACGCTTTGATACTGACAGACCCTAAATGTCCTGCTTCAGTCATGTTATGTGTGAATATGAGTCATTTCTTTGTCTTGATTCATTGGTAGGAGCCAGTTTCGAGTTAGCTATCGACTAGCAAACTATTAGCAAACAATATTTACACATTATCTAGGCAACATAGTCATGTTAACTGATCCATGAAGACCCTTTAGACAATTCCGAGCAAAGCTGTCGTTAGATGTAGGCCAGCACGCAAGCTGGACGAACATCCTGTCCAGCTGCGGAGATCGGGCAAGATGACTGTCCCGGTAAAACTAAAACTTTAACTGAAAATATAATTTCGTTGAAGTCATAGGTGTTTAGGTGTTTGGTTTAGTGAGTGACCTTGTTTACTAGTGACTTGGCTTATAGTGATAACAGTTGTTAAAACTACACATAGAACTGTACTTGTCCTCCTAAAAACTTTTAATTGTATTGTAATTTTCTTGTTTTCTTGTTGTTATAGGATATTTGGTGTTAAAGTAATCCAAAAGTAACTGAAAGTAATCAAGTTACATTACTTTAATATTATAGTACCGGGATTACGTTACTGAATACATATTTTAAGGAGTAACTAGTAACTGTACCGGATTACATTTCTAAAGTAACCCTCCCAACCCTGATAATGACAATCACCAAATCATTAAGATTGTGTATGATTTGATGATTGTCATTAGTGCATGGTTATTCTTATTCTTGATAAAAGTGACTGTATCTAAACAATATCTCAGTACATCTCTCAATCCTCCTGTACTGATGTCTTGTACATCGTCTAATGCTCTACATAATTCATTATCCCACACTGTAAACCCGGATTTTGATTATACTAATACTTTTTAGTGTTCATTACTTATTCTAATATGTTTTGTAAAAAACACAGCCATTGCTAAACCTAATTAGTTGATTGAATTGAAAAACTGAAAACATCCAGTGTAATGATCATGTTTAATAGAGGCTACTTAAATGATTTCATTTTTACAAACATTGCGCCAACAAGGAGGGTTTTTGTGAGGGAGGGGAGGGGCCTATTTTTGAACTTCACTCAAACAGAGACGTGCCTGGGCCCTGTGGACACCGTGTTGTAGAAATCTGAGCGGCAAGACATTTCATCTGGTCAAAGAAAATTGGAGCACATAATCGAACATCATCTCATGTGAGTATTTTGGAGAAACATGCTGTGGAAGTGTAAATACTGTGACTTTATATGTGATAAAAGGGGAAACCTCTTGAAACACTAGAGGCTAAAGTATGGCGGCTACTGTAGAGCTATACCCGTTCCTTGCATGCATGATCGCAGCATTGTCAGACTACTGCGCTGTTGGGATAGACTGCATCACTGTTTCCATTAACATAAAAACTATTTTAACATTTATAAAATCAGGAGTTCCGGATCTCCGCCTTTTTTCATCCGCGGGGTCATTTTTTTATAGCCATCTGTGCAAATCCGTTGTATATGTATAGGTGTGTTTAGGGTCACCAACCATCCCTTGAAAAACGGAATCGTCACATATTCAGAAACAAAATTAAGTGTTTCGTATTAAACTTGTACCGGTGTGCGGGCGGCGCGAGGCCACGTGCTCGCCTGGAGCCGCGGACACGCGCCGCGAGCACGCGCAGCTCTTACGCAGAGAGAGAGAGAAGAGAGAGAGAGATAATTAGAGAGATAATTAGATAGAACATGCATCATTTGTACTGTTCAGGCATGTTCTGCCTTGTATTGTTTTATATTAATTTATACAGTTTTAAGTTAAGCAGGACAGATATTTATTTTATTGTTAATCTTATTATTTTGTATTAAAAATAAACTGCTAAAAAATTGCAGAAAAAAAAGTATGATTCATAAGAGTACTCGATTACTCGAAAAAATAATCGACAGAGTACTCGATTCCAAAAATACTCGATAGTTGCAGCTCTAGTGCAGATTAAAGAGTTGAATGATGTTTTCCCTCTTTCCGCATACAGATTTGGAGACAATGTAATAGTGACACTCAGGCGGAATATTCTGTGTTGAAAAACAGGTTATTGCAATTAGTATGATCAATTTAGTTTCCGGTTTGTGATGTTCATTTATCCATTAAACTGTTTGATGTGATTATATGAACTACATAGTGACACTCTAGCTGTGCCTTGCCTGTTTGTTCTTAACCTAATACATATTTCTTTTGAGCTAATTGTGTTTTATTGTTCTATTATCTATTTTTAAGATGGATCTACAGCAGATGACCCTGATAGTCATTCTCACAGAGGCGGATAGAAGAAAGGTTGTCCTGGATACAAGGCCTGCTACACTGGATGCTTTGATAATTCATCTTAAGGAGGCAATGGGACTGCATTACAATTTCAGTCTACAATACAAAGATCCCGAATTCAGTTATGAACTGTGCAATCTGACAGCTGTTGAAGACCTCCCAGAAAAACCAACACTCAAGGTCATCCCTGTCCTTGATTTGGTATCTGTAGCATCTGATGAGATCCTCAGTGACACTCCCAGCACAGCCGATACTGAAATACTGTCAACATCATCATCATCATCTCAGGACCGCCAGAAACCTTGGCCAGAAATATTCGACATTCCAAATTTTTCTGTTGATGTAGAATACCGACTACGACAGGCAGATCTGCTGTATTTGAGAGATGGAACACTGCTGAAAGTTTCAAAGGAACTCAAACATGAAATTCTTGAAAAGCTAGCAGAGATTATGTACAGCTACACAGCTTACCCAAATAATTCCCAATATGAAAGTGTTGCCAAAGCATTGATCAGCAAGCACCTCTGTCTTCAGGAACAGGGTTCAACTAGTCGCTGTAGTGGATGGCAAAGTAGCCTTAAATTTAAAATGGCTAATTACCGAACGAAGCGAAGAAGATCAGGATGCCTGGATGTGGTGATAAATGCAGGTAAACGGGGAGGGCATGGAGCAGAAGGAGCACCAGCCAACAAGATTATCAAGAAGGCAAAGAAAGGAGAGCTCAATTATTTGCCAAACTTTCCAGAAGGATTTGATCAGGCAGCCCTTGAGTCAGCCCGCAAGGACTTGGTTGATGAGATGCAGAAAAGAACACCAAATGGACAACTTGTGAAACAGAGGATGGACCTGACATTTGCATTAAGAAGAAAGGAGGTAGTGGAGTCTGAACCTGCCATAAGCAACATGGTGGAACGGTGGCCTGCTCTTTTTACAGAAGATCAGGTATGTTCAAGAGAAAGATAATGCAGAGCGTTTTATTTAACCTTATCTTATTTATTAGTTCTTCTTTCCCATCCTTCATTTCTAACATGTAATGGCATTCCACTATGTGTTTCAGGTGAACATGGAATTCAGCAGGATTGTGGGCAAGAGCCTCAAGCAGGAATTTTATGAAAGCATTGATCGGCACAGCCCTCGCCTTATGGAGATATTTCGATCAAAACGGGGGAATGTTGGACGACGGCTGGCAGAGCTTTTACAACACACTAAGGTTGGTCTATACCCATTATGCATATACATTATTGTTCACTGCTTATGCAATACCATGTCATGCCTGTAATTCATGTGTACTACTGTAAAAACTGCCCATGCAATCCCTTATAACAATAACACTGATCATTTACTCTTGTAAAGACTACAGAGCAAACTGCTGTTAGGACACTGGTGTGCAGAGGGGTTCCTCTCATCCTTGGAGATAACCCTGGTGATTTCTACAAACCAGCATTTGTAAGTACCCTCTTACCCGCTTTTTCAAAAATAAGCTAAAGATGGGGTGTCAGATTAATTTAATTTAATGGCCATATACACCTTAATATTAAATGGGCCAGACCAGTAAAAGCAGGGGAGGGAAAAAGGAGGAAAAGAAAACAGGGAGGAAGGGAAGAGACAAAAGGAGGATGGAAAGACAGATGGGGGGGGGGCAGATGGAAAAAAAGGAAGAGGAGGAAGGAGACAAGAAGAAGGAAGGACAGATGGAAAAAGAGGAAAAGCAGACAGGGAGGAAAAGAAGATGGGAAGGATGAAGAGAGTGAATGAAAGAAGAGATGGAAGGAATGAGGGGAGTAAAAGGTAGTAGAGGATGTAGGTAGTATATAGGAAAAGAGGGTGGAAGTGTATGGAAAGGGAAGGGAAATAAGACAGGAAGGAAAGATAAAAGGAAGAGAGGAAAGGATGAAGGAAGTTAAAGATAGTCAAGTAAAAGTGAGAGGGTACTTTGTCAGAATCCCAGATATGTGAAATGTTATTCTTGTTTCTTAAGGAATCAGATGATGAGGACTCCTTCCACCATATGGCATTGGGGATCCTCCTCATTGAGAGGGAAGGTGAAGTGACGTCATCTATTCATCTAGAGCCAGCCTTCCTGAAAATTATCATTGAGGGAGAAGTTGTCATCAGCGATATCAAAAACCTGCCAGATGCTGTGAGTGCACTATTTGGACTGACGTATGCCCTCCATCTTACCTACCCAAGGTCCATGAGGGGCACATTTCACTTCATTCAACAGGTACTGTTTGATTTAGGCCATGGTACACTGACACCAAAGTTACAATCACTGAAAAATGAGCTTGCAATGTAGCTGTAAGCAGCAATGCATAATAAGTATGGGATGGACGGACACACACACACACACAGACAGACAAAGACACGTGCATAATCAATCTAAAGGGGGTAAATGGAGTGGCAAAGGTCAGAAGACTGTTTTTTTTTAATGGAAATTCAATGTTTCTAGTTTGTAACGTTTTGATTTATAAGGTGTATGCCCTCCATCTTGCAAAACAGTTCTCTTAAACAGTATAAAAATGTGTTAAAAATATAGAGAGTGTCACAGGGATGTGTTCTCCCCTCTCTGCAGTGAGGAAGTGTTATTTTTTGAAGAGTTTGGTTCCAAAATGCAATAAACGCCATTTAAATATTTTCA
Source organism: Paratrypauchen microcephalus (assembly GCA_036785185.1). Taxonomy (NCBI): domain Eukaryota; kingdom Metazoa; phylum Chordata; class Actinopteri; order Gobiiformes; family Gobiidae; genus Paratrypauchen; species Paratrypauchen microcephalus. The sequence continues at coordinate 3,846,198 of JAVJIX010000010.1, forward strand.
TAAAACTTTTTTTTCAGATTTATTATAAGAGAGCACCAGGGTAAATGGAAATTGGTTAAATGTTAAGTAATTTTTCCTCAAAGGGATATGCCACCCCCAGGTCAAATTTGGGCATCTCCCCACAGTCCAGAGACTAAAATAAGTGGTGGAAAGCGTTTTCCTGCTCACCCAGCCATTGTCCGAGTCTGTCAGCACTGACCGCCGCGCCGAATCACGCACCACGCTGCACAACAGGGGAACTCCCTTCCTGGTGCGTAACTGGGATTCCCCTGGCAGCGTGCTGTGTGCTTCGGCTTTGTTTTTCCGCACTGAAAAATAGTTCCCACCCAAAATGACCAAGGCAAGCTCTCCGTGTTGATTTGTACATTTATTTGCACTCGATATGAATGCGCACTACACAGAAAGTAATTGGGAAACGCATCGAGCAAATTAATTCCTTTTGGCCGAAATCTTTCTCTGGCGACGTTAGACTCCAGTCTAAGGCGGAGTAGCTGCAGATAGCGCGGCGGTCACTGCTGACAGACCTGGACAATGGCTGGGTGATGAGGAAAACGCTTTCCACCACTTATTTTAGTCTCTGGACTGTGGGGAGATGCCCAAATTTGACCTGGGGGTGGCATATCCCTTTAACAAATTCAAACGAAAAACAGCAGTTATAACAAACTCTTAATTTGTATTGACTGGATTTTTACTGCCCTTTGTGTTTTGGTCTTTTAAAAAAAATGTTTTTATTTTGTATAAGTTCATTTGTTGTATTATACTTTTTTTTTTATCGAACTTGTGACAAGTTAACATTGCACTTTCTGCAATAAAGAAAACTTGAGCAATTGAAATGTTTTGTTTAATTCCCCCACCCCATACAATGTTCTTGAATCAATGTTCATTGAGTTAAAATACATTAGTTTTATTGACAAATAATTTCAAGTACTGCTAAATAATGTTTCTTAAGCTATGTAAATAATGTATCTATGTGCATTTCACTGAAACAGATAATTGATGATAACTAATGATTTTGAGTAAAGACTACTAATGCAAACTTGTAGATGACTTGGGACATATTCATCAATACAACTTAAACAGTTTAGTTTCATGCTTTGTAAAAACTAAAGCCATATGAGGCAACGGGTTTCCTTAAGATTTTCTAGTAAACTCAACTAGTTCGGGTTTACAGTGCATGTGTGGCGTTAACAAGCTGCTCCTTGAAGATCAAATGTAATTTTCTGTTTCTTTTCTCTGAGTTAGGATTGAGTCCCGAGAGAATCAAAGTATCCAGGATGAGATCCAGGTCTTTGAATGCACCACAGAGTGGAGGCAGAGGCTCTGACTGTCAAAGCCCTCACAACAAAGAGGCGTCAGGGCCTAGGACAGGGCTAATGAAAGGTTATGGTAACTTTGAATTACTTCTGTAGTTTGTAATGTAGAACAGAGATGAGCTAGACATGGCAAATGATCACACCATAGACTTCAACAGCTTTTCAGTCAGTGACATGGATAAAGGCACTCATATCTGTCCAAAAATAGACAGACGAGCACAAACTGAATAAAAATCAAACTGCTGAAACACTTAAAAAGCATAGATCTCTGCCAAGAAAGCGATTTAATATCTCCCAATGGTAAAGAGTTTGTTGTTTTTAACTGTGCACTATCTAACTTCTTCAGATCTGTCACCCGTTGTCTCCATGGAGATGTAACTGCTTTGCCTGGAATGTTTCACAATATGGCATTTAAATTATCTATCTTAATTACATGTTTTGGTGCATTTTTAGTGAGCCTATGCTGTGCTTTTCCACAGATCTGACCTGTAACTTGGTATGGTGGTGTCACCTGCTTATTATTATTATTATTATATCTAATGACAATTTAAACCTCTGTAGTTTTAATGAGTGAAGCTGATATGCTCAAAATGGTAGCCTGGAATCTGGAAAAATCCAAAAGATCTGGATTAAATAATGGACCATCACTGAAATTGTCATAATAATACAAACAAATACAATTCATTTAAAGCACTTTTAATCATTTGAATACAGTGCATGCTCCCTAAAGCTCCATGCTCCATGCTGGTGACTTTAAAGGGGAGTTTGTCTGATACATTTTTGATATTTCTGAACAGTTTGAACAATTTATCCCCAGAATGTTGCCCCCTTTTAACAGTGACATCAAAGTGGACTTCAAATGTGGGCCTGAGTAATGAGTTTCTGCTCTGGCACTTTAAGTCACTTGTAACATGGAAAAAGTTCAGATTTTTTTACACATCATTAACGGTACTGCTTTCACATACATATTTTAGTTGTAACTTAAAAATACAGTCACAGATGAATCCAAATGCATGTAAATGAAGCTAGAATGAGTAGAATTTGACTTTTATGTTGGCGCTGATTGACCGGTGCAGATGAAGCGTTTTCACATTAAAAACTGGGCTGTCACTCTGTTTCCAGTCCCATCGCATCTGTGACAGTAATTACACCATCCGCTCTCTCTTTCTTTCTTTTCTTTTCTTTTGTTTCTCCCCTTCTTGTGTCTTCTCTTCTCTGTCTCTCCCCTCCTTTTTCTCTCTGCCTATTATCTTGCTCTCCCCCTTACTGTCTCATCTATTTCTCACTCTCTCTCTTTTCTTCTCTCTCTCTTTCCTCTATTTTATCTCTCTCTCTCATTGTTTCTCCCAATTTCTCTCATCTCTCTCTCTTTTCTCTCTTTTTCTTTCTCTCTCAGTCTCTTTTTCTCTCTCGTCTCTCAGTCTCTACCTCTCTCCTCTCTCTCTTTCTGTGCCTCCTCTCTCTTGCTCTCTCTCTCTCTCTGGCTCTTCTCTCTCTTCCTCCTTTATCTTCTGTTCTATTCTTCTGCTTCACCAAATAGGTCACTGTCTGTCTGTCTGTGAGGAAAAAAGACACATCTCCAAAAAATCAAAACCTAATTAACCACAGTAATAACCACAGCACTCCAATACCACATTCGTCTTTATTATATAGATTGTACGACCACAATAGTACACACTCGTTCAGCACAAGTACACTCAGTACTGAGAAGTATACGAGTATCCTGTGTAACTAAACTTTGGCTGAAGCTAAAACTACTACTACTTCATCAATATATGTTTTTACTCTACCTTTGCTTTGACTTGATGATCTAGATGAGTTGTAGTAGTAGCTGTAGTAGTGATAGTAGTGGTAGTAGTAGTAGTAGTAATAGTGGTAATAGTTTTAGTAGCATAGTTTACCTTATGCCAGTCCCCATTAAAGCTTTTCTGATGACAGACAGCGACATCTAAGCCAAACGTGTTGTATTTATGGATGGCAGTTATTACTTTAAATGATCCAACCAGGCTCATTAATCATTATATACAGAGTAACATGGTACAGCTCTGTCGTCAGTTTTGCGTGTCCACTTAGCATTTGTTTCATTTTTACATTTCAAGTGAGAGTTTGCAGGAGAGATAAAAGATGACAGGTTGGACTGGATCAGAGCCGAGACCTTTAGTTGCCATGGAAACCTGGTTTAAGTGGCTTGGAGTGATGGAGAGGAGAGAAACACGGTGCACTGTGAGTTAGATGATGGTTGGACTGGGATTTTAGGTTTGACAGCTGAGCAAAAGGGATACAAAAATCATCAACTCTGTAAACTTTTTTTTAAAACCTTAAATGTTCACTAGGCCCTATATAACCTTTTGTTATGACATTGATCGACATGTTCCACAGTATGGCATTGCATTTTTCTATCTTGCATTTACTCAAGTATATTCTCCAAATTTTTGAAAACCAAATACCCTGAAAAACATCGTACTCGTGAGATATCTTCTAGTGTCACCTGCTGAGTTTAATACCATACAGTGGAAGATTCTAGGCAAAACATTACATATCCATAGAGACAAGCAGGTAGTAGACCCTCCATCAGAGTGACCCTTTAAAGATCCCATGACATGGTACTTCTTGATGCTTTTATATGGCTCCTTAATGGTTCCCTAATACTGTAAATGAATCCTTCTTCAAAATCAACACTCAGTGCATGAGAAACAGAGATAAGCTGAGAAAGAGTAATTTTTGTCACTCTGAACACTCCATAATGGGCGTTGTTGCTTGAATCCAAATGAGGAGAAAAGAGCTGGCCTATAGTAGAGCATGGGGGCGTGGCCAAACTCTCCGCTCTGGCTCTGAGCCCTCAGCTGATCCATTTCCGTGTTTTTGCACGGGGGGAGAGATTTGAAGCGTTCCATTGAAAAATAAACACATTTCCACAGAAAATAAAATTAAACCACTGCTGTTCAAAGGTCCAGAGGCTCAGATAAAGGACTTCCAAGCCTAGAAACACTCGGACGTGCCTCCAGGCAAATAAAAAAAACGCATTTCGCATTGCCTAGCGCATTCGCAGTCCAAACTCTCTGGGCGTGATTTACAGAGACGCTGAGTACAGACAGACGGGGGTGGAACTGCATTTGCATTTCTTTTTTCGATCTGACGTCAATCAGGTGCCTTGTTAAAAATCGCCCGTTTGAGCTCCGATTTTTTGTAACGCAGAAAAGGATCACAAATGCTCAGTTTAGACATTTCGCAACTTTTAACCATTGGGGGGGGGGGGCCTAAACAGGGTAGGGGAGCTCACATTAACATTCAAAAACCTCAGAAAGTGAAAATTTCATACCATGGGACCTTTAAATAAACCATCTATAAGTGGTACAAACAAATTAGCTACAAACACATAGTGCACAAAAGATTGTAAAGACAAATGTGGAATGTAGACCTGATATAGATGGACATAGCTAACCCGCTAGCTGTGGCATTCCAAATAAAAAATAATCCTGTTTCCAAATCTGTTTCCAGTTCACTTTGCATTGAGAAAAAAACGTCACCCCTCTCTCTGTAACTGCTGCTGCCAGGCTCTTCATGTTGGTCTTAAAATGTTCATATTAATCTGCTCTACATGATCCTAATGTTTTCATTTATATTATTTATTATTATATTATTATTATTTCTTATAAATGCTAGCCTTGGTAAGCTCTGTTTGGCTAAGACTCACACTCCCTTAGTCTGTTTCTTTATACAGTCTGTGGTGTGGAACAAATACAGGGGTCAACTGGACTGTTTCTAGAGATAATATTTGTACTCTTTATTGTCCCAGTAGGAAATAGCAGTACTAGTTTTGGCGCTGTAGTTCAGAATTGTGTATTTATTGTTGAATTGCACTCCTGTAGGCCAAATATGGTGTTAATTCAATTACTATTTAGAACCTATAGAACCATTATCAAACATAGATGCATGGTATGTGATGTGGTCTTGCCCAAGGACACAATGGCAGCAGCAGCAGTCATAAGTTTAAAGTTGTAGTAGTTATAAAGTCTTGATATCTGCTTTGTATTATTCCTCCTTCCACACCTGCAGAATCTTAAATCACACCGTGGTGCCAGCGTTGAACCATCAATCCATCTCTCCCTTTGTCTCGTATCTTCCTCCCTCACTCTGTCCACATTATCTCTCTTTCTCCTTCTCTCCATCCCTCTCTCCTCCTCCCTCTCCTTCCCTCCACCCTTTTCTCTTCCCCTCTCTCTCCCCATCCATGTCCTCTCTCCCTCCCCTTTCTCCATCCCATCTCCTCCTCTTTCTTCCCTCTTTCTCTCTCTCCTTTCCCTGCCTCTCGCTCCTCTTCCTCTCTTTCCCTTCACTCTCTCTCCCTCTATCAGGTCTATAGCAGCTCTCCTATGCGTTTCCCCTTTTTTTCCTGGTGCATTCTTCAGTAGCAGCAGAAATCCTATAGAGCCCTGTGCTTTATCGATGTGCTGCTTGTGTGGATGAGAAAAGCGGATCATCATGAGCCTGTTGCACGTCACTGCCACGAGACCAAATCAAACACACAACTCAATCTGCCAATTTTAAGTCAAATATAACAATACATCTAATAAAAATATGAATTTAGAGCTTTGTTTTCCTGCATGTCTCCATGGAGATGTTACTGCTTGCTCCACAGCTTTGCATTACACATATATTGCCAAACTAAGAAAACGCTGAATAGCAACTAAACACAATAAATGTAAGATAGACAAACATTCCAGCATGCAATAATAATAAAAAGGGGGTGGACCCTCCAACAGAAAAGGTATATGCTGCACCTTTAAGTAATATAATGGTACTTTTCATGCATGTTTTAATAAAGTGCAATTTCAGGCTTTTGATGGGATTGTGATAGTGTTGTGTTTTCTGTAATGGCATACCCTTTCACTTCACTTTCTTTCTTTGTCATTTCTAATCTGGGGCAAACTTCAAACAAATATATTTTTCCGTAGTAGCAGAAAACGTTCCCTGAAACAAAAATAAGCAGTGGAGCTTGGCTGTAGTGGCACATTGACACTGCCATAACCACTCAATTAACACTTGTAAAGGAAGTGGCAAAAGCAAAAGCACTATTTTTGTTGGGAACTTCAAAGTGTGGATTTCCAGAGCAGATCGAGCTTTGGAGGAGGCAGTTCTAAATCACTCTAGTCAAGTGTGATGCCGATGGGAGCCGGGATGAGGGGATAAGAAAGAGAGAAAGAGAGAGAGAGAGAGTGAGAGAGAGGAGGGAGAGAGCGAGGGAGAGATGGAAGGATCTAACCTGGCCCCACACCCTTTGATCTGAATGTGTGCAAAACAGAAATAGACCTTTGTATGTTTCATGATCAAGAAGCACTTGTTTACTACAGTGCCAATGGAAACCACAAGAGATTTGGGTTTTAAAAAGAGTTTGTGTACTAAAAATAAATGACATGAATGGTGGGTGTACACAAGTTTTCAAAATGTTGTACTGGAAAAACTACTTTTTTCATAGGGATGTTGCTAGTTGGGTAAGCTGCCAGGAGATGTTGTTTAGAGTAAGGTCTTAAGCCAGATACACCTTTGTCATACTAAATATATACTAAATACTAAATAAAGTAATACTAAAGATTATTTTTGTCATGTTCATTATTTCTGTCCACTGACACATGAAATGACAGAATGAATGACAGATATTAAATGTTTGAAAAAGTAATGAGTCGGGCAGGTGCCAATCATCATGACGATAACTGATACTTATCACTTATAGAGAATATGACTCCAGGACACCCACACACGTCAGCACCAATGGAAGTTTATGCAAAGGTCAAGCACAGAGAAGACGTATGCAGTACAGTTATATTATATTACTACTGATATACAGTGCTTGCGTTTGTGGTTAGATAAAACTATAGACTGTAATAAAAACAGTGGACATGTTGAAAAGTTTGCCTTCTTGTGACTATGGGCACATTAACATCAGTATTTGACTGGGTATCAAAGAGGACAGATTCTCATACAGAAATACAATACTTAAATCACACAAAAAGTATTGTTTTGTTTTGCTACTTTTACACAAATGTACAAATGTACACAAACGTATTGTACTGAGAAAAAAAAACAAAAAAAAAAAACCTACAACAACAACACTGGTATGGTCTATCACTATGGTTTTGTTATGTTTTATACCAGATGCTTGTTCTTAAAACACAATTTTAGGCATATTGACAAAGCAAGTCTAAGTCTAATTCTTCATTCTCTGTCAAAACACCAAGTCTGTACAAACCAGTATTCCCGCTATAGTTACTGCCTAGTGTGTGGAGCATCAGCAGCAGGAGGTGGACCACCATGCATGACGTGAGGTGAAAGGTCACTGGCTCTTTTCCCATGAGGCCTCACTTCTCTACGCTGCTTAGCTGGGCATGCAGCAGCCTCTTCCCAGGGCTCTGTGGAGCTATTGCCAAAAAGCATGAGGTGGTTGGATGATAAATGTAGCTTCCACTGCAGTGATGTGTCTGAGGGACAGAGGAGGCGGAGGAGACCAGTTTAATCGGGTTTTAATGGATGGCTCGGACATGGTTGGGGCTGGGTTGGTGCAGGTAGTTTGGCATAAGAATACGCCAAAGAGATAGGTCCATTTGTCAGGGATTCAGAGTGACATCCTTAAATGAACTGCAGATACAAGTTAAAGTACAATTTGTTTTGCTTATGCGACAAGAAAGCTTTACTATGCAGTTCTGCTTAAAAAAAAATATATATATATATATATATATATATATATATATATATATATATGGCAAAAGGAGAACAAAAGTGTATTTGGTTGAATATGTTTCACTGCTCATCCAAGCTGCTTCTTCAGAATTGAAGAAGCAGCTTGGATACCTGGACGACTGAGGGATTCTACAGAAATATTCTGGTTATGCCAACTAGCTAATTTAAAGGTTCACTCTAACTTTTCTTGTGAGGCGTCAGTCACCTGCTTGTCTTCATGGAGATGTTTTGCATAGTCTGAAATGTTCCGCATTCTGACTGTGAGCGGGGTTGCCTCTCCTCAGATCTGACCTGTAGCTGTTGGTTTGGTCTCCATGAAGTTAGAAAGGTTTAATGCCATACTGTGAAACATTCCAGCAATAACATCTCCATAGCACCCTCCACCAGAAAAGTTACACAGTGCACCTTTAAATATGAATCACTAGGCAAAGTAATAACATCTTCATTAGGGTTGGGTGTTGAAACTCGCTTCCATCTAGGAAATGTCCAAAAAGGTTCTGTAAGTACTGGTACTGAAAGAAAACAACAGTTTGTTTAAAATAATCCTACATTTGTCCAAACAGCTCAATGTGTCATCTTACCTGTAAATTAGAAGAGAGGGAGAAAAAGCATGTCCAGAGATTCAACTTTTATCCACTCAAAAACAAATCTCTAGTGTGGGGCTTTTACAGTGTCTCAAAGTCCATTATAATAAATCCACATCTAGTCAGAGTCTGAGTGTCAGAGTAAACTTGAAGCCAAATAGATAACATGAACCAAAATCCTTCTCTTCATAGGTCCTTACGGTAAAAGCGTAAATCAGAAATGTGGTGTAATATATCCAGTGTGGAGCGTATGTCTGCATAAAGATCACAGAAAAAAATGACCATTCAGGTACCAGTATTTGAAAAGCCGGTATCGTTAAAGGTACATTGTGGAACTTTTCTGTAATTTTTCTTCATGGGAACCAAACCGGACTAAGTTACAGGTCAAATCTATGGAAAGACAACCCCACTCACAGTCAGAATGCCTGTTTTTCTAGGTATTTTTAAACAATAAAACCACCTATAATTGGATAAATGTGAGGTAGATTTGTTTAATGTCATATTGTGGCACATTCTAAGCAGAGCAATGGCATATCCATAGAAACATGCAGGTGATGGACTCCTAACTGAAAAGTTACACAGTGCACCTTTACAGTACTGGTTTTGAAAAACACAAGAAGTTAGGCAATGCATTGTTTAAAGTTTGGGGCACAAGTGATGGGTAACTGATGATTAGTTCTAAAAGAAAGTTTGACAAAAATGCGGTATTAGATGTGCTCTTATATATTAACTGTAGTGATATTCTAGAAAATATTTGTGTCTTCCCAGTGCTCTTATCTGCGAGTTTATTTATAGGCGTCACACTATAATCAGACAGCATGTGCTATTGCATGCGTGTATGTGTTTATTAGGAGCCAAGTTCTCATTTTCAAGATCAGATACATTATATTACAGTACATATGAGTAGGCTGTTCTAATTAAACCACATGTTCTATATTCTATCCTGAAATAATATATTTTTAATTTGCCCGTTCTCATCAAACATTCCCCATAGTGCTATTTGAAAATTACACTTTTTGGCAGTGTGGTTTTCGTCTCGGCTGTGGAACAATGGACCAGCTCCATACATCGGGTGCTCGAGGGAGTTTGTCCAACCAGTCCACATGTGCTTTGTGGATCTGGAGAAGGCATTCGACTGTGTCCCTTGTGGGGTCCTGTGGGGAGTGCTCTGGGAGTATGGGGTCCAGGACTCTTTGCTAAGGGCTGTTCGGTCCCTGTATGACCAGAGCAGGAGCTGTGAGCATTACCGGTAGTAAGTCGGACCTGTTTCAAGTGCATGTTGGACTCCACCAGGGCTGCTCTTTGCTACCGGTTCTGTTCATTTTTTGGACAGAATTTCTAGGCGCAGTCAGGGGCCGGAGGGGATCCGATTTGGGGACCACAGGATCTCATCTCTGCTGTTTGCAGATGATGTTGTCCTGATGGCTTCATCAAGCCGGGACCTCCAGCGTGCACTGGGGCGGTTTGCAGCTGAGTGTGAAGTGGCTGGGATGAGGATCAGCTCCTCCAAATCCGAGGCCATGGTTCTTGACCGGAAAAAGGTGGCTTGCCCTCTCCGGGTGGGTGGAGAGTCCTTGCCTCAAGTGGAGGAGTTCAAGTATCTCGGAGTCTTGTTCACGAGTGAGGGGAGGATGGAGCATGAGATTGACAGGCGGATCGATGCAGCGTCAGCAGTGATGCGGTCACTCAGGGAGCTGAGCTGAAAGGCAAAGCTCTCGATTTACTGGTCAATCTACATTCCTACCCTCACCTATGGTCATGAGCTTTGGATAATGACCGAAAAGACCACATTGTGCCTGGGCATACACTTAGAGATAGGGTGAGGAGCTCAGTTACATGGGAGGAGCTCGGAGTAGAGCCGTTGCTCCTCCACATCAAGAGGAGCCAGCTGAGGTGGCTCGGGTATCTGTTTCTGATGCCTCCTGGATGCCTCCCTGGAGGTGGTTCCGGGCATGTCCGACCGGAGGTGTTCCGGGCATGTCCGACCGGGAGGGGGCCCCGGGGAAGACCCTGGACACACTGGAGGGACTATGTCTCTCAGCTGGCCTGAGAAACTCTCTCACCTTGGGTTCCCTCCGGAGGAGTTGGAGGAATTGTCCAGGGTGAAGTAAGTCTGGGAGTCTGTGCTTAGACTGCTGCCCCCATGACCCAGCCTCGGATAAGTGGAAGAAAATTGATGGATTTTTTATTTTATTTTATATTCAGTCAATTTGAGCTGTAAAAATACCAATAAACCATTTCTGACTCCTCAAATGTTTTTCAGAATAACTATTTAATATGCAGTCTATTAGCTGCAGATAAACAATAAGCACAAGGCCCAAATCTCATGATGAAATCGGTCGTTGTCACAACTGTTTTATGACCATCATTCACTTTTTCATAGCTATTCCATTGTACCACCTCATAAACATCTCATTACTTTTGACAGAGTTCAGTTTTTGGATGAAATTATACTATAAAACTATAAAAACCTGAACAGAAAATAATCACTAAGTTGGAACACTTCCATTTTAGACATGCATAGAAAATGAAGTCTCCCTGGTTTGCTCCTCTTTGACTGAATTCCATCTTAAGGGAAGGGAAATGAAGTATAGTTGGGTTTTGCATACCAAATATTACATTGCTGTTATCATTGTGTAGCTAATAGGAAACTGCAATATTTATACTGCAAGTATAACAAAATTACTCCCAGATTTCCTCAAGGTTAATGGTTCAATTTACAACTACCCAAAACATGCATAATAGACTAATGCTCTAGATCAGGGGTCTTCAATGTTTTTCAGGCCAGGGACCCCCAAACAGATGGCGAACTGGGCCAGGGACCCCTTACTATATATACGGCATAGAATTGTGTTTTATATTAAATTGAGCTTAGTGTCATGTATAAACATTGCTACTCTGTTATGGTACATCCAATACAAGGAAATAATACACAGGTTAATACTGTATTTTACACTATAAAATATAAAATTATATTATTTTAAAGTGAAATCAAAAGATTTCGCGACCCCCCTGCAGTACCTCCGCGACCCCCCTAGGGGTCGCGACCCCCCTGTTGAAGACCTCTGCTCTAGATAAAATATGAGTTAAAACAGCATCACATAAGAACATCTCCATGGAGACAAGAAGGTGACGGACTGTTTACTGGTAAGCTAAATTTAGGTCTGTGGAGAGGCAAGCTCCCTCACAGCAAAGCTGCATGTTTACAATAACACAAAGTAAATGCCTTTATTTCTAGTTAGTTGTCTAAATATTACATGATGTGGCTTTAATCTCACTGCAAAGCAAGACTATAAAACCCATATCTCAATATTTGGAGAAGGATTTTGAACATGCAAATAATTTACTACCAAAACATGGCAGTAAGAGTCAAATACAGCAGACAAAATACTCATAATTTCTTACTCATAATATAATGTACAAATGAAAGCTCAAGTCTAGCTCGCCTTTTTGAGTAACTCGCATGCGTGAAAGCAGTTAGCAAAACTTAGCTTTACTGTTTCTATTTAAAAGGATAACTTGTATGTGTGGTCATTACTGCGTGACATTTTACAGACTCCATTTTGGGAGAGGTAGTAAAGCATATGGGTGTCTATGAGGAGCCCAGTGAGATACCAGCCAGTTTTATACGTGACAATCTGCTCCTCCTGTTTAGTGTAATACAAAAAAAGAAAAGTGAATTTGATTTGGCAAAAGTGCCAATTTTTGAAAATAACTGCAAAAATAACTTTTGCAGCACTTTAGAGAACCTGAAACTTGAAAAACCTGTAATCCTACTATGCGCGGTGTCACCTCTCCACAGATCTGACCTTTAAAGCTGCACTGCCCAGCAGTAATGAATAAGTGCTAGCTGTATATGTTTAATGTCATAACGTGGAACATTCCAGGAAAAACAATAAAATCATCTACCTATTCGGAGGTTGGTGGTTCGGATCCCGCGCTCGACGTAAACATCATTGGTTGAGCGATGAGATCCACTGATCCACATGTTGGCTGGTGTGATGCCAGCTCCCATATGCTGTCGTTGTGTCCTTGGGCAAGACACATAACCCCTTTCGTCCCCAGTGTCTGTGTGCGTGAATGGGTGAGTGGTTCTTTGTTGTGAAGCACTTTGAGTGCCTTGAAGGTGGAAAAACAGTATATAAAAATGTGACCATTTACCATTTACAAGTAGGTAGCTGACCTTCCACCAGAAAAGATGTAGTACACCTTCAACTGGTGCTGTCCATCGGCTGTCTCCTTTAACACAGACGTCAGGTTTAACATCTCTAAATAGGGCTGTTTTAAGTAGATGAATATTGCATTCTTGGTATTTTTATTTGTGCGACTGAACCACCCCCTGTAGTAAACAACATACAGCACATTTCTGAGTGTGGTTGGGTTCAGACTCAGGGCTATAGAGTCTCTGTGACCCCCCACCCTTTTCCAAATGTGGACTCATCATCTCTCATGATACTCTATACATTTGAACCACAGGGCTATGTAAAGAAGGCAGACGCCATGAGAGACTGGAGAGGGCTTCCTATAGCCGTAACATAAGTAGTCCACTATACAGTTGAATGAGTGGTAATAGTTCTAAAATACTGCAAAAACAAACAAATAAATAAATAAATAAATACAAGAAAAGTATTACAGTAGATTAGTCTGACAAATGGCAAGCAATATGTGTAAGCAAAAATAAACATGTTAAGCCAACCAGTATTGCAGATATTTGCAGAACTGTAGAACTTTTTGCTGTATTTGTGTGTGTCCTGTACTTTCTTTTAACACAGAAGTTATGTCTCTAAGTACGGGGTATTAATTGCTAACACAACACAAGAATTTAGATGCCAAAAATAACATATTAAAATGTGTTTACAAAGAATTGTAGTGCAAATCGTGAGAAGGGTGCAAATAGGGACCAGGAGAGATTGCTAGATTACTCAAACATGCAAGGATGACATATACAACCTCTTCAGACATGTTTTTGATGGTTTTGTTCTAACATGGTAGAAACTTCCAAAAAGTCTATTTTGTATAATACCCCTCTTTAAGGTCTTAAGGTTATGGCATGTAGTGGTTTTATCTTTCGTTGAGCAGAGATGGGCAATTCCAGGACTGAAATCATCCAAATGATTCCAGTATGGAGTTTAAAAACACAGTGGAGCACTTCCTGTATTACAACATGACAGGATTTTTGTGGTAAATGTGTGAATGAAACAAAACACAACTCCAGGTATGTTTGTGATGAGGAAATAACATTATAACAGATCAGAAAATAGTGTAATATGGGCCCTCTAATAAGTATTTAAACAACACATGTCTTATGGCCCCTAAATAGTATTTGAATGCCTGTCTAAATTGTGGTGTTGTGGTGGCAGTTATAAAAACTTTTGCCTCCATGTTTGCAGACGTCATAGTGAATTTCATGGCTCTTAATGTGCCTATGTGAAGGGGAAATTGTGTTTGACGTGGCTAATTTCTGATGTAAATTATCTGGAGCTCATTGCCAAACTCCCAGCGCTCCCGGTCACATTTGATCTGATCATTTAGACAGTGAGGCCATCCAAGCCCTATTGATCAGCTGGTCACTTCTTTGGACCAAGCGTTGGGAGCATACATAATGACTCTGGGTGAATGCTATCAGTATTAAGGGAAGCCAAGTTAGCCTTAGACGTATGACCCTCTGTTTATCTTCCATTAGCAATAAACTTATTTCTGTTTGTGAACTAATATTACTCATTATGCAAAGTACAGTAATATATTCTCAATGCACACTGCAGTCATGTGTTTGTTTGGTACATAGCTTATGTTCATAGAAAGTATATTTTAAATGGGACACATGCATTAACTTTAAGGGCACTATGTAACTTCTCTGGTGGAGAGGCCTGTCGCCTGCTTGTCCCCATGGAGATGTTATCACTTTGCCTTTGTTATCACTTTGCCTAGAGACTTCCCTCACAGTAAGACTGTTATTCCTTGGAAATAAAAACACTGGTAATTGAATAAATGCAATATAGGTCATGTAGACAATGTAGATAGATAATACAGATAGACAGACAGATAGATAGGGTTAGAAAAGTTACATACATTTAACAGGCTTATACCATTTTTGTGTTTTTGTGTTGGACCAGGTTATCATTCACTACCATTCACTGTACACCACCAACTGCAAAGCACTACTTGCAATCATGTTATTACAGTAGTGGCTGGTGGATTGGAAATGTAAAATAATATATTGGGGTCTATATTTGTTGAAGACAAGCAATAAAACTATATTATATATATAGTATACAATATGCAGTGATATTTTTATCACTGTCTTCTCCAGTGTCCTCCCTCGATAAATAATGTTGTGTGTGTGATAGTGTGAAAGCATGGTGCCTATACTGCATGGTGGATGGTAGTGGAGCTGTGAAATGAATTCATAGAAGCACTGCACCTGTTACTCCATATAAATCTATGTCTTTGGCTTGGTCCCTGTTGCTGGTTGTTGGCGCCCATGCCAACAACCTGGAGTGTTCTCAGTCCTGAAAGACTGTATAGAGATATCCTTTAACACACTTTCTCTCATTGAGCTGTGAATGAATAAAAACATTGTATCTGGTTTCAAAATTTTTATGAAAACTATTTTGGAACAAGGCCTAATTGAAATCTATTCTAATTCTATATATCTATTCTATCTAATTGAGTCTAAGTATTGAAATAATGATTTAAATTTCTGTTCACATAGCACATTTTACACACAAGAATCACATGCATTGAGGTCTGAAATACAGAGTAAGACTCATAAACCACAGAGACAGAATTTTCTATGTAGTATTACCTAAAATATCTAGCCTATGCTTGTATTTTCAAAATGCTCAGTAATGTTAAAGTTGAACTATGTAACTTTTCTCATCATATTGCTTTCCCTGAAAGGATCCACAGTATGGCATTAAACTTATTGCATTTGTTTAAATTACATGTGTTTACATTGCAAACCAATGTTGTTGTTGATGATGTTGACATGTGCAAATTGCAATTTTAATGTAATACCTGGAGTGTCATTAACACATGTTTAACACACAAACCCTTTATATTTATTCCCTCAAATTCCGTTCCCTGTGAAGCCATGTGGTAATTTCGTTCCCTGTGAAGGATGTGCTTCAATGTGTTTTTAAATTCCACACACCTACACTAGAATCATTTGGATAATTTCAGAGCTGGTATTTCCTCTCTCTGCAAAAAAAAATCCTTCTCTCTACTAAAAAAGGGTGACAGGTGTGTACTTGAAAGCTACCACTATATGACAAGATTACTCAAACATGTGTGAATGAAAAAAAAAACACAACTCTGAGTATGTTTTTGATGAGGTAACAACATTCTAACAAGAGTCAATTTTGCGTAATGTAGGAGCTTTAATCGAGTAACCCAAAGTTTGCACACTCCAGATATTCAGTGTACCAAGAAATTGTGTCAAAATAGGGTTAACATCTTTGACAGTTCTGGCTTTTAAAGATTAAGCACAGACTCCAAAGTGAGTGATCCGAATGAGAGATGGCTGCTTGGGGAGGGCTGTGGCAGTGACGGACGAGCGCCCCGACAGGCAGACACTGATGTGATGCAGGCTGGTGGTGGCACTACCTTCAGGAATTTCACCATTTCACCATCAATTCACCATTTCTTCTTCTTCTTCTTCTTCTTCTTCTTCTTGTTCTCCTCCTTCTCTCCATCCGAGGTGTATCCATGGCAACTGGAGGACAGAAAATACGCCTTTTGCCTGCTCCCTCTGCCATGAAAGGCTCTTACTGTGGCATGGTCATATTTCCGTATGTGTGCCCCATGTATGCTGCGTGACTACCCATGGATACATGTAGTGTTGTAGTGCATATATACTTTTATTGTTCATATGGGAGTGCAGGCATGCGTGGTGCTAGTGAAATACGCACACATTCACAGTTTGTTCTGCGGGCTTTATTTTTAGCACGTGGCACTTATATAATCAGGGTGACACTAGGGGGGAAATAAAGGAACAAGGAAAAACATCTCCAGCTCTTTCTTAGCCGGAGTCCATTGTTTTTTCTTGGTTAATTCCCCTTTTGTAGCTAAATACATCGCTCCGTATTGTCTTCCAATGCCAAGCTTATTATACACATTTCTAATTGTCTGCTCCAACAATTTCCACTTCCTCTTGGCATCTCTTCAGTGTTCAGTGTTCACTCGGTTTTCTCATCTGTTCTGGGGCAGTCAGCGATGGCATACTGCAGCCATGGCAGAAAGAAAAATGGGCAAGGGCAAAGGTTAAGTCCAATATTCAAAATTAGCAACTTTGTGTACATTTATTGCACTCACTATATGTGATTGGCTAAAGTCAGCCAATATATGTCTTGATTGAGAAATAAGTATTGCTTTAAAGTGAATAAACTGAAAAATTTAGAGGTAGACTGATGTATCGGTTGACCAATATATTGGGATGATATTTGGACTTTAATATGAAGCGATACCTGCATAAAACATGACTACATAGCTCTCTTGAAACTTGTGGTAAAAAAATGGCTTGGGGGGAGTTTGTAGTAAGTTTAAATTACATTAATTTTGGGAAAATCATCAAAATGCCCCAAAATATTGGTAGGGCTTGGTATCGGCATCGATCATGAAAAAAAATTCATATTGGCCGATCTCTAGTAAAATTAAACACAAACATGCACAAAATCACTTTTTAAAATTAATTATTTTTGCAGCATTATAAAAAAAATATTTTTTTTACTCTTCATATTCTAATTTTGAGTGTTTCCAAACCATTACTTGCAATATTAAATCAGTTATATATATATATAGTTTCAACCTTGTATTTAAACATGGTCTTGTTTCTCTATCTTACAAAAAATCTAAACATCACACTTACTTTTCCTTAGGCCACCGAGCCACAGTAAAAACCCATGTTATTTTTACTTGTCCGTTTTGCTGCTTTTCAAGCTCAGTTAAAAACATGATCCCCCATCTCCAAAATCGGAAACAGCTTTATCAAAGTTCATAAGCTGTTTTTAAATAATGTTTGACTGATGGACAAAACCCACACATATGTCAATACTTAGCAAAGTTATTGATTCACAAGTAGAGAAGTATAGCTCTGAAAGTGCCCAGAGGAAGAATGTCAGGAACAGGGGAAAAAACACTGGATTTGTCGGGAGATGAAAATAAAATGTATCATACCTCATTATACTCAGTGATCTAATTAACCGTGTTTTGTGATTTCTGTTATGAAAAATCCCTTTAATTGATTGAATGGTTGCCTTTTACAAATCCGTTGTCCATGTTGTTCCTATAAGACCCAAAGTTACAGGGACTGGCTAAAATATGGTACAGACTGTAGCAAAGGAAACAAAAAGATGACTGAACAGATCAGACTTTTCTGGTGGGTGGGTTTGCCATCTGTATGTCTTCTTTTGGACTCCAGCTCACTGTAGATTACATGCTTTTCAACATATTGTAAAAACACCTGCAACTGAAGAAAAAGAAAAAAAAAGCAATAAAAATTAAATATAAATATTCCATACTGTGGAATATTTTAAGCAGAGCAACAACATCTCCATGAGCGCACCACCAAAAAAAGTTACACAATGCTCCTTTGAGTTAATAGTCTGTAGAGATGGGTAATTCCATGCTTGGAATTATCCAAATAATTCTAGTGAACGTGTACGGAGTTTAAAAACACAGTGTAGCATTTCCTGTATTGCCTTATGACATCACAAAGTGTTTTCATCCATCATGTTTGTAATGAGGAAACAACATTATAGCATAGATCAGAAAATAGAGTAATATGGACCCTTTAAAGCTATTTTATAACTTTGTCTGAGTGCAGAATTGATTCTGCAGAGCTTGTTTCTCTGTTTCTCCAGCTCTTTTTGTTTTTCTCACGTTACTCTATTTTTTCTCATTTTCGGAGCAGCTCTGATCAATGCAGAGCCCTTAAATCTCATCTATGCCATGTGTTGGGATCTCCCTCTCATTCTCTCCCTCCTCCTCTCCCTCTCCCTCCTCTTCCTCGGGCTGGTCCCATAAACAGCGTAGATTAACGTCAGCGTGTTGGAAAGTGCCCGGGTCGAGTGGCTGCTGAGCTCTGGTTTGATGTTTGCTACACAAGCTGAACGCCACATCTGCGCAGTCATCACAAACTAAACAGCGAGCACTGCATAGTATACGGTTTATATCTGACATACCTCGCTGGAAAATTGCTTACACCATGTGCCCTAATTACTGAGCTAGTCTGATTTACCTGCGTGTATCATATAAATGTGTGGATGCGAAACACTGTGGACACAGATGCTGGTATGTTTGCTATGCGGTTAGCCACTGGAAGCTCATCGCTCTTATTGAGGTAAAGGATTTCAGACACAGAACATGCACAATCTGTCAAATGTCAGCCATTTTGGATTTAGGGAATATTTGCTTGTCAGCTTTTTTTTTTTTTTTTTGCTATTTATAATAACAAAAACAAAATTCAAGCACAATTTCATTTTTTCAAGTCAACATTTTCTTGCTTTTTAAACTAATATAGACTAAATAAAATAATTGAATTAGAAATTACATACAAAAAGATTTAGATTACACCGAAAGCACTTGATCCAAGTCTGAAATTTAAGATATATACTATTAGAAACATAAATCTTAACTCACTACTAATTCTACTAGTAGTACAACCAATACTGCATACTAGTAGCCTACTAATACAACTGTAAATGTTGAGTTGAATGTATGCATTTAAATGATTTTCATCTTTGTTAAAGGGCACATATTACACTATTTTTGATCTATAATGTTTCCTCATCAAAAACATACCTGGATTTGTGTTTTGTTTCATTCACACAAACTCTGCATATTTTCTTCTTCTCTCAAACAGAAAACACAGGAAGTGTTCTACTGTGTTTTTAAACCCCAGACAACCCCTAGACCAGGGGTCTTCAATGTTTTTCAGGCCAGGGACCCCCAAAGAGATGGCGAACTGGGCCAGGGACCCCCTACTATATATACGGCATAGAATTGTGTTTTATATTAAATTGAGCTTAGTGTCATGTATAAACATTGCTACTCTGTTATGGTACATCCAATACAAGGAAATAATACACAGGTTAATACTGTATTTTACACTATAAAATATAAAATTATATTATTTTAAAGTGAAATCAAAAGATTTCGCGACCCCCCTGCAGTACCTCCGCGACCCCCCTGTTGAAGACCTCTGCCCTAGACCAATTCAGCCCTGTATTTGCTAGTCTGTACTGAACTAAAGTTAAAAGGTAGCTGTTAACTATGAAAACTACCACTTCATGATGTCACAAGGTGGAACAGAGCATTCTGATCTTTGTAGATTCAGACAGGCTAATAATAAAGGCTTACACAAACATGTGTGAATGAAACAAATTACAACTCCAAGCACATTTTAGAGGAGGAAACATGGCTTAAAGCTCACAGGAGTCAATTTTGACCTTTAACTGACGTGCTCATAATTTGGGTACGAGGATACTCAGTCGTTTTATTGCAGGTAAATATCTCTGCTATATCCTGCTCTGTTGATACCTATTAAAGTGCTGAGTAAACTAAACAGCCACTAATAGCCTGTGCATTATGAGTATAAAGTGAGGCTATGCTAATGTTAGCTGCTTCACATGATCAGCTGTGCTCTGCTTTTGATGAATGATGGTTCACTCACTAATTTGCATTTCACCTTCTCTGGGTCGTTTCCTTGTCTCATTATATATTTTACACTTCCCACGACCATTACTCAAATCTGACTGACTGTAGATGGCACCTCCGGCATCAGCTTTATATGCATTGTCTTTAAAGGGACAGTGTGTAGGATTCGTGGCGCATAGGTGGTTACTAGCTATTCCACTTCCTCTTTTGGCTACGGCAGACCTCGAGGGTCACCCGGGCGCGACTTAGCGCCGTCATCTCGCGTGCCCGCGCACGAACCGCGCACCGCTGTATACATAAAACGGTCCCCCGTTCACTTTTTTTTTTCTTTTCGCATGAAAACACACAATCCCGATCATGATTCATGACAATCTACACATCAAATGAAACCTTACAGTCTCCTCTTTTTGACTATGCAATTCATTTCCCTGCAAAACAATCACTCCCCGAGCACATGGGGCTTTTATACAGAAAAGCACAAAACTTAGCTTACTTAGCTTACCTTTGAAGGCTTTGCACAGGTCAAACTCTGTATTTCATCATAAACTTGGTCTCAATCTGTCCATAAGGATCCAGCGAATAAAATCCAGTAAAACAATTTAGTCCAAAATACGTGTTATATCCATTACGATGTGTGATCCGGCAGCATGCTCCCCCCTCCCCCCCTCCCCTTCCCCTTCTCTCCTTCGCTCCTGGCTGCATATGTGAGCAGAGGACCGAAGGAGAGAAGGGGAAGGGGAGGGGGGAAGGGGGGGGCCATCTGCAGCGCGGCTAAGCAGCTGTTAGCCGGAGCCGAGGCGAAGGATGAGCCCAAATGTCCTTCTGCGGCTCTCGTATTCAAAATGGCTGCCTCTATATGGGGAAGATCCCCCTTTTATGTGACTATATCTAAGTCCAAAAGAATACTTTGATTTCATGATGGAAGTGAAAAGGCTTGGAAAACAATGTATTTTTGAATGGGTATCTTCAATTTCAGTAATTAACAGGTAAAAATCTTACACACTGTCCCTTTAAGAGAAAAAGCCATATTTTTCAAATTTGTAACATACTGAGCCTCTTCAGCCTTTGACAGAAATTAATGAGGAAACTTTTCCTTTCAGAATACACAAGATAAGACATAACTTTGTTGATCTAACAGTGGAGATATTTACTCATGATTATGGAACTTCATTGAACCATTGATAGGGTGACAGTAGCTCATTTGGTAGAGTGTTTGTCCATTGATGTGAAGGTTGGTGGTTCAAAAACATCATTAGATGAGCGGTCAGATCCACTGACCCACAGGTTGGCAGTGCAATTCCAGATCCCACATGTCACTGGGCAAGAAACTTAGGCAAGACACTTAACCCCCCTTGACCAAGAGTCTGCATACACTGGTGTGTGAATGAGTGAGGAGTGCTTTGAAGGTGGAAAAGTGCTATATAAAAATGTGATCTTGCAATGCATGGTAAAGTCAGCACTGTGCATTCAAAGAACCAAATATATTTTATGTAAACACTGAATCTTACTAACTAAATTACATTACACAAAACCCCCCACAATTGATATTGCATTGTATTTCTTGTCTGCTTAGTAAATTACATTTAATTTGTGATCATATAATGCCATGCCATGTTTGTGGGTGACTTACCTGGTGCTCTTAGAGTGTGCCAAATGTGTGGGAATGCTTCTAGTATTGGCTAGAGTCCTTGTTATGATTTTCCTATTTAGGAATTTCACAACTACCTTTTATATCGCCTTAAAATTATACATACAAAAACACTACATTACACAGAATTGACTCTTTAAGGTTTAAGCCATGTTGCATGTCATTACCTCATCAAAAACATACCTGGAGTTGTGTTTTGTTTGAGCAATTCTTTATTATTAGTCCATCTACATCTCAAAAAGCTCTGTTCCACCTTATGATGTCATGAAACGGTAGTTTTCAAGTTAACAGCTTCCTTTACCTTTAAATCAGTAGAGATTGGCAATTCCAGGACTGAAATTATCCATATAATTCAAATGAAGGTGTAGGGGAGGCGTGACTTGACTTTTGTCCTTGTGTGCGATTTTGAAGCCACTGTGCTCCTCATGGGTGTGGATCAGAACCAACAAAGAACAGCAACACTACGAAAACAACAGATAAAACAGAGCATCAAGGGCAGAGGAGTGATGGACACAGAGACGCAAGATACAAACTCGGGATACAGCAGAAATAACAAGGCGACTTTAGTCCTCACCTCTCTTAAAGTTGTGTGTAGAATCCCTCAGTCATCCAGGTAGAATCCATGGTGAAAGAAGAAATTCAACAAATTCAACAAATTGAATTTCTCCTTTTGCAGCATCTCATCCATATTGTCCACAGAATTTGTCCTCCGCAAATAATGACACCAAGTCCACAAACTTAATCCAGTTTAAAGCATTCTTTAAAAGTAAAAAACGAGAGTAGCTCCTCACACTTAAGAATCTCAAAGCGAGTGGCTTTACTCTAGACAGGAAACAGCAGACGCGATCACGCTCACAACTTTGTAGCCTGTGGTACGCAGTCATATCCCACTGCAGTCTTTGCAATCGGAGATTAAAATCTCATAAGATTCTCCTTGTGTCTGTGTCTCCTTTTTGTTGCATTTAAAAAATCCTGTAGTGTGTGGCAGCCTTATTTGTGTGGTAAATATATATGAATGAAACAAAAGACTCCAGATATGTTTGTGAGGAAACAACATTATAACATAGATCAAAAACAGCCCTTTAATTGTATAATGCTTTATTTAGGCCTGAAACTTCCTCCCATATGGTTCTCTACCTGTGTGGGAATATTATGTAGTTTATGAACCATGAGCTATAAAGACCAAAAATACCTTTAATATGTAGGATTTGGCTGATAAATTTTGACAATTAGATTTTAATTGCTGACAGAACATTTCATAAAAGACATTTGTGAAAACCTGCGCTGTAGCATAAGTTTTCCCTTGTGTGTGTGTAGGGTCTGGTCCCCATGCATGTAATGTTTGTGCATAGATTTGTATGAGATAAGAAAGCTTTGTTGTTTGACAGAAATATGTTAGTACCTCTGGGAACAGGCTCCAGCCGATTCACTGCAAATAGGGAATCCTCACAACTGTACCAGAGTCCACCAGACCTATGGGAGTATGGGAGATCTCGTTACCATAAACAGCCCATAGACAAACTGAAAAAAAACACTAGACATGAGACATTCTGGGGTTTGTTTTACTATATTTGGAAATGACCTTATCCCCAAAACTTCAAATACAATAAATGTAGTGCAGAGTGACCCAGAGCGACGCATGTATGCTTGTAACAGACTGGACCAAAGACAAATTGAAAATAGTGGGTTTCTATATAATTATTAAAATACAATTATAATGCCTTGTAATGAGCTTTAGAGACTTGTCAAGGCGTCTCAAAGCAGTTACATTGTCGTCCTTATTCATTCACTCCGAATTCTGTGGTGATAAGATACTTCTGAAGCCACAACTGCCCTGGGCTAGAGGCTGCCAAACTGCCCTCCAAATACCACGTACTCACTCACTCACTCACATACCACAATCATTGGCAAGGTGAGTGAAGTGTTGTGCCAAAAAACGCAACAGCAGGACCTTTGGTTGGTGGACAAGAGCTCTAGCCACTGCATTACTGAATATGTGTAAAGCAGATTAGTTCAAATAACAATGGAATCCACATATACAGTATGATACATACCTTTTATTATCAATTAGCATGTTCCTAATATGTACATAGGGACTTTGACCACCTGCATAGTAAGCTATAGGGAACCACATTCCCTGTTGCTGAGTACATACTACTCTAACACTTCATGCATGCAGCCCCATCTGTGTGCACCTGTGACTAAAGCCCAGCCAAACCCCCCTGATTCACACAGCACTGCAAACAATGCACCAGGACAATCAGTACATGTAAGCCAGTCACTCAGGCCAATACCAAAAAGCTGTATCAACACGAGGGCTACTGGGTCATCGCCTTATAATCCAAGATCAACAATAATACTACTCGCAATGGCCATGCTAATCCCTGGATCTGAGCCACTAGCAATTTCCTGATCGACAGCTCAGAGGTTTCCATATTATCAGATTTTAGACCTGCGTGTTGCTTTGTACAATGGATAAGGTCAAGGAAAACAATGATGAACGTGGCAGTGATCCAAGGCAGCCACATGAGAGTCCATAAATCTGTGTGTAGAGCAGATTATGTGGATCCAATACATAAAAGCAGAATAAATGAGAAAAGTTACATACCTGGGCTGGGAGTGAAGTTAACTTGTCAAAGTAGTTGTGAGTGGATTGCTTTTTAGAGGTAACTACTTTTTCCCTCTTAAACCACAACATAAAACTGAATCCTTTTCATTGGTTTCAGTTTCCTGTTAAATCTTTTTTCCTTTCAAATGATGTAATATTGTGTTAATCACTATGTCAACTGTCTTAATTTTAGACCCATGGATACTGTTTTTTGGGGGTGGCTATAGTACAGTTGGTTAGATTGTTCCCCATTGATCTGAGGGTTGGTTGTTCAAATGCTTGTCTCCATAGAGATTATTGCTTTGTCTATGTTCCTTGGTCTGGCATTTAAAGGGATATGCCACCCCCCGGTCAACCTTGGGCATCTCCCCACAGTCCAGAGACTAAAATAAGTGATGGAAAGCGTTTTCCTGGTGACGCAGCCATTGTCCGAGTCTGTCAGCACTGACCGCCGCGGTATCTGCAGCTACTCCGCGTTAGACTGGAGGCTAATGTCGCCAGAGAAAGACGAAGCACACAGGGGGAATCCCTGTTACGCACCACGTTGGGAGTTCCCCTGTTGCGCAGCGTGGTGTGTGCTTCGGCTCTGTTTTTCCGCACTGAAAAATAGTTCCCACCCAAAATGACCAAGTCAAGCTCTCCGTGTTGATTTGCGCATTTATTTGCACTCGATATGAATGCGCACTACACAGAAATTAATTGGGAAAAGCATAGAGCAAATTAATTCCTTTTGGACGAAATCTTTCTCTGGCGACATTAGCCTCCAGTCTAACGCGGAGGAGCTGCAGATACCGCGGCGGTCAGTGCTGACAGACTCGGACAATGGCTGCGTCACCAGGAAAACGCTTTCCACCACTTATTTTAGTCTCTGGACTGTGGGGAGATGCCCAAGTTTGACCTGGGGGTGGCATATCCCTTTAACAATGTAGACACATGGCTCCACCAGGCCAAGTTACAGATCAGATCTGTGGAGAGACCTTTTTTTTTTTCCCAGCGATTAAAACACTTTGCAAGATACATGTTTATTGACATTAGTGAAACATAAACCAATAACATCTCCATTGAGACAAACAGCAGAAAAGTTACATAGTGAACTTTTAACTATAGAAAGCTGGGTTAATTTAAACAGCCATTCCCAAAGTCTGCTGTGCCCCCACAAGCTGTGCCCCCACTCCAACTGAAGATTTTTCAATTCATATAAAATAATAATTATAATAATGTCATATTTTCTCCTTAGATTTATATGTTAAAACAACACATTCCTGTGGGTGTAATACTACAATAAAGGAATATAAACAAATATCTTATGTGAAGTTTATTTACAACTCAAGTTTCTTTTTTGCAACCTTTGCTTCTGAGGCCTCCCAGGGTTTGTGAACCATTAGTATATGGCATCTGTCTTTCCATCTCATGTAACTTTGAGTCCACTTTTACAAATTAATTCTTCTTCCCACTCCTTTTTTGGGCATTTTTTGTTGTTGTTTTGTTTCTGTTGTAATAGCACAAATTAAATATGAATAAAACTCTGTTCCATTGTAAAAGAATGTAAAATGCTTACTTGCCCAAAAATAAATACCTAAATGAATGAAAATAATCCCAGAATATGCATAGATGTAAACATGAATATAAAAGGTTGCTATAGAAACACAATATACTATAGAGACACATTGTTCTTACCCTCTTTGGCACTCACGGGTTGAGGATTTTCCATTGACAGTTCCTGACATTTGTTTCCTGTAGCTGGGACACTGTGAGCAGGTCTGACCTTTGAGTGGCTCCTCATGCCTCTCTCTGCTCCGTGTCAAATGTGTGGCCTGCTAACCCCGTGGATTACATGTGACGTGTGCTTCGTGATGAAGTAACTCCTCATCCGCTGACATTAAACACACCACTGGCTCTATCATGCACTATATCTTCTTCAAATCACATATCAGCTTAATAAGAAGACAGACCAATCTCAAAATTTTACACTTTACTTTAATCAAATTCATGCTTTTGCTCAAATTTTTCACGAAGTGTTGTTTACTTTTTATCACCCGTCACGCAGAACAAATTTGGTACTGGAAAAGATATTTTTAAAAAGTTTTATTTGCAAAGTTGGTATCCAATTTTGTCTCAGTGTGAGTACTTTTTGTTCAAAATTTCAGTTTCACCGAAACTTATATTAAACTGTAATTATAGATTTTTCCCTGGTCTACTTACATAGCATTCACAATACATTTTGATATTCCCTTTTTTTAAATGTGCCTTTGTGTAATTGTGATATCTTTAGTTATAATTAAGTCAAAATTATTGTATATTTCTCTTTATCAGTTTACAAGATCTCTGATAATGTGACGTGTTAAATTCTTAAGTAATTTCTTCTTACACATAGAAAATAGTTTCAGAAAACTCTTCAAAACTCTTAAAGATCCCATGACATGGTACTTCTTGATGCTTTTATATGGCTCCTTAATGGTTCCCTAATACTGTAAATGAATCCTTCTTCAAAATCAACACTCAGTGCATGAGAAACAGAGATAAGATGAGAAAGAGTATTTTTTTTCTCTCTGAACAGGCCATAATTGCTTGAATGCAAATGAGGAAAAAAGAGCTGGCCTTTAGTAGAGGGTGGGGGCGTGGCCAAACTCTACGCTCTCGCTCTGAGCCCTCTGCTGATCCATTTCCGTGTTTTTGCACGGGGGGAGAGATTTGAAGCGTTCCATTGAAAAATTAACACATTTCCACATAAAATAAAATTAAACCACTGCTGTTCAAAGGTCCAGAGGCTCAGATAAAGGACTTCCGAGCCTAGAAACACTCGGACGTGCCTCCAGGCAAATAAAAAACCGCATTTCGCATTGCCTAGCGCATTCGCAGTCCAAACTCTCTGGGCGTGATTTACAGAGACGCTGAGTACAGACAGACGGGGGTGGAACTGCATTTGCATTTCTTTTTTCGATCTGACGTCAATAAGGTGCCTTGTTCAAAATCGCCCGTTTGAGCTCCGATTTTTTGTAACGCAGAAAAGGATCGCAAATGCTCAGTTTAGACATTTCGCAACTTTTAACCATGGGGGGGGGGGCTAAACAGGGTAGGGGAGCTCACATTAACGTTCAAAAACCTCAGAAAGTGAAAATTTCATGCCATGGGACCTTTAATATACTTAACCTGCCATAAGTAATAGAACATATACAGCTTTGGTCATTTGGCCTACACTGTCAATTGTTGGTGTACTTAATAATAGACAATTATTTGCAGAGAAAAAATAGGTCTTAAATTAGGATGTCAATTAAGAACATTTCACTTTATTTCAGTAGATTCAAATTGACAAGTGACAACTGCTCTCAACAGAAACATATAAAACATTAAAAAAATGGGACCACTGCCCATTTATTTTATTTTATCCTAATTGTAGCCAGATGTATTTTGTAGTACAAAAAGTCTTGTTCCATTGGTAGATAAATTTACTTACTCAAATCATGATAAAACTTTCTTATTCAAGTAATTTGAACGTGGCTAGATTTTAGTCTTTGCAGTGTAAATTACCGCGGTGTATTTATTCTTGTGATGCCAAATTATTTTGCTGAATAATTCTTTGTGAATAGACGCTCTCATTTGTGCCCTCGTGTCCAAGTTTTTCTTCTTGTTGTTCAGATGTAAAATTTATATTCTCCGGGAGTGCAGCCGGATCCTGTGCAACATCACAACACGGGATTTTAACGCAATGTGACAAATCACTTTCACTCACAACATGCTGCTGATGTGAATTAACTTAAGGTTGTGTGTGTGACTGCTCTAGAAGGATACTAAAGAGCGTCAACCTTATTTTCAGCAGACTCACGTAGCTATGAGAAATTGCAGTTTTATATATATGTTTTTTTTTTTCAGTCGTAAAAAAAAATCCAGAAATTGTAGCAGGAGTAGTTATAGTGACCAAGGTTATAATATTGAATAATATTAATAATAATAACTATAAAAAAGAGGAGAAAAGTAGTTTTGAGTATTGGAAGATATTAGTTATACCAGTTAGAGCTGTCATACTGTATACTTTGTACTTGCATTAACAATACTTCTGTACAATCATATTTAAAGCCCCAGTGTGTAGGATTCGTGGCGCATAGGTGGATGGTGCTATTGCACTTTCTGTTTTAGCTACGGCAGACCTCGAGGGTCACCCGGGCGCGTGCACGAGCCGCGCGGTCCCAGTTTTTTGTTTTTTTTCCTCATGAAAACACACATTCTCGATCATGTACCATGACACTCTACACATCAAATGAAACCTTACAGTCTCCTCTTTTGACTATGCAATTCATTGCCCTGCAAAACAATCACTCCCCGAGCACATGGGGCTTTTATACGGAAAAGCACAAAACGAGGTTAGCTTACCTTAGAATGCTTTGCACAGGTCAAACTCTGTATTTCACCATAAACTTGCTCTCAATTTGTCCGTAAGGATCCAGCGAATAAAATCCAGTAAAACAATTTAGTCCAAAACACGTGTTAGATCCATTACGACGTCTGATCCGGCAGCATGCTTGTGTTGTTTACCCAAAACCACGAGCCCAAACCGGAGCCCAAATGTCCTTCTGCGGCTCTCGTATTCAAAATGGCTGCCTCTGCATGGGGAAGATCCCCCTTTTATGTGACTATATCTAAGTCCAAAAGAATACTTTGATTTCATGATGGAAGTGAAAAGGCTTGGAAAACAATGTATTTTTGAATGGGTATCTTCAATTTCAGTAATTAACGGGTAAAAATCTTACACACTGTCCCTTTAAAGATCATATGTTGTGCAATATTGACTCTTGTGAGCATTTAGCCATGTTATAATGCTGTTACCTCATCAAAAACATGACTGGAGTTGTGTTTTGTTTCATTCACACATGTTTGAGTGATCCTGCATTAATAGTCTGTCTACATCTCCAAAGCTCAGAATGTTCTGTTCTACCTTGTGATCTCATGATTTGGTAGTTATTAAGTTAACAGCTACATTTTGACTTTTGTTCTGTAGATTGGCAATTCCAATAACCTACATGATTCTAGTGATGGTGTATAGAGTTTAAACACGCAGTTTCGTTTTTAGAGAAGAACTCATCCTAAATATGCAGGGTTTGTGTGTTAAACATGTGTGAATGAAACAAAACTCCAGGTATGTTTGTGATGAGGAAACAACATTATAAAATTCTATGCATTTAAATCCATTTCTCACAGAACCTTGCATGAATTTTTGGAAGTGTGCACAACTTTAGAACAGCTTTTTTCAGAATGACAAATTCAGGTATACTTACAATAGAAAAGAAAAACAGAACAAAGTTGGTATACTGTACCCCACCTTTAATACTATGACCTAAATGGCATTTTTTCCAATATCACTTCCACTTAAATAAAATGATATTTGAAGTAACTCGATCAAATAATGACCCAAGACTTTATCCTCTTATTTGTAGTTATAGCAAAAACCCCACTTCAGATAGCTATAAGTGACTTGCCATTTCTCCCTTTTCTGGCCATTTCTAAACGGTCTTGATTTTTAGAATTCAAAGCACATATGTGTGTTTTTGGCTCCAGGGT
Source organism: Paratrypauchen microcephalus (assembly GCA_036785185.1). Lineage (NCBI taxonomy): Eukaryota > Metazoa > Chordata > Actinopteri > Gobiiformes > Gobiidae > Paratrypauchen > Paratrypauchen microcephalus. The sequence goes on from JAVJIX010000010.1 coordinate 3,876,294, forward strand.
GAGGCAATATTGAGCTGGGAAAGTGTTGAGTCAGGGGAGTAAAACTGTCAGATTAATAAAGATACTTCTATGAGAGGAAGAAGAAGAGGGAATCTGTTTTACGAATGTAGATGGTCTTTTTATAATGAGAGGCAAAAGAGGCAGACAACGTTTTAATTTTTAATACCAAAGATGGGTTATGACAGTAGCGGAAGAAGAAAATGAGATGTGGAGGAGAGAGAGAGAGGTCCCTCGGTGAAGAGACACGCTAATGAGTGTTTAAAATGCATTCTTTTCACCAAATTGTACCCAAACGTAGAAGCGTTTATAGCGATACAGTAGACGGTGGAATCCCCATGAAAATGTAATAAGGCTGAGGGTCCATCAAAATTTATGGAGCACGAAATAATGTCCAAATTTGGTAAAGGTCAGGCTACAGGAAGCAGGATGTAGAGTGTTCATTACTTAGATAGCTGTTACCAGTTCCGAAAAATCAATAAAATCATTTATATAGTTTTGGGTCAGGGTTATTTTGGGATGAAATAAATATGGAAATTATTTTTGACTGAGACATAAAAATAATTGTTTAGAGAGGGGGTATTTTACTTTTATATTTGACCTCTATGGGTAAAACATAACATATGTACTGCATATAAGTATGTTGCCTTTTATTGTTTTTAAAATACTAAATTCTCCAAAAAAAACATATTAACATGTTTCACTTTTGTTTTTGACCCTGAGTCTCTCCCTTTTTTGTCTCTGTGGTAAGTCACTCCACCCTTCAGAACACAATCAGCATGCATCCACTAATGAAATGACTGCACATCACATTAGATTTGTCAAGTTGTTGTGTACAGTTTTGTATTCTACTTTTGTATATTTAAGGAAAATTGTTGAATGGGTGATGTAGGGTTGTAGGGTTGTGGGCTTAGCATTGCCAGAATCCGTAACGAAGGTTTGAAGTAGAGTTGGGCGGTATCCAAATTTTGATACCGTTAAACCGTGTCCACATTTTCCCGGGGTATACGGTATTACCGTTGCTAAGGCTAAAAAAAAAACAAAAAACACTTGGTAGCACTACAGTGGAGTCGCCTCGCCAAATGGCAGCTTGCACCTATACCGTTCAGAAACAGAATAGCAAGCATTACATAGGCCTAATGATACTGAAAACATAACAAAACATGTACAAAATTAGTAACTTTTATTAACAAATGTTTAAAGTGCAAATACAGAGGCCAACCGATGGAACGAAATGACATTGTCTGTGGGCTAAAGCTAACAAACCAACAGGAATCAAATAAAATACTTGATCTTATCAAATAAGAAAATCTGAACAATAAATAACAAGACATAACCGAAAATGTGCATATATAACCCTGTCCTGAGAACGCAGTGGAAAATACTGCTCGTTTGTATATTTTTTAAATCTATTAACATGAATCAAATAAATTAAAGGTACAACTATACAACATCTCGGACCGTTTTCGTCCGTCAGAAAAAGCTACTCCTTATTGAAAATAAAAATATTAAGCTATTGAATGCAAAACCAGCATGTTCACTTTTTCCGGCTTGAGTAAGGCACGTTGTGGATTGAAAACTTTGCCCGCTGTGCTGAAGACCCGTTCTGATGGAGAGCACAGGTATTTTCGGGCAACCCTCGTTCCACCAAAGAAGGGGGTCTTCATCTCCCAGAATAACAGCCTCGTGTGGAAGTTGCGTTTGTAATAAGAAACCCGAAAACTTCTCACATTTCAGACTCAAAAACGGAGAGTTGTTTTTATTAACACACGAGAATATCAGAAAAGGCGCTGTGCTAGAACACAAAAGCAGCGTGTCAAACGTCACGCCTTTCTTAAAGGGACCGCAACTATTATCAGAAGCAGTGACTTTATAACCGAACGTCATCTCTCCGATAGTAATATTAGTTTTAAACTGTAATAGTATTAAACTAACAAACACAACCACACATACATAGGTGCTGGACAAACACTCTTTATTTAGGCATTAAATTAATTATAGTTAATATTATATTAGGGCAAGATTTTTTATTTTTTTTAATGACGGTAATGAATCTGATACCGTTGCTATTTTTAGATACCGCAGTATACCGTATTACCGTATTACCGCCCAACCCTAGTTTGAAGCATGCATGGATGACATCTAAAACATCTTTATGTTCATGTTTTTGATGAAGGAAAACCACCCTAACATGACAGAAGGCTAAACAAAATATATTACCCATAATACCCTCTCTTTAATAACACATTGTTTTCCCCAAGCTGATCAGTATAAGATCTTTGTTAAAGACTACATCTCTTATTCACATCAGCTATAATGAAGTCAGGGTGGTGATGTCATCCTCGTCTTCCTCGTTTCCATGGCAGTGAGGGTCACATGACATGTGCCACTCTGAGTCAGGGATCCCAGGGCACCTCGCTGACACTGGGCCAAGATACTGGATTTGTGTGCTAACTATTTTTGGTGTTGCTGTCATTTGCAATTCATCATCATAGGTTACATTATTTAAAAAGTACATGCTATTCTATGTTACTGGGGTTAAAACCAGGTTACGGTCCAAATAAAGCATCTGGTAGTAGCATAGTCAACAATAATAGCCCCATTTGTGTAATAATAGAAGTAGTAGCAACAGCAGCAGCAGTAGCAGTAGGAGTTATAAGAAGAAATATATTGCAGAAAATAATATGCAGAAATAGCAGTTTAATTTGTATTTTATTTAGATATGTAGATATTTAAATGCATTTGGCTATTATAAACTGTTTTCCTTATAGCTAATAGGTCTAAAAACACATAAATATATATTTCTTCTTTTAATTGAATTCACAATGCACTTTCATTACACAGATTTCCTATAGGCTGTAATATTATTTACGTTCTTATATTTCCAATGCTTTGTAATGTATTTAGTTCGGCTTGTTGGTACTTAACAGCCTACACATCAGATCTTTGCTTTATGGATTTAAGCATTGCTCTCGTGTGAACAGGACTCTCCCATCTCTCTCTCATTCATATCCACTCCACTCTATTAAGTATTTATGGCACATATTTTCTGGCTGCGCAGTGGTGATGTTGGAGATAGATGTATGGCCTCAGAAACAGCATATGTGCTAATCAAATGAAGGGAAGGGCTTTTAAGTGGAGGGCTTAAATATTTGATGGAAATGGTGTTAATAAAATGCCTCTAAATGCCCCATTAAAGCCCACAGGTGATGAAATGGTTTGGGTTTGGATCAGGGTTGAATTGTTAGACTTGTATATGTAAATTTTAAATAAAAATACAGAAACTGATTAAATTTAGGGAAATATATGTTGTGGGTGTACAAATTGAATCAGTGAAAAACAATTGTCTACTCTCTTGCTCTTATAGACCCATGTACATGTGCTATTACAGTATGTTAGAAGACATTTGGTTTTGAATTCCAATTACTGGTAATATATATTTTTACATAACTAAACAATTGGCTCATATTAATCAATTAAATGAAATAAGAAGACATTATTATAAAGAAAAAAATAACATTTGATCAGGAAATGAAATCAAATAAATAAGTATTTCTTTCCATCATGTCAAATTATTTAATTGTGGATGCACCGATACGATCAAATATCAACCAGATATGGGTGCCAATATAAAAAAATTGGATGGATCTGATATCGGTTCCAAAATCTGTTCTGACAATATCCCATTTTGGTCTATACATTGATGTAATAAGATGATGTAAGGGCCAGTGTTGACTAGTTCATTTGGCTCATTTTACCTTATACTCTTATATATCAGTCAATACCAGGTACTGACAGACGTTAAAATATTGGTATTGGTTTTGGAAGTGGAAAAGCTGAATTGGTGCTTCCCTATTTGTAATTGTATCATAAAGATATGACCCATGTTTAGAAATCTCAGTCAGATTTGTATTTACTGCGATTGAGTATACAGTATATTCCTGAGACAGTTGTAATACTGTGCATATATTTTTAGATAGCCCTGTTAGTTGGCCTATAAAAAACAATTGTTGAGCTGTGGCCTCTCTTAGCTTCGTAGCATCACATTGTCCAGACACAATCCATTCCCCATACACACAACACATGTCCAGTCTCTCCATGTAACTCTGGGACTCTGTGTCCCTGTCTCATTAGAATCATCACATTATTTGCACATTTCAGTCCATGCACCATCCTCTGTTTGTTAAAATGCCTTGTGTATTTCTAAATAGTGCTGTTGTGTCCAAAGGCAAGACTGTGTTGAAGGTCGAATTCCCTGCCCTGATCACATTACAGGCATTTTAAAGTGTGGGCTCATCCGTTCCCATAGGTCATGTTGTGTGCTGTTGTTTCTCTCCTTGTCATGGCTGCCCTGTTTGCATTGATTTGTTACAGTGCATGTGCTTGTCTCTGTATCAGCACAGTGTCAATGCACTGTTATTGGGAGTCACTGATTAAATATGACGCAAGGTGCCCAAGCCTAAAGGTATTTGAAGGACTTTTATGAGCAATTATACATGGGATGGGAGAAAAAATGTATGGATGTGGATGCATGCTAACTACGGAACTGCAGAGTGATAGATATGGAATGAAATTGTAACTTGTAACTATGTTTTTTGTGTCTGGGCTCCCTTCTTTTAGCTAAGACAGCTTCTGGGGAGTTGCCTTTAAAAATCACTATGTAACTTTTTGGTTGGGGGTCCGTCACTTGCTTGTTTCTATAGTTATGTCTCCTTGGAATGCTCCACAGTATGACATTAAACAGTTCTACCTTACATTTATTAAATTACAGGTGTTTTATGGCTCACAAATAGAGAAAACAGACATTCTGACTGTGAGTGGGGTTACCTCTCCACAGATCTGACCTGTAACTTAATTTGGTTTGGTCTCCATAAAGATAGAAAGGTTTAATACCATACTGTGAGAATGGCATTTGGAAAAAAGCATTTGACGGACCCTCCACCAGTAAAGTTACACAATGCACCTTAATGAGACTTTCATAAAATTAAAATGTATGAACTATGGTAGAGGTTTGTAGATAAATAAATATATGTTTATAAATAAATAAAATAATACATTCTACATACATACATACATACATACACACAGCGATAAATACATATACTTGAACGAGAAAAGTTACCTATATTTTATTTTTAACCAGGACTGAACCAAGTCTAAAAGTTACCAAGCTATATACATCTCTATATTGTGAATTTAAGGTTTCTGAGTTCCACTTTAATTCATTATCCGATGTAATTATTCCTACAATGGTTTGAAAAACACCTGTTGAATTCATCCAAATGAACGGACACATTGGAAACTATAGTTTTGTCTTGGAAAATGTCACTATCAAGTCAAGGAATTTTATTTTATGTCAAAATATGTGACCATGGACGCCAAAGGTTGTACAGATGATAAAGCTATTGCAAAGTCAGTCAACTCTTCTATCTGGCCTTATGCATAATTTAATCCCGTATCAGCAAAATGTCAAATGTCAGTCTGTCATATTTCATATATTACTATCAGATGTCAGTCACTCTCATTATATTGGACACAGCTAATTACCATAGCCATCATTTATTCATGAATTCATTTGAAGTTTGGTAAAGTTTGGTTTCACCATTTCTTGTAGGAACTGGCCTCTCAAATAATCTTACTTTTGTTTGACTGGTTAGTATGACTCAATAAATGCTATCTTATTATAAATTAGATTGAGAAAACAGGTTGAATTATCCCTGAAGCTAACTGATTTAATCTCCAAAAAACAGTTTGATGAGATGAGATTAAATATGATAGACTCTTGTACTTGTTGTGTGATCAAACGCTCAAAGTCACACAGCCATCAGTACAAATCCAGGTTTATTTCCGCTTCTTTTTGTGGTTCGTCTAGTTCGGATGTTGACCCCCTTTTGATGGAGGTTAATCCCCCAAGCATGCACGCTGAAGCAGCCATCTCTACATGAATGACAGGCCTCACGGAGGGAGAAGAGAGGGAGATAGAGGGAGAAAGAGAGAGAGCAGGGGGCAAGAGAGAGAGAGAGAGGGAGGGAGGGAGGGAGAGAAAGAAGGGGGTGGAGGGAGAGGGAAAGAGAGGGAGAGGAGGGAGAGGGAAAAAAGGGTGAGAGAGGGGACAGAAAAGGCAGAAGAGAGAATGAGAGAGGGAGATAAAAGAGAGAGGGAGAGAGAGGTGGATTAGAGAGAGAGGAAAAAGAGAGAGAAAGAGAGGGACAGATTGAGTTGGAAAGAGTGAGAGAAAGAGAAATGGAAATAGGAGAGAGGAAGCAAAAGAGAGAAAGGGGGAGCGAGAGAGAGAAAGCGAGTAAAAGTGGGCTAACTCCAGGAGATCTTCTATTCCCTCCACGTTGTTGCTCCTTATCGGTATGCAGGGCGGCCTTGGCACCTGGGGGGGGGGGGGGGCTGTGAACAGGTGTTATAGCTCCGTCAGGGGGAGGGATGGAGGGGTGGGGTGGGGGTGTACTGGAGTGACACACAAACAGTCTAAAAATAACATCACATGACCACAGGGGGCAGCATGAAGTAGATCAAACAAAGACATTGACAGTAAATAGGGACGACCCAGTTAACCAGAGAGAGGTGTGAGGGTCGGAGCTGTTGAGTTTGGCATCTTCTCTTGATTGTTATTCTGGTCTCGATTTAAACTTTGCTCCGCTCTTTATTGTGCAGATGCATAGATAAATATACTAATGTGAATCCCGAAGATGGAATAAGAGGAGGAGATGGATAGGTGGTTGGTGAGGTGATTGGTGTTTAGGTTAAGATGTTGCTGAGCAAAGTTGTTGCATAACTGAAACGCAAAGGTGATTCCATTACATGCATTATACATTCACTTCGTACCATTTGGTTGTATGTTTTGTTGTAACTAATGTGGTCGACAATCTGTGCTGTCAGTCTGTCTAATTACCATTACTTACACACAAAATGTATCTATGCATGGACAAAGTTGGTGTAATCAAAGACTAGTAACCACTTACCATCTTTTATAGGTCTGGTGAGGAGACCACATAAATAACATGAAATAAACTTTAACTGTGTACTTTAAAGGTACATTGTGTAACTTTGCAGATGGAGGGTCTGTCAAATGCTTTTCTCTTTGGAGATCTTATTGCTTTGTCTTTAATGTTTCACTGTATGTTTTTATCATCATGGAGACCAAACCAGGCCAAGTTACAGGTCAAATCTGTGGAGAGCCAACTCTGCTTACAATCAGAATGCCTGTTTTTCTAGGAACTTTTGCACTATAAATGATGTGTAATTTAAAGGTCCCATGGCATGAAATGTTCACTTTCTGAGGTTTTTGAACGTTAATGTGAGCTTCCCTACCCTGTTTAGGGCCATCCCCCATGGCTAAAAGTTGCGAAATGTCTAAACTGAGCATTTGCGGTCCTTTTCTGCGTTAGAAAAAAACACAGCTCTAACGGGCGATTCTCAACAAGGCACCTTATTGACGTCAGCTCGAAAAATGCAGTTCCACCCCCGTCTGTGTCTCTACTGTAAATCACGGCCAGAGAGTTTGGACTGCAGAGGAGCTACGCAATGCGAAATGCGTTTTTTTATTTGCCTGGAGGCACGTCCGAGTGTTTCTAGGCTCGGAAGTCCTTTATCTGAGCCTCTGGACCTTTGAACAGCAGTGGTTTAATTTTATTTTCTGTGGAAATGTGTTTATTTTTCAATGGAACGCTTCTCATCTCTTCCTCCGAGCAAAAACGCGGAAATGGGTCAGAGCGGACAGCTGAGAGCGGAGAGTTTGGCCACGCCCCCACCCTCTACTATAGGCCATCTCTTTTCTCCTCATTTGCATTCAAGCAACAAGGCCCATAATGGACTGTTCAGAGAGAGAAAAATTACTCTTTCTCATCTTATCTCTGTTTCTCATGCACTGAGTCTTGATTTTGAAGGATTCATTTACAGTATTAGGGAACCATTAAAGAGCCATATAAAAGCATCAAGAAGCACCATGTCATGGGACTTTTAATAAATGTAAGGTAGCTGTTTAATGTCATACTGTGGAACATTCCAGGCAGAGCAATAACATATCCATAGAAACAAGGACGTAACTCTCGGTGGCATGGGCCAGCCAAGTGATTGAATTGTAGCAAGGGGCAGGGATAGAGTATTTTACATCTGTGAATGTATGGGTGGGTCTCTTGTTTTAGAAACGATGTTGGACATTGTCTGTGTTTGAATGCGTCTATGGCAACTGCTGATGACTCAGTTCTATGTCAACTTTACACCTAGACTTTACATTGTCTCACCCACAAATACTTGAAATGACCGGTAGATGCCCGCAGACAATTAGATACAATGGAACAAAAGAAAACAACAGTATAAGCCAACAGTACTCCAGTGGTGGATGAAGTACTCAATTTTGTTACTTAAATAAAAGTACAGATACAGGGGCAAAATATTACTCAAGTAAATGTACAAGTATCACATAAAAAATCTACTTAAGTAAAACTAAGTACCTGTTTAAAAGTGTACTTTAAGAGTAAAAAGTTAAAGTATTTTGCTGATATTTTTTGAACAACAAAACAATAAAATCAATAAATGTAGTGATTTTGATAAAGAATTTCAGTGATTTTAGGTGATTCTTAATTTAATTTATTTCTTAATTTCTGTTAAAAACTGTTTTTGTGTATTTGGTTTGCTCAAAGTGTTATTAACTCAGATTAACTTGCTAAAAATAATTCTCAGCCATTTGAGTTAGTCTCACACCATAAAGAAAAGTACTTTTTACTTTTCAGTCCAGATCTAAAATGTAGTGGAGTAAAAGTAAAAAATATCCACTGTAAAACTGACTTCTGTAAAATGCATATACTTAAAGATCCCATGACATGGTACTTCTTGATGCTTTTATATGGCTCCTTAATGGTTCCCTAATACTGTAAATGAATCCTTCTTTAAAATCAACACTCAGTGCATGAGAAACAGAGATAAGATGAGAAAGAGTCCAGAGTCACTCTGGAACACTCTATTATGGGCGTTGTTGCTTTAATGCAAATGAGGAGGACAGAGATGGCCTATAGTAGGGGGTGGGGGCGTGGCCAAGCTCTCCGCTCCGCTCTGTGACCCACTTCCGTGTTTTTGCACGGGGGGAGAGATGAGAAGCCTTCCATTGAAAAATAAACACATTTCCACAGAAAATAAAATTAAACCACTGCTGTTTTAGATATCCACAGGCTCAGATAAAGGACTTCCGAGCCTAGAAACACTCGCAAGTTCCTCCAGGCACGGTAGCTGAGTGGTTAGCGCTCTTGCTTCACAGCAAGAAGGTTCCGGGTTCGATCCCCGGGTCGCCCGGGCCTTTCTGTGTGTGTTCTGTGTGGAGTTTGCATGCATGGTCTGGGTTCGGAGTTTGCATGTTCTCCCCGTGTCTGGGTGGGTTTCCTCCGGGCACTCCGGTTTCCCCCACCAACCCAAAACATGCACCATAGGTACCTCCAGCTTAGGTCCTGACCAAGCCGAAGCAAGAAGATCATGGAGATGGTCCCCGGGCGCCCTAATGTGTGTGCTGCCCACTGCTCCTAATATATGTATATATATATATAGGATGGGTTAAAATGCAGAGAAGAATTTCTCCAGTGTGAGATCAATAAAGTCACTTCTCTCTCTTCTTAAAAAAACGTATTTCGCATTGCGTAGCTCCTCCGCAGTCCAAACTCTCTGGGCGTGATTTACAGAGACGCTGAGTACAGACAGACGGGGGTGGAACTGCATTTGCATTTCTTTTTTCGATCTGACGTCAATAAGTTTCCTTGTTCAAAATCGCCCGTTTGAGCTCTGATTTTTTGTAACGCAGAAAAGGATCGCAAATGCTCAGTTTAGACATTTCGCAACTTTTAACCATGGGGGGGCTAAACAGGGTAGGGGAGCTCACATTAACGTTCAAAAACCTCAGAAAGTGAAAATTTCATGCCATGGGACCTTTAAAAATTTAACTTTTACTTAGTACTTTTTTGTACCACTGAGTATACGCTAATGCCTGGAGTGTCCAGGCTCACCTTGTTAAGTGGCCTCAGCATGTTGTTCCTTCGATCCTGGGGTGCTGACACAATGAGTTCCTCACAAACGCTGCATGGGGCAGGCCAGGGACACGAGGCAGAGACAATATAGCAACAAGAGCCATGGGATTCACATTGTTCAGGCCAAATTATACGGTCACGGAGAACGGGCAGAGCATCTACACCAGACAGAGGAGGGAGAGACTATAGAGGGATTAGATCAAACAGAGCAGGAAAGAGAGCAGGCCAGGGTCAAGTCATGAATGTACAAAGTTTTACTCTTTAAAATGACCCAAAGGCGAGGAGAGATGGAATTTTTAATGTAGTAGTAAAGTTGAGGAATTATGTATAGAGCTCTGATCAAGGCTGGGGTTAATTTGACTCCAAACACTTCGAAGCATTATGTGGTCAAATGGTCTTGTCAAGTAATATTTCTGAAAAAAACATAATTGCTGTAGTCTCTATCTTTCTATCTTTTTGTTGTAATGTTTTACTGATTAAAATAATTCAAATTAGCAGACCACTGACACCACGGACACCACATTCTACCACCATCCTTACTCGTTTGGGGTCATTGCTCAAAGCATGCACTGTATTTGCATTATAAAGACTAGTCTTGTGATCTAAGACTAGACTGTATAAGTGGACTTAAGGGAGTGTCATGCCACCCGTAGTGTTTGACTCCAGACAATCGAAGCCAAAGCCAGCAGTTATAGCGTGTACAACTAAAGAGCGTCCTTCGCACCAATGATCGCTTCCTATTTGGATCGTGGCTAGCAGAATCAGAATCAGAAAGACTTTTATTGCCATTGTCAAGTGAACACAATTCACAAAACTAGGAACTTGTCTCGGTGATAAGGTGCGAACATAAAACACTAAATAGTAATAATGCAGACTAGCTATGTCCACTTATACAGTCTATTGTTTCAACTGAAAACTATACTTACAAACTTAACAAAAGTTAGAAAATGTAACTTAATATGAACAAATCAGTCACAGTATTACACAAGTCTCTGGTGTTTTACGTGTGTGTTTGACCCAACAAATTCTTTTCCTCCTCTTGACTTTCTCGATGAAGTGAATGCCAGGGGACTGCTACAATAGAGAGGCAGAGGGAGCAGGGAATCAGGCGTGTGCCTAATTGAATAGGCATGTACAGCTACAGCGCCCTCTCCGGGGGATCCCCCAAATGTCACACTGAATAAGAGGCCGTTGAAGGACGCCATCGATTGTCTCAGGTCCCACGCGCTCCACATCCTTTCAGCCAGTGCTCCATTCATGTAAAACTCCCATAGGACAGAGGAGGCGCTGTAGTCACCAGAACTGTGTCACTGTGGGATAGATAGGTATGGTCACTGTGGTGGTTGAGTTTGGTTTAGATTAGATTTTATTCGTGAAAAGTCCCTCAGTCGTCCAGGTAGAATCCATGATAAAAGGAGAAGTTCAATTTGTCAACTGGACAAAGTTTGTTTGGTTGAAAACGTTTCGCCGCTCATGCTGACGAGCTGACGAAGCCTCTCGGATGAACGGCGAAACGTTTTCAACCAAACAAACTTTGTCCAGTTGACAAATTGAACTTCTCCTTTTATCATTAGATTTTATTCTATTTTGTATGGTTTTAAATTTATTCTGGTTTGGTATTATTCTAGTATTTGATCCTCAATAGTAGTCTCTGTGCAATCCTAATTTGTAGTACTGTCCTGCCCTTCATATCATAGACAGTACATGGGCATAGCTAGCCTGTTAGCTGCCACATTCCAAATAGGAAGTGACCATGGGTGCGCTTCCGACTCCATTGACTCCAATTCACTTTGCTGCTGCTGTTACGCTCTTCATTTTGGTCTTAAAACATCCGTATTAACCACTCTACATGATCCTGGTGTTTTTATTTCACTATTTTGTCCGTAAAATAATTCTTATTCCTAATATGGAACTCTGCTCCAAATTCACCCCTAGAACTGCTAGCCTCGTGAGGTTCATTTGACTAAGCCATATGCTACGGATGACATCGCACTTCCTTAGTCCACTTCTTTATACAGTCTATGCTTCACATTTGTTTTTATACATGGTTTATGCTAAGGTTATGGTCTAAAAAATGTAAGCTTCCTTCTCCGCTCGGAAAGTTGTGTTGATTCAAAGAGGTCAGCTGGGAGCCATACAAGATGGTTTGAAAGTCCTGTGAATTTTCTTATATCCAAATATTTTTAGTATCTTCTCCAGTCAAAAACATAACACTAGTTTTCTTGAGGACTGAACTCCCCCATCACTGGTCTCTGGTCTTGGCCTTTTGCATGTTCCTTCTACATGACTGCCTGCTTGAGATGCACACCGGCCGCCCAGCCTTTTAGTGCCCCTCCATATAACAGCAGCAAAGGGCACACTGTCACATAGCTTTAATGTCGGAGAATTAGGAGCGGAGCTGATGGAGGCCTGATGGAGCTTATATGTGCGCTGGTGCTTGGATAGGAGCCCGCCGAGAGAACATGCATATATTTGGGATTCACTCTATACGGACATGCATATTTATTACCGTCTATAAATAGCTCCGAGATGCACTTCAACGTGGAAAAGCAAACACAAAAATTTATGTCTAGGAATGAGCACATGTCAAGATGGTTATAAGATGGAGAAGTTGTAAAAGCATAAAGTGTACCTTGTGTCATGCTGTGTAACTGCAGACGTATGTTACAAAGGAAGCGGAGTGTGTTGTAGACATCGTTTTACATTTTACACAACAAAGAAGAACAAAAACATTTATATAGCCTACATCAGTGGTTCTCATGCAACCTTTTTGTGTCTCAAGCACTCTTAAAGCCCCAGTGTGTAGGATTCGTGGCGCATAGGTGGATGGTGCTATTGCACTTTCTGTTTTAGCTACGGCAGACCTCGAGGGTCACCCGGGCGCGCACACAAAATAAAACGCAGTCCCGTTTTTTGGGGTTTTTTTTCTCATGAAAACACACATTCCCGATCATGTACCATGACACTCTACACATCAAATGAAACCTTATGGTCTCCTCTTTTTGACTATGCAATTCATTTCCCTGCACAACAATCACTCCCTGAGCACATGGGGCTTTTATACGGAAAAGCACAAAACGAGGTTAGCTTACCTTAGAATGCTTTCCACAGGTCAAACTCTGTATTTCACCATAAACTTGCTCTCAATTTGTCCGTAAGGATCCAGCGAATAAAATCCAGTAAAACAATTTAGTCCAAAACACGTGTTAGATCCATTACGACGTTTGATCCGGCAGCATGCTTGTGTTGTTTACCCAAAACCACGAGCCTTGCCGAAGGCGAAGGCGGAGCCCAAATGTCCTTCTGCGGCTCTCGTATTCAAAATGGCTGCCTCTGCATGGGGAAGATCCCCCTTTTATGTGACTATATCTAAGTCCAAAAGAATACTTTGATTTCATGATGGAAGTGAAAAGGCTTGGAAAACAATGTATTTTTGAATGGGTATCTTCAATTTCAGTAATTAACAGGTAAAAATCTTACACACTGTCCCTTTAAGTAAGCTTTGTCTCACACTACTACCCCCTAACACAGACCATGCATGCAAACTCCACACAGAACACACACAGAAAGGCCTGGGCGACCCGGGGATCGAACCCTGAACCTTCTAGCTGTGAAGCATGAGTGCTAGCCACTCAGCCACCGTGCCGCCACGCCAATGTAGACCTGTTTAATGGCATATTCTGGAACATTTTATGCAGAGCAATGACATATCTATAGAAATAAACCCCCAACTGTTATTTTTCCTTCAAATCACTACTGAAGATTTGTAAATAGTCGTATTACATCCAATTAAAGGTCCAAACAGGTTTTTTGCTTATGGAATCGATACTTGATTCAGCAAATTTTTCAAAATGGGTACAGACGCTCTATACCAGGATTGATATCGGTGCAATTTTATGTCGGCAATGATGGAACTGGGCATGTCCTTTTTACAGCTATACAACAAATGGAAAATTTCACATCACAGTACAAAATATAGTAACATGCAATATGAAAAAACAGCTGGTGGTGCTAAATGATAAAAAAGGAACCTTGTGGAAAGCCTTGTCCCCAGCGTTTCTGCTCAGGTTGGAGTGATTTATTTGTCCGCAGGCTTGTGGATCCTGTAATGGAGGATTGATTAGAAGTGACATTATGATAAGCTGCAGCCAGGCCTCATAATATCAGCCCGTTATCAGTGCACGTCGCTCATTACTTTTAATCAGGTCCATTCTCTGCTCCCACCGTGGTGTGTCTCATATAAACCCTATAGCGTTCAATTTTGAAAACAGGTGAAATATGTACAGTCACTGAAGGTTAGGGACCATTTTGTCATGTTTTTTTAGTACTGGTGTAGTCGAATTTTAGACCTGTTATAGTTCCTTGTTACATTGTTCTAATCCTGGTTTAGATCTGATGTAGTCTTATGTTTAAAGAGCCCATGTTACACTATTTTTTAATCTATTTTATAATGTTTCTTCATCAATAACATACCCAGAGTTGTGTTTTATTTCACTCACACATAGCACACAAACACTGCTTATTTCTTCTCTCAGAGTGAAAACGCCACCACCTCCACCTTGTGATATCAGGTGGTAATACAGGATGTGCTCCACTGTGTTCTCAAATTCCACACACCTTCATTGCAATCATCATTACAATCTCTAGTGAACTAAATTTAAAAAGTAGCTGTCAACTTGAAAACTTCTGCTTCATGACATTACAAGGTGGAGCATATAGGCCCTTTAAATGGATTACATAAAGAAGCGTACAGCCAGTTTATTTCTTGCTCAATTCCTGGTTGAGTCTGGACATAATCCCGATTCGGTTAGCGTGATTTTTCCTTCTTGACTTCCTTCACACGTTCACACCTGCCCATAATATTTATTGTGAGACATTTTGCAAACAGGTGAAACTCTTCCAAATCTGTGCAGCTCTTCTGTGCAAATTAGCATCATCCGTGTCCCCCCAATCGGATCCAGTGCAGGCTAATGATTCTGGGAGACAATAGATGACAGCAACATGGGAAGGAATTAGCGTTTTAGGATTTTCAACTTTTCCCTATGAGGCAGCGTGGCTCTTTTATCCGCCATTATGGGCCCAGACAATGGTGTAGTTAATCTGTTTAAGACAACACAGGGGTGAGGGAAGCGCGGCTCTGCTAATCTCGTCCCAAAGCAGAGGACATGGACTGCCTTTCACATGTTGAATCATCCCCCCCGGAGCTCAGCGTGGCCCCCCGCTGTCCTGGTGCTCCGCACAGACATGAACAACAGAAGCGATGTGTGTGGCCATGTTTAATATGGATGTCAAAGAGAACCGCATGTGTAAGGGGAACTGAAGGATGTCTGTACTGGACCTGCTTTGATTTGGCGAAATAGTTAATACCAGAAGAAATACTGTAGTAGTTGTAGTAGTACAGTAGTAGTTGGGTGACCCTGACTTAATTCTAAGGTAATTTGGCATGTCCTTGGGCAAGACATTTTACCCTTTGCCTATCTAGTTTCTGGAGTAAATCAACAATGAACTTAAAGGTGTACTATATAATGTGTAGAACTATTTTAGTTGTAGTTGTAGTAGGAGTAGTAGTAATAGTAGTAGTTGAGTAGTTGAGTGAATCAACAATGAACTTAACGGTGTACCTTATAACAAGTCAAAATATAGTAGTAGTAGTAGTAGTAGTAAGTAGTAGTCGTAATAGTAAGTAGTAGTAATAGTAATAGTAATAGTAGTAGTAGTAGTAGTTGAATGAATCAACAATGAACTTAAAGGTGTACGATATAACATGTAGAGCTATTTTAGTAGTTGGAGAAGTAGTAGTTGGGTGAATCAATGAGAAATATTGCAGTAGTAGTAGTAGTAGTAGTAGTAGTAGTAGTAGTAGTAGTATTAGTAGTAGTAGTAGTAGTATTTGAGTGAATCAACACTGAACTTAAAGGTGTACTATATAACAAGTAGAAATATTGTAGTAGTTGTTGTAGTACAGTAATAGTTGGGTTACTCTGGCTTAATTCTCAGTTCTTGGCTCCATGGAGGTGTTATTACTTGTCAATTTGCCAAGAATGTTCCACAATATGTAACATTATGATGGCCCCTGGAAATGTTTTACACTCTGCCATTAAAATTATCTATCACCATGGAGGGTTACAGGCCAGATTGATGGAGAGGCAAATTCGATCTAGAGGGCATGTATTTCAAAGTAGTTTTTCGCTGTTAAAATCTGCACTTAGAAGATAGTGTGGGACATTACAGGCAAGGCAAAGTAATAATATCTTCATAGAAACAAGCAGGCTGTGTAGTCCACCTTTAAACCAGCTTGTCACTCTTGTTAAGTGCCATTTAAATTCAAGTAATTTTTATCAGTAGGACTTGTTCCTTTTTCACATTTTATTGTTGCACATGTATGAAAACAGGGCACTTATCTACAAGAGTGGTGTATTCCCGTGGGGCGCTCTAAGAAAAATAAAGGTAACATTTAAATGGATTATCATGGAAAATATTTATAAAGATGGGAGAGACAAACAGCCTTCCACTATTTAGTTTGATCTGGGTTATGTTGGATGCTATTAAAAAGAAACACATTTTAGAAAAGCGCATTTATTTGTTGGTTGGTTTCAAAACATGGTACAATGAGTGACTTGTGAATATGGGTACTGGGAGGGGTGGGTGGAAGGAAAAGTGGGATTGTTTTTAATCACTGTAAAGCACTTTGTGTTACATTTTTGTATGAAAATCACTTTATAGATAAAGTTTGATTGATTGATCGAAGCAAAACACAACTCCGGGTATGGTTTTGGTTAGAAAACAGCATTATAACATGGCTCACAGGAGTCAATTTTGCGTAATATAGGACCTTTAATTGCATTTTATTATATCTACTACATCTGGATGCTTTGTGATATGCTCATATGTTAGCAGAAATTGCTTGAACATAACTTTTACAAAATAGACATCTTTGAATAACTGCTTGACCTTTCTATTTGAATTGAAGTGTACAAATATTACATTCTGTGACACTGTGTACATTGTGTAATATTCTCAAGTTAAACCAACAGCAGTGAGATCTCTCTTCGGGACCACCCTGTCAGTTTTTCAAACACACCCCTAACCCAACCGGGACTGTAGCAAACTATAAGTAATACATGAAACTATAGAGGGAGAAGCAAGGTTGTGTCTGCTGTTAACACCCTCTCTGCCCCTTCCATCTGCCCCGGCTGAGAATAGGGCCAAACTGGCACCTGTTATCTGCCCCACTCTGCTCTGTAAAAGACTGAGCAGCAGGGTGTCAATTAGCAGGGGCCATTTTGTAACCTTTTTGCGCGGAAGGGGGCCAAAAATGTGCTCCAACCTGATTAAATGTGGATGTTTAGTGTCAGTGTACAGGATGTATCCTCTGGAGGGACAGGAAGGTTTTAGCATTCCAAAGTCATTGGCCACAGGGTATGACATCAGAGTTGCAGAAATAGTCATAGTGAAGTATAGTGGTTGTAAGAATTGTGCCAGTGCAGTGAAGGATTTTACTACAAGGTTTTTTTGGAAGCAGTTAATTTGGAATTGTAACCGTGATTGGAGCTGTGTTAAAGTCTAAGTAGTAGTTGTGGCTACACTAAAAGAACTATAAGTAGTAGTAGCAGTTGTAATAGGAGTGATAGTAGTATTAGCAGTAGTAGTAGCCCATAGTTGGTGTTGTGTAGTTGTTTAGCCAGTTGTTGAGGTAATTAATGAAGTTATAACATCAAGAGAGTCCTTGAAGTAGTAGTGTTAATGGTAGTAGTAGTAGTTGTAGTAGCAGTAGCCTATTAGAGTACTTGAAGTAGTAGTGTTAATGGTAGTAGTAGTAGTTGTAGTAGCAGTAGCCTATTAGAGTACTTGAAGTAGTAGTATTAATGGTATTAGTAGTAGATGTGTAAATAGTAGTTGTTTTGGCTACACTAAAATGACATAAGTAGTAATAATAGAAGTAGCATTAGTAATAGGAGTGGCAGAAGTATTTTTATTAGTAGTTTTAGTAGAAATAGTAGTAGTCGTAGTAGCAGTAGTAGCGCATTAGTTAGTGTTGTTTAGGTAGGTGCACAGGTAATTTATGAAGTTATGACATTAAAAGAGTACTTGAAGTAGTAGTAGTAATAGTATTAGTTGTAGATGTGTAAGTAAGAGTTGTCGTGGCTATATTATATTAACAACAACAATACAGTATTGCAAGTATAGGGCAAGAACTGTGGTATAAGTATTAGTACTGGCATTGTAGTTATATTGTATGTTTAGTCCCATTCCAGAGGTACGTCCCTTTGGCAAACAGTTAAGAGTCTCTCATTATAAAGTCCATAGAAATTCAGTGACAGCCCATGTGACGTTCACAGTGAGTTTAAGCAGCCCAGAGGCCACAGGACTCTCCCCAGTCATTTCTGTATAATTATGAATTCATCAAGACCTCCATTTGAAAGGCAGAAGACAGTACATTTGTAGGAGCCCCTGGGTTAAAAACTGGTGAAAAATGGCATCTAAAAAAGGCATCTATAGGCGTGCGATGCATGGTTAGAGCGGAGCATTGTACAGAGAGGACCTCAGGCTGGAGCAGTAATCTTCATTTCATGGTGTGTTTGTGTCTCTGTGGATGTCACACACACAGATACAGTACAGAAGCCACGGCCCCTCCCCCTCCTCCTGCTCCTCTGCCTCTCAAAGTCCAGAGACTATTTTTAGAGCCGTGTGCAGTCCTCCCATGTCAGTTACTTTTCAATCACCCGTGTCTCTCAGTGTCTGTGTCAAACCTATGCCACACCTACACCAGTCTGCTAATACATCTGCTACAGCTGCTTTAGAAACCTGTGTACAATTTATCAAATGTGCAGCAATGACAAAAACATAAAAAATAAAAATGAGCCACCACCTGCTCTACGTGGAAATGTTATTGCATGGAATTTTCCACAATATGGCATTAAACGTATCTCTCTTGCATTTATTCAACACCAGATCTCTTTAAAAACATGCATTTTTACTGCGAGTGGGCTTGCCTCTCTACAGATCTGACCTGTAACATGGCCTGATAAAGTCACCTGCTTGCCTCCATGGTGATGCACACGTTTAATGCCAATAAACATTCCATGCAAAAAAAAAAAAAAAAGCATCTACAAAGTAATTCAAGATGCTTTAAAGAATAAGAACAATACCTGACCCTTAATTAAGTAGTGACTGAAGCATGAATCAGTCTTGATAAAATATTTATTCATTATACATTTAGTCTGTGTTTATGGTATATTAGGGGTTATTGTGGTGTTTTGAACATAGTTGGCAACTGTTTGTCATTTTTTCTCATGTAATAAGAGAAAAGTAAATGCAAGCCTATCATACCTGTGTAATGGTCTACCACTTTATATGAACAGTGAAAACTATCCACGAGACAGATACAAGCATTTTTCAAACCATGTCCATAAAAAATGAAATCCCACTGACTTGATGCTCCCTGTGTCTTTTTGAAGAATTGTGTAATATAAAAGAATGAGACTCCCCAAACTCCATAAGGCCCCATTTTGCCCTCACAACTTAGTATTTGTCTGTTGCACCATTAGGACAAAGCATTAGAATATGCAGTGAAGGCCTGATTTATGCACACAGATAAACAGAAGCCATCTTGTGACATTGACTCATTTTGATCCCATTTCCAGCACCCCTCCTCCTCGTCTGCTCCTCTCACTGTAACCCTCGCAGCGCAATCGCACATAATTCAAGCGTACATGTACACTGCCACATTCTCAAACTCATACATGTTGTCTTCTTGTGCTTGATTGGAGACTCACTGAGCATTAGTTTCTTGCCTTTCCTCTGCTGCTTTTCTGCAAATGCGCCATGTTGTCGTAGTAACACAGGGGAAATGTTGCCTTATGTGTGAAGCCAGCGCTGCAGGCTGCTCAGATGTCCCGCACTTTGGACGAGGAGAGGATGAA
This sequence comes from Paratrypauchen microcephalus, assembly GCA_036785185.1. Taxonomy (NCBI): domain Eukaryota; kingdom Metazoa; phylum Chordata; class Actinopteri; order Gobiiformes; family Gobiidae; genus Paratrypauchen; species Paratrypauchen microcephalus. The sequence goes on from JAVJIX010000010.1 coordinate 3,896,236, forward strand.
GAGACAGGCCAATGTGACAGGCGGGGTCAAAAACACACTATCTGAAAGCAAAGAGTGTTGGCAGAGGACTCTATGCTGGGTTTGATCTTAGTTAGTCTTTTAAGATGGCTTTTTGGGCTGGCAGAGTGGTTAGCCAATCCTTCTCTCTGAATTCACACAGCAAAGGTTCCATCATGTTTTATTTAGGTTTGTAATCTACTTTTGACATATTCACCATGTGTCTGGAAACTACCTCAAGACCTCAGTATCACCATGAAATGTGTTCATACAAAATAGGATCATCTGTTGGTTCACTGTTGCTTTTAGAGTTTAGACTTTAGATTTGGTCTTAGATAGTTTTTGTTTTGTCTTTATATTGTATTTTGTACACAGTCTTTTTGCACTGCTTGGCTGGAGAAAAACAAAATTTCGATTCACTATATGTGACCAGCCGTGGCAAAACCAGACACAAGTTGTCCCGGAGGCGTTTTGAGTTATTCACAGATTCTGAAATCATGATAATATGACTCACCCCATAAGAAAGAGAATGCGTTCACCTCCCGTGTTGCCGTGTTGTCCGATAATTTGCGTATCCACGTGTATGTGCGTATTGCGTATCTCCACGGACTTTCGGCAGCTAAATTATCTGGAGCTCCGGAGAAACAGACATACCCCGAACGTGTTCCGTGTCCAGAGGCGAGAGTTCCTTCTTACGTAGCATAACGTAGCAAGTTAAGCATTTTCTCCAGTTTCACTGTCCTTATTCTCTTGAAATGCTGTGTACATATTCACAAGGCTTGCTCACAGCTGATTGGCAAACAGGGGCAAACACAACAGCGCTAATCGTTATGATTGGCAGGAGTGCGATCGGTGGGTAATTATGGTGATTTATACATGCCCCCTTTTCTTTCCGAAAAACAAGCCAATTTAAAATACAAAATGTAGGCTTTTAATGCTACAAATGATGTTATCTGAAACATGGCTTCTTCATTATCTCAACTAGCACATTCTGCAAAAAAACGAAAATCACAAATTAAAAAAAACAAAAAAACAACAACAACCTATAAACGTCATTTTCTCAGTTTCATAAATGCCGAGTTGAAGCAGTTTTTCACGTAGTTGGACATATATGTCGAACACATGGCAGAATTGACAATAAAGCTGACTTTGAACTTTTTGAACATTGAACTGAAAAGAAAGGCAGTTTATATCAAGATAAAACAATAGCTTGTGTCAAAGTCGGGTGACACTTTAGTGAATATAAGTGGTCAAAATGAGTTTCCTTCACAGGGTGGCTGGGTGCTTCCTTAGAGATCGAGTTAGGGGCTTAGTCACACGGGAGGAGCTCGGAGTAAAGCCACTGCTCCTCCACATTGGGAGGAGCCAGTTGAGGGGCTCGGACATAATAAATAATAAAATAAAATAATAAAAATGGCTGAACTCTGCTCCAAATCGGTTGAAGATCTCTTGATTAAAAAGACCTGAGTTGGTCATGAACAATTTGAGACGGCTCTTGATTTTTTTGTACAATTTGATTAATTGCACAGCCTATAACATTGAGAAAGGTTGAAAAGAGTAAATTAAAAAAGCTAAACTGTATAAGAAATTTAGCTTTCTCAATCTCTGTTTCACAACCTACAAAAACTGTGAAATATTCTCTCTGAAATCTCAACTCAGTACAGTTTTGAAGAGTGATAAACCTGTCGTGCCTTTGTGTGTTGGTGCAGGCTTCACTAAAATGCCAGACATGTTAGCGCAGTGCTCTCACTCCCTTTAGATTTTGTTGAGTTCATTTTTAGACAGAAATTAATTATACATCACACTTGGCATCTGCAGACACTTCTATGACCTTTACATTTTCTCGGTTAGACACAAGAAAACCTCGCCACATTGTAGTTTAATGCAATTTTAAACAGAATAAGACCTATTTAGACTCTTGTTATGACTACATCTTAATCTGTGTAATAGACTTGGTCACGTATGCTGCAGTAATTCATTGTGATTTGTATTCAACACCACAGCAGCTCATTTACTTAATTATCACACCTCTCATATACACTCTATCTGTTCGGTTCAGCTACTGTATATCAAAATAGATTCTATATTGTGTGGTAGGCTTGATAAATGAAGCTATATGTACATGTATTTTCAAAGGTTGACCAATTAGTACTACTGTGAAAAGTGACAAGTAAAGTCGCCATGACACCTGTAAAGACAAGGGTTTTATACTAGAAGCGAATTAACAAATTGCGATTGAGAGATGTCAATTAAAAGCTTGGAAAATAATGTTCTTGGTAGCTGACAATGGAAAAATTAGGTGTGTGTGTGAGTGTTTTTAGAAAATTGTTGAACTATCATGCTGGACATCTGATTAAAGGTGCACTATGTAACTTTTTAGTTGGGGTTCCATCACATGCTTATTTCTATTAATATGTAATTGCTCTGCTTGGAATGTTCCACTGTATAACATTAAACAGCTCGACCTTACTTTTATTCAGTTACAGATCTCCATGCAGATAGAAAGGTTTTATACCATACTCTGAAACATTCCAAATACAGGGGGTCCTCGGGTTACGACGTTGATCCGTTCATAAGACGCGTCGTAACCCGAATTTCGTCGTAAGTCGGATTTTGCCTTTGATCTCCCAACCAAAGCACCAATAACCTTTCCATCTCAATAATTAGACCACTACGCTGCTTGGTTATCACTGCCGCTTTCATAGGAGCAGATCAGAGCCCACATCAGGTACTTCCTCCCACATTGGGAAGCACAGGAGGCGGTCTTCTCTGCCCTAAAACCACAACAGAGCGTATTCTTCCACCGTGCGCCGCGCGCCGTTCGCGTTTGTTTACGTCACTTACCACGCTAAACCGCGTAAGACGGAATGGCGCGTAATAATATATATATTTTTTTAATGGGGGCGCGTTCGTAACCACGAAACGTCGTAAGTCGAGACCGTCGTAACCCAAGGACCCCCTGTAATGCAATAACATCTCCAAGGAAAAAAGCATTTGACGGCCCCTTTACCAAAAAAATTACACAATGCACCTTTAACTAAAGTAGTTTGGTCACACTGTGTTGAAATTGTGTTGTGTTAGTTGACAGAAGATCTTTTTAAGCATCTTTGCAGGATTATGGCAGTTATTTCATAAAATGTGTTGCAGACCATTTTAAACACATTCTAGCAATAACTAGTGTTTTTTCTGACTTTTCACATCTCAAAAATCCATATTACTGATCCCCGGCCTTTACTATAATGCTAAAGCTATACAGGCTTTGATAAGGACTGGGAGCTGACACTGGACAGAGAAAAGTGAAGGGCGTCCACGAAGAACATTTCCCCAGAACAAGTGTCCATGTTAAACTTGACACTCCCTGCTCCGTCATCCCACTCCTCCCACTCCTCCCTGTGCTATTTTGGTCTCCTCCTCTTCCTCCTCCTCTCTATCCTCCTCTCCCTCCTCATTATATATTGAAATGAGGTCTTCATTTCAGTTTTGAGTGTAAGTCATTTTTGGAATGCATACAGTACAATGTGACAAAAACAAAACAATACAATAAAATAAAATATTGGGTAAGTCATTTTTGCCAGTTATTAAAAATAAACAAACTAAATATTATTATATAATGATTAGAATACTGTTATTGCTCTAATATACATTATGTGATATCTTGTACACACTATAGATTTGCCTGTCTTCTCAGGCATGTTATTTTCTTTTCCTCCCATAGACTGTATATATAAGATAAGATAGGAAGTGAGCATGGGTGCAATTCCGAGCCGGAAGTGCCTCCAATTGACTTTACATTGAAAATTGTCACCCTTCTCTCTGTAACTTTTGCCCTTAAAATGATCATATTAACCTGCTCTACATGATCCTGTATTTTTCTTTTTTATTTTGCTATATTGTCCATAAATACATTTCTATTCCTGGCTCCAAATTTGCTCCTATAACTGCTAGCCTTGTGAGCTTCATTTGACTGGATGCTATGGGTGATGTCACACTCCCTTAGCCCATGTCTTTAAACAGTTTTTGCTTCCAGCATCCAAATACCTGCATTATAATTAACAAGTCCAAAGTGAATGAATGCGAGTGGTACTTCTCATTCATATCTGATGCTGTGTGTTGGTTGCTCCAGGCTGGGCCCACTCTTGGAGCTGTCAAACACCCACAATATCAGCTCGTGTTGCGGGCAGTCTCCTCCGATCCTTCCCCTTCCCTCCTTGGTTCTTTTGCTTGTCTCCCCTTATCACACACTTCATCTCAGAGTGTTTCATTGTGTTGTCCTTGTATGAGGCACCTTTGGGCACGAATCCAGACATCTAAAAAATATCGCTAACTTGTACTCCCCTTCCCGCCTGCCAGTCCGCCCTCCCACTCCCCAGACACCCCCCCTTCCCCTGGCTCAGGGAACATGGAGGATCACAGTTGTACCTTTTGAGTGTCCTCTCTTGCCTTTGTGTCGTTCCCTACAGCAGAGGCAGTCAGCATGTTTTTCTTATGGGCTCAGTGTTGCAGCAACAGCATGATGGGAGCAGGGGACTGTGTGGATCAAAAATAACCTCATGTATTTAAGCCTACGGTGCATTCAGGATTGAGGATTGCCTTAACTGTAGTTTTAACTTAAGGTCATTTTTCTTTTAGTAAGACCGAAACTTAGATTATACAGGGGGTCCTCGGGTTACGACGGTCTCGGGTTACGACGTTTCGTGGTTACGAACGCGCCCCCATAAAAAAAAATATGTATATATTACGCGTCATTCCGTCTTACGCGGTTTAGCGTGGTAGGAGATGTAAACAAACGCGAACGGCGCGCGGCGCACGGCGGAAGAATACGCTCTGTTGTGGTTGTAGGGAGAAGAAGACAGCCTCGTGTGCGTGCCCAATGTGGGCGGAAGTACCTGATGTGGGCTCTGATCTGCTCCTATGAAAGCGGCAGTGATAACCAAGCAGCGTAGTGGTCTAATTATTGAGATGGAAAGGTTATTGGTGCTTTGGTTGGAAGATCAAAGGCAAAATCCGGTTTACGACGAAATTCGGGTTACGACGCGTCTTAAGAACGGATCAACGTCGTAACCCGAGGACCCCCTGTATTGAATTGCAATTAGACCACATATTGTGAGCTATGTCAAAATTATATGGTTATACCTTAAAAGTCCTACATTACACAAAATGGAATTTTCAAATTAACAACTATTTTACCATTTGTTTAGAAAAGATTGTCAATTCCCCTGATTATCCAAATGATTCTAGTGAATGTATATGGAGTTTAAAAACAGTGGAGTACTTCCTGTTTTACCACATGACATCACAAGATGGAATAGTGTGTTTTCTGTTTGAGAGACAAACTCAGCCTAAATATGCAGGATTTGTGTGTTAAACTGTGTGAAAGAAACAAAACAACGGTATGTAAGGGTAAGAGTATGTTTTTGATGAGGAAACATTAGAACATGGTTTTGAAAATAACGTAATATGGGCCTTAAAAAAAAAAAAAAAAAAAGGAAAGCCTCCCATTCCCCAATGCCGGGTGCACCCAGGAACCCAGCTCTCTATTTTAGAAGAAGAAGAAGTGACTTTATTGATGTCACACAGGAGAAATTCTCTGCATTTAACCCATCCTGTTATTAGGAGCAGTGGGAAGCACATTACTGTGCCCGGGGAACATCTCCATGATCTTCTTGCTTCAGTTTGGTCAGGACCTAAGCTGGAGGATTTTACCTATGGTGATCATGTGTGCCCCCAGACCATGCATGCAAACTCCACACAGAACTGTGCGACCCGGGGATTGAACCCGGAACCTTCTTGCTGTGAAGCATGAGCTCTAGCCACTGTGGCATGGTCTGTTAGATTGATATACACTAATGTACCTAGAGGAAAACCACTCAGACAAAGCTATGCAAATGTAGAAAATAAATAAATAAAACAAGGTGTATAAATAAATACTATTAAAGGTCCCATGGCATGAAATTTTCACTTTCTGAGGTTTTTGAACGTTAATGTGAGCTCCCCTACCCTGTTTAGGCCCCCCCCCCCCGGTTAAAAGTTGTGAAATGTCTAAACTGAGCATTTGCGATCCTTTTCTGCGTTACAAAAAATCGAAGCTCAAACGGGCGATTTTGAATAAGGCACCTTATTGACGTCAGATCGAAAAAAGAAGTGCAATTGCAGTTCCACCCCCGTCTGTCTGAACGCAGTGTCTCTGTAAATCACGCCCAGAGAGTTTGGACTGCGAATGCGCTAGGCAATGCGAAATGCGTTTTTTAATTTGCCTGGAGGCACGTCCGAGTGTTTCTAGGCTCGGAAGTCCTTTATCTTTATTTATCTTTATTATCTTTATTTTATTCTATTTTATTTATTGCATGTTAAGTGTTGGTTTACATTCTGCTCCAAGCACCGCAGCAATTTCCTAATGTTGTGAACTTGTTCAAACATATGGCATTAAAACCTTTCTGATTCTGATTCTGATTCTGATCTGAGCCTCTGGACCTTTGAACAGCAGTGGTTTAATTTTATTTTATGTGGAAATGTGTTTATTTTTCAATGGAACGCTTCAAATCTCTCCCCCCGTGCAAAAACAAGGATCAGCTGTGGGCTCTGAGCTCTGAGCGGAGAGTTTGGCCACGCCCCCACCCTCTACTATTGGCCATCTCTTTTCTCCTCATTTGCATTCAAGCAACAACGCCCAGAATAAAGAGTTTGAGAGAGATATTTATGACTCTTTCTCATCTTATCTCTGTTTCTCATGCACTGAGTGTTGATTTTGAAGAAGGATTCATTTACAGTATTAGGGAACCATTAAAGAGCCATATAAAAGCATCAAGAAGTACCATGTCATGGGATCTTTAAATACAATTTTACACACACACACACACACACACACACACACACACACACACACACACATACACGTGTGTGTGTACAGACCACAGATGTTAAGACACGAAAGCTCCTGACCATGCATGGAGGGTTCCATCCCAAATCCAGCACCCTGAGACTGTACACAAGCCGGAAGGAAGGAGGCCGAGGACTAGTAAGTGTGTGAACCACTGTCCAGGATGAAGCATCCAAAATCCATAAGTACATCAAGGACAAGGCCCTGACAGATGATGTACTCAAGGAATGCCTCAGACAGTGGAGTGCAGAGGAAGAGGTGCTGGAGGGACCATCATGGCAGGACAAACCCCTACATGGGGCGTACCACTGAAACATAACTGAAGTGGCTGATATCAAGAAATCTTATCAATGGCTGGAGAGGGCTGGTCTGAAGGACAGCACAGAGGCCCTCATCCTGGCTGCACAGGAGCAGGCCTTGAGCACCTGGGCAATAGAGGCCCAGATCTACCACACCAGACAAGACCCAAGGTGTAGGCTGTGCAAAGAGGCTCCTGAGACACTCCAGCACATAACTGCAGGGTGTAAGATGCTGGCAGGGAAAGCATACATGAAGCGACACAACCAAGTGGCGGGCATAGTGTACAGAAACATCTGTGCAGAGTACAGGCTGGAGACCCCAAGGTCAAGGTGGGAAACACCTCCGAAGGTTGCGGAGAATGACCGAGCCAAGATCCTGTGGGATTCGCAGATACAGACTCTCAGAATGGTGATGGTGAACCAACCAGACATAGTGGTGGTGGATAAACAACAGAACAGAGCTGTGGTGGTGGACATCGCAATACCAAGCGATGGTAACATCAGGAAAAAGGAACACGAAAAACTAGAGGCTCAAGGAAGAGCTGGAGAAGGCCTGGAAGGTGAAGGCATCAGTGGTGCCCGTGGTGATCGGAGCACTTGGGGCAGTAACCCCCAAACTGGAGGAGTGGCTACAACAGATCCCAGGAAAAACATCAGACATCTCAGTCCAGAAAAGTGCAGTACTAGGAACAGCAAAGATACTGCGCAGAACTCTCAAGCTCCCAGGCCTCTGGTAGAGGACCCGAGCTGGATGAGGCAAACTGCATGAAATTTCAATATTATTTTAGTACTTTTATAGTAATTTTACATTTTTGTCTGAATTTGAGGTTAAGGTGACAGAGTGGATAGCCCTTAGCCCTCGTGTCCCTTGGCGAGGATCTTATTGTTTGCTTTCTGAGTCAGTTCTGGCATGAGTTTGTTAACAGCATAGAGCGACTGCATTATGAGTGCAGTGGGCCCTTAGAATTTGAGCAGAGTGATCCATCTTCTGTGTGAATGGGATGTCCCAGCTGTGGAAACCCTAGGGGAGCAGTTGTAGGACAATGAATGCAAATTTAGTTTGGTCTCTGGAGTTACTGTGTTTGGGCCAAGGAGGGACTGGTTTAGTGATGGGATAGGACACTTAAGGCCAGCTGCCAGAGTTAATATGTTTACATGGACTTTGATCAGAAATTAAAAGCCAAGGAACTAATCACTCTTATGTTGTAATTACGTGGTGGAAAAACTTGTTAAAAGGCCCATATTAAATTGTTTTCTGGTCTATGTTATGTTTTCTGATCTATGTTATCTGTTTAATGTTGTTTCCTCATCACAAACATATCTGGAGCTGTGTTTTGTTGCATTCACATGTTTAACACACAAACCCTGAATATTTAGGCTGTTACACCTTGTGATGTCATATGGTAATACAGGAAAGTGCTCCACTGTGTTTTTAAACTCCATACACCTTCATTACAATCATTTGGATCATTTCAGCCCTGGAATTGACAGTGTCTGTTGAACTAAAAGGTTAAAGGTAGCTTTTAACTTAAAAACTACCACCATATGACAAGGTGAAACAGAGCATTTTGAGCTTTGAGGATGCAAACAGCATAATAACGCAGGATTAGCTTACTTACATGAAATTAATGAAGTTAATTGAAGTTGAATAAAACAAAACACAACTCCAGATATATTCTGAAGACGTCACACAATTATAACATGGCTAAAAGAGTCCATTTAGCGTAATATAGGACCTTTAATAATTAAAGGCAAAATATTTTTCCTTGTATTCAAACCACATGTTAAAATCTTACAAAGGACTTAGTGGAGTGATTTATCCAAATATATCTCCTTAGCCCACACAGACAGACCCACAGAGGTGCACACACAGGCAGACAGTGTGTCAGCAGACCTAAGAGCTCCTGTTACTCCGTCTGGCCCTCCACGGACACCTCTCCACACCGCTTAGCTCCAGAACAACACAAAACAAAAGGGTGAAAAATGCACTGAAAAAAAAAGAAAAGAAAAAAAAGAAAAACACCACCATATGTGTCATGTGTCGCATTCAGAGACAAGACGTGGTTTGTATCCATGACAACGAGCAGCCAATCACAGACAGAGGAGAGAGGAGTTAGACCAGAGACACAGGCAGCAGAGCCATGTCACAGAGGGGAGGTTTTAATAGGAACATGTTGCTAAAGTGCTAAAGGAAGGTCTATATAATTTACACTGTAATGACCAGGAATGCATTATAGACAACATTAGAGATTCTTTTAACCATTCAAAATTAAATTGTGGAAGCAGGCTGAATTTCGATTAAACTTACCATATAGAAATTTATCGTCTGTCAGTCAATTCCACATGAAAGCTACACTGTAACTGTGTAACTTTTCGAGAGGGGTCTGGCTGCAAACCTCCAGTGTGGGACCTGTTCCTGTGCAGGCTCCAGTGTCAGGCCACCAGTGAGAGTCCAGCCAACCCAGCGGCGAAAAATTGTTTATTTCGCTTCTCCACTGTTTTGCTTATCATAGTCCTGGCCGTGTGCATTATCTAGCAGCAGCTTAAAGGTTTATTTGAAATTACTTCTGAGCACTTGGATTTTACCCCATTAGGACAAATTTGTCGCTGGAATAATCATGGTAATCCCACAAATGAACAACATGAAAAGTGTTATGTATTTAAGAAACTAATATCTTTCACGTTACAAAGTTGATCAATTAAAAATAAATGCACAGAGTTTTCTTTTCGTTAACTTGATTTTATTTTAAAGTTTGTTGTGCACACTTCCGGTCCCAACTGGCCTCACGCTGGAGGTACGCCTGACACAGGAGCCTGCACAGGAAGAGGTCCCATGCTGGAGGTCTGCACCCAGACCCTCTTGAACTTTTCTGGTGATGGGTTCATCATCTGCTTGTTCCCAAGGAGATGTGATTGCTCTTCTCGAAATGTTCCACAGTATGGCATTAATCTAAGAAAAACTTTTGTGCTTCAGTATGTTTATTAGACTATAGAACAGTTTGCCAGTCAAATTAAAAGAAGGTGCAAATATAAAACTGCTCAAAAAGGATGACAATGAATAGTCGTTGTGAGATATGAAAGAAATGTAATGCAAAAGGGTAATAATATTGCATAAACAAGATTTAATAGAAGAATAATGTAAAGGAAAGTTTGGGGAAAAGGGGTGGAAATAAATAAGTTTACTTCTACCCACTCCTTTTCAAACATAATTCATTGTATATAAATATGAATCCTCATTATTATAATCGTTATATGCCTTGATACTGTTTTTCTATGCATGTTTGAAATAAACAACAAACAAACAAATTGAATCTATCTGCACTCAGACAGGAATGTGATGCCGCCAGGCCAATTTACAGGTAGATCTGTGGAGAGGCAAGTCCACTCACAGTATACACACAGAATGCATGTACACTCAACAAAAATATAAACGCAACACTTTTGTTTTTGCTCCCATTTTTTCTGAGATGGACCCAAAGATCCAAAATTCACTCCAGATACACAACACTACCATTTCTCTCAAACATTGTTCACAAATCTGTCCAAATGTGTGACAGCGAGCACCTCTGCCCCGCCGAGACAATCCACCCCACCTCACAGGTGCGCCACATCAAGATGCCGATCCGACATCATGACCAGTGCACAGGTGTGCCTTAGACTGCCCACAATAAAAGGCCACCCCGAAATGTGCATTTCTTTTGCTTTATTGGGGGTCTGGGGACTCAGAACCAGTCAGTATCTGGTGTGACCACCATTTGCCTCATGCAGTGCAACACATCTTCTTCGCATAGAGTTTATCAGATTGTCAATTGTGGCCTGTGGAATGTTGGTCCACTCCTCTTCAAAGGCTGTTATGGACGAAGAACACAGGTGCATTTTATTGATGGCATTTTGAATGCACAGAGATACCGTGATGAGATCCTGAGGCCCATTGTTGTGCCATACATCCATGAACATCACCTCATGTTTCAGCAAGATAATGCACGGCCCCATGTTGCAAGGATCTGTACACAATTCTTGGAAGCTGAGAATGTCCCAGTTCTTGCATGGTCAGCATACTCACCGGACATGTCACCCATTGAGCATGTTTGGGATGTGCTTGACCGGCGTATACGACAGCGTGTACCAGCTCCCACTAATATCCAGCAACTTCGCACAGCCATTGAAGAGGAGTGGACCAACATTCCACAGGCCACAACTGACAATCTGATAAACTCTATGCGAAGAAGATGTGTTGCACTGCATGAGGCAAATGGTGGTCACACCAGATACTGACTGGTTCTGAGTCCCCAGACCTCCAATAAAGCAAAAAAAAAAATGCACATTTCGGGGTGGCCTTTTATTGTGGGCAGTCTGGGGCGCACCTGTGCACTGGTCATGATGTCGGATCGGCATCTTGATGTGGCGCACCTGTGAGGTGGGATTGTCTCGGCGGGGCAGAGGTGCTCGCTGTCACACATTTGGACAGATTTGTGAACAATGTTTGAGAGAAATGGTAGTGTTGTGTATTTGGAGTGAATTTTGGATCTTTGGGTCCATCTCAGGAAAAATGGGAGCAAAAACAAAAGTGTTGCGTTTATATTTTTGTTGAGTATATATAGATACAGAGAATAATAAAACACTATTGTTGACTAAATGCAAGATAGATAGGTTTAATGCCATATTGTGGAACATTCACAGAGGCAATGAACATGGACTACTATGTGCACTCTGATCTGACCTCTTAAAATTTTGTTTCAATCCTGCAGAATGCTTAATCTTATAGAATTAGGCATACAATTGTAGCATACATACTTGCGAGATATGATGTTTTCCTAGCGTGTTGATTCTGTGATAATGAATACAAATACAACTAGAGCAGCTTCTTGGCATGTAATATTTAAAACGCAAGAACTACCACCGCAGCAGCTGGTCCACATCTTCTCTGCTCATTCAAATGGCACGCCTCAAATCAAGTGTGAAACATGAAACATATCTAAATGAGGAAAAACATCATCTAACCATGTAATTAACCTCAAGAGTAATACTGGCGTAGCTTCCTCATGCTAGTGGTGATCTGTCTTGTGTCTGAGAGGCAGTGGAGTGAAGGTTCTGCATTTGTTAACTCAACTCAGTGTTTCAAGTGAATGGTTATCTTCCTTCATTACTATTACAGCTAAATCACCATCTGTCTGGATCTGCTACAAACGAGGACTGATTGTGTATTGATTCATCTGCAAGCCACGCCGATCATAAACAGTGAAAGAAATGCTCCTTCCTCTGTAAATAACCAAACTTGCTTTTATAAGATGCATTGTGTAACTTTTCTGGTGGCGGGTCCATCAAAATGCTTTTCTCCATTGAGATGTTATTGCTTTGTCTGGAGTGTTTCACAGTATGGTATTAAATCTTTGTATCTTCATGGACACCAGACCAAGCTACAGGTCAGATCTGTGGAGAGGCAACCCCGCTCACTGTCAGAAGGCCTGTTTTTATAGGTGTTTTTGAGCTATACAGGGATGAAAGAGTTCCGTCTTTTAGCGGATCTCCGCTTTTTTTTCAGCCGTTTATCTGTGCAAATTCGTTGAGAAAGATTTTGGGTGTGTATATATATATATGTATAGTTGTGTTTAGGGTCGCCAACCGTCCCTTGAAAAACAGAATCGTCCCGTATTCAGAACAAAAGTACGTGTTTCGTATTAAACTTCGTATTAAACTGCGGGCCACGCGAGCCCGTGTCTGGAGCCGCGGACCGAGCGAGGGAGCGCAGCTCTTTCGCAACAGCGTGTACCATTGCGTGTACACAGGTTAAACTTTATAAAACATCCTATACCTCATCCTACCTGCCCGTGCCTCACTTAACGCATCGCTCCTCGCTTTTTCACCTGTGCCTTTTAGCGCGCATAAGCTCCTCCTCAATGCGGTCTGATTAGACAAAGTGCAAAGCAAAAACAAATCCAATATATACTACTAGTAGGCCTACCTGTTAATAAAATGTGTTTTTTTTTTGTACTTTTATGTACAGTTTTACTTTATTGCTAACATATAGCGTGACTAGCGTGACTTTCCGCTTTTTTCTTGATTGGCCACTTTCATCCCTGGCTATAAATTCAGATATTGAGATACTTAAAGTCAAAGTATCAATATAATAAAGAAACCTAACCTAATATCGGTATCAGAACTGAAAAAGCTACATTGTATCCCTAGCGATTATCAGGTTTGATGGTTTAGTCCCAGTTCTGACCAATGTTAATGGGCAAGACACTTCACTTAGCTGGCCTATATATGAATTTGGTGTGTCGGCTTGTAAAGGCGCAGAGTGGCTGGGCGCACCCTTAGAGATAGGGCGAGGAGCTCAGTCACACGGGAGGAGCTCGGAGTAGAGCCGCTGCTTCTCCACGTTGAGAGGAGCCAGCTGAGGTGGCTCGGGCATCTGTTTCGGATGCCTCCTGGACGCCTCCCTCGGGAGGTGTTCCGGGCATGTCCCACCGGGAGAAGGCCACAGGGAAGACCCAGGGCGCGCTGGAGGGACTATGTGTCCCGGCTGGCCTGGGAACGCCTTGGGGTCTGGGGTGAGGGAGGTCTGGGTGTCCCTGCTTAGACTGTTGCCCCCGTGTCCCGGCCCCGGATAAGCGGAAGAAAATGGATGGATGGATGGCTTGTAAAAGCTATGAAAGCCTAAGAGCTTTATAGAATAGAATAAATATTTTCTTGGTTTATTCTGCTATTTTTTGTTGCAGTGCCTGGTTGTTTTTAATGATTCTGTCTGGTTTACTGGAATTATACTGCTTAATTATTATGTTTGCAGTATCATAAAATAAAATAGTTTCAGTGTTATAGTTTATAGCAATATTTCTTTGCACCAATATATCGGGCTTCAAAATTTGTAATCGTGACAGGCCTAGTACCAATATGGCAGCAGATGACTGAAATAGCAAAAATAAAAACATAAAAATAATATAATTGTCTTGAAAATGGAATTTGTTTCTCATTGTAATTCTAATTTAATAAATTATTCATGGATGGAGCTGTGTCTCATTATCAACAGCTTTTTTTTTTAACCATCTGGCAGACCCGTTTATTCATTCAGTGTAGATGTAGCTGGGTCTTTTCTGCAGTCTTACCCATGAATACAACAGCATGTATGAAACCTGTGACCATCTGGTTACTGGACGTGATTCAACCCACAATGCCACTATTGTCCTATTGGAAGGTTCTCCTATTGGAAGAGAACCACATCTTTGAATCAATTTTGTAGGAACACAGCTGATAATATCCATATATTACAGTGAAATTATCCTTTACACCCACAGATTGTTTATCGTAACGGTGCACTATGTAACTTTTCTGGTGTCATGACATTACTTTGCCTGGAATGTTCCATAGTACAGCATTAAACTAATCTGTATTCATGGAGACAAGTTGATGCCACCAGGACAAGGCTCATAGTTATTAATGTTTACTAGATATTTTTGAGCACTAATGTTTGAGTAATTCTTTATTATTGGTCTGTCTACATCTCCAAAGCTCAAAATACTCTGTTCCACCTTGTGATGTCATGAAGCAGTAGTTTTAAAATTAACAAAACTAACTGAACTCACGGTTTTGCGATCATCTCCCCCACATTCACCACCATATTTTCGTCCAGTCAGATCACCTCACCTCCTTCAAAATCATAAACAAACTCGAGCCAATAAAGATGTTTTGACGGAGGCCTGCCGAAGAGAAAAGGCTCAAAGACTCATGGGAAATCAGCGTCTTAATTAAGCAGGCCTGGATTCTGTCACTGAGCGTGGGATTATGGGCCCCGCTCATTATAGTTCTGATTATTGCCTTTTCTCAGCAATCGCAGAAAAGCACGTAAACACATTTGTCAGTGAGTTCCTGTAATTTTACTACACACTCAGCAGCAACTTTAATATTTCATACTAAAGTCAGGTCAAAGTCTACATTTACTTAAAGGTCCCATGGCATGAAATTTTCACTTTCTGAGGTTTTTGAACGTTAATGTGAGCTCCCCTACCCTGTTAGTCCCCCCCCCTGGTTAAAAGTTGCGAAATGTCTAAACTGAGCATTTGCGATCCTTTTCTGCGTTACAAAAAATAGGAGCTCAAACGGGCGATTTTGAACAAGGCACCTTGTTGACGTCAGATCGAAAAAAGAAATGCAAATGCAGTTCCACCCCCGTCTGTCTGTACTCAGCGTCTCTGTAAATCACGCCCAGAGAGTTTGGACTGCGAATGCGCTAGGCAATGCGAAATGCGTTTTTTTATTTGCCTGGAGGCACGTCCGAGTGTTTCTAGGCTCGGAAGTCCTTTATCTGAGCCTCTGGACCTTTGAACAGCAGTGGTTTAATTTTATTTTCTGTGGAAATGTGTTTATTTGTCAATGGAACGCTTCAAATCTCTCCCCCCGTGCAAAAACACGGAAATGGATCAGCTGAGAGCTGACAGCGGAGAGCGGAGAGTTTGGAAACGCCCCCACCCTCTACTATAGGCCAGCTCGTTTCTCCTCATTGGCATTCAAGCAACAACGCCTATAATGGAGTGTTCCAGAGTGACATTTATGACTCTTTCTCATCTTATCTCTGTTTCTCATGCACTGAGTGTTGATTTTGAAGAAGGATTCATTTACAGTATTAGGGAACCATTAAGGAGCCATATAAAAGCATCAAGAAGTACCATGTCATGGGATCTTTAAAGTACTCCATATCACGCTATTTTCTGATCTATATTATAATGTTGTTTCTCATCACAAACATACCTAGAGTTGTGTTTTGTTTCATTCACACATGTTTAACACACAAACCATGCACATTTAGGCTGAGTTCTTCTCTCAAACAGAAAACACTCTGTTCCACCTTGTGATGTCACAGGATGTGCTCCACTGTGTTTTTTTTTAAACTCCATACACCTTCACTAAAATCATTTGGATCATTTCAGCCTTGGAAGTGTTAATCTCTACTGAACAAAAGGTAAAAAGGTAGCTGTTAACTTCACTAATAATAACAAAAGGACTACTCAGACATGTGTGAATGAAAAAACAAAACAAAACAAAAAAAAAAACAACTCCAGGTATGTTTCTGAGAAGGAAACGGAATTCTAAGGAGTCAATTTTATATGCACTTGTAGTTCAGTAGATTCTCTAGTCAGTGGAGCTACAGGTGAAAGCATTGAAAGCAATGCAATGACAACCCTGAAGGCCCAGTCACTTCCATCTGGTTTAGTTTTATTTACCAGTGGAAAAATGGAGTAGAAAAACCATTGTGGGCTTGAAGCGGTCTTTATTGAAGTGTATCGAGGCAGGAGTAACCAACACTTTGAGAAAACCTCCTCCGGGCAAGTCCACATGTGTCTCACTTGCGCTTAAATATAGTGTTATATAAGAGATGGCAAAAGCAGAAGGCACTGTGGTTGGATTTAGTTTGATACATTTGAAATTTTTGTTTGTTTGATAAATTTGATCAAATTTATTTAATTTGATAAATTTGATAAATGCAGTTTGGACAGTAGCAACATTTTTGTAGTAGAGGAAAGTTATTATAGTTTAGTTTTTTTAAATTACAGTAATTATAGGTTTCCACATTTTTGAAACTCAGGTGCTGCACAGATTTTTAGTTTTGTGCATTGTGTAACTTTTCTAGTAGAGGGTCTGTCAAATGCTTTTCTTCATGGAGATGTTATTGCTTGGTCTACAAGCATTAAACCTTTTCATGACCAAACCAAGGGTCAGATCTGTGGAGAGGCAACTCCGCTCACAGACAGAATGTCTGTTTTTACAGGTATTTTTGAGCTATAAAACCACCTATAATTGAATAAATGTAAGGTAAATCTGTTTAAGGTCAGACTGTGGAGCATTCCAAGTAGAGCAATGATATATCCATAGAAACAAGCAGGTGACGGACCCCCAACCAAAAAGTCCCCTTTGAGAATGGCAATTAGACTGGCTGGGTACGTTTTCAAATCAAGATTCAGCTCACAAATTGTAAATTTGACAAAATTAGCCTAAATGTTCAAGAGAAATATCCCAAAGCAGGGGTCGTTTTTCAGGCCAGGGACCCCCAAACAGATGGCGAACTGGGCCAGGGACCCCCTACTATATATACGGCATAGAATTGTGTTTTATATTAAATTGAGCTTAGTGTCATGTATAAACATTGCTACTCTGTTATGGTACATCCAATACAAGGAAATAATACACAGGTTAATACTGTATTTTACACTATAAAATATAAAATTATATTATTTTAAAGTGAAATCAAAAGATTTCGCGACCCCCCTGCAGTACCTCCGGGACCCCCCTAGGGGGGTCGCGACCCCCCTGTTGAAGACCTCTGTCCCAAAGTAAAACAAGAATCACATTTCACAACATGGTTCAATTCAACTTATTTTTGTATAGCCCAAAATCACTTAAAATGTTAATTTAACCAACGGAAAATGAAAATCAAACAGTGGAACAATATTTGGTCAATAAAGTAGATTAACCAACATTTACGTAGTTGTACATGTCTCAACTATATTACATCTTTTGAATATGGAAAGGTTCTTCACAAAATCCTTTTAATCAGATAGGTATTTCTGGTTTCTTAAGACAAACATCCAGTCTTTATTTACACTTGAGCTGCTGAGCCACTGATGCTAATGTGTGAAAATGAACAGAGATGTTATTAGCTGTAGTGGTGAAACATGGCACCCTCTCACTCCACTGACAGACAGAGTGGCAGCAAGGGCTTCTGGGTAATGATTTGAGGATTCACACCTCTCCCTGGACCCTGCTTTATCCCCAGAGTCCCCCATGACCCCACTGATAAGAGACAAACATAACAAAAGTCTAATCACACTACTGAACTACTGACACTACAAATACTGCAGCTCCCACTACTGCAACTGCTACTACAGCAGCTGCAGTAGCACTGCTACTACGAGTAATAGCATTGCAGTGCTACTAATACTTTGTTATTGCAATTACATCCTTCATTTTTCAATCTGAAGATAAGAAAAGATAAGCCTTTATGTATCTACTGCAAAGTTCTTTTAGTACCTTCAAATAAATATTCCGAATAGCACCCTGATGTATGTCTATGTGTGTTAGTGTTCCTTTGCTTTGGAGCCAAATAAAACAAAGTGCAGTTCAGAGAGACTGTATTCTCCACCTCCACCCTCAGATCCTTCAAAAACACTTCTAGTCTTTGGTCTCCTCAGGATCTGTTTACTCCAAAAGTTAAATAATATAACTGAGAGACTTTAGAGGAAGCTGAGATTTCTGATTTCAACTTGTTTTTTTCTGCTGCGAGACTACAACTACTGAGGTGAAAAAAGTAATGCAAGTAATCATAGTTAGATATAGTAGTAGCAAAAAAGAGTAGTTATAGTAATACAAAGTAAGCAGTGCCAGAAATAAAAGTACTGACCCTAGTGGTTGGAAATACATAGCAATCTTATAATACAACAATACAATAATACAATAAGAATAGTGGGTAATACCATATTGCCTAGTAACTGAACTGAATACTAATGGTATTCTTGTATTGCAGTACAATACTTTTGCTTTGATTAAAGGTTCTATATTGCATAAAATTGACTATTGTGAGTTTTTGGCCATGTTATAATGCTGTTACCTCCTCGAAAACATATCTGGAGTTGTGCTTTGATCCATTCACGCATGTTTGAGTAATCCTGGTTTATTAGTCTACCACCTTGTGATGTCATGTAGTGGTAGTTTTCAAGTTAACAACTACCTTTTGCCTTTAGTTCAGTAGAGATTGTTCATTCCGGGGCTGAAATTATTGACATGATTCTCGTGTAAGTGTATGAGGTTTAAAAACACAGTGGAGTACTCACTGTATTACCACATGACATCACAAGGAGGAACAGAGAGTTTCCATTTGACAGAAGACCTCAGCCTAAATATGCAGGTTTTATGTGTTAAACTTGTGTGAATGAAACAAAACACAACTCCAGGTATGTTTGTGAGTAAACAACATTATAACATAGATCAGAAAATAGTGTAATATGGGCCCTTTAACTGTCAAGTATTGAGTTGTCTGATTGTTCTAGTTATTGTATTACTGTCCATAAATATAAATATAAATATAAATTGCAGCGTTGACTGAAATGTACGCTCTCCCATTCGTACGCTGTGATGTCTTCCTATGTACAGCAGGTGTTTTGATAGTACCAGTGATTTGCTGTGAACAGCTGTGGGAGAGACTGATGAATAATTGATCGTGTATGTCGACAACAAATGCAAATCTTGTGTAATGTCGTGGTTTTGCTCCCGTGTGACCCCTACAGGTGGCAGTGGTGAGGCAGGCTCCATATGGTCCATGATGAGTCAAAGCTCCATTTGAACCTGTGTTATCTGTGTGATTACATCTCTGATACTTTTCTCTGTGTCATCCAAATGTGTGAGATCAGTACGCATATACAGCACTGGAAAAAAATAAGAGACCACTGCACAATTATCAGTTTTTCTGATTTTACTACTTATAGGTATGTGTTTGGGCAACATTTTTGTTTGAGTCTATAAACTACTGACAACATTTCCCCCAAATTCCAAAGAAAATATTATCGTTTAGAGCATTTATTTGCAGAAAATGACAAATGGTCAAAATTACAAAAAAGATACATGTTTTCAGACCTCAAACAATGCAAAGAAACAAGATCAAATTCATTTTAAAACAACCTAATACTAATGTTTACACTTAAGAAGAGTTCAGAAATCAATATTTGGTGCAATAACCCTTATTTTTAATCACAGCTTTCATGCGTCTTGGCATGCTCTCCACAAGTCTTTCACATTGTTCTTGGGTGACTTTATTCCACTCCTGGTGCAAGAACTGAAGTAGCTCAGCTTTATGTTTGTGTTGGAATTCAACAGACGCTGGAATGGAATGGCTGTAATACATATAGAGACTGTGATGAGATTATATTGTATTGGTGCAGCTCAACTAGACTAGTCTTTCTCTATGTAAACTATGATTTCTGGACGCAATAGTTTCTGTATTTCATGTTTGTGCTTAAAGGGCCCATATTACACTATTGTCTGATCTGTTTCCTCATCAAAACATACCTGAAGTTGGGTTTTGTTTAATTCACATGTACTGTATTTAACACACAAAATATGTATATTTAAGCTGTCCCACCTTGTGATGACATGTGGTAATACAGGAAGTGCTCCACTGTGTGTGTTTTTAAACTCTGTACAACTTCACTAGAATCACCTGGATGATTTCAACCTTGGAATTGCCAAGGTCTAAACAAAAGGTCAAAGGAAGGTGTTAACCGCTAGATGAGATCACAAGGTAGAATAGAGCATTTTGAGCTCTGAAGATGTAGACTAAAAATAAAAGATTACTGAAACATGTGTGAATGAAACAAAACACAACTCTGGTATGTTTTTGATCAGGCAACAATGTTCGAACATGACTAAATGTTGGGATAGAATAGTGTGTGAAGAAGATTATAGGAAGCAGAAATATTTTAGACCTGGTTTAGTCCTGGGACAGTCCTGTTATACACCTGGTTTAGACCTGGTGGTACTTATAGGCTTTATAATCTATTTGATGAAACTTCATTAGTGAGAAAACTTTGAGAACCACTGAACTAGACTAGAGGTCAAATGGACTAAAAGGGAGTTATGATGTAAACAGACACCAGAAATCAGGTCTAATTGACAAAAGTTCTCAAATTGCTATCTTGTGACAAAACTATGTTTACACAGAAAGTAAAAATAAACACCATCATTTTTAAAGGCAGATTAAACTGTCCAAACATGTCCCAAACTCCAGTGTAATCATAAAAAAATAGGTGGCTTTTAAAACATATAGATATGACTCATCGCAATACAAACATTTTTTTCACTCCTTTCAACATCCAGAATTAGTCCTTGTTTACAACCATTTAGATCTGGTTTAACTGTATGTTAGCTGTATTTTAAGATAAGATAAGATAAGATAAGATAAGATAAG
Source organism: Paratrypauchen microcephalus (assembly GCA_036785185.1). Classification (NCBI taxonomy): domain Eukaryota; kingdom Metazoa; phylum Chordata; class Actinopteri; order Gobiiformes; family Gobiidae; genus Paratrypauchen; species Paratrypauchen microcephalus. The sequence goes on from JAVJIX010000010.1 coordinate 3,917,357, forward strand.
CCTTTATTGATCTCACACAGGAGAAATTTACTCGCCACAGTAGCTCCAGGACATTTGAACAAGAGGGAAAAAGTGCATGCAGGCAGGGAGGGGATAAAGTAAGTAATAAATAATACAAATAGTAATACGTAATAATAATAATAATGGAAAATAGTAATAATGATAATAGTAACAACAAGCATCAACATGAAAAAGGAGGATATTGCACGTCTGGCCTATATGTTAGAATTATACAGTCTGATGGCGGTGGGGATGAAGGATCTGCGGTAGCGCTCCTTCTTGCACTGGGGGTGCCTCAGTCGGCTGCTAAAGGAGCTGCTCAGCTCCTCTACAGTCCGGTGCAGAGGGTGAGAGGTGTCGTCCTTAATGGACATGAATTTGGCCAGTACTCTCCTCTCAGCCACCTCCTCTACACGGTCCAGAGGACAGCCCAGGACAGAACTGGCCCTCTTAACCAGCTTATTCAGTCTTTTTCTGTCCCGTTCTGTGCTGCTCGGGGCACAGCAGACGACAGCGTAGAGGAGAGCAGAGGCCACCACAGAGTCATAAAAAGTCTTGAGCAGAGGCCTGCACACTCCAAAGGACCTCAGTCTCCTCAGGAGGTGGAGACGACTTTAGCCCTTCTTGTACAGGGCGTCGGTGTTGTGGGACCAGTCCAGTTTATTGTTGAGGTGAACACCCAGGTACTTGAAACTGTCCACAGTCTCTATGTCCTGCCCCTGGATGTTCACCGGTGAACATCCAGACCTAAGAATAGTCCTGTTATAGACCTGGTTTACTCTTTATCTTGTTATTTATTTGTTTTGTATAAAGTTGTGTTTTGAAATGCTATTTGTAGTTTGTAAAATATTGGTGATGGAAATCCATTAGCAGTAATTTGGCAGATGTAAAAGTTAGCTGTAGTAGACAGACACCACATTCATAGGCAAGGTGGGTGAAGTTTATTTGATATAATGTAGTGTCACATGTGTATGTCATGTGTTGTGGATTTGCAATACAAGGTCCTACCATTTTTCTTTTTTTTTCTTTTCCATTCACTACTTGCTCCATCTTCCATCCAAACTTGTTGAATTCTCAGCAGGCTCACTAATGTCAATAGCTCTCCAAAGCATTCTTCCTTAATTGTAAAGAGGAGACTTTCTGGTGATATCCCTGTGAGCTCTGACACCATCTCCTTTTCTTCATCAATGAGACACTAATTAAAACATCATCAGTGTCATCTGGGGACAGTTATTTTAATGACAACCAAGCAACAAAGACTAAGTGTTTACGCTCTCACGGGAGACTGATGATGAAACATCCCTCTGATTTTTAATGTACGTATGCCTCATTAAAGCGCGTGTGTTTGTCTTTTCCACTATTCAAGACCATTTAGAAGGTGACATACGCTCAATCCTGGTCTGATTCAGTCTTCCTGTTTTAATCCTGATTCAGTGTTGATCCAGACTTGGTTGGGTCCTGTTGTAGTCCTGGCTTTGCCCTGGTCTGTTCATGGTTTAAGGCCAATTTGGATGGAGCGTGTGTAGGCTTGTCACAATAACAAATAATGAAGCGGCACATATTTCTACAGAGAGATTCTGCAATGAACGATAATATTGGAATATGCCACTGACACATAACAATAATGCCACATAATCCCAGTAAACCATTTTTAAACAGACAGTATCATTCAAAAGGCCTGAGCCACAATAAATAAATAGCACAATGAACCAATAATAATTAGATATAAAAGTTTGTTATCCAACCCTCTACAGCTCAAAAAAAAACCCTCAAAATCTCCCCAATTTATAAACAAATTGTACACACGAGAAATACTGAACCCGAAATATATTGTTCCAGCCTTCCTATATTGAACAATGTAGTCATTATTGTGACAGGCGTAGGTGTGTGTAATAAGTATGTTTTTCAGGTACTTATATTAAACATAATTAGATTAGCATTTTATATTTTGTTCAACCCTGTGTATCACTGAGAATCATAATTTTTCATGTAATTGCATCAAAATGCAGGAATGTGGGCGGGGATAAGGGGTAGGTGAAAGAGGGAGCTCGTAAGCTTCTAATGCAGTACAATGCAGGATTACTCAAGCATACATGAATCACTAAATACAATTTTGAGTATGCTAATGATGAGGAAATACTGTTACCACATGTTTAAAATCTCATTAAAGTTGATTTTGCATGCTATGTCCCCTTTAAAATGCCCATAATGAATGTGAATGGTTGTTAGACCCTATCTGAAGCCCACAGCGGCTCCGACAGGCTCCACTCAAAATATTAATTGAGCTGTCCATATGGAGATGTAATACGCTATTTATTCTTATCTGTAATTCATGACGTTTAGCTAATTAGCTATTTATTGACTTCCTCTGTCCTAAGCGGCGTTTTGGCTGTGATCCAGGTCTAATTGGACATTAATGGAAACATATTTTGAATGTTGGCATATTGTATTAAGATAATCTGTGGGTGGATTAGAGAGAGGCAGATGACCTGGGTTTGTGGTCCGTATGTCTGGGTGCTCGGGGCTTTTACCATGGCACCTGTTCCAAAAGATCCACCAGAAATGACTGAGCTGCTTGGCAAAAAAGAGCACGGTATTTTGAGATTAGAGTAGCAAAGACTGGACAATGCAGCTCTACAAAGTGGTTAGTTTAAAAAAAATAGTGACATATTAGTGAAGGTGTGGGAATACTGTATAATGTATAATGTATCACTCCACCATACCACCATCACAACAAGTCTATAAGGCTCTTCATGGGTTTTCAGTTTATAGCTGTCATCTTGAGGACTTTCATTCAAAAGATATTCTGTTTGTTAATTGCTATGGCAACTGTGCTAATTTTGAATTATTAGTTGTGCTAATAATGAATAGAATGAATTACAATAAGGCAATGCTTTTTTAATGTGTTTACTGTAGTTTTGATATTTACGATCACTTTCGGAATTTGGATTTAAGCCCACACCATGTTGTAAGCATAAAATAAAATTTGTAGTTTTATGTATCCTGATATTTTATAAGGTGGGCTTGAAAAATAGCTCTATAAGCAAAGTGTTGTTTATCTATTTTCTATAAACAACAACATGACACAGACACTCCTTCTATTGGTCGTAGTGACGTGTGACCGCTCAGAAGGAGATAGCTTGATTTAAATTTTAAAGCAATATATAAAACAAGTCGATCTTGATAAAACTGAATTCATGATCTGGGCTCTGTGAAGGTCATGATATGAATTTTTGCTGTATCGTTCACCCACAGACCACAGCTCCATATCTCCCCAAACTGCAAAACTGAGCCAGTCTGTACTTGACTGGCTGACTCAAGCTATCCCTCTCCTCTCTTCCCTCTCCTCTCTCTCCTCTCCACCTTTCCTCTCCCCTTTACTCCTCTCCTCGCCCCCCCCCTCTCCTCCTCTCTCTCCACCCCTCCTCTTCTTCCCCTCTCTCTCTCTTCTCTCTCCTCACCTCTCTTCTCGCCCTCTCACCTCTCCTCTCCCCTTCTCTCTTGTCTTGCTGATTAAACAGGAGGTACGTTTCCATTGCGCGGTACTGCAGACATCTCGGTTGGCGATCTGAGGAAAGCCCTGCCAGTGGGAAGTGCAGAGAGGGAGATGGATTGTTCTTGTGGAGAGCGCTAACACAATACCGAGAGATAGCACAGACTCCCTCCAGCGATACAGCTACACAGCCAACCACAGAGAAGATTTACTCCAAAATGGAAATAAAAACAGGAATGCATTACAATATTCACAAAGACAGCACGGTGGAAATGTAGCTTATTTTATTGTGCAAATAAATGAGAAAGATTATGGAAACTATCAGAAGAATGAGCACTTTTTACCAGTTACTATTTAAGGGCCCATATTACACTCTTTTCTGATCTACAGTATGTTATAATGTTGTTTCCTCATCAAGCTGCTCCACTATGTTCTTAAACACCATACACTTTCACTAGGATCATTTGGAAGGTGTAACAGTGCGTTTTGAGCTTTGGAGATGTAAACACTAAAAATCAAGGATTACTCAAACATATGTGAAAGAAACAAAACACTCTAGGTAAGTTTTTGAGCAGGTAACAGCATTATAACAGTTTAAAGCTCACAAGAGTCTATTTTATGTAATACAGTGGTCCCTCGTTTATCGCGGGGGTTAGGTTCCAGAAATAACCCGTAATAAGTGAAATCCGTGAAGTAGGACAACTTTATATTTTACAATTATTATACATGTTTTAAGGCTGTAAACGTCTCACCACACACATTCTACACTTTTCTCAGACTGGTATTAACATTTTCTCACATTTCTCTCTTGGTTAAACACTCAAACTTTCGTAGATTTTCAACAAAATGTATTAATAGTGAAGCGTGGGGAAGGGGGGGGGTCTCCCAGGTCTAGTTCTGGGACCGGAGAAGTGTGCGCGTGGACACGTGCACCCGCTCATCATGGTCAAATCCGTGAGCAGCATGACCGGCGTGAGGCCATGCGTCCCACCCGGGGCTGCGAGCACGAGACCAAGGCCGGCAGCGCCCGAACCATGCCTCCCCCTCGGGACCGCGTCCAATGACGCAGTCGAAGTGAACACGCACAAGAGCCGCACGAAACAAGGCAAAGCGATGGTTTAACCCTGGTTTAGACCTGGTTTAGACCTGGTTTAGACCTGGTTTAGACCTGGTTTAGTCCTGGTTTAGTCCTAGTTTAGTCCACGTTTAGTCCTGGTCTAGTCCTGGTCTAGTTCCGGTCTAGTCCCGGTCTGGTCCCGGTCTGGTCCCAGTCTGGTCCTCATGTCTTAGTCCCAGTCTGGACTTCCTACGGATCCTACGCTCCTCGTGCATCCAGCGGGACTCCCGGGTCCCCCCTCTATAACATCTGGCAAACTGAACACATTCTGTACTGTACAGGAGACATGGCACGGAGGAGAAGCCAATCAGGTCACAGAACACAATGTTGATACACTATTTAAAAAAAATTGAAAAAAAAAAAAAAAAATCTGCGAAACAGTGAGGCCGCAAAAAGTGCACCATGATAGAGCGAGGGACCACTGTATAGCGAACTCTGAAGTAATCTTTATTTTAGGACTTCCTATTAAAATCATTTATATTATACCTTAAAGCCCCAGTGTGTAGGATTCGTGGCGCATAGCTGGATGGTGCTATTGCACTTTCTGTTTTAGCCACGGCAGACCTCGAGGGTCACCCGGGCGCGCGCGCACGAGCTGCGCGCCGCTACTGTATAAATAAAACGCGGTCCCGGTTATTTTTTATTTTTTTCTTTTCTCATGAAAACACACATTCCCGATCATGTACCATGACACTCTACACATCAAATGAAACCTTACAGTCTCCTCTTTTTGATTATGCAATTCATTTCCCTGCAAAACAATCACTCCCCGAGCACATGGGGCTTTTATACGGAAAAGCACAAAACGAGGTTAGCTTACCTTAGAATGCTTTGCACAGGTCAAACTCTGTATTTCACCATAAACTTGCTCTCAATTTGTCCGTAAGGATCCAGCGAATAAAATCCAGTAAAACAATTTAGTCCAAAACACGTGTTAGATCCATTACGACGTCTGATCCAGCAGCATGCTTGTGTTGTTTACCCAAAACCACGAGCCTTGCCGAAGGCGAAGGCGGAGCCCAAATGTCCTTCTGCGGCTCTCGTATTCAAAATGGCTGCCTCTATATGGGGAAGATCCCCCTTTTATGTGACTATATCTAAGTCCAAAAGAATACTTTGATTTCATGATGGAAGTGAAAAGGCTTGTAAAACAATGTATTTTTGAATGGGTATCTTCAATTTCGGTAATTAACGGGTAAAAATCTTACACACTGTCCTTTTAAGTTTAGCATTGAAAGATAGTACTTTGGAAGTGGTCTGTGCTTCTAAACCTTTAAAAAAAAAATTGAATTCTTAAAACTGTCCATTTTTACCTAGTCATGTAGAAATAGTGAGATTACTTGGGCTGACATAACTTTTTCAGTCAAATTCTTAATGCACGATACATGAGTTTGTATCCATAATGCAGCCGGGACATTTATTTTATTAAGAACCAGTGCTTTCTAAAAAAAAATCCCTGTCTCTCCCTCAATAACATGCTGAAATTGTGTCTTCCCGCTTGGATAAAGAGGAAAAGCATCTTCCCATGAGATGTCAGACTCATAATAAAGTATGTCATTCGTATTTCAGGGCGAGCTGTGCCGCTGTCTACAATTCTTGACTTGTTAGCTGCATGTAGCGAAAGCCTTTTTAGGGCCTATAAGAACATAGAGGCAACAGTGTGATGTGGGCTATCGGTCTGTCTGGTATTTTGTGGTTGTTATTATTATTATTCTCAGACATTTGTACAATTCAGAGCCTGTGCAGGAGAAAAAATGTTCCAGACTGGAGATGTGTAGAGAAAAAGTGATTTAGAAGCAAAATGAAGTAATTAGGATTTGTTTTATTCTCCTAAAAAGTAAAACAAATGTATATGTAATGTATATGTTTTTTTTTAATCTGTCAACTTCATTCATAAATCTTTGTTGACAATATTGGAAAAAGTGGCGCAGTCAGTATTTGTATAGATTATGAATTTTCCAATAATTTTAGAAACACTTATTTGAACCAACAATATTATGAATGCGTTTTGGAAAGATTATCAAGTACTATAGAGTGGTGCTGGTGAATTTCACCAGCACCAACATCCAACAATGCATGAAAACAGTAAAGTTGGAGCAGTGATTGGAGGCGAGCAGACATCCAGGTTCCTTCTGACCACTTAACTGGCCTGAATTCGTCAATAACTCTTTAAACAGATCAATAGGAGCGATCAGAGCCGGGCCGAGGGGCAGACGGGGCTCTTCTGGGCTGGTGTCACTGAGTCTAGCCCTGAAGACCACTCACTTCATTAAAGACCAATAATGTGTGCACTGACACTTGGGAGATTACAGGGACTCTGTCTGTGCTGTCAATCAAATACTTTACATAGACTTCACAAGTGGGGCTGTCATTATTGTAACATTTAAAGGTAGAGGGTCAGTCATCTGCTTGTCTCCATAGAGATGGAATTACTTTGTCTGAAATGTTTCATAGTGTTGCTTTAAACCTATCCATTTTCCATTCATTCAGTTATGGGTGTTTTTATTGCTCAAAGAACATGCACACAGTCAGTGGGCTATCATCTGTAGAGATCTGTACAGTATCTTGGTCTGGTAGAATCTCTTGCTTGTTTCCATGGAGATAGTCAAGTTTAATACCATGCTGTTAAACATTCCAAGCAAAGCAATTGCATTGTCGTGGAGTCAAAACTGTTGGCAGACCCTCCACCAGAAAAGTTACACAGTGCACATTTGAGTGGAACAAAAAACAGAACTTTCCTATTGATGGTGTCAAGTTGATTTCAACGTGCAGATCTCAATGACAAAATTAAACTTAGATATTTTTTTCTTTTCTTGTCCATCATTGCAAAACCTCAAACACAGAAAAAGTCAATAATTAGTTTAATTAGTTTAATTAAATTTCTTCTTGAAATGGGTTTCTCTTTCAATCTGTTTTACAAAAGCTTGAATTTTATAGTTTTGTTGTAACTTTTTCATTATTTCAGTCACAATTTTGCCTCATTTTAGTCTCAACTCTTCAGCTTGCAAAACCTCACCATTTTCTGTTTTTGCTGCAGTTACTTTATTTAAAGGTGCACTGTGTGACTTTTCTGGTGGAAGGTCCGCCACCTACTTTATCTTGATTATTCAACAGTATGGAAATAAGCATGGTAATCACAATGGAGAGTGGTTAGTTGTCAGATCTATAGGGAAACAATCCTGCACATGGCAATGTTTTTAAGGTATTTTTGATCTATAAAACAACTGTAATTGTACAAATGCAAGGGGGATATGTTAATTACCCTACTGTGGAATATTCCAGCCAAAGAAATAACATCTCCACAAAGACAAGCAAGAAGAGGACCCTCCATCTTAGGCTACGTTCACACTGCAGGGCTTAATGCTCAATTCCGATTTTTTTGTAAAATCCGATTTTTTTGCAAGGCCGTTCACATTTCCAGTTAAATGCGAATTGTATGTGATCTCCAGTGTGAACGCTAAACTCCCCAAAAGTGTCCCGCATGCGCCTTGGAGGACACGATGACGTCACACGCAGCGAACACGCTCAATGTTTACGGAAGTAGCCTAAAGTTGCTTTCGTACCGGAGCCAAAACATGTACAGCTTGTTTTAAGGAGGAGACGGAGAAGGACGAGGTTTTTGGCCACAGCGTTTTGCGGGGCAGTGGCAGCGACGTGTGCAGAAAGGAACATGTGAGTGCGGAGTCACAGGCAGGAGGGGTGGGATTGCTACGTGCTTCGCCACTTTACTGATACAAGTTTATATACTATTTTCGCATGACGAGAAGAACGTTTGTACACATTTGTGAACGCCGACTTGTACCACTCTCATTGGAGGAAACACACTCAGGTCGGATGAATGCGACCTGGCCGTTCAGACTGAAGTCGCATGCCAAAAGATCGGATATGTATCGGATTTAGGACCACATATCCAAGTGGCCTGGATCGCATTTGAAAAAATCGGATCTGTGTCGTTCACACTGTCATTAGAAGATCAGATACAGGTCGCATAGAGGCAAAAAAATTGGATTTGGGTCGTTTCAGGCTGCAGTGTGAACGTAGCCTTAGAAGTTAAATAGTGCAACTTTAAGCCCCTTCTGTGTTACTCTCTTTCTTCTTCTTCTTCTTCTTTCTTCCTTTGACCCAAAAATCTAGCGTAAAAATCCATTCAGATGGCAATAGTTTCTCTAGGTTACGCACTCTCACCTCTCGGCCTTGTAAAGTTACATTTCACAGCCTGATTGATCACTGTCCACTGGCTCCATTCACTCTCCTCTTTCTGCTCTGTTTGTCGAGACGCTGTGATTAATAACAGTTGCAGTGACACCAGTGGCGGCCAATGGGAGCCCTCGACTGTGTTAAATATGTCAAGTTCAAAAGCATTAGGAGATGGGCACAAGACAGCTTTGAAAGTGTTGATGAATATTGTCTTTAGTGTATCTGCAGAGGACCAGATAGTGGTTATATGAGATCGAGTACTAGGATGGTTGTTTGTGAAAGGGCATCTGGTGAAAAAGGAAAGGAACACATATTACAAATTGATGGATTTCATGAAATAATGAAAATTGTCTAGAACTACTACAATACAGAAATATGGTAACACTTAAGTTAATAGCAAAATGCTCTATGGATGAATACATTTTTGTTTTTTGTTTTAAAGATGCACTATGTATCTTTTGGTTGGTCACATGCTTGTTTCTATGGATAAGTGAAAGCTCTGCCTGGAATGTTCCACAATATGACATTAAATAGGTCCTACCTTACATTTATTCAATTACAGGTGGTTTTGACCTTGAAATACCTATAGAAAAACAGGCATTCTGACAGTGAGCGGTGTTGCCTCTCCACAGTTACTTCACTTTAAGACATTCTGTATTGGTTATATTCATGAAGTGAATATTAAGTCATTTATATTTGTTGTTTTTTTTTAATGCAATGCAATCGGTCAATATTAATATGAATATATACAGAAAATATTGTGATCTGTGAACTTTTTTGCCAAACAGCCCAGCCCTGTATTAAAAAAACACAATTTAAAGGAAAAGTAACGTTTTTTTTTTTAACAATCTGAGCCTTCTTTCGGCAATAAAACAAGTGGTTTTACTCACCCATAGCAGTTTGGTGTCAATTGGAGCAGTATCGCAGAACTTATGTTGTAGCCGTTCTGTTCTTCTATGATCCCGTATCCGTTAGCGTGAGTGCTCGGGGCACTGATTTGCGGTGTCCAAATAACACAAACTTTAGCACTTTTCAAATCACAGAAGATCGCTGTGTCAGGGTAGACTTTTAGTGGATTCCAAAACGGCCTGAAACCCGATATCGCAACAGAAAAGTAAAGTTCAGAGCGGTGTTAGCTTCTTTCGGACTAGCGGTGTTTACAAAACAGCTGAGTTCACGCATGCGCACTGTCCTCTCTGATGACGTCATCAAATGAAACTATAGCTGGATATCGGGTTTCAGGCCGTTTTGGAATCCATTAAAAGTCTACCCTGACACAGCGATCTTCTGTGATTTGAAAAGTGCTAAAGTTTGTGTTATTTGGACACCGCAAAGTAATGCCCCGAGCACTCACGCTAACGGATACGGGATCATTAGTAGAACAGAACAGAACTACAACATAACTTCTTCGATACTGCTCCAATTGACACCAAACTGCTATGGGTGAGTAAAACTACTTGTTTTATTGCCGAAAGAAGGCTCAGATTGTAAAAAAAACTTTACTTTTCCTTTAATGTTCTAAAAACACAATTTGCTTTGCTTGCTTCTAACCCTATCAAAGTCACCCTTATGGTCATCCTTGCTGTTTAGATGTTTTATAATACACATAAACCCAAAAGCCGTCAATAATTTATGCACAAACACACTACTGGGGACATGGCGGCCATCTTTGCCTGTGTTAGTGAAGCTTTGCCTTTTGACCTTCTAACCTTCCTCCATGGCGATGATTAATCCTGTACTGACAGTGCGCTTCATTTGTCTGTCCATCACAAATTAACCTTTTCTTCTCTCTCTTTCTCTCTGTCCTCGTCCACCTTCCCTCCCTCTCTCTCTCTCTCTCTCTCTCCTCCCCCAGCAAATACATTCACGTGAAAATTATTGACGACGAGGAGTATGAGAAAAACAAGAACTTCTTCCTGGAGCTGGCTGAGCCTCGAATGGTAGACATGAGCCTTCAGAAAGGTACAAAAATACAATACTATACTCTATATACTCTAATACAATATACTGCATTTCACTGTTGTCGTCTTTCACCTCTGACCCTCAGCTTGGATTTTCTCTTACATATACAGTACTGCTTTCATTGGACACACAAATCAAACCACATATTCAAATCTCATCTAGTTATACCAATATATATTTGAATCATTTACGTATTTGTTATCTTAAAATGTTTTTTTTTTGTTGTATTTAGTCATGACTGGATAGTTTCTGATTGTCTCAAATAAATCAGTCTCTAGCATGTGTGTGATCTATAGCCAAAAATTCTATCCACATGTATTGTTTGCAAATATTTTAAACAAGATCAATTGACCCTTTGCAGCTGATGTCATCAACATTGCCTGGGGGTGTGATGCTAACTGAAGCACTGCTCTGTCTGAAGCTCTGTTACTTAAGTTAGGCTTTAATCTGAGCTGAGCTGATTTAGCTGATTTTTGCTATTAAAGTCAAATAAAATTACAGTCACAAGCTAGCTAGCATTCTGCCCTTTGTTTTTTAAAATCAAACAGGACCATGAACAATCGTATTGATCAGCTACTCCTGAAAATGTGTTGTTTAAATCCATTTAGTTTGTTTTTTTTTCTTGAGCTTTCAGACAATATTAGTGGTACTAGTTATTACTAATGTGTGCATTGTGTCACCATGGTAACTGTTAAAAATTCCGCCATAAGCACTGAGGCAGAACACCCCCAGCGTGATGTCATTGCAAAGTATCAATACCACATGCATTTGTCCTGAACATATAAGACCGCAATCATAGCTTTTACCTGGTAGAAATTTGATCACATGCACTTCTTGTATTCTTTCATATTTAGTGAAATCCAGTTTGATCCAGCCTTAATCCATTTCACATTACAAGTCTATGGAAACAGCAATAACTAATATTGTATTGTTGACGTCACGTTCTTACAAACAAAGAGCGCCCTGGGACTCACTGCTCCTGTCGCTTAAACTCTTCAGGGGCTGGTTTATACTGTATAATTATTATTTATGTAAAAGCCTATAGGCTACCTCTATATCGTGCCAAAGTCATCTCTCAGTCTCTTTCAGTATCAGATGAAAACACTGGTGATGACGTGATTGCTGCTGTTTGTATTTCTGTACACTTGTAAGACACATACAACTGGAATACTGAGAAATCATTCTGAGACAACTACCATTTGCATCAGATAAAACTTGTAATATTCACTTTTGGTTTTGTGATCAAAGTGTAAAAGAAATGGCTACTAAGTTATTGATGGTATTTGGAGATAATAAAAGCACAAATTATATTTAGACTAATTGATGCAATAATGGAGCTCAACAGTAACTGCCCACCCCCTGGTTCTGGAAGTAAACTTCTCATTCATTTTTCCCATAGACTCTCTGGAAATGTAGCATTGGTAATAGTCTATAGTTAAAATCATATTTTTTGTTTTTGCTTTTTAGTGCACTATGTAACTGTTCTGTTGGAGGGTCTGCTTTCTGTTTGTCTTCATGACGAGATTATTTCTTTGCCTGGAATGGTTTTTCATGGCTCAAAAACAATCATCCACCAGTTATATTGAAAAAGAAAAGAGAAAAGTTTGTGCACCTTTTTCTTCTTTTACCTCTGCAATGCTGTAGCTCTCAAATACATCCCTCTTGTATTGGCTAGTGTGAAAGCATCATTCTAAGTTTACCAGTATTGTACTTTTTGTTGATAATGTTAAGTGAAAGAGGCTGGTGGGCATGTCCCTAAACTCAGTGCTGTCTCATGTAGAGTTATCCAACAGTGCTTGAGGCTCAGAGCTGGTCGCAGGCTCACACTATACAACAAAGATAAACACGTCCCTCTTGTGCTAATGTTATTGGCTGTGGCAGGGCTGCTCCATCTATTCTTAAAATATTCACAAACTGAAGTCACGATGGAGACAAGGTTTGATGTTTGTGGGTTTGACTGATGGCTCCTTTAGAAGCGCTCACCCAAGGGGATTTTGGAACTTTTTTTTAAAGATGCATTGTGTAACTTGCCTAGAGGAGGGTCCGCTACTGGCTTTTTCTATGGATATGCCATTGCTCTGCCATGGAATGTTCCACAGTATGACATTAAAGATCCCATGACATGGTACTTCTTGATGCTTTTATATGGCTCCTTAATGGTTCCCTAATACTGTAAATGAATCCTTCTTCAAAATCAACACTCAGTGCATGAGAAACAGAGATAAGATGAGGAAAGAGTCATAAATATCTCTCTCAAACTCTTTATTCTGGGCATTGTTGCTTGAATGCAAATGAGGAGAAAAGAGATGGCCAATAGTAGAGGGTGGGGGCATGGCCAAACTCTCCGCTCAGAGCTCAGAGCCCACAGCTGATCCATTTCCTTGTTTTTGCACGGGGGGGGGGAGATTTGAAGCGTTCCATTGAAAAATAAACACATTTCCACATAAAATAAAATTAAACCACTGCTGTTCAAAGGTCCAGAGGCTCAGATAAAGGACTTCCGAGCCTAGAAACACTCGGACGTGCCTCCAGGCAAATAAAAAAAACGCATTTCGCATTGCCTAGCGCATTCGCAGTCCAAACTCTCTGGGCATGATTTACAGAGACGCTGAGTACAGACAGACGGGGGTGGAACTGCATTTGCATTTCTTTTTTCGATCTGACGTCAATAAGGTGCCTTGTTCAAACTCGCCCGTTTGAGCTCCGATTTTTTGTAACGCAGAAAAGGATCGCAAATGCTCAGTTTAGACATTTCACAACTTTTAACCATGGGGGGGGGGGGGGGCCTAAACAGAGTAGGGGAGCTCACATTAACGTTCAAAAACCTCAGAAAGTGAAAATGTCATGCCATGGGACCTTTAAACATCTCTACCTTACATTTATCAAATTACTGGTGGTTTTATGGCTCAAAAACAGGCATTCTGACTGAGCGGGGTTGCCTCTTCACAGATCTGACCTGTAACTCTGTCTGGTTTGATCTCCATAAAGATAGATTTAGTACCAAACTGTGAAACATTCTAGACAAAGCAATAACATGGAGAAAAGCAATTGATGGACCCACCACCAGAAAGGTTACACAGTGCACATTTAGCCAATTCCATAACAATGTATTGTTTAGTTTTGCCCGATATTTATTGTAGACCTTTTCAGTAAACATTGTTAAAAGCTCACTGTGTAACTTGTGAAGAAGAGTCCACTTGCCTCCATGTTACTGCTTTGCTCCACCAAATCAAGTTACAGGTCAGATCCGTGGAGATGCAACCTCACTCACAGTAAGAAAGCATGATTTTCAATGTATTATTTTAGCAGCACTAACGTAATTAAATGCATGATAAATACTGTAATGCCATGCAAAAGAACATTCCCGGTAAAATAATAACATCTCCATGGAGACAAGTACACGACACGCCTTCCATCAGAAAAGTTACATACTGCACCTTTAAGGGAGAAGTATGACAAGAGCACAGTATATCTTCATGAACATAATTTTGTACATAAATACATCAATTACTATACAGTCATACTTTTACTTTAAAGGCAAATTAACGTTGTTTTTTTTTTACAATCTGAGCCTTCTTTCGGCAATAAAACAAGTAATTTTACTCACCCATAGCAGTTTGGTGTCAATTGGAGCAGTATCGCAGAACTTATGTTGAGCCGTTCTGTTCTACTAATGATCCCGTATCCGTTAACATGGTGCTCGTATCATATGCTCGGGGCATTACTTTGCGGTGTCCAAATAACACAAACTTTAGCACTTTTGAAATCACAGAAGATCGCTGTGCCAGGGTAGACTTTGAGTGGATTCCAAAACGGCCTGAAACCCGATATCCAGCTATAGTTTCATTTGATGACGTCATCAGAGAGGACAGTGCGCATGCGTGAACTCAGCTGTTTTGTAAACACCGCTAGTCCGAAAGAGGCTAACACCGTTCTGAACTGTTGCGATATCGGGTTTCAGGCCATTTTGGAATCCACTGAAAGTCTACCCTGGCACAGCGATCTTCTGTGATTTGAAAAGTGCTAAAGTTTGTGTTATTTGGACACCGCAAATCAGTGCCCCGAGCACTCACGCTAACGGATACGGGATCATTAGTAGAACAGAACGGCTCAACATAAGTTCTGCGATACTGCTCCAATTGACACCAAACTGCTATGGGTGAGTAAAACTACTTGTTTTATTGCCGAAAGAAGGCTCAGATTGTAAAAAAAAACGTTAATTTGCCTTTAAGTTGCTCTGTGTAACTTTTCTGGTGGAGGGTCTGCCACCTGCTTGTCTTCTTCTTCTTGTGAATATTTCACAATATGTAAATAAACTTGGTTGTGACAATGCTGACAAGTTAATGGTCAGATCTATGGAGAAGCAAGTGCATAGTAGGAATGTGTGTTGAGAAATGCTGGTAAAACACCCATAACTGAACACATGAAAGGCAGATATGTTTAATGCCATACTGTGAAACATTCCTTACAAAGGTCTCCATGTCTCCAAGCAAGTAGCAGACCCTCCACCGCAGAAGTTACATAATGCACCTTTTAATTTCTCAAACAATACAAAACAACAGAAAGTATACGAGCATAACTTTCCCATTGTTAAGGAACCTTGAATTGTAAAATTTGCAAAACAGCACAATTGCGTTATATAATCTTGCAAATGTATACTGAATATATAGCTCTGCATTTTATATTGTTGTACTAAAAGTCTCTCATTTTATCATTTTATTATTCCACATTCTGGTTGCATTTATATTCTTATACCAACAGTTGAGATGCTTTCACAAAACCAGGATAAAGTACAGAAAAAGTGTTGATTTATGTTTCTAAGGAGACAGAGCTGCGTGAGATTTATGAGAGATTTGTTCTTCAAACTAAACAAACAAACAAAGAGATGGAGCTGATGAGAGGAACATCTGGATCAGGTTTATCTGTCAAACATGCAAACAGATGCTGATTGATTTATTTTAAGTTGTTCTTCCCTTCAAATTAAAATCTGCTACTAAGTATTTTACCTTGCTCAGGATAATGAACCAATTTTTACATCTATAACTACAGAAAGTACATATTGTGGTATATTGAAAGCTATGACTACTCTTACTGCTCTTATAGGTAAATTGATTGAATAATACATAATTATCAATACCATTTTGTTGCCACTGTCAGCCAGTCATATAACAGTATTCAACCACACCTTGTTACCATGGTGGCGTACATTACCATATTACTGTAGTAGACTTTGACTAATTGCCCTCAGATCCTTAGTGTTTACTATTCAAATATTCAGACGGAGAAGCGATGACAGTGCAGCCTTGAGTCTAATCAGATCCAGTGTTGACAGTGACTAATACTGGAGACATGAGCTCGCCATGTTTCTCCAAAGCTCGGTATAATCAGCGTTAGATGGTGCTTTATAAATATTTGAACAACGTGTGATGAGAGGCTAATGAAAAAGTTTACAACGCAAGAGTTATATTTTATGAATGAGTGAAAATAAAGATATGATTATTGGTTACTCAGACTGTATTAATGAAACAAAGCACAAATGCAGATACTGTTTTTGACCATTGTTCGAATAAAATGGTTGAGGGTCCGCTACTTGCTTGTCTCCATGGAGATGTTATTTCTTTGCATGGAATGTTTCACAGTATGAAACTTGTATTTATTAAATTACAGGGTTTCTTATCGCTCAAGAATAACTTGAAACACATCAATTCTTACTCTCCATAGATCTGACCATTACTTTTCTCCATTGTGACAACCAAGCTTTTTTTCCGTACTGTGAAATAATCAAGCAAAGCAGTAACATTTCCAAGGAGAGAAGCAGGCGGTGGACTCCATCAGAAAAGTTACACAGTGCACCTTTAAAGATCCCATGACATGGTACTTCTTGATGCTTTTATATGGTGCCTTAATGGTTCCCTAATACTGTAAATGAATCCTTCTTCAAAATCAACACTTAGTGCATGAGAAAGACACATGTACAGAGTCAGAGTCATAATCTCTCTGTCTGAACAACTCATTCTGGGCCTTGTTGCTTGAATGCAAATGAGAAGGACACAGATTGGTTAGAGGAGCGGGTGGGGTGGGGGGGCAAATGCGCCGCTGGTTCCTTGTTTTAGCGGTGCGCTGTGCCTGGCCCCACTTCCGCGTGTGTAAGCGCGAAGGAGGAAAGGACAGCCTTTTCAATGAAAAAAAACACATTTTTACAGAAAATAAAATTAAACCACTGCTGTTTCAGAGGTCCACAGGGTTGGGTAAAGGACTTCCGAGCCTAGAAACACTCGCACGTGCCTCCAGGCAAATAAAAAAACGCATTTCGCATTGCGTAGCTCCTCCGCAGTCCAAACTCTCTGGGCGTGATTTCCAGAGACAGGGGGTGGAGATCCAGACGGTGGTGGAACTGAATTTGCATTTATTTTTTCGATCTGACGTCAATAAGGTGCCTTGTCCAGAATCGCCCATTTGAGCTGTGTTTTTTTCAAACGCAGAAAAGGATTGCAAATGCTCAGTTTAGACATTACGCAACTTTTAGCCATTGGGGGGGGGGCTAAACAGGGTAGGGGAGCTCACATTAACGTTAAAAAACCTCAGAAAGTGAAAATTTCATGCCATGGGACCTTTAAAAAAAAGTTAGCATAATGTATGGCAAAAGGAGAAATTCAATTTGTTAACTGGACAAAAGTTTATTTGGTCGCAACTCATCCAAGCTGCTTCTTCAGTTCTGGTCAGATGCTGGTGGACACTGCCTTATATCTGTCTGCAGGGAGGAACTAACTACAATGAAATTACTTTGAAACTACCACAACTTGTTTTTAGTTTCTGTTAGTTAGGTGGGCCTATTCAATATGCAGTGGAGGGTGCCCATGGATTCTACCTGGACGCTTGAGGGATTCTACACAGCATAATGTATAGAAAAGATGGGACTGAACTAGAGATGTTGTATGTCTCATTATTCACGATGAGGATGGTGTAAGGTACACTATGCATATTTTTCTGGTAAAAGGTGGTATTAAACTTAACTATCACCGTGGAGACAAGATGCCACCAGGCCAAGTTATATGTTACATCTGTGAAAAGCTGAATCTGCTCACATTGAGAATGCACAATTTTTCAAGGTATTTTCTTATGCACACTTGTATTTGAATTGCCGGGTAGATACGTTTAATGCATTACTGGACAAGCAAGTGTAAGACCCCCAACCAAAAAAGTTACACAATACACCTTTAAAGATCCCATGACATGGTACTTCTTGATGCTTTTATATGGCTCTTTAATGGTTCCCTAATACTGTAAATTAATCCTTCTTCAAAATCAACACTCAGTGCATGAGAAACAGAGATAAGATGAGAAAGAGTCATAAATATCTCTCTCAAACACTTTATTCTGGGAGTTGTTGCTTGAATGCAAATGAGGAGAAAAGAGCTGGCCTATAGTAGAGGGTGGGGGCGTGGCCAAACTCTCCACTCTCGGCTCTGAGCGCACAGCTGATCTATTTCTGTGTTTTTGTACGGGGGGAGAGATTTGAAGCGTTCCATTGAAAAATAAACACATTTCCACAGAAAATAAAATTAAACCACTGCTGTTCAAAGGTCCAGAGGCTCAGATAAAGGACTTCCGAGCCTAGAAACACTCGCACGTGCCTCCAGGCAAATAAAAAAACGCATTTCGCATTGCCTAGCGCATTCGTGGTCCAAACTCTCTGGGCGTGATTTACAGAGACGCTGAGTACAGACAGACGGGGGTGGAACTGCATTTGCATTTCTTTTTTCGATCTGACGTCAATAAGGTGCCTTGTTCAAAATCGCCCGTTTGAGCTCCGATTTTTTGTAACGCAGAAAAGGATCGCAAATGCTCAGTTTAGACATTTCGCAACTTTTAACCATGGGGGGGGGGCTAAACAGGGTAGGGGAGCTCACATTAACGTTCAAAAACCTCAGAAAGTGAAAATTTCATGCCATGGGACCTTTAAGATCAGAACTGGGTACTTTTGAAGGAACGTTTTTGTTTGATGTTATGTAAAAAAAAGTTAGTTAGTTAGTTAGTTAGTAGAGCCACAGACCATGAGGTATGTGGATGTAATGAAAGAGGATGTGCAGTTAGGTGTTGTGAAAGCCAACAGATGAAAAAATAAAAGCAAAATAGAACTTTGTCTGTTCCAAGATGAAACGGAAACTTCAATACAACTTACTGAGTCATTCACAACCCCTCCAGTCAACACATACAATAAAAACTTCACTATAAATCATCAAATCAAGTTAACAATGACGGTTATTCCAGTGATTTCTTAGATGTTAAATATCATAAATGATGTCACATGGGAACTGTCCATAGTTGACGTTATAAGTGACTTTGAATAGGCTGTATACAGAGTGTTATTAATGCCAGTGTACTGACCAGTGGACTGTGTTCTGTGAAGGGCAGGGCCATTGTAAACTACAGACTGACAGCCCAGGGTGACTTCAGCTGTCTCACTTCTCTCATAAATCACAAAGCCAAGACATGCGGAGTCTACCATTTTCTATTGGGCTTTAGAATATAGAGAATAGGAATAGCAAGATTATTTCATTACTTGATAATCATATTTAAAACACAATATAATCATAAATACCAATACATAATTCTAGCACATGGTAGAAGCATTTTTGCCTTCAGCTCCGTCTTTAACTTCAAACTTCATTTTATGCTTTAATGCTACATCCAAACATTAAGAAACCGAGGTACTATAGAATGCATGGTGTTTTCTGCTCTCTGCAACATTTGTTACAGGTGTTAGCTTTCTGTTTATAGACACCATTTTGACAACTTTTCATCATTCAACAGATATAATGTCATGTTTTGAATTGTTCATTGCTATGGCAACAGTTCTAGTTTTTCATCACTCTGAAACCCATGGATCCACTATATAACCAAGTGCCGTTGATATTCTGAATCTCATTTTCATCATGTAACTTATTTTGTTTCATTTGCAGTAGTGTATGTGTAACAAAATGATAATAACACAGGTTTGAATGTAGTAAGTATTCCTACTATATCAGTAACCTTCCACTCTTTCAGTGTCACACAGTGGCTCATTAAAGTTAATAATAGCATGTACTAATTATGTGATGTCAGATGTGACTATGAGCAATGTCAGGGCAGAACAAGTGGTCAAAATGTAAAGCTTCAAAGTAATATTGCTCAAAAAGAAATATTAAAAAAGTAATTGGTTATATCAATAGAGCTGTTTCATGTAAAGTTTCATGAAAACTATAAGAATGATCTATATAATCTGTTTCCAAGAGTCTGTTAATTGTTTTAAAGCTGCTCTGTGTAACTTTGTTCCTCCACCTGCTATTCTCCATGGATGTGCAAGCATTTATTTAATTTTGAGTGGTTTTATTGTTCAAAAATATCTTACTGTGAATTTCCATTTTCCCTTCCATGGACTTGACCCTTTAACTTGGTGACACATGCTTGCCTCTATGGAGATAGACAGTAATGCCATACTGTGTAACATTTTAATCCAAGTAATAACATCCCCATGAAAACAAACAGATCTGTAACCCTAAATTACACAGTTTAAATTAAAATGCACTTTCTATTACAGTAACAGACTATAAACACATGCAATTGCTATTATATGCCATCAGATAAAGTTCATAGGAATTACTTAAGTGAATATATAGCTGTTTTTAATTTACCGCTCTATTTAGCTGCCTGATATACATTTAAATTCAGTTTGATACACATCTCATAATCTTGTCCCCGTGCACACTTTACTCCTCCCCAGGGACAGAGAACAGATGCTTGTGCTGCTATTGCTGTGGGTGGAACAGCTTTACAATCAATTAAATTTGGTCTTACACTCTTTGACAGAGAAATAAAAAAAAAAAAAAATATATATATATATATATATATATATATATATATATATATATATATATATATATATATATATATATATATATATATTTATATATATATTTATATTTATTTATTTATTTATTTTTATTTATTTATTTATATTTATTTTAACAGTCCATGTAATGTTAAATATGATGTCAAAAGGCACAGAACAGTTGAGTAGTTGTTAATCTCCGAAATCCAGCAGGTCTTATTGATGCCATCTGTACACAGAGACAGATAAGGAAATGTCTTTATCTCACACCAATTTAGCCACTAATTGATCCAATGGTGGGTAATTAGGAAAGACCGGGATGGAGGAGTTCAGCCATTCAAACATGACACTGAACTAGAAGAAAGCAACAACTATAAAGCAAAATGTACTACATCAACAACAGTTTGGATGAACTGATGAAATTATTTGATTAAACTTTACTACTACTACTACTACTACTACTACTACTAAGCTAGTACTAAAAATAGATAGCTGCATGTGGACAGACTCATTAATTGTGTTTAGTAACTGGGGATTCACTAAATTCTCTGTGTTAAGGGAAAAAACTGTGGCACCCAGATGCATCAGTGGTAAGTAAAAGGAAAACTGGATGTATTTTTTGTCATAATTTTAGGTCTAAATTTGTTTGTATTGTCAAAAAGTCAGTTTGGCAGTTCAGGTGAACAGGAAACACTGGGTTGCCATGGTTAGAATAAAATGATGGCATTGTATTCGGCATTTCGTCCACCCCTGGATGAAATGCCAAGCTTTTAGGGTGTCCCTTAGTAAACATGCAGTGAACGTCTTAAGTTCAAAATAATTTAAAAAGAACCACAACTCCAAGTGAAAAATTAAAAATAAAGTTAATCAATAATAATACAACATAATATAATATCCATTGCCACACATTGGTTAATTATTTTGCATTATATTCTTCTACACAAATCATAATACCATTGACAATGTTTACTATTTTACCTAGCAACAATTATTAACAAAACACTCTACCAGACTTACCAACTGCATCAAATGACCTGATGCAACCCCAGGCAAACTCATTCATTCACTCTGAACATTTCCAATTCAATTCTGAAACACACGCACTGTTTTGGATGACCTTGGACTTGGCATAAATCTTCAGTGTCCCCAAACAATGTAATCCAATGACAACAAGATTGTATTAGAAAACCCACAATGTACTTTTACCAGCGACAGTGAAAAATATCAACCACATCCAAATTGTTTATTTTCTTGTCCTATCGTCAAAAGGTGTTATATTGTAAGGTGTAAGGTGACATGTGTGATCCCATAGTGTTAATCCTATATACCCTCTACTTTTCTGTATGGCTGCTGTCCCACACGGCTAACACTCGAGCTTGACAAGGACAGAGTTAAGAAAGTCAGACTATATTCCCCCAGACTGCTTACAACACCACGATAAGCCCCACTTCTTTTAAGAGATTTATGCTTCATGACCTTGTTTAAAATGTTATCGAGTTTCCTTTTACGTTTGGTATCATGTGGATATTTGTGGTTGGACACATGGGGAAAAGCATAGAAGCAACCAAGTATATAAGGCGATATAGAAAACCACAGGCATTTTACTGTACATAGCTGTGGTTGTGAGGTAAGCCAAGCTGTGAACGAAACTGCATTAAGGATTTAGGAGTTAATGGTGAAGTGCAGCATGTAAAGATGTCAACTTATGCATAATGTAGTTGGTCTGTATGGGAAAGTGGCTTAAGGTGGAGTTAAATCAATAGTGTATTAAATGTTAATTACTATTATTTAACCTTGATTTACAGGTGCACCATGTAACTTTTCTACTGGAGGCAGTAACGGGAAAACACATTCCTTATAAAACCCATAAACAAGGGCATGCCACCTGCTTGTCTCCATGGAGATGTTATTGCTGTGTCTAGATTCTGTTCCACAATACAACATTTTCTGAACTCTATAAACCTTCACTAGAATAATTTGGATTATTATACCTCTGGAATTGTCAATCTCTACTGATCTAAAAGGTAAAAGGTATCTGATAACTTCAAAAGTACCACTTCATGACATCACATTGTGGAACAAAGCATTTTGAGCTTTGGAGATGTAGACAGACTAATAACAGGGTTATTCAAACATGTGTGAATGAAACAAAACACAAGTCCAGGTATGTTTTTGAGGAGGAAACAACATGGCGAAAGGAGAAATTCAATTTGTCAACTGGACAAAAGCTTATTTGGTTGAATACGTTTCGCAGCTCATCCAAGCTGCTTCTTCAGTTTTGAATAGAGTGCTGGTGGACACTGCTTATAACTGCCTGCAGGGAGGCGCTAACTACAATGAAATTGCCATGAAAGTATCACACCTCTTTGTTTTCAGTTTCTGTTAGTTAGGTAGGCCTATTAGATATGCAGTGGGGGTGGAGTGTGGGGTCTGGTTAGCATAAACATTCAGGGCCATAACGGGTATTTTCACACCTCTGGACCTGACCTGGCTAACCCTATTGTTTTCTTTGTTTGTTTTGATATAGGTTTGAGGATAGAGTTATAGAAGGGAGACAAATGATGTCTGAGACCTCCATTTCTGTTCAAGGAAGGATTCTATTTCTTGACAAAAATAGCCTCTTTCTCACCCCTTTTTCCTCCCCTTTTCTCTGGCCAAGATCTGTGCCTCACTGTCCTCAAAGGAGTGGCCCGTGGCTTTTAGGTGGAGATGTACGGCAGATGAAGGTCCACTCTGGCTCGCCCGTCTGTGTTGGTACATAACATGTCTTAAAGATCCCATGACATGGTACTTCTTGATGCTTTTATATGGCTCCTTAATGGTTCCCTAATACTGTAAATGAATCCTTCTTCAAAATCAACACTCAGTGCATGAGATATGACTCTGACAGTCTTCATGAGGCTAGATATGTCTCTAAAATGCTTTATTCTGGGTGTTGCTTCTTCACTGCAAATGAGAAGGACAGAGAGATTGGCTGAGGAGCGGGGGGGCGGGTTTCCCCCGCAGCTCAGCGCAGCTTGGCTCCGCTGTGTCTGCCCTTCCGTGAGAGACAGATGAGAGAGTTAGCAATGAAAAAAAGCATATTTACACAGAAAATAAAATTAAACCACTGGTATTTCAGAGGTCCAGAGGGTCGGGTAAGGGACCTGCGAGCCTAGAAACACTCGCAGGTGCCTCCAGGCAAATAAAAAAACGCATTTCGCATTGCGTAGCGCATTCACAGTCCAAACTCTCTGGGCGGGATATACAGGGATGCTGAGCGGAGACAGAGGGAGGGGCTGGAGCTGCATTTGCCGATCTGACGTCAAAAAGGTGCCTTGTCTGAACTCGCCCGTTTCAACACTGGGTTTGTGTAACGCAGAAAAGGACCGCAAATGCTCAGTTTAGACATTTCGCAACTTTTAGCCATGGGGGGGGGGGGGGGGGGGCTAAACAGGGTAGAGGAGCTCACATTAACGCTCAAAAACCTCAGAAAGTGAAAATTTCATGCCATGGGACCTTTAAAGCTCACACGCATAATGTTGAAACAATATACAATTTTCAAAGTATAAAAATCTCTAATAATAAGATAGGTATTACTGCCATACTGTGGAACATTCCCTGAAGTTACACAGTGTGCTTCAAATCACAGTCTGATGACACCACAGATATTGCTTTAGTTTGTAACTGTAAGATATGCTAATGTAACTACCACTATACAACGTTGCTGCCTTTCCTCTTGCATTATTCGCTCGAGTGTATATTTTAAGTGGAGCCCATTATAGCCAGGGTATTAAATGATGATGAGACTCTGTTCTTTACATTTTAATCAAGTGTCTTTTTGCATTCAGGCTGCGAGTGATTGGAGGTTGACCCCGTCTCTGTCTACCAGTGTGAGACATTAGAGAAAGACTGTAGCTGGGAATTAGGAGCTGCCACTAAAGACTGTGCTAATGTGAGCCAGCTCCTATAATCCTAGTTTCTTCCACTGTTGTGTGTTTCTAGTGTCAGAAGATTTTTGTTTTCAATTTTTTTATATGTTGAGGTTTGATTGGCAGAAAAGCTAACTCTGTCAGTGCCAAAGCCTGGGTTTTGTGTTCTTTATTATTCATATACTTTGGCTGGAGTAATTCTGGCCCATTTTCCAAATTTTGACAAAGCAAGCATCTACTGGCAGCCTCTTCTAATTCATGGCTCATTATGTAGTTTGTTTATTTGTGAACTGTGATGAACATTGGTCTTACTAATTGAATTGGGGTGTGTGGTCTATCAGTCAGTTATAGGCTACAAATCCTTGAGTATTTTAAATACTTTTCTATGCAATATAGGTAAGAAAATGCTTGGATAATTCCCAGAAGGTGTGTCCATACAATGTTCAAAAAATGTATTTATTTAAACATTTAAATTCGGTATTAGAAAATCAATAGATACATTTTTTTTTTTAAAAGAAACTAACAAGCAGTAAAGAGCTATTTCCTTACAAAATACTCCATCAGTAACTTTTCTACAAAACACATCTTAAGTAATATCACAGGACACTTATTTAAAGGTGCACTGTGTAACATTTCTGGAGAGGGTCCGTGTATGGTATTAAACTAATGTGTCTTGTATTTCTAACTTATAGGTGTTATGTATTACTCAAAAATATCTTAAAAAGCATTCATTCTTACTGTGAGTGGGGTCACCTCTTCATAAATCTCCACAAATCTAAACTGTAATTTGTCTCCATGAGAATTTCTAAGTTTATGGCCATACTGTAGAACATTCTAGACAAGCAGGTGACTGACCCTCCAATCAACTGCACAGTGCACCTTTAACGTATACTCCAGTAGGCCTGTCATGATAATTACAGGGTCCAGTATTTATCATGGGTGTTTTTTTCTTTGCAATAATGGTGAGATATTTGCATTTTTATGTAATAATGTTATATTTGAGTTGTAGAGTTGTCAGTTCGCAGTATTTCTCTATGTCTCTGTAGCAATATATCGTGCTTCAAAGTGTGTTATTGTGACAGTCCTATAGTCCAGCTTTACAACATACACTTTAAAGGTGCAATTTTTTCTATTGGAGGCTCCGTCAAATACATTTCTCCAGGGAGTTATTGCTTTGCTGGAATGTTTCACAGTATAGCGTTAAACCTTTCTATCTTCATGGAGACCAAACCAGACCAAGCTACAGGTCAGATCTGTGGAGAGGCAGTCAGTTTTTCTAGGTATGATTGAGCAATAAAACCAACTGTAATTTAATAAACGTAAGGTAGAGCAGTTTAATGTCATACTGTGGAACATTCCAGGCAGGGCAATGACATATCTACAGAAACAAGCAGGTGACGGACCCCCAACCAAAAAGTTACACAGTGCACCTTTAAACAGAGCTCCAAAGCCTGAGTCATCGTTCAGTGGGATGGTAACAGCGTTGACCTGAGCATTAGAAGTCTCTGAGCTGATATCATGTATTATGATGCTGGGCCAGTTGTGTTTGAATGAGAGGCTTTAAGATTAATGCAGTCCCACAGTAATCCATCCACCTGCCACCTCTGAGCTCCAGCAATCAGCGATGGACTCAGAATCACAACAGGCTCAGCTACTGCGTCTATACACGTCTATCTACACCACTGTTTTTATTGCTGCGTTTATTGTTTCAGATTACATCATAGAATTTTATAGGCCAATATTAATTAATACAGATGCGGGGACAGCTCAAATTAATATTGTTAAAGGCGCATTGTGTAACTTTTCTGGTGGATGGCCCGTCAAATTGTTTTCTTCACGGAGATTGTTTTATTCCTTTGTCTGTGTTTGCGTGTTTCAACAGGCCAACTTAAAGGGCCAAATCCATGGAGGTGAGAGCTAATTCACAGTAAGGTCTTTTTGAACAATGAAACCACTCATAATGAAATACATGTTTTCAGATCCATGGAGAATAGCAGGTGGTAAAAAAGTTACATAGTGCAGCTTTAAAATGGTGAACAGATTATTGGAAAGAGGTTGTAGTTGTAGAACAATATAGCAATACTTTTAACACACAACACTTAACCACATTCTTATTATTTTCCTGAAACTTAACATAAACTACCTCAAGAAACCTTTTCTTTTCTTTTTGAGCAATATTACTTTGAAGTTTTACATTTTGACCATTTGTTCTGCTCTGACATCGCTCACTGTCACATCTGACATCAAATAATTAGCACACGCTATTATTAACTTTAATGAGCCACTGTGGAGGATCTGCTAACACTGTTGTAACCATCTCACAGTCATTCTATCATCATTTTAGTTAAGACACATTGAGTTTTGACCTTGTTTTGGAGGAGAAGCAGGGGTGGAGTGAGTGATGGAGACCAGCTGTCACTCTCCACAGGGGGGCGACACCTCCACCTGCCTCTAAATGGGACAGGGACACGAAGGAGACCCCGGGACCCTGTCTGAGAGTGGGACAGGATAGCAAAGTTAGGACACTGACAGGGGACTGACTTTGAAGAGTGAAAACTTCGATGTAGACGTAGTGGGGAATTGATGCTTTGCAACATTCCCTCAGGGTGTGATGCTAACTGTAGGCATGCTCTGTCTGAGGCTGTATTTTAACACAGTCTGACCATAAAGAACTGTCCTAGCTGGAACTACAACAGATGAGATGATTTATGATTTTATGTTTCTCTTACATACAATTATAGTCACAAGTTAGCATAATCAGCAGTTTTTCATTTAGTCACTGAAAATTGACTGAATCAAATGCTTAAACAGGGCCATGATATGAGCTGATATCATGATATCATGATATGACATGACCATACTGATCACAGGCTCCTGAAAATAATAATAAAATATCAATGGCACTTTCCAGGTTATATAATGGATCCATGGGTTGCAGAGTGATGAAAAACTAGAACTGTTGTCATAGCAATTAACAATTCAAAAGACAATATTATATCTTTTGAATGATGAAAAGTCCTCAAAATGGTGCCTGTAAACAGAAAGATAAAACCTGTAAACAGTTGTTGCATGTAGAGCATTAGAATGTCTTTGTGGTATGAAACACCGTGCATTATATAGTACCTCGGTTTCTTAATTAGGCTCAAAGAAAAACTGTTTGGTTGACTTAGTTTTCATAAAACATTTTAAAAATTTGAAAAAGCATAAAATAAAGTTTGATAAAGACAGGGGCTAAAGGCAAAAATTAACATCTTTTGTCACAGTTCTGCCATGTGTTAGAAATGTTGTTTTACATTCAGAATGAGCTCACAAAACTTTTATTATTATGAGAAAAATCTGTCCTACAAAATGTGAAAAAACATACAATAGTGCCTCAGAGAGAACTGAAATCTGAGCTGCTAAACTTATACTAGAATGCCATTTCATATTTAATAACACATTTGTAAAGCTATGAACTATGTATGATATTTTGTTCTTTCTGAAGTAGTTTTAACAGCTACCTTTTACCTTTAGCACAGCAGAGATTTACAATTCCAGGGCTGAAATCACCCAAAGGAATAAAGAAGTCGAATAAAGGAGTGTCGGTGGTGGTGTTTTCCATTTGAGAGAATAACTCAGCCTCAACCAAATATTTTGGTTTGTGTGTTAAAGGTCCCATGGCATGAAATTTTCACTTTCTGAGGTTTTTGAACGTTAATGTGAGCTCCCCTACCCTGTTTAGCCCCCCCCCCCCCCATGGTTAAAAGTTGTGAAATGTCTAAACTGAGCATTTGCGATCCTTTTCTGCGTTACAAAAAATCGGAGCTCAAACGGGCGATTTTGAACAAGGCACCTTATTGATGTCAGATCGAAAAAAGAAATGCAAATGCAGTTCCACCCCCGTCTGTCTGTACTCAGCGTCTCTGTAAATCACGCCCAGAGAGTTTGGACTGCGAATGCGCTAGGCAATGCGAAATGCGTTTTTTTATTTGCCTGGAGGCACGTCCGAGTGTTTCTAGGCTCGGAAGTCCTTTATCTGAGCCTCTGGACCTTTGAACAGCAGTGGTTTAATTTTATTTTATGTGGAAATGTGTTTATTTTTCAATGGAATGCTTCAAATCTCTCCCCCCGTGCAAAAACAAGGAAATGGATCAGCTGTGGGCTCTGAGCTCTGAGCAGAGAGTTTGGCCACGCCCCCACCCTCTACTATTGGCCAGCTGTTTTTTCCTCATTTGCATTCAAGCAACAACGCCCAGAATAAAGTGTTTGAGAGAGATATTTATGACTCTTTCTCATCTTATCTCTGTTTCTCATGCACTGAGTGTTGATTTTGAAGAAGGATTCATTTACAGTATTAGGGAACCATTAAGGAGCCATATAAAAGCATCAAGAAGTACCATGTCATGGGATCTTTAAACATGTGTGAATGAAACAAAACACAGCCCTAGGCATTTTGAAGAGGTAATAATATTCTAATATTTGTATTATTCTATGCTATTTGATAATTATGACAACTGTATTCCATTGCAATTACTTGTGCAGCCCTAGCCTATAGTTTTTCATGGCTCTTTCTAGTCTCTTGGTAGCTTTTTTTTTTTTTTTTTGCGCAGATGTCCGTATGAATAGAGACGACCAAATAATGATAGAAATGTGAGAGGGATTTATTTAATATGTCAAGAGTCTTTGGCTGTCCTCAAGTGGATTTAAATAAAGCACGTCTGAAGGACACTGACTCACAGGTGAGGCACTCAGTGGAGGACTTTTCTTTGGTATTGAGTGGTCTGGAAAATATAAAGACATTAACCCCTTATAACTTGTGCCACATATAATAGGTAGATTTCATTTTGAATTTGAAGTTTAAAAAAAAAAAAAAGCATTAATGGATGTGACTGTTTTTCTAAAAATGTATTATAATTAAAAATATTCTTCTTATAATGTGTTATCCAAGTGTTTGGATTGAAACTTACAAAGGTTGTTAAAAGCCAACATGGAAAATTATGTGGTTTAATATCCATTTTTAATATCAAACTTAAATTTCTTTTTAGACTATAAGCTGATTAAAGGTCCTATATTACACAAAGATGGATTCTTGTGAGCTTTAAGCTATGTTAAAATGTTGTTATCTCATTAAACACAAGCTTGGAACTGTGTTTTGTTTCATTCACACATGCTTGAGTAACCCTTTATTATTAGTCTGGCTACATCTCATAAGCTTAAAATGCTCTGTTCCACCTTGTGATGTCATGAAGTGGGAGTTTTCTAGTTACCGGCAACCTTTTAACTTCAGTAGAGATTGGCAATTCCAGCGCTGAAATCATTTAAATTCTAACCAAGGTGCACACTGTATTTAGTTGGCATTAAATGATCGATATAGGTGTGTGGTGGGGTATAAAATATTTAGTTTATATATTTTTGTTATTGTTTTGGTATTTTAATTGCTTATATTGAAACTGAGCTTACACAGATTTTGGTTTTAACATTTTCAGTTGAGCTAAAAACCATCTCTACTATGTGGGGCTGGAGAAAAGAGTCCAAGGGAAAGATAATGAATGTTATGAAGAGTTAATGCACTTTCTTTAGAGACTGACATCTGTAAATTGAACCATTTTAAGATTTGAAACTCTGTGGGATTACGGCTGTTCTTTGCGATTTAAAACAGCTCCCTCTTATTTTTGACAGCAGTGCCCGATAATCTGTTATGATCCATTTCTTTATATTTCTTCTGTTTTTCCTGCTTTCTTTCTTTCGGGTACATTTCTAAATGTGTGCAAGATATATGACACTTTTAGAATGCCTTGATTGCAATTACCACATTTGCATTTCTCCATGGAGACCTTATTGGCTTGCTTGGAATGTTCCTCAGTATGTGATAAACTAGATCTCCCATATATCTCCATGGAGACAAACAGGTGTCGGCAACAAATCCTCAGCAAGAAAGTGGAATATTTGAGGCAAAGCATTAAAGGTGCACTGTGAAACTTTTCAGGTGAAGGGTCCACCACCTGCTTGTCTTCATTGACATATTCCACAGTATAGACTTAATCCATCTCTATAAAGACAAATAGGTGATACCACCAGGCCAAGCTACAGGTCAGATCTGTGAAGAGGCGAGCCCACTCACTGTCCGAAGACAAGCTTTTCAAGGTATTTTTGAGCAATAAAAACACTGATAATAAAAAACACTAGATAGATAACGTTAACGCCATACTGTGGAACATTCTGGGCAAAGCAATAACATTTCCATGAGACACGCAGACAGACCCTCCACCAGAAAAGTTACGTAGGACACCTTTAAAGATCCCATGACATGGTACTTCTTGATGCTTTTATATGGCTCCTTAATGGTTCCCTAATACTGTAAATGAATCCTTCTTCAAAATCAACACTCAGTGCATGAGAAACAGAGATAAGATGAGAAAGAGTCATAAATATCTCTCTCAAACTCTTTATTCTGGGCGTTGTTGCTTGAATGCAAATGAGGAGAAAACAGCTGGCCAATAGTAGAGGGTGGGGGCATGGCCAAATGCTCCGCTCAGAGCTCAGAGCCCACAGCTGATCCATTTCCTTGTTTTTGCACGGGGGAGAGATTTGAAGCGTTCCATTGAAAAATAAACACATTTCCACATAAAATAAAATTAAACCACTGCTGTTCAAAGGTCCAGAGGCTCAGATAAAGGACTTCTGAGCCTAGAAACACTCGGACGTGCCTCCAGGCAAATAAAAAAACGCATTTTGCATTGCCTAGCGCATTCACAGTCCAAACTCTCTGGGCGTGATTTACAGAGACGCTGAGTACAGACAGACGGGGGTGGAACTGCATTTGCATTTCTTTTTTCGATCTGACGTCAATAAGGTGCCTTGTTCAAACTCACCCGTTTGAGCTCCGATTTTTTTGTAACGCAGAAAAGGATCGCAAATGCTCAGTTTAGACATTTCACAACTGTTAACCATGAAGGGGGGCCTAAACAGGGTAGGGGAGCTCACATTAAAGTTCAAAAACCTCAGAAAGTGAAATTTTCATGCCATGGGACCTTTAAATCCAATCCTAGAGCTAATACAAATGCAGTCATTCCTTCACTGCACAGAAAACCATTAAGCCGCCATTTGCTTGACTCAACATATAATTAAACTGTAATTGGAGTGGGCGGGACTATTGTGGGAAGCTGTACGTTTAATTATCTCTGATTATAATTACACTTTCATATTTCCATGATGTACTTTTCACCTTAGTGTGTGTTGTTTGACTAACTTTTCCTCAATCAAAACAATGTCTGGGAGGGCCTTGTGTGTAGTGTGTCCTCCTGTTTGTGAAGAGGTCACTGCTCCTCGTCCACACGCTGATTGCGCAGTAATTAGCCTGATTTTTTGGACTTAAATCCAAGGACAAAGCTGTGAAGAACTACGTTTTTTGTCTGGTATTTTGGGCCCATTCCCAGCAGGTAGGAGTGGGGCTGGATGCACTGGGAATGACAAAACAAGGATGCAGTATTGTTATCGAATTAGACTGTGCTTCCAATCGCCGAAATGCTTTTGTGTGTCCCATTCTGTTGTCCTCAAGTGATTTATGCTGGGAGCGAGCTTTGAAGGACAGTGGGTGCTACTTGGCAAATGAAAACATAGCATTGCAAATGGACTGAGTATAGCATGGATTTATTATTATATTAGACTGTTGATTCTATTCTTATTTTCTTCTATTCTATACAGTAAAGTTTTAAGATGAAAACAACTTTATGTTTTAAGGTTGGCCAGTAAAGGGAAGTTTTATTTAATACAATTATTTCTGTAATATCAAAATTATAAAACGTGTCAAAACCTATAAAACCTATAATACCATATGCCATAATATAAATAATGTATTGTGATTTGCATTATAAAAGCCATGACTGTAGCTCATTAAAGGGGCACTATGTAACTTTTATTATTTCTGCATGATCTTGCATTTATTCAGTTACAGGTGTTTTAATGCTAAAATCATGTATTCTTACTGTAAGTGACGTCACCTCTCCACAGATCTGACCAGTAACTTGGTCTGGTGGCGTCACCTCCTTGGCACCTTCCTCCTCCTGGCTCCTTCCTCCTCCTGGCTCCTTCCTGACAAATGACTAACATATCCATGGTGACAAGCAGAGAAGTCACGTACTGTAGTGCACCTTAAATTATCACACACAATACATTACTTACTGTCTAAATTATAATAAGCATATGTTTCCTCTGTAGATTTAGACAAGTTATACAAGTTTGTTAAAGGTCCCATGGCATGAAATTTTCACTTTCTGAGGTTTTTGAACGTTAATGTGAGCTCCCCTACCCTGCTAGCCCCCCCATGGTTAAAAGTTGCGAAATGTCTAAACTGAGCATATGCGATCCTTTTCTGTGTTACAAAAAATCGGAGCTCAAACGGGCGATTTTGAACAAGGCACCTTATTGACGTCAGATTGAAAAAAGAAATGCAAATGCAGTTCCACCCCCGTCTGTCTGAACTCAGCGTCTCTGTAAATCACGCCCAGAGAGTTTGGACTGCGAATGCGCTAGGCAATGCGAAATGCGTTTTTTTATTTGCCTGGAGGCACGTCCGAGTGTTTCTAGGCTCGGAAGTCCTATATCTGAGCCTCTGGACCTTTGAACAGCAGTGGTTTAATTTTATTTTCTGTTGAAATGTGTTTATTTTTCAATGGAACGCTTCAAATCTCTCCCCCCGTGCAAAAACAAGGAAATGGATCAGCTGAGAGCTCACAGCGGAGAGCAGAGAGTTTGGCCAAGCCCCCACCCTCTACTATAGGCCAGCTCTTTTCTCCTCATTTGCATTCAAGCAACAACGCCCAGAATAAAGTGTTTGAGAGAGATATTTATGACTCTTTCTCATCTTATCTCTGTTTCTCATGCACTGAGTGTTGATTTTGAAGAAGGATTCATTTACAGTATTAGGGAACCATTAAGGAGCCATATAAAAGCATCAAGAAGTACCATGTCATGGGATCTTGAATGATTGGAGCAATAACTGAAATAATTAAACTTGTATTAATTAGACGGCTCTAGTAAGTTGTATATACATTATCAGTACTTCTGTAAAGCACATAAAACATATTGAGACTGGTATTGAAAATAAGTCCAGCACAACTCAAACCTGTAGACAGCATTCGAATCCACAAGTTTGTTCTGAACATCTCCAAAGTAAAACATTGTTGTATTCATAGTTGTACTTCTTAAGGGAAAAGTCAGGCTAAGGTCAGAACTCATTATCAGTAAAATAAACAGAGGGAAGTCATTACCACAGTGTCAACAATAGAGCCGAGTGCTGCTTAATCAGGGTTTTTCATTGTGGGGCTAATCGCTCTGAGAGACCCGATTCTTTAAATTCACACTGTGAAATATTCATAGACAGACCAGACCAGTGCCCAGAGGGTTGGAAGAGGAGAATTTAATTTAACTTCCTCCTCTGTGCTCGATAAAGAAGAAGGAGTCCAAACGGTGGGCAAAATATCAATATGAAGTCACCATTTTGTTTCAGTTAAAGGTGCACTATGTAACTTTTCTGGTGATGGGTCTGTCAAATCCTTTTCTCCATGGAGATGTAATTGTTTTGTCTGGAATGAATGTATGGTGTTAAAGCTTTCTATCTTCATAGAGACCGAACCAGGTCAAGTCAGATCTATGGAGAGGCAACCCCGCTCACAGTCAGAATGTCTAAAGCCACCTGTAGTTTAATACATGTAAGGAAGAGCTGTTTAATGTCATACTGTGGAACTTACTATGGACATATCCATAGAAACAAGCAGGTGATGGACCTCCAACCAAAAAGTTACATAGTGCACCTTTAAACTGGTCTATTTTGCATTTATTACACATATATAACAGGTGTTTTTATTGCTTAAAATACCATTAAAAGAAGCATTCTTACTACATACCCTGAGACTCCATAGATGCGACCTGTATCTTAGCCTAGTTTTCATCTTCATGGAGATAGATGAGTTTAATGCTTTATTGTGGAACATTCCAGACAAAGCAATAACAGCTCCATGGAGACAAGCAGTTGGCAGACCCTCATTTTTAAAGTCAGTTTGATTTCTGTTCTTGTCTCATTCTGGTTGGGGGGATATATTACATTTACATTCCTTTTTGGTATTTTTCAGTGTTACACATTTTTGCTTGTCCTTTAATAGTCTTGTCCTAGAAGTCCTGTAATTGTATTAACCTTCCATTATCCTTTGTTAAGACATTGTTCTCATTTAGTGCTTAGTGTTTAGTCCAGGATTAGTTATTTTATTGGTTTTGGTCTTTGTTTTTCAGATTACAGAGGAGAAATGTCTAAAATCAAGAAACATTCTCTGTACATATTGACCCCATGACCCACATGATGCGATCTATAAATGACTGAAAATAGCATAGTGACATTTCAAATTTGACAAGAAAATGTTTTCTTTAATTAATTTAGTGATCTGCATGGGAGTGGGTCTCTCCGTCACTGTGCTCCTCCTCCACATTTCTCTTTTTCCCCAGAGTTTTATTTTCCTATATGAATGTTGGAATCTGCTTGTCTGCTATTGACCAATGATTGTTTCACAGTGAGATTTTCTAATTTTTTTGTTGGTTAAATCAACAATTTGCTAGGCCTGCAAGGTGACTGCTTTAGAGGGTGATCTAGAGTAGTAGTAGTAGTAGTAGTAATTTATTTCAAGCATATGATACTTGTAGTGCACAGAAAATGTACAGTGTCATAAACAGTTTTTTTTTTTTTTTTTTTTTGCATATATGTACATGCCCGAAAAGGAGTGGGTAGAAGTAAAACTTATTAAATCCCACCCCTTCTCCCAAAGTTAGTAGTGATCCTTATTTTTGTGTTTTTACAGTTAACCGGTGACAGTGGTTGGCTGCCAATACTTGAATACTTGTACAGTGTAAAGCAATTACAATAAGACAGGAAAAAAAATAAGAAAGAAAAAAATATATCTTATCTTATTGATATCTTATTAGTATCATCATCATCGGCATCATTTTGCTCTTATGTTTTACCTCTGGTTATCACTATTTATGTAATTTCTTAAAGTGTTACTTATTATATCTGCATGAAAATTATGTTTATTGGAAGTATTGGTGCTGATGGTATTAAAACTTAATGTGAAGTTGTGTTGTTAGTGTATATGATGCATTAAAAGTGGCAAGGTGTTTTTGTGAACCTGCTGCCAGAGAGGGACTGCCCCTGGACAACAGGACCACCCTTTGCCTTGTGTAGAGGTCAAACTTGCATGTTTTAAAGTTTATTGGCAGATTCCTATCGGCAAAGCACATTTCACTGTGTTAATTGTGTGTTGTATGAACTACTTGAAATGCAGTTGTCTCAAATCAAATCTGAATTTTACAAGGGTGTATATTTTCAACCTCCAGTCGAACACATCCCCTTCACGAACCCCGTGCAGATGTCAATACTGCTCTCATTAGCCTGTAGTGACACTTGGATGGATGCTCTGAGCGAGGTGAGGTGTGCTGACATGACGGAGACCACTAATGTGTGTGTAATCACTAATGCTGACTCTGCACTCAGGACGAGGAGGAAGAGGAAGGGAGGACGGGAGAAAGAGGGAGAGAGAGAGAGAGAAAGTGTGCTAGGGAAAGAGCGGGGGAGAGAGAGAGAGAGTGAGAAAGAAAATAACATATTGAGAAAAAGAGAGAAGGAGAAAACGGGAGAGAGAGAAAGAAAGTAAGAAAGTGTGCTGTGAGAGAGAGAGAAAGACAGTGCTAGGGACAACTGTATGGGACAGGGGAAAGAAAGAGAGAGAGAAAGAAAGAGACAACTTCAGCGGCGAGAGCGTGAGAGAGGTGGGTCAACTGCAGGGGAAGGGCGGAGAAGAGGCGAGGGGTGAGAGAGGGAGCGGGGGACAACTGTACAGGATGGGGATGACAGGGAAGAGTGAGAGGGGACGAGGGTGAAAAGAGAGGGGGAGGAGAGAGAGCGAGAGCGAGGATTGACAACTGCATGGAATAGGGTAAAGTGGAGGCTTGGAGGTGGGAGAGAGGAGGGATAATTGATGGAGAAGTGGAGTAAAGGAAGAGAGAGGAGGTATGGGCACTGGAGGGGAGGAGAGGAGAGGTGATACAAAAAAAAAAGAATGAGTATTAATACTCAATGGATATGGTATTGATAATGTCGTCTCTAGTGCTAATCCGTAACCCAAATATGACAAGATAGAGAGGGCTGCAAATGTGCTTCCTCTGAGAAATGAATAGGAAAAGGAAAGAATAATGCAGTTTTCTTTTTTTTTTAGATAACGTTTAATCATGTCAAAGTCAAAAACAATTCAATTCTTGGACTGTTCACGTGTTCACTTGTTAACTTGTGACAAACTCCATATTTTGAGCAAATGCAGGCAAAATTATAAAAGAAATTCAATGTGGTGTTATGCGGTATTATAAGTCCCCAGTAATTCTGGCATTGGCTGAGGCAGACTTTTGGATTTAAATAACAGCAAAATGCCACGGAGAGGAGGCCACCAGAGAACTGTCGAGACACAGAAATATGAGGAACAGTCCCATGTGACATGTGGCATATGGACCTATTACAAGGAAAGAGGAGAGAGGAGAAGGAGGGGGAGAGGGAGGGAGAAGGAGGAGAGAAAGAGTGAGAGAAGGAGACAGAAGGGGGAGAATGATGAAGAGAGTGAAATAGGCAAAGAGGGGGAGAGAAGAGAGAGAGAATGTGAGAGGAGGAGAAAGAGAGAGAAGGGATGTTGGGGGATGAGATGAAGAAGAAGAGAAAGAGAGAGGAGACAGAAGGGGGTGAACTAGGCAGAGAGAGAGAGGGGGAGAGAGTGTGCTAACAGTGCCCAGATGGAAAAGCGATCTCCGTTTGTCTATTTGACGACAGGGGCCAAAAATCTTTAGCTTGTTGTCTGCTTCTTAATTGGTTTGTGTCGAGCTGAACTCAAGTTTTTGGCATGAAGGACAAATTCATGTTGTGATTGGGCAACACGACTCGTTTTCCTGGCACTGTCTTTATTTGTTTGCAGTAATCGTCCTCATATTTCAAAATGACTGCGCTAAAGATTTATTGATGTCAAAAACAGCAACAAACTGTGGCTTTAATTAAGTTGGCATTATTAAAAATAGGAGTCCTCAGCCATGAAAGATTGTCTGTATGCTTGGGTGAAATCAGACACTTTCTTATTTGCCTTTAGGCTTTTCCCTCCACAACAAATCAGCAGCCTTCATCGCACCATGTTCTGCATCGTCTTCCTCAGTGTTTCTCTACTGACGACTCACTGCCACTATCCCTCTTTTGGACAGGTTCAGATTTTCTCTATCTGACTATTTCTGACTATTTTCCAAAACATTAAACACAAACTTGTAACAGTTTTAACCGTATTGATACTTTACAGTGACATCACGCTGGGGGTATTCTATATGTATGTCTATGGTGGAATGTTCAGCACACATTAGCAAACACAGTCAAAAAGTTTTAATATAGCCTGAAAAAATACAAAATACAAGCATTCACGGTCCCGTTTAAAGGAGAATTAACGTTTTTTTACAATCTGAGCCTTATTTCGGTAATAAAACAAGTTGTTTTACTCACCCATAGCACTTTGATGTCATATGGAGCACTTCCAGAGATGTTTATATCCGTAACGTGAGTTCTTGGGGCATATAATATATGCCCCGAGCGGTCTCCAAATAACACAAACTTTAGCACTTTTCAAATCATAGAAGCTCAA
Source organism: Paratrypauchen microcephalus (assembly GCA_036785185.1). Lineage (NCBI taxonomy): Eukaryota > Metazoa > Chordata > Actinopteri > Gobiiformes > Gobiidae > Paratrypauchen > Paratrypauchen microcephalus. Next base: position 3,955,593 of record JAVJIX010000010.1, read on the forward strand.
TGTCTTAGTGTACACTTTCGTTTGAGTCAAAAGTGGTCTGTAATCTGAGATTTATCCATAATTTACAGCTTTGCGTTTCATGTTTGCGTCCCGGGAGCTGAGAGTGAAATAAGCTGTGACTCCGCACATGCGCACTGGCCTCCTCATCTACTCGAAACTATGGATAAATCTCGGATTACAGGCCACTTTTGACTCAAACGAAAACGTAGACATTAAGCTTCTATGATTTGAAAAGTGCTAAAGTTTGTGTTATTTGGAGATCGCAAACATGTGCCCAGAGAACTCAAATTACGGAGATCGCAAATCTAAAACATCTCCGGAAGTGCTCCAAATGACACCAAAGTGCTATGGGTGAGTAAAACAACTTGTTTTATTACCGAAATAAGGCTCAGATTGTAAAAAACGTTAATTCTCCTTTAAGAATTTGATGTTCTATAAAAAGGTGAGAGTGACTAACTCAAACATGTTTGGCTTGTTGTGACTGTAATTTTATCTGTGAGAGACTGAACAGCACAAATCATCTCACCTGTTCCAACTCAGTCAGCTATTTCTGGCCAGATTGTGTTAAAATAAAAGTCTAATAGAGCTTCAGACAGAACAGGGCCTACAGTTAGCATCACACCCCCAGGGAATGGTGATGACATCAGCTGCAAAGTATCAAGACGGTCTCACCTGTATCTTGTAGCGCTCTTCTTGAAGTACTCATTAGATCATTTCATTTGATCTATTTGTTATTTATTAGTAACAGTCTTGTATGCAGTGTTTTTTAGCTCTCAAATTGTATGTTATTAGCATTACTGACCTAGAAGTATTTAGTATTTAGTAGAAGTTCTAATGTAAATAATTCACTGGTAGCCTATAGTGTGAATGCAAGCCTGTGCCTGATTTAATATTGGGGAAAAAAAATGAAAATTATGTTATTTCTAAAGAATTATCTATCGAATTGAGGAAATATTAATTAGGAGATATATACAATAGCTCAAATCTCATCATAATGTTAGAAGAAAGTTTTTGTTATTATGCCTTATTTGACACCAGTTTATTGTTATTTTTGGCTCTTATATTAAATGTATTATTGCCATTTATATTTTTGCTCTTTGTTATTGTGGTACAGTATATTGTGAGGTGTGAGCTACAGTGTCCACATAATTTCCCCTGTGGATTAGTTGAATTTGTCTAAGTTCAAAAGGTACTCTAAAAAGTACAAATCCTGCAACATGTTACTCAAGTAGATAGTAATTGATCAAATATTGGATTTGACTCATGACTGCCTACCTCTGTGTTGTATATATAGATTTCTGAATAGCCTGCCCTCAGTGTTCCTCCATATCGCCTCGTGTATGGAAGATAACACTGACAGACACTATGCTGCAGATTCAAACTTGATGAATTCTTCTTCAGTATCTCTCTCTGTCATCTTTTTCCTTTCACATTTTTTCAGAAAACCCCAAAACATTATTAGACTTCATTGGAGCATCCGGGACCTCTCTCTTTGTCAGAAATCTTTTTGAAGTGTCTTTTTCCTGAAATATTTGGACCTCATTACAAACAATGCATCATGCTGCACCTGTCAGCCCCAGAAAACACTGGTGTATATTTACATTGTGTTTGCATTTCAGGAAGCACTCTTATTAAAAACTGAGCTTTTCAAATTTTGACAACTATATTGATTTGTTAGCCTAATTTTCCTTCATTGGCTGTATAGAGCTGGCTGTTGTTTCAACAGTGCGCTTTACTTTTGTTTAAATACAAAATATAGCCTAACATAATTATCGAGTTTCCATATTATTATTGTTGTTGTTGTTGTAAGAGTAGCTCATGCAGAAAACATTTAAGCAGGCAAAAAAAAAAAGTTAGCAGGCCTATTTTTTTTTTACTTTTATGACAAATTTCTTATAGCATGGCATTGGCAGTTTTGCATATTGTTGTTGTGTTCATGTTCACAGTTTTATACTTTAGATCAATGCAGAAAATGTAACTGGTTGTGGTCATATACAATCATACAGTATAGTAAGGCGAAAAAGAGAAGTGTTTTGCCCAAGGACACAATGGCAACATGCACAACTGCTACACTGACAACCTTTTTGATTTGTGACATCCCATTATAGGCCCTGCTACTGTCTGCAATGACTTTGAGGCGGGCTAAGTGTTTTTTTCTTACGTGAGTGACAACAAAACCTTGTCTATTCTACTAAAACTCATCTTTATATTTTGCTCACTCCTCTGTCACCTCTCATTCAATCCCATCATTTCTGCATGTTGCTAATACAGCACCGCCGCATCCATCTTGCAGCACTTCCTCTCATATCTTTACATATTCAGAACATGCTTCACTCATAAATCTCCACTTTGTCAGCTCCTCCCATGGCCGCTAATGCATTCACCATTTTTGTTCCATTTGTCTCGGCCTGCATCAGTCTTCTAACACGTGCGTTCAAGTTTCTCATACTAACAATGCAGAATCTGTGCCATCTTTCTTGCCTCCTGCACCATTCCTCTTGGATTTCATTAACCCTGGTCCTGATTCTGCTCTGCCTCCACTGTTTCTCTATCAGGGCTAGTCCCATCTCTCCATAAATCAATGTGGCTATAGCTGAGGTCTTGTTCTCCATTGTTTTCTACACAATCCTACGTCCTTGTATATGTCAGGTGGTATAACATTTTGTTAAAATGATAATGATATATATGGGTTAGTGATATTTGTTAGATCATGTATACTAGATCAGCACCATAGTTAAAGATCATTTAAGATACAGCTCTGGAAAAAATAAGAGACCACTGCAAAATTATTAGCTTTTCTGATTTTACTACGTATATCTATGTGTTTGCGCAAAAGGAACATTTTTGTTTGAGTCTATAAACTACTGACAACATTTCCCCCAATTTCCAAATAAAAATATTATCATTTAGAGCATTTATTTGCAGAAAATGACATATGGTCTAAATAACAAAAAAGATACATGTTTTCAGACCTCAAACAATGCAAAGAAACAAGATCAAATTCATTTTAAAACAACATAATACTAATGTTTACACTTAAGAAGAGTTCAGAAATCAATATTTGGTGCAATAACCCTTATTTTTAATCACAGCTTTCATGTGTCTTGGCATGCTCTCCACAAGTCTTTCACATTGTTCTTGGGTGACTTTATTCCACTCCTGGTGCAAGTTTGTGTTTGTGTTGGAATTCAGCAGACGCTGGAATGGAATGGCTATAATACATGTAGAGACGATTTCAGAAAAAAATGCAGTGGTCTCTTATTTCTTTCCAGAGCTGTGTGTAATAGGCCTAATGCTGTTACCTCATCAAAAACAAACTCCCAGAGCTGTGTGTTTGTTTCATTCACACATGTTTGAATAATAATTTATTAGTCTGTCTATATCTCCAAAGCTCTGTTCCACCTTGTGAGGTCATGTAGTTGTACTTTTCAAATTAACAGCTTTTACCTTTTGTTTGGTAGAGATTGGCAATTCCAGTGCTGAAATGATCGGAATGATTCTAGTGAGGATGTATGGAGTTTAAAACCGCAGTGGAGCACTTCCTGTATGGCCACATTACATCACAAGGTGGAGTTGTTTTCAGTTTGAGAGAAGAACTCAGAGTAAATATGCAGGTTAAACATGTGTGACTGAAACAAAGCACAACTCCAGGTAATTTTAAACATATTTTTACATTTATCCAATTACATGTGTTTCTATTGCTCAACAAATGCCTTGAAAATCATACAGTGTGTGGGTCGCTTCCCTACAAAACTGATCTGTTATTTGCCCTGGTGTCTCAATGGTACAGATAACTTTAATGCCATTTCAGGCAAAGCATTAACATCTCCAAGAAAAGCATGTGGTGGACCCTCCATTAGAAAAGTTAGGTAGTGAAGCTTTAATGGATTACTGTCTGCCATGTGGTTCTGCTAGGTAGTAGTACATAAAATATAATATTTCTCACTTATCCTGTTTTTAGAGTTTATGTTTTAAAGGGACAGTGTGTAAGATTTTTACCCGTTAATTACTGAAATTGAAGATACCCATTCAAAAATACATTGTTTTCCAAGCCTTTTCACTTCCATCATGAAATCAAAGTATTCTTTTGGACTTAGATATAGTCACATAAAAGGGGGATCTTCCCCATGCAGAGGCAGCCATTTTGAATACGAGAGCCGCAGAAGGACATTTGGGCTCCGCCTTCGCCTTCGGCAAGGCTCGTGGTTTTGGGTAAACAACAAAAGCATGCTGCCGGATCAGACGTAATGGGTCTAACACGTGTTTTGGACTAAATTGTTTTACTGGATTTTATTCGCTGGATCCTTATGGACAAATTGAGAGCAAGGGGAAATACAGAGTTTGACCTGTGCAAAGCATTCTAAGGTAAGCTAACCTCGTTTTGTGCTTTTCCGAATAAAGGCCCCATGTTCTCGGGGAGTGATTGTTGTGCAGGGAAATGAATTGCATAGTCAAAAAGAGGAGACTGTAAGGTTTCATTTGATGTGTAGAGTGTCATGGTACATGATCGTGAATGTGTGTTTTCATGAGAAAAGCGCGCGCCCGGGTGACCCTCGAGGTCTGCCGTAGCTAAAACAGAAAGTGCAATAGCACCATCCACCTATGCGCCACAAATCCTACACACTGGGGCTTTAAGAGAACACATGTGTCCAAACATGTGAAACATATGTGCTTCTGGACCTTTCCTGTAATATATGGCTATAGATATAAACACATTACAATGCATTCACTTCATACACAGTGACAGAGAACTTTGAATTTGAAGCAATTCAAATATAATCTCTTCACTAAATGTTATGTTAAAGTTTTGAGCGTCTTATAAAGAGCCTTTATTCAGTCTTTAGTGTGGAGACAGTTCTGATCAGGGCCCAGTGCTCAGACAGCTCTCCCATTCACACAACACACACGCTGCTAATTACATGTCTCTGGTTAATCTCATCACAGTGGTATAGCTGGCAGTGACCGAGTGCTTCTGGATCCACACCAATGAGTCTGGCATTTCTTGTGTCTGTTTAGTTCCAAATGTTCACTTGTATTCTCTACAAGGACCACTTTTGATTTGTAATGACCACTACAGACACCCAACGAGTTACAGTTTTTGTATTAGCTGGTTCATAAATTGCCACTCCCTTATAATTACTCTGTTTTGAATTACATTACTATTTTGGGTTTAAATGGCCGATATTATTTTCTGATCTATGTTATAATGTTGTTTTCTCATCACAAACATACCTGGACTTGTGTTTTGTTTCATTCATACATGTTTAAACCCTGTTCTTCCCTCAAACAGAAAACAATGTTCCACCTTGTGATGTTTGTTTGTTTGTTTGTTTTATTTATTTCATGTGTTTCAAGTGTAAAAAAGACATCATCAGTGTGATAGCAATACAAAATATTGAATGAATATTGATGTCATGTGGTAATACTAAATTCTACTAAACAAAAGGTAAAAGGTAGTTGTTGAAAACTACCACTTCATGACATCGCAAGGTGGAATAGAGCAAGTTGAGTTTTGGAGATGTAGACAGTTTAAAGATCCCATGACATGGTACTTCTTGATGCTTTTATATGGCTCCTTAATGGTTCCCTAATACTGTAAATGAATCCTTCTTCAAAATCAACACTCAGTGCATGAGAAACAGAGATAAGATGAGAAAGAGTCATAAATATCTCTCTCAAACACTTTATTCTGGGAGTTGTTGCTTGAATGCAAATGAGGAGAAAAGAGCTGGCCTATAGTAGAGGGTGGGGGCGTGGCCAAACTCCGCTTTCGGCTCTGAGCGCTCAGCTGATCCATTTCCGTGTTTTTGCACGGGGGGAGAGATTTGAAGCGTTCCATTGAAAAATAAACACATTTCCACATAAAATAAAATGAAACCACTGCTGTTCAAAGGTCCAGAGGCTCAGATAAAGGACTTCCGAACCTAGAAACACTCGGACGTGCCTCCAGGCAAATAAAAAAACGCATTTCGCATTGCCTAGCGCATTCGCAGTCCAAACTCTCTGGGCGTGATTTACAGAGACGCTGAGTACAGACAGACGGGGGTGGAACTGCATTTGCATTTCTTTTTTCGATCTGACGTCAATAAGGTGCCTTGTTCAAAATCGCCCGTTTGAGCTCCGATTTTTTGTAATGCAGAAAAGGATCGCAAATGCTCAGTTTAGACATTTCGCAACTTTTAACCATGGGGGGGGGGGCTAAACAGGGTAGGGGAGCTCACATTAACGTTCAAAAACCTCAGAAAGTGAAAATTTCATGCCATGGGACCTTTAAAGGTGTACTATGTAACTTTTTGGTTGGGGGTCCGTCACCTGGTTGTTTCTGTGAATATGTCACTGCTTTGCCTGGAATGTTCCACAGTATGACATTAAACAGCTCTATTTTACATGTACTCAGTTACAGGTGGTTTTATTGCCCCAAAATCCCTAGAAAAGAGGCATTTTGACAGGGTTACCTCTCCACAGATCTGACCTGTAATGCCTGGTTTAGTCTCCATGAAGATAGAACGCTGTAAGCAATTACATCTCCATGGAGAAAAGTTACACAATGCACCTTTAATATTGCAAGGTTACTGAAACATGTTTTTGAGGAGGTAACAACATTATAACATGGCTTAAAGCTCACCAGTATAAGACCTTTAAAGACCCACTTTGTAATTAAATGGCTAGTGCTCTCATCATTTGTTACTATTTGCACTTTTCTACACACTCAGAAATAAGTTGACTGATTTGTTTACCAGTCTGCACCCATGAGACTAAACCAACCAGCACCAGTCGCTCATACAGTATTCATACAAGTATAAGGAGGCTGAAGTGACCAATGAGATGGGTTCACTTTCAGGCCACGTTCTCTATGTTAGTATGCTGTAAGGATATTGGACTTGGTGAAGCATGAGATTTGAAACCAAGATTTGTAAATATTAGCGTCTCTTTCTGGTGTTGCTTTACACAAGTTATCAGTGTGTGTGTGTGTTAAATAAACAAGATTCAAGATAAAGAGAAAATAGGAGAGAAAGTAAAATGTAACAGTTGTGTAAAATAAGTATAATAGTGACCTTAGCTGACTGTTACTAGTTGCAGAGACAGCAATAGCAAATGGGGGAAGCGTTTTAACACAGTAACAGTAATTTAGTAGCATTTTAAAGTAAAATGTAGAAGCAGTAGTGTATTAAGTAAGTATTTTTCCTTTTTTTTTTGGACCAAACTGAAAGCCAAAGGTGGGTAGCCAAAATTACTTTGTTACTTTCAAATAATACTTCTCAATTAGAAATAAAATGTTTCTTTTTCAAGTAAATTTAAAATGTAAAAACTACTACTTAAAGGGATATGCCACCCCCAGGTCAAATTTGGGCATCTCCCCACAGTCCAGAGACTAAAATAAGTGATGAAAAGCGTTTTCCTGCTCACCCAGCCATTGTCCGAGTCTGTCAGCACTGACCGCCGCGGTAACTGGTGCTCCTCCGCCTTAGACTGGAGTCTAACGTAGCCAGAGAAAGATTTCGGCCAAAAGGAATTAATTTGCTCGATGCGTTTCCCAATTACTTTGTGTGTAGTGCGCATTCATATCGAGTGCAAATAAATGTGCAAATCAACACGGAGAGCTTGCCTTGGTCATTTTGGGTGGGAACTATTTTCCAGTGCGTAAGAATACAGTCGTATCACGCACCACGTTGTGCAACAGGGGAACTCCCTTCCCGGTGCGTAACTGGGATTCCCCTGGTAGCGTACTGCGTGATACGGCTGTATTCTTACGCACTGGAAAATAGTTCCCACCCAAAATGACCAAGGCAAGCTCTCCGTGTTGATTTGCACATTTATTTGCACTCGATATGAATGCGCACTACACACAAAGTAATTGGGAAACGCATCGAGCAAATTAATTCCTTTTGGCCGAAATCTTTCTCTGGCGACGTTAGACTCCAGTCTAAGGCGGAGGAGCACCAGATACCGCGGCGGTCAGTGGCGACAGACTCGGACAATGGCTGGGTGAGCAGGAAAACGCTTTCCACCACTTATTTTAGTCTCTGGACTGTGGGGAGATGCCCAAATTTGACCTGGGGGTGGCATATCCCTTTAAAGGAAAAGTAACGTTTTTTTTTTACAATCTGAGCCTTCTTTCGGCAATAAAACAAGTAGTTTTACTCACCCATAGCAGTTTGGTGTCAATTGGAGCAGTATCGCAGAACTTATGTTGAGCCGTTCTGTTCTACTAGTGATCCCGTATCCGTTAGCGTGAGTGCTCGGGGCATTACTTTGCGGTGTCCAAATAACACAAACTTTAGCACTTTTGAAATCACAGAAGATCGCTGTGTCAGGGTAGACTTTTAGTGGATTCCAAAACGGCCTGAAACCCGATATCCAGCTATAGTTTCATTTGATGACGTCATCAGAGAGGACAGTGCGCATGCGTGAACTCAGCTGTTTTGTAAACACCGCTAGTCCGAAAGAAGCTAACACCGCTCTGAACTTTACTTTTCTGTTGCGATATCGGGTTTCAGGCCGTTTTGGAATCTACTAAAAGTCTACCCTGACACAGCGATCTTCTGTGATTTGAAAACTGCTAAAGTTTGTGTTATTTGGAGACCGCAAATCAGTGCCCCGAGCACTCACGCTAACGGATACGGGATCATTAGTAGAACAGAACGGCTCCAACATAAGTTCTGCGATACTGCTCCAATTGACACCAAACTGCTATGGGTGAGTAAAACTACTTGTTTTATTGCCGAAAGAAGGCTCAGATTGTTAAAAAAAAACGTTACTTTTCCTTTAAGTACTGAGTAATGTGTATTTGAATTTTTCTGATTTATGGCTTGCTCACAATGGAACACAAGAAAAAAATAACTTAATATCGCTCAAGTAGAAGTAAATGTAGTGTAAATGTAGTGTTTGAGTCGTACAATTTCTTCAAAAAGTTACTCAAGTAAAAGTACCTGAGTAATTGTAAATGAGTACCACGTTTGATCTGAGGTAATGACAAAAACATGATTAGATATCTGTAAGAAGTGCCACTAATGAAGTGGTTTGTTCAGAGCGGCTCTGATCAAACACACTGTGATCATCATTAGGGACTAACTGCTTTAATTGTTGTTATCTTTGGCCGACTTGTGCTAATTCAATGATGGGAACTGCTCGGCCAAGCTGATCTGAGGGGACTGTCCCTACTGCGTTTTCCATTGTTGTAGCTTCAAAAGTGGCATCGCAACACTGGCACTAGAATGAAGCAATAATTAGCCATAGAAGTTACTTTTCAACCTGCTACATCTCAAATCTATTCATATTACAACAAAAATAACTCAAATTTCTCCTCAAAGAAACTGCATCCACGATCATTATTGAGCCCTAAAATATATAGTGCCTAATCTAATATTTATTTAACGATAAGTCGATATAGTAATTATCGTGACAGCTCTATCTACAGCACTGGTAACTTTTAGAATACATAGTAGCTGTGTGCAGGATTAATTTTTTACAAAATTGTGCATTATTTCCTCAATCACATCAGATCCATGAATTAAAGGTCCCATGGCATGAAATTTTCACTTTCTGAGGTTTTTGAACGTTAATGTGAGCTCCCCTACCCTGTTTAGGCCCCCCCCCCATGGTTAAAAGTTGCAAAATGTCTAAACTGAGCATTTGCGATCCTTTTCTGCGTTACAAAAAATCGGAGCTCAAACGGGCGATTTTGAACAAGGCACCTTATTGACGTCAGATCGAAAAAAGAAATGCAAATGCAGTTCCACCCCCGTCTGTCTGTACTCAGCGTCTCTGTAAATCACGCCCAGAGAGTTTGGACTGTGAATGCGCTAGGCAATGCGAAATGCGTTTTTTTATTTGCCTGGAGGCACGTCCGAGTGTTTCTAGGCTCGGAAGTCCTTTATCTGAGCCTCTGGACCTTTGAACAGCAGTGGTTTAATTTTATTTTCTGTGGAAATGTGTTTATTTTTCAATGAAACGCGGAAATGGATCAGCTGAGAGCTGACAGCGGAGAGTTTGGCCACGCCCCCACCCTCTACTATTGGCCATCTCTTTTCTCCTCATTTGCATTCAAGCAACAACACCCAGAATAAAGAGTTTGAGAGAGATATTTATGACTCTTTCTCATCTTATCTCTGTTTCTCATGCACTGAGTGTTGATTTTGAAGAAGGATTCATTTACAGCATTAGGGAACCATTAAGGAGCCATATAAAAGCATCAAGAAGTACCATGTCATGAGATCTTTAAATCTGGAAGTGTAGTGCAATAATGTTTATGGAGATTGTTATCCTGTCATTTCTAATTATCAGTGATTATCTTGTGTCTTTTTAGTCATAATCAATCAACATGAGATTTTTTTTTCTCCTATTGCCCAGCCCTATATTTTGAAGCTATGTAACGTCTATTACACTCTTCCTGCAATAAAGGTATAATACACAAAATTGTTACCTGGCCAGCCAGAATCAGATGCTCTACAAAGAGGAGTAGATCTGGAGCCGTCTCCCTGATTTCAGATGACGTGACTGACAGACGGATTAACCCATCAGAGAGATGTTTTCGCATTTGAGAGACACATGCTACAAATTAGCCACTGTGGCTGGATCGTCTCAAGTTTGGATGAAGGATGTTTACGCTCTACTGTCCAGTCCCTTTTGGATTTAAACAGAAAGCAGAAGAAGGGACTGGCTGATCAGGCAAAACTGTACACTCCCCCATTGGCTGATATATAACCATCACTTAAAGATCCCATGACATGGTACTTCTTGATGCTTTTATATGGCTCCTTAATGGTTCCCTAATACTGTAAATGAATCCTTCTTCAAAATCAACACTCAAACAGAGATAAGATGAGAAAGAGTCATAAATATCTCTCTCAAACTCTTTATTCTGGGCGTTGTTGCTTGAATGCAAATGAGGAAAAAAAAGATGGCCAATAGTAGAGGGTGGGGGCGTGGCCAAACTCCGCTCAGAGCTCAGAGCCCACAGCTGATCCATTTCCTTGTTTTTGCACGGGGGAGAGATTTGAAGCGTTCCATTGAAAAATAAACACATTTCCACATAAAATAAAATTAAACCACTGCTGTTCAAAGGTCCAGAGGCTCAGATAAAGGACTTCCGAGCCTAGAAACACTCGGACGTGCCTCCAGGCAAATAAAAAAACGCATTTCGCATTGCCTAGCGCATTCGCAGTCCAAACTCTCTGGGCGTGATTTACAGAGACGCTGAGTACAGACAGACGGGGGTGGAACTGCATTTGCATTTCTTTTTTCGATCTGACGTCAATAAGGTGCCTTGTTCAAAATCGCCCGTTTGAGCTCCGATTTTTTGTAACACAGAAAAGGATCGCAAATGCTCAGTTTAGACATTTCACAACTTTTAACCATGGGGAGGGGGGCCTAAACAGGGTAGGGGAGCTCACATTAACGTTCAAAAACCTCAGAAAGTGAAAATTTCATGCCATGGGACCTTTAAACTTGTAGCTTGGTTTTGTTTGAGAGAGACAACAAAAGACAACACTTGCGTACTTTATAAGAGTATTGATAGTTTTGTGAGTGATAGTCTCTGTTGTGTGGCTCTGATTGGCTGCCTTGTCCCTGTGTGGCTGTCACATTAGCAGCAGAGCCTGGTCCCTAAATAACGCACTTAAAACACCTTTCAGTCAAAACAGCAGAGTCATGGAGGCGTGCTCATGGCTCTTTGTTCACTGGAGGGAGCTTAATGTACAGGAATATGCTAGGACCAAAGTGAATCAAGAGCAAATCACTAAATGTGTTTTTTTGTGCAACTTTTAACCTGTTATTTATTTTGTACATATGCTTCCATATATATTGCCAAGAGTATCTTTTTGTATCTTGTAGCTTTTTTGTGACCGTGCTACAATTTTATTTATTATATCAACTTATCGTTCAATATATGAAAGAAGATGTGTACTTTTTCTTTGCACAACTGGGATTTTTTTTTTTTTTTTTTTTTTTTTTTAACAATATTGTAGATTTAGAATAGTTTTTTTGTGGTTTAAATCTGCTCTTGGGTTATTGTGTGGCATAAATTGGTTTCATTATTATTGTTTAGCGTCTATATTTACTTCAGCAACTATCACATTTCAAAATGTGTTATCGTGAAAGGGCTATTATAGGATCTATTTGCACCAACGATCATGAATTGTTTTTCACATTATTTCTTGACTGATTTTACATTTGTATTCACTCCAAAAAGGTTACTTGAATTGTAACTTATGGCGTGTGTATTTTACAAACTCCATTGACTGGACAGGCCTGTTGTTATAACTAATGAGTGGGATTGTGTGCTTGTGTCCTGGCCTCTACTCATTGATCACTTGAACACTGCAGAGCTCTGGTTCTGGCAGCCTGTTACGATTGTACACTCATGCAGAAAATCTTGTGTTTAAATGGGCTCTAACAAGGTTGTGGACATCTGGCAGGTCTCGGTGCCAAGCGCAGCTCATTCTGTTGTTTTTGTTTATAAGCTGCCTCTGTGCCAAAGTCTGTCAGACCCCATCTCATCCTTTTACATGATCTTTAAACGACAGTAGCATCAAATCTGCAGCTTCTGTTAAGATCCTGCTCCAGGGGGTTCAGAGACAAGTTTATGGTCCAGAGATTCTCATTCGTTCTGAGTTTGCAACTTTTAAAACGCCTTGACTTTAATGTAGTTTCAAGTATTAGATTGAAATGATTATAGACTGGTGGTTATTACCCTGAATATTTTAATATACTAACAGTAAATTCTGGCTGTTTCATTTCAAAACCATAAACAAAACTGTAAAATATTATTTCTATGACAAATGTTTGTGGAGTTTTATATTTTAAAAGATCAGAAACTTAGGAAGTAGAGCCATTCAAAACAAAGGTCGGCATAAGATTCCAGCCAGGAACCCATCCACCCATCACCTTTAAATGGCTGATGAAGGCTTTAAGTGCAGAATAAATTGACTGGTAAATACAGACTGAAATTCTCTCTCGATTTGCAGTCTGGTCACCACTATCTCCTCTGTGTCTCAGGCCTAACTCAGAAGGCTGTACATTTATTTTAGTTGCACAAAATGGACAACCGCACTGGTAATTTATAAATAAAAACAGAATCTCTCACCACAAATGAACAGCATTTTGGTGCTTCAGTCATTGACCTGAAGCTGATCAATGACTGAAGAAGCTGAAGTTTGTCTTTCTCTCACTGGCTAATGCTCCTGTCAATCAAATTGATCTAAACTCAGAGCCTGTACCCAGATTATATTCCTTTGTATAGTAGAAAAACATGTAGCCTAGAATAACTGCCCGAGGACAGCTCATAGGGGGCAGATTAAAGGGGCCATATTGCACTATTTTCTAATATATAATCTATATAATGTTTCCTCATCACAAACATACCTGGATGTGTGCTTTGTTTCATTCACACATTTAACACACAAACCCTGCATATTTAGGCTGAGTTTTTCTCTCTAATGGAAAACACTCCTCGTGATGTCATGTGGTAATAATCCAGAATCAGAATCAGAATCAGAAAGGTTTTAATGCCATATGTTTGAGCAAGTTCACAACATTAGGAAATTGCTGCGGTGCTTGGAGCAGAATGTAAACCACACTTAACAAACACTTAACATGCAATAAATAAAATAGAATAAAATAGAGTAGCAGAAAACTTAAATCTAACAAATTTACAAGAGTACAAGAATATAACAGTGCAGGTGCAGGTGCAGGTGCATCCACTCCATATACCTTCACTAATTGCCAATCTCAACTGAACAAAAGAAGGTTGCTGTTAACTTAAAGGTCCCATGGCATGAAATTTTCACTTTCTGAGGTTTTTGAACGTTAATGTGTGTGTTTCTAGGCTCGGAAGTCCTTTATCTGAGCCTCTGGACCTTTGAACAGCAGTGGTTTAATTTTATTTTCTGTGGAAATGTGTTTATTTTTCAATGGAACGCTTCAAATCTCTCCCCCCGTGCAAAAACACGGAAATTGATCAGCTCAGAGCCGAGAGCGGAGAGTTTGGCCACGCCCCCACCCTCTACTATAGGCCAGCTCTTTTCTCCTCATTTGCATTCAAGCAACAAAGCCCAGAATAAAGTGTTTGAGAGATATATTTATGACTCTTTCTCATCTTATCTCTGTTTCTCATGCACTGAGTGTTGATTTTGAAGAAGGATTCATTTACAGTATTAGGGAACCATTAAGGAGCCATATAAAAGCATCAAGAAGTACCATGTCATGGGATCTTTAAAAACTACTGCTACATGACATCACAAGTTGGAACAGAGTATTTTGAGCTTCAGAATATAATGAAAGATTCTTCACTGTATGTATGAATGAGACACACACAGCTTCAGGTATATTTTAGGGTGGTAACAACATTATAACATGACTTAAAACTCAAAGGAGTCATTTTTTGCATAATACAGACAACATTTCTTTCTCCACCTCAGTTTGTATCACCACACATTCAAACTCCACACCAGGGCCAAGGACACAAAACTGTATCACAGTTTTATCCTTTGTAATCATGAAAAACCTCACTCTTCCCATTACCTGCACTAATTGATTAAGCAGTACTGTATAACTCACAGCTTTGGGTCGATACACATTTCTCTATTTCACATTTACTGTGTGTATTTTCTCTCCTCATCACACATCTTTGTCTTCTCCATCCATTTCTGTTACAGCCAAGTTGTTAGCCGATGGTAAGTGGTCTACGCACCGTGCAGCGTCTGAACTAACATGTTTTTATGTGTTTGTGCATGAGAAATTGGGGAAATACTTAAAGGTGATAATTGATAAACATTCTACCATGAGAGCTGCATGTAGCATTTACCATAGTGACACAATGCACACATTAGCAAACACTGCCAAAAAAAAAGAAAGAAAAGAAAACTGAAAACTCAAGAAAAAAACTAACACTAAATATATTTAAACAATTGTAGTTGCAACCAGGTCAGTTCTTTGTGATCAGGCTGTGTTAAAATAAAGTTCAGATTAAGTTTAACTTGAGTAACAGAGCATTTAACAGAGTAGTGCTTTCAGTTAGCTTCACTCCCCCCAGGGAATGTGGATGACATCAGCTGCAAAGTATAATTGGTCGTGTTTCTGCTAAATGCTAATGTTTGTTATCACTTGTGCCTGTGAACGAATCGATCCAGAACTTGTAAGTGTCCAGACTCTAAAGGAGAATAAAGACACAACTTCTATTTCAAGTTTTTTGCATGAGTGAATATTTAGTTAAGTAGAAGCTGCATTGAATTTTTCTATTTAAGCCTATTTAAAGCTGTTTTTTGATATAATGTTGTTTTCTCATGTTAAAAAAATCTGCATGTTCTTCTCTCAAACAGAAAACACCGTTCCGTTCCACCTTGTGATGTCATGTTGTAATACAGGAAGAGCTCCGCTGTGTTTTTAAACTCCATACACCTTCACTAAAATCATTTGGATCATTTCAGCACTGGAATTGCCAATCTCTAGTGAACTAACGGTAAGAGGTAACTGTTAAATTGAAAACTACCTCTTCATGACATCACAAGGTGGAAAGGAGCATTTTGAGCTTTGGAGATGTAAACAGACTATTGGGTCATTCCAGAATTGGAGGACATTTTGGCTTTAAAATTCTTGAAAAATAAACCTTCACTTTTCTGATTTTCTGCTACATATTCATCACTAATAGGTAATAAACTATCAAATACTTGATGAGCTCAGCTTACGGATCAATGGTACAGTTTTTATTACATGATTTATTTGGTGCAGTAACCCTGTTACTCTAATCACAGTAACAGGGTTGCAGGTAACAGGGTTGAAAATCCGCACTAATGTTAGCTTTATCTCAGGAGTAGAAGCTAGCTGTTTAGCTAGCTGTTACTGCTAATCAAGAGGAAAAACTTATTCATGCAAATAAGTAAAGGAAAAAAAAAACAATAGTTGTCTTATTCTGATCATTTGCATAACAGGGTTGCATGAGGTAGAGTGAGACATTCAGTCAAGGCTCACTATGTTATAAAAATATGAAAAATAGAAGAGAAGACAAACCTTTGCTCTACCCATTCTTATGGAAAACCGTTTGATGATGTCAAGTCCAGAGTATCATGTGGTCCACTGCTTTCTTCTTCTTCTACCAGACTAAAAATGTTATGGTAACAGGGTTGCGTGCATGTTGTGGGACACATATTCCATGAATAATAATTATTATTTAAAATATTATGTCTATTAAAACAAATGTTCCCACAGTTACAAGAGATGGCAATGAAACAAATAGTACAAAAAAAAAAAAAGAAAAGAAAAAGAAATTTATTTTTAACAGTTTTATTTGAGATTCAATTTGGCCATTAGAGGGGGGGAAAAGAGGAAATGGCATTTTGGGGGTACTCCAGACTTAAGTAAATTCACTCAGAAACTGTTTGTTTTAGTATTTTGTATGTGGGTTATTTAATATTTGATGGGTGGGATGTAAAATGTCCTCCAATTCTGGAATGACCCTAATAACGCAGGATTACTCAAACATGTGTGAATGAAACAAAACACAACTCCATGTATGTTTTTGACGTATGTTACCAACATTATTACATGGCTTAAAGCTCACAAGAATCTATTTTGTGTAGGACTTGTTGAAGTGGAATTGTTGGATCTTGAAAGAGCATTGATCAAACATTATAATTAGCTAAACATTAAGTTTTCCCCAGAGGGAACTATGGTCTCTTGAGGCCTAGACTCAAAGTGGCCTGTGAGATTTGCTATCTTGATTTAATTAAAGATGATCTTAAAATTATTAATGTTTTGATGTCCAGAATGTCCTTGTATGACTTTTGGAAGCTTTCTCTGGCTAGGGATGCTAATTTGGTTTTAAATATATTGCTTTTCATTGATGTACACTCAACTTTACTTATTTTTTAGACTTTTAAAGATACACAGTGTAACCTTTTATGGTATGTCTCCAGGTAATTGTTTGGTTTAGAATGTTCCACCTTAAAGGGATTGTTTTTTGTTTTTTTGATGTGAATCTGTATGGCATCCCCTTCAGCAGTGTCGTGCATTAACACTGGCTTACCCCTGACAGTGTCCTCTGAGCCGAGTTCTGCCCCGGTTCTGGCGCTGACGAAAGTAGGTCCGGCAATTTAGCGGGGACAGTTAAAAAAAGCTTGTTTTTCTTCTCAAAACAGTATTTGTCCAAAAAGTGATATATTTGTGTCACAAAACAGTTGCACACGAAAAAGTCTGAAGTCTAAATCACTTAGTACTATTTTCCTCGAGTCGTATCACTGCGCGCCTATTATTATTATTAGCCTGTTCACTGGTAAACATCGCCACTTACAAGTGAACAGGCTAATAATTACAATAGGTTGATAATAAACTGAACTATCCCTTTAAAATGATCAAGCTCCATTGGACTTTGGCAACCCCACTCACAGTAATCCTGTAATATGGTATTCTTCACAATAATAATAATAAAAAAAAACATCAGGCGCATCAATAAACGTGGTGTACCCTCCACCAGAGAAGTAAAGTATTGAATCTATAAATAAAACACATAAACGAATAAAAACAGGTTTATAAATTAAGAACCACTAAAACAGTTGAAATGTTGTTCTAACAGATGTAAAAAAAAATAAAAATGTAATGAACCTATGCAATTATGCGGGTATATTTAATTAACAGAATATGAGGATTTCCTTGCCAATGTTCACACTTTGTATTCCAGACGTTTCTAGGTGTTTTCAAAGTCAATGGGCTCATCAGTAAAATGTTAAGTGTAGGTGAGGTTTGCAGAATCAGCATTTGTTTTAAATGGCACTAATGCTTCAACCAAAATGCCACTACAGCAAGAAGAGCAGACGAGCTGTGCATCTAATATGAATGAATGAGAGTGGGTCATTATAGATAGGCTATTTACAAATATTCATATAACTGGTATTTCACTTTAGTTTATGACAGCTGAATGTCATAAACCTGTAATTGAATAAACTGTTTAATGTGTATATCTCAGGCAAAGTGATGACATTATACGGAGAAACAAGTAGATGACGGACCCCCAACCAAAACGTTTCAAAGTGCACCTTAAAGTTATAATAACTGTAGCTCTAAAGTATCTCGAAAAACATGTGCTCTTACTGTGAGCAGATTCCCCTCTCCACAGATCTGGCTTGCCCTGGTGGCATCCCCTGCTTGTCTTCTTGGAGCTAAATAAGTCTAATGCCATACTGTGGAACATTCTAGGCACAACAGTTACATCTCAGTGGAGACAAGCAACCAGGTAGCGGACCCTCCACCAAAAGGGTCCTTAAGTTCTGCTCCCTATTGTCCAACAAAGATAGAAAATGTATTGTTTTTGTAATTAAAAACAATAAATACATAAAATTGAGCAATAATTGTGATCAAAGTTTTGTCTGATTGTGGCACAGGATAAAAAAATAAATAAAACGGCATCCTAATCAAACTTTTAACACTAGTAGAATAAGAATAAGAAAAGCTCATATAAGGAGCTCGGCCTGCGTGTAATTGATTTGAATGCGTGGTGCTGTAAAATGCATGGGCTTGCGGTGGGCTCTTGTTGACACGCTGGTACCAGGGGGCGCCGCTGTGATCTGTAATGGCAGCGTTAATATTTGATGCTAAGCGTGTTGTGAAGAGGAGCGAGGTCTTCTGTGCGAGAGGATAGGACATGACAAGGACTAGACCCCAGGTGGCGCCGTGGAGGGTGCTAAGAGGGATAAAAGGATTTAGATAGAAGGTTTTGGATAGAGTTTGACAGAATGATGTTAGAGTGTACATTGTAAAAATAGTAAAAAATGTACAGCTTATCTTTGTGTTGTTTAGTATTACATTTAGCAATATTATAATTTGAACTCCAATTGACTTTAAAGGCAAATTAACGTTTTTTTACAATCTGAGCCTTCTTTCGGCAATAAAACAAGTAGTTTTACTCACCCATAGCATTTTTCTGTCAATTGGAGCAGTATCACAGAACTTATGTTGAGCCGTTCTGTTCTAGTAATGATCCCGTATCCGTTAACATGGTGCTGTATCATTTGCTCGGGGCATTACTTTGCGGTGTCCAAATAACACAAACTTTAGCACTTTTCAAATCATAGAAGCCCGATGTCTTAATGTAAGAAACCGTTTGAAGCAAAAGTGGCCTGTAATCCGAGATTTAGCCATAGTTTCGAGTAGATGAGGACGCCAGTGCGCATGCGCGGACTGCGCCTGGGCCCCAAACATGAAACGCAAAGCTGAAAACTATGGATAAATCTCGGATTACAGGCCACTTTTGCTTCAAACGATTTCTTACATTAAGACATCGGGCTTCTATGATTTGAAAAGTGCTAAAGTTTGTGTTATTTGGAGACCGCAAAGTAATGCCCCGAAAACAAATGCTAATGGTTACGCTACAACATAACTTTCTTCAAACAGCTCCAAATGACACGAACGTGATATGGGTGAGTCAAACGACTTGTTTTATTACCGAAAGAAGGCTCAGATTGTAAAATAACGTTACTTTGCCTTTAAATTGAAAATGTGTCGCCCCCCTCTCTCTGTAACTGCTCAGTGAGCCACGTCATTTTGGTCTTAAAATGTTCGTATTAACCTGCTCTACATGATCCTGGTATTTTTATTTCACCATTTTGTCCGTAAATAAATTATATTCCTAATATAGAACTCGGCTAAAGATTCACCCCATAACCACTAGCCTCGGTTAGCTTCATTTGACTGGATGTCGTCACACTCCCATATTCCACTTCTTTATACAGTCTATGTTCTGAAATAAAGCTGGATTGATTAATATACAGCAAAATAGTTGGATGTAGTTTAATTATAGCAGTCTTGAAGTAAATATTGTACACATGTTAGATTTATTTTAAGTAGAAATTCAACCAATTTTCACAGTGCAAGTGTATTTTTTTTTCCAGTGCATCCTGAATGAAGCCTCTCCACAAGGACAGTGTGAAGTGATCAAGGGCTTAGCGGCCTGCAAAAAGACTTTACATTTGGAAAACTCGAGCACGGCTTTACATTTTTTTGACAGGACAAGGTTGAGAGAGGATGTGTTTGAGATTTGTTATTGTGAACCCTCAATTTCCCATGAGCTTTTGCTCCGAGCTCAGTAAGATGTAGCAGACGCCTTGAATTAGCATTTCTGACAGAGAGCTGCTGTTATTACATTCAGGGTTACTTGATAGATGTGTACAGATCTGATTTACATTTTAATGGCATAGGTGACTTGTAGTATGTACAGTATATCCTTGAAATAAAACAGATTTTTAATCACTTCATAGATCTTGCTCTTAAAGCCCCACCTCGTAACGTTTTAGCAAAATATAGACTAATGAAAGCATGTATTTTCATTAGGTTTTTATTGCACTAAAAAATTTGACATTGTTTCTGTCAGTGGATTTGCATTTTCACAAACCTGACTCAAACATGGCCTGAAACATGGCCTGCTTGTTGCCACGGTTGCCAAGAAGAATATTCCAGAGTATGGTTTGAGCTGGAATTATGCAGTTTATGTGCTGCTATCAAAAAGTTACACAGTGTTGCTTTAAATGAATATGAAAGACTGCTTTGAGGAGCTATTTTGAGGAGCTTTTGTCAGATTGCCTCATGCAGATTTGGCACTGAATCAGTAAAGCGCACGTTTTAAATCGACTTGGAGTGCCTAGAAAAGTTTGGGTAAGACTAATTACTGAGCTTTGTCTGTGCTTGACCCTAACGTACATTGTGCTAAATTATTTTATGTTTTTTATTAAATTAAATGTTTATTTATCAGACGCATGGCTTTGTGGCTTCAGGCACTTTGTTTGAAGTTTTGGAGTTTCAAATATGAAAATAATATAAATTTAGCGAATTAAAAGAATTAAAAGGATAAATGCGTGAAAAGTCCCTCAGTCGTCCAGGTAGAATCCATGATCAAAGGAGAAGTTCAGGGAAAAGAACTGGTTTGAGAGGGGAGTTAAAGAGGCTATTTTTGTCAAAAAAGAGAATCCGTCATTAAACAGAAATGGGGGAGTTAGACATAACTTGTCTCCCATTTATAATGCAATTCTTAGACCTGTCAAACAGAGCCAGGGCAGAGGGGTGGAGAGGGTCGTTAGACGTTGAATAGGGGGTCGAAACCAGCCGTCAGAGTAATTTGAAAAACAAAGGGACAGATTAGGGGGGATCGTTTTCAGAGCTTTGTCATTGTAAAGACACGCCTCCCGGCAGCTAGATATAAGAAGGGTCTAACCAGTACAATAACCAGAGCTGACGAAGCCTCTCGGATGAGCGGCGAAACGTTTTCAACCAAACAAACTTTGTCCAGTTGACAAATTGAACTTCTCCTTTGATCATAAAAGGATAAATGTTTTTCAGATAATAAGTTTTTTTGTTTTTTTTTGGGCAGGTAAACATTATACGTTCTTTTACAATGGAGCATAGTATCGTCCATATTGACAGTGTGGTTATATAAATGAAAAAAAAAAATCATTACTTTGTTTCTTCAAGTTATAAATACATTATACATTCAAGTTTGTCACCAGCTCCCCTCACCTCCTCATCTCAATCTTTCAATTGAAGATGACAGCTGCTGTGTGAGTGCTTGAATATGGATCAGGCAAAACTTTGTCTCTCATTATAAAGCCTCCAGTGGGATGTTTGATACCTGCACCACACTGTATGATAATAAGACAATAACTTCAGTTGTCACGTTGTTTTAAAATGTCTGCCTTTGTTTTGTTTTTTTCTCAGATGTTCCGGACAGGAAGTTGACGACGGACGAGGAGGAAGCCAAGCGAATTGCAGAGATGGGGAAGCCGGTTCTGGGGGAGCATTCAAAACTGGAAGTCATTATTGAAGAATCGTACGAGTTTAAGGTGCGAAAGGTTGAACATCAATAGAAAAGTACTCTCATAAATATGAAATCCACCTCTGGTAATAATATGTGCTGTTTTATTCATTTGTGTTAGAGTGGTGTGAATGTAAGTGGTTTATTTTTAGACAGTGTGAGAAATAAAGGCCGGTGTTGGTTTGTGATGTGGGGTTTTCCTTGCATTGAAAACCTGATGCAAGAAAACTGATGTCACTACTGCCCCCATGTGGTTGTGTAAATAAATGTCTATTTACTTCTACTGTACAAGATAAGATAATGTGTAAATTAGGCAAGCTTTTCTTTTTAAATGTACTTTTCCCACCAAAAAAAAAAAAAAGTAAAATCCTGGTCAAAAGATATATTCCAAATAGTAATTCCAAACAATGGCACAGCAATGGCATATCTTTTTTTCAACGTGCAATATTGTTTTTTCAATACTCTCCCTGTCACTGTTTCATTATTATTCGAATTATTACTTATTTTATTATTATTATTACTTATCTTTATGCCATTCATGTTCAAACTGTCCCTACCTGGAGCTACTGTGGCAAGTAAATTTCTCCTGCGTGAGATCAATAAAGTCTTATCTTATCTTATTTTGGAAAGTCATGCAGACAGGGAAACTGTGCAAAGATGCTATTACCTTGAATATGAAACACATTGTATAATATAATCTTATGTGTTGCTAAAAATGTGTTATAAAGATGCAAGATACATTTTAAAACATCACATTTAAACATGTAATGAAAGAAACATGAAAGAAATCTAAATTATGTCATATCTTTTGTTGGTACAGAACACAGTGGACAAGCTGATAAAGAAGACCAACCTGGCTTTAGTGGTGGGAACCAACTCATGGAGAGACCAGTTCATGGAGGCCATCACCGTGAGCGCAGGTAAAGACATCAATGGAAAAAAGTGTTTTGGTTGACTTTTATTTTGAAAATTAACTCATAATTAGAATAGATTAATCACACATCTATTTATAGTTCATAACATACAAAAAGGTAATATTGAAAGTATGTGTCTGTTTTAACTGGGTGTTCTGTTTAAGTCATTTTCCTTTAATCTATACTCCCCAAAAATACAGTTAATGTAAAATGCTTTTTATCTGGCTTTTTAAAGTCCTACATTGCAAAAATTGGACCTTTAAACCATGTTGTAATGTTGTTGCCTCATCAAAAACATACCCGGAGCTGTGTTTTGTTTCATTCACACATGTTTGTGTAATAGTCTGTCTATACCCCCCAAAGCTTAAAATGCTCTGTTCTACCTTGTAATGTCCTGTAGTGGTAGTTTTTAAGTTAACAGCTACCTTTTACCTTTAGTTCAATAGAGGCAAATCCAGGGCTGAAATCATCCAAATAATTCTAGTGAATGTTTATGGAGTAAACAGGGTTTGTGTGTTAAATGTGTGAATGAAACAGAACAAAACTCCAGTTATGTTTGTGATGAGGAAACAGCATTATAATTTACATCAGAAAATAGTGTAACATGCTCACTGATCACTTACTGTGACGTGTATGCTACATTTTAAAAAAAGAATTATTGGATTATATCAGTGCTTCTCAAATAGTGGGGCGGGCCTTCCTGGGGGGGCACGGTGTGATGCCAGGGGGGGCGCCGTGTGACCCTGGGAAACATGCTTTTTTGCCGTACTGTACTAGAACTAAGTGTAATTGCACATCAACAACAGTAGTTGGCAGTGGCGCTCTCGTTGTCGCTCTGGGGCAGGGGGCGGCAACCTTAAATACACGATATACAGAACAGACTGACCATCAGCAGAACATCCTCTGTCAGAGAAAAAACACGTATGTTCCACTGAGTCATGTCCTTTAGTCCGACAGAAGCTGACGCATCAGCGGCACAAGGACAGAGCGTTTTTGTTTTGTTTGTTTTTTCAGCGTCTTTAGTTTATGCAGATTGGACATGTGATTTTAAGTTTTGTTTCTGTAAAACGTAAACAAATCTGGGCAAATCTGCATTAAAAACACATGAATATTTGAGTCCTCAGTGCAAAAAGACAGTGCAGTCTTTGTTGTAAGTTTCTTTTTTTTTGTTTTTAATGTTAATAAAAGGATACAGTGTTATGCAGAGGTTTACTAATAACAATTTTCTAGACAAATAATACTATTAATAGTCGCGCGCAGGGATGGGGGGGCGTGAAATTTTTTCTTCTTCCTAGGGGGGGCGTCACAGAAAATAATTGAGAAGCACTGGATTATACTCAAATCAAACTTGACCACATTTTTAGTGCAGGACCAGCTGTTTTGTTTTTTTGTTTTACGTCAGTATCAGATGTTTCTTGAACCACAGCACAGTTTTCACAGTCTCCACTCGTCTGTTACAATATTTAATCCAGCATGTTTGGAGCTGAAAAATACATGTGCTTGGATGGACTGACAGTCTGAATCAGCGCTGTGTCCCTCTGTGTCCCTCTGTGACATTTGTCTGCTGATGAGCCAGGGGACAGGCAGAGTTTAGTACAGTACAAATTGTCCTCTCATCAGACGAGATGGTGATGGTTTGTGATTAAAGGAAACAGCTGAGGTCACTGCAGTCTGCAATCCGTTCTGCAAAATGATTTCAAGTTGTAATAGAATGTAATTTTCACTTTGGGACACTTAATTGTAGTAATGGCGGCAGTATTTTTGAGCCAAACACATTCACTTTAACTTGTTTATTGTCTTCATCTGTTAGTATCTGTTTCAGCGTGTTCCATTCTCCACTCTTTCCAGCAGGCTGTCTTTGCAAAAGTGAATCAAGATGTCCTTTTGAATACATTATTTTAAAGATACACTCTGTAACTTTTCCAGTGGAGGGTCTGCCACCATCTCCATTGAAAGAGAATTGCTTTACCTAGAATTTAATGAATTAATGAATCATTGGATTTATATAGTGACTTTCAAGACACTGAAAGCTCTTTACAGATATTCATTCACTCCACACTTGGTGGTGGTGAGCTACTATTGTAGCCACAGCTGCCTTGGGGCAGACTGAGGGAAACAAGGATTCCAATCTGTGCCCATGGCCCCTCTGACCTCCACTAATCATTCACACAAACACCACATTCATACGAGGCAATGTGGGTGCAGTGTGTTGCCTCAGGACACAACAGCGTTTTTGCCACTGGTGCTCCACTATGGCACTTGATTTTCCCAGCGGTCTCCGATCCAAGTACCAAGGCCCGGCCCTGCTTAGTGTGAGATCAAACAAGATCAGGCTTTGATAAGTGATTATGGCCACAGAATGTGTACAGTGTTCTACAGTATGGCTTGTCTATTCCATGAGGAGAAGCAGGTGACAATAGCAGCAAATTAGAGGTTAGATGAGGCAAGCCTGCTCACAGTAAGAATGTATATTTTCTCACGGTATTTTTAAGCAGTAAAAAACACCTGTAGACCTGCAGACCCTCCACCAGAAAACATATATAATGACATATGTGTTCATTTTATATAATTTGGGACTTTTTAATGTTAACGGCCACTTAATTTAGGTTTATTCACTATTTTTTAAACGATAAAAGGAGAAGTTCAATTTGTCAACTGGACAAAGTTTGTTTGGTCGAAAACGTTTCGCCGCTCATCCGAGAGGCTTCGTCAGCTCTGGTTCTAGTGCTGGTTAGACCCTGTTTATATCTAGCTGCAGGGAGGAGCTAACTACTCTGAAATAGCTCTGAAACTATCTCCACTAATCTGTCTCTTTGTTTTACTCTGCCGACTAGTTTCGCCTCCCTATTCACGCCTAACGACCCTCTCCACCCCTCTGCCCTGGATTGTCTGCCCTAATGTTTCTTTGTCTGTTTTGACTTGGTTTAAGAATCAAATTATAGATGGGAGACAAGTTATGTCTAACTCCCCCATTTCTGTTTAATGACGGATTCTCTTTTTTGACAAAAATAGCCTCTTTAACTCCCCTCTCAAACCAGTTTTGTTCCCTGGCTAAGATCTGAACCTCACTGTCCTCAAATGAATGGCCCGTGGCTTCTAGGTGAAGATGTACGGCAGATGACGGTCCACTCTGGCACGCCCGCCTGTGTCCTTTTATCATGGATTCTACCTGGACGACTGAGGGACTTTTCACGCAATTTTTTAAACCTTTTTTTTAAATAGGAAAGTCCACGTTGAGATATGTAGATCAGTCCTGGCCAAGGAGCGTCAACATGTCATATAAACAAACAGATAGAAAACAAAATAAAACAATTTAGATACACAATTACAAACATGATTGTGTTTCCAGGTCTTTGAGAAGGATAAAATACATCATTACATCAAATACATCAAGATTTTGGAGTTATACCTTAATTGTTTCTCCCTCCACAGATGAGGACGAGGAGGACACGGGTGAAGAGCGCCTGCCATCTTGTTTTGATTACGTCATGCACTTCCTGACGGTGTTCTGGAAGGTTCTTTTCGCGTGCGTCCCGCCCACAGAGTACTGGCATGGCTGGGCCTGCTTCATTGTGTCAATCATCATCATCGGGGTCCTCACTGCCATCATCGGGGACCTGGCCTCTCACTTCGGCTGCACCATCGGCCTGAAGGACTCCGTCACTGCTGTGGTGTTTGTGGCTCTGGGCACCTCTGTACCAGGTGGGTGCATGTTGGAGAATGGGCTCAGTTACATTTAGTCATTTACATTTCACATTTACATTTTAATGCAATTTTGTTTTTATGAGTAGTTTTCAGACACCATAATTCTGCTTGAACACTAGATTATTCAGTGTAACAATACTTTTATACTTTAGGTTACTCTTCCCACAGTGACAAAGCAAAATGAAGTGTTTATTATTTAAAAGTGCAGTGTGTAAAATCTTGGTTCGGGGTCCATCATCACCCGCTTGTTTCTATGGAGATGTCCTTGAACTGCCTGGAATGTTCCACAGTATTACATTAAACATCTTTACCTTACATTTAATTACAGGTGGTTTTATAGCTCAAAAATACATGAAAAACAGGCATTCTGACTGTGAGCGGGGTTGCCTCTCCATAGATTTAACCTGCAACTTGATCTGGTTTGGTCTCCATGAAGATAGAAAGGTTTAATGCCATACTGTGAAACATGCCTGACAAAGCAATGACATCTCCATAGAGAAAAGCATTTGACGGACCTTAATACCGTAATTATATTCAAGGAGAATTAACGTTTTGTACAATCTGAGCCTTATTTCGGTAATAAAACAAGTTGTTTTACTCACCCATAGCACTTTGGTGTCATTTGGAGCACTTCCAGAGATGTTTTATATTTGCAATCTCTGGAACGTGAGTTCTCGGGGCACATGTTTGCGGTCTCACAAACAATATCACAAACTTTAGCACTTTTCAAATCATAGAAGCTTTCGTTTGAGTCATATCCATAGTTTCGAGGCTAACAATGACACCCTTGATTTAATTAATATGATAAGTTTTACTTGTATTTGAGGTATTCTCTGATCCCAAGACCCAGCTAAAATATAAAAATTTGGCATTTTATGATTCACTCAAGATACCCCTATTTTTTGAGCTGGTATTTTATTATTTATTTTTTTTACAAGTACCTTTATATCATAGGCAAACCTTCTATATATCTGTTGTATTCTAGGCCATAAACTGCTGAACTATATATTGTCTCGCTGCAAAGTACCCATATCCCTGTCTATACCTATTCCCTATATTTATGACACGGAGAGACAGACAGTGTGGCCCTTCCCTACAGTGGTGTCAATGCTGAATAATTCATCTAATATCCTCTTTCTTTTACTGACACTTGATTTATTATAAGCCCCCTCCATATTCTGTGGATTCCTTTGGCGTATTCGCTTTGTCATCCAATATTTTTGTTATTTTGACCTGAAGTAACAATCTGTCTCTAAACTTTGTCCGTGTGAGCGCTTCTGCTTATTAAAGGTCATATGTGCGCCATTAATAAATCATAAGTGCATGCATAAAGAAAACATAAAGATTGGGGACTGCATTGGTGTTGCATTCTAAACACATGCAGATGAAACTGGGAGGTTACTTTGGTTAACCCATGAGGGGGCTATGGAAAATGTACAGGAAATATGGAAGTCGAGGTAAATACCATTTTTATTTAATAAATAAGTTTATCTTTCCATAGACACTAAAACTCTACCTCTTTTCTCTTCAGACACGTTTGCCAGTAAAGTCGCAGCAGTCCAGGACACTTACGCCGACGCCTCCATCGGCAACGTCACCGGTAGCAACGCCGTCAACGTGTTTCTGGGCATTGGCATGGCCTGGTCCGTCGCTGCCATCTACTGGAAATCTAAAGGAAAGCCCTTTATGGTGGAGGCGGGCTCTCTGGCTTTCTCAGTCACCCTGTTTACGATCTTTGCCTTCCTGGCCATTTCGGTGCTGCTATACAGACGCAGACCGCACATCGGAGGAGAGCTGGGGGGGCCCTGGGGACACAGACTGATCACTTCCTTGTTCTTCTTCAGCCTGTGGTTCCTTTACATCCTCTTTTCCAGTCTGGAGGCCTATTGTCATATAGAGGGCTTTTAAAAACTCCACTGAGAGGCATGAATGAAAGCATAGGTCAATCAAAACTATGACTAACAAAACTCCCTCAAACCCAACTGCAAGGTCCAGCCACGGTCAAGAGCGTTGTCCTTACAGTCGGGATGGGATGGGGTCCACCTCCGCAGAAGAAAAGGTGTGGTCCTGTATTTCCTTTGGGACAAAAAAGGAATCAACAAGAGGTCTATTTTTCTCACACACAAGATGAGAATGACTTTTTCTAAGAAGTATTTTGGGGATAAAAATGCAAAAAATAGATGTAACAAAAAAAAAAAAATACTAAGGAAAAAGGGGAGAACTATTTTCTGGAAATAATGTGAGTGACAATGCATTGGAGTCATAATTATTTATTTTTATTTGTTTCATGTAAAGCTTATATGGACTGGCAGAGCATTGAACAAAAAGGTGGACATTGTGAAACTGCCCTGGACATTACTTCAGTACTCTGTATCTATATATAATATATTTCCATATTTTCTGTATATTTTGAATATTTGTTTAGATGTGGTCACCTTCTTCTGCTCAAGAGGTTTGCTGTGGTAAGGGGACATAGGAAGGGCCGAGTTCTGTGGTCAATCTATACTCTACTGAACGATGTCTTCACCTTTCTAGTATCTATAGCTAAAATGTTGTTTTTTATTTACAGATATCTTGGTCTCACTTGACTTTTCACCTTTTCAATCAGAAAAAGATCAAAATGGTAATTGCTGCAGATAAATCCAGAGGTATTTTTCTACTGTTCCTTCCTGCATTTTGCTGTATAAATCTATTTATGAGACTTGTTCATGTGCAAAAGGCCAATAAAGGAGGCGTATCAGAACATGGGACAGTGCCTGCGGATGGTTTAGAGGAGGTGGGTTTAGATGGATTCATTCAAATACTAAGAAAGCTGCATCAATCTGTGTTTAGCCACTAGAGCGCAGCAGAGCAAGACCCAAGACACATGTTGAAAAACAATCAAATATTTATTTTTTGTGATGTTACAACAAAATTATGTCTGGTAAATCAATATACATTCAATATACATTTCTAGGTTAAACTAAAAATTTCAACTGTGATCACATATTGATAATTTAAATATTACATGAAGCTAGAAATAAACCTCCTGCTAATGTTTTTGATTACAGACAAACTAACTATTTTGACATATAGTTAGTTTAGCAAAATACAAAATATAGTTAGTTTAGCAAATACTTTTTATTTGTAAAGTTGTTGTAATCTCAACATTAAACCCAAATTGACCCCTTCAAGTGCCTAATTATCAATTGGTGCAGCTTTCAAACAATAATAATGATTCACATTTATATGCATACACACAAACACCTTTGTTTTTTTCTGTTCTTTACTTAAAGCAACGTTTCAAAGCTCATTTTAACCAGATTTTTTTCAGCTCTCAACTGGACACTACCAGGGAACTGTCCTCATATTATCAACTGGTGCTTTGACAGACTTGTATCTGAAGTTAAATTAAATATGAACACAGTTGTTTAACCTTGACCTGGCAGATTTGAAACCACAATGATTTAACCAAAGACATCTACACAAATACAGAAAACAAACACATGGAACACATTTCAGGCAGGAGTGGTGGTGTGTCTCCACCAGAGTGCATCAAACCTTGTTTTTTCTACCTTAGTTCTTCCTCTGTAGTGAGCAGTGCTTTTGAATCACACCTGCTCTCCCCAATCTTCCTTTATATAGGCTAATTCTAATATATTTTAGCAGAAATTGGTTGCACAAAACAAACTGCTTGCATCTCAATCTCACTTTTTGTACATACTTTTTCAATGTACAAAGAAATGGTGAAATAAGGTGTATTCGGGGGAAACAGCATGTCTAGTCACCTAGAATCTCTGCAATCATCTGAGCCAATGACGATATTATATTTAATTTATTCTTGTGTTTAATGCTCACCAATATTATTATTGTTCAAATGCATTGTATGATAAGGAAGTGCCAGTGATTTCAATTAATGTACTGTTCATTTGGATATATTTTTGATTGAGTTTTGTCTAATTCAGTGTGTTTGTGTGTGATGCATGAGAAGAAACCACTCAAATTAGTTTTTTTTTCTTAAATTATGTCTTAAAAAATAACTTAATTGTCATCCACGCCACTTCTTTAAGTCTTCTTGTTCAGCCTTGAAAGATGGAAGTGTGAATTTATACTATTGTGAGACCTTTAGGGGAGGTGGTTTATTTTACTTTGTTTGTTTTGGTGTAACAGAAAACGGGGCACATTTTAAAGGGATGTTTTTTCTTGGCCTGTGATGAGATGTCAAAAATAAAAACGCAAAATTTCCAAAGCTGACGATGTTTTGAGATCAAACTGTTTTGTTCTTTTACTGTTAAATAAAAGCAGCTTCCTTGTTCTTAACATAATCTGAGTTCAGTTTACTTTAGTGTGGGGTTTGACAGTGTTTTGGCGTTTTTCCTACGAGAAACAGAAGAGGCAATGAGGAACAAATTTACTTTATCCAGTCATATTTTAATTAGTCCTTTACTGTAATGATTCGTGTGCTGCTATGTCAAAATAATTTCCCTTGTGGATCAGTTAAGTTTGTCAAAGTCTTAAGTCTAATACAGAAGCTCCCTGCAGCCTTCTCTCACAGGTTTGGGTGGATAGATGGATGGATGGATGGATGGATGGATGGAGTTTATTCACAACCCCATTTTCAAATTGTCATGACAAAAAAAAATCATATTAACTTTGGAGGAAAAACAATGTGACAGCGAAACTGAAAACCATTTAAAGAAACGCATGTCCAATTCCCCATCTGCGCTGTCCGTCTCCTGCTCACTGCCCAAAGACTCCATCTGCCAAACCTCATGTCCACCAGGAGAGGGACATCACATAAAAATACAGTGTGAACACGTTTGATTCTGTTTAGAAACATCCGCCATCTTAATGTGGTTTGAAAATGAAAATACTAGTAGAAGTGAGTCAATCTGCCCTCTTGTCTCGACGTGTGAACTTTAAGCAGAACCCTAGTATTAAAGGTGCTATATTACACAATATGGAGACTTTCGAGTTTTAAGTCATGTTAGAATGTGGTTTCCTTGTCAAAAACACACCTCAAGTTGTGTTTTCTTTACACATGCTTGAGTCACATTTTGTCTGTCTACATCTCCAAAGCTCAAAATGCTCTTTTGCTTCCATCTGGTGATGTCAATCTCTCAGTGAGAGCGTTCACAGATATGACCTGTAACTTGGCCTGTCGGCATCACCTAGAGATGATGCTGTGGAACATTACTTGTCTGGACAAATCCAGACTCATCACTGTACCAGTGGATATGGATCTGTATAACAAATGCAGGTTGAACTTTCCAGTTAAAGGAATAACATCTCCATGGAGATAAGCAAGTAGCAGGCACCCACCAGAAAAGTTACATAATGCACTAACTGGACTAAGTATTTACTTTGTATAATTCTTTAAAAACACACATACCTTCCATTTATTGACAGATTTTCAGACAGTCCTTGAGAATGCTTTTCTGATCAGCTCCATCTTGTTCTTCATCTTCTGGAGGTACGGTTCTTCTCGTCAGCTTCATCAGATCAGATCTCAGGACTGCAGGACTCAGCTGAGCCCTCCAAACCAGTCACCATGGGAAGAGAAATAGAAACAGAAACAGTGTTTAGGCGTGTGCACATTCAAAATAGGATAAGAGAGTCAGTGAACACACTTCCATCTCATCTTCATAGGGGCTTCTAAGCCGCTCTTAGTCTGACCCGTCCCCCAGGACCTGTTTGCCATGGGTGACCCTACCAGGGGCATGAAGCCCCCGACTAACAAACACAATAACAGGCAGGGAAATCTATTGGCACATCAGCCCCACCAAGATTTTTTTTCACCAGCCGACACTGATTCTGACTGTGAGCGGGGTCGCCTCTCCACAGATCTGACCTGGAACTTGGTCTGGCTGGTTTGGTCTCCATGGAGATGGAAAGGTTTAAAGCCATACTGTGGAACATTCCAGACAAAGCATTAACAACAACATGGAGAAAAGCATCAGACAGGCCCTCCACCAGAAAAGTGACACAAAGCAGCTCCAATATTCCACATTATGGCATTAAACATTTCAATCTCCATGGAGACCAAACCAGGTCAATTCACAGGTGAGATCTGTGGAGAGGCGGCTCCACTGACAGACTCCATACTGTAAAGGTATTTTGAGCAGTTAAAACACCCACACCTGAATAAATGCATCTCATATCAGTTTAATACCATATTGTGGAACATTTCAGGCAACCCGAAAAGTTCCGCAGTGCACCTTTAAGCGTCGAAAGATGTATTTTCATATTTTAAGTGCATTAAGTCTAGTTGCGTTGACAGATCGTTTTACTTCGTCATGTGAAATTTACTAAAAGAACGAGAAGTTCACACGTGGGTTTCTTGAAGCGAGTGCGTTGGAGGAGAAGGAGCAGCTCAAAAACATGAACAGAGAAGAATCCCCCACTCCTTCTACCTGAAAATTCTGAATTTAATTAGGACACTTCATTCAATTTTAATTAAAGTCAGGATTTGCAAGTAGAACGGCGTGCAGGATTCTTCTCTGTTCAAGTGAAATGTACTGAAATCATGATAAAACCTTCTTAATTCCTTTCGTGAGCTTTTGCAGTGTCCTTTATACACACAATCATCATTTTATTTTCCTCTGGTCCTTCTTCTCCTCTGGTCCTTCTTCTCCTCTGGTCCCTCTTCTTCTCCTCTGGTCCTTCTTCTTCTCCTCTGGTCCTTCTTCTCCTCTGGTCCCTCTTCTTCTCCTCTGGTCCTTCTCCTCTGGTCCTTCTTCTTCTCTGGTCTTTCTCCTCTGGTCCTTCTTCTCCTCTGGTCCCTCTTCTTCTCCTCTGGTCCTTCTCCTCTGGTCCTTCTTCTTCTCCTCTGGTCCTTCTTCTCCTCTGGTCCCTCTTCTTCTCCTCTGGTCCTTCTCCTCTGGTCCTTCTTCTTCTCCTCTGGTCCTTCTTCTCCTCTGGTCCCTCTTCTTCTCCTCTGGTCCTTCTCCTCTGGTCCTTCTTCTTCTCCTCTGGTCCTTCTTCTCCTCTGGTCCTTCTCCTCTGGTCCTTCTTCTTCTCCTCTGGTCCTTCTTCTCCTCTGGTCCTTCTCCTCTGGTCCCTCTTCTTCTCCTCTGGTCCTTCTCCTCTGGTCCTTCTTCTTCTCCTCTGGTCCCTCTTCTTCTCCTCTGGACCTTCTTCTCCTCTGGTCTCTGTTCAGCGCTTGTTTGTAGCTTGTTTGTTTTATTATTATTGTTCAATTTGTTTATTGCACTGTTATATAATGTACACTGTTTTTTTTTTATATATATATAAATCAGGTACTTTTTTCTTTTATTTCAATGTCAGTTTCATTTTTTCACAATTTTAAATGATAATCCCACAATAGCCACACACGTATACTGTACGTATTCATAATTCTGTACATGAATTTAACATAATTAATCATTGCATTCATACAGCGCCTTTCAAGACACCCAAAGAGCTTTAGAGTTCATTGATCCTTCACTCCACACTGGGGCAGACTGACGGGTGAAGTGTCTTGCCTAAGGACACATCGACAGGCCCTGCTGAGCCTCTGAGATCTGACAGGATCAGACTTTGACCAGCCGTATGGACACACACCTTCACCAGGATCATTTGGATCATTTCAGTCCTGGAGTCGCCGATCTCCCCTGAACTAAAGGGAAAAGGAGCTGTTCACTTAAACTACCACTTGATGACATCACAAGGTGGAACAGAGCGTTTGGAGCTTTGGAGATGTAGACAGACGAATAATAAAGAGTTCCTCAAACATGTGAATGAAACAAACACAACTCCAGGTGTTTTTGAGGAGGAACATCATTAGAACAGGACTTAAAGCTCACAGGAGTCAGTTTTGTGTGAGATACACTGCAGAAAAACAGCCAAAACTGAAGATATGAACACTTAAATCTATCAGAAAATGACTTTAAAGTAGTGAAATTATCTGTCCAAACAGTAAGATAATTTTACTGGACAAATGATCTTCAAATAAACTCCCTCTAGACTAGAATGAAGCGTTCTCTAGTAAGTTCATGGGCTGGAAATAAGTGCATAGATGCTAAGTTTGAGATAAACATACCAGTTTAAAACCAAGATTAGTGTTCATCCATCCATCCATAAAAATTCAAAGATGCTAAATTCTAGATAAAATGCTTTAAATTCAAAGTTCAAAGTTCAAAGTTCAAAGTCAGCTTTATTGTCAATTCTGCCATATGTGTTCAACATACAGTGAATCGAAATTTCGTTTCTCTCTGGCCAGGTAGTGCAAAAAGACAGTGAAGACAACACAACAAAAACTATCTAAGTTAAAACTAAAGTCTACGGTCTAAAATCTTAAAACAGTGCAACATAATAAATAACAAATAACCTATACTATATACAGAT
The DNA here is from genome assembly GCA_036785185.1 of Paratrypauchen microcephalus. Lineage (NCBI taxonomy): Eukaryota > Metazoa > Chordata > Actinopteri > Gobiiformes > Gobiidae > Paratrypauchen > Paratrypauchen microcephalus. Next base: position 3,990,327 of record JAVJIX010000010.1, read on the forward strand.
TTCCAAAGTGTGCAGTGTGCATCAAAATGTGCAATGGAAGATACAGCAGTGAATTGGTCATGTGCAGTAGAATGTGCATTGGAGTTAAGATAAATAAAAATAAGTGTGCAACAGTAGTAATTCTAGTGCAACAGGAGTAAACAACAGTACTAAAAATTCCAGTAGTAAATGTGCAATAACAGTAGTAAACAGCAGTGCAACAGGAGTAAAATCCAGTAGTAAATGTAAATGTGCAGCAGTGCAACAGTCGTCCTTAGCAGCAGTTTTTTAAAGTGTCTAGAGTGATATGTCTTTTTATGGAATACAGGTTATGCCAATATGGGGGGTGGGGGTGGGAGATGGGTAAGGTGGGAGTTCGGGTGTGAGTTCAGCCTCCTGACAGCCTGGTGGATGAAGCTGTTTGAAAGCCTGGTGGAGTGGGCCCGGAGACTCCGGTACCTTCTCCCCGAGGGCAGGAGGCTGAACAGGCTATGTGCGGGGTGGCTCGGGTCACCCACAATGCTGGACGCTCTGCGGGTGAGCCGGGTGTTAAAAATGTCTAGGAGGGAGGGGAGAGAGACACCAGCGATCCTCCCAGCTGCATTCACTATGCGCTGCAGGGCTTTCCTGTTCTGTTCAGTGCAGCTCTCGTACCACACAGTGATGCAGCTGGTCAGGACGCTCTCAATGGTGCCTCGGTAGAAGGTGGTCATAAATTCTGTTAAATTTTAGATAAAATGCTTTAAATTCTGTTCAGTTCTAGATAAAATGCTTTAAATTCTGTTCAGTTCTAGATAAAATGCTTTAAATTCTGTTCAGTTCTAGATAAAATGCTTTAAATTCTGTTCAGTTCTAGATAAAATGCTTTAAATTGAAGCTGCAAAGAGCTTGTTTAAATGTCTTTTTTGGTCATTTAATATTTCCTTTTTCTGATATCGCCTCAGCGTCAGCGTCAGCGTCAGCGTCAGCGTCAGCATCAGCACTTCCTGCCTGGGTTTATCTCTGTGGATTTTGCAGAGTTGTGAAAAAATCTTTAACGATAAGAACATGCACAGGAGCTGTGGGCACATGTCACTCAAAACATGTTTAAAAGTACAAATAAAATGAAGACTTGAGCAGGACACTTGTGTGTTTAGAAAAAGAGATGTTTCCTCTCAACGTAACGCCAATGTTGAGGCAGAATAAATATGAAAACACCACAAACTGAAGGATTCTACTGATACAAATAATTGGGGTGTTTTTGTTTTAATGAATGCATTTTTCAGACATTTTACATTAGATTTTAACCAGGCCTGGACTGGTAATCGGGCATACCGGGCATTTTCCCGGTGGGCCGACAGTCCTCGGGCCGATGCTGCTGTTGTTGTTGTTGTTGTTTTTTTTACTTAGAGACCGACCCACAATTTAGAGGAGGCGTCCCATTGGTCCATCTTCAATATAGACATGTTTAGTCCTAGTTTAGACCTGGTTTAGTCCTGGTTGAGACCTGGTTTAGTCCTGGTTTGGACCTGGTTTAGACCTAGTTTAGATGCAGTTTTGACCTGGTTTAGTCCTAGTTTTGACCTGGTCTAGTCCTGGTTTGGACCTGGTTTAGTCCTGGTTTGGACCTGGTTTAGTCCTAGTTTAGACCCAGTTTAAGCCTGGTTTGGATCTGGTTTAGTCCTAGTTTAGATCCAGTTTTGACCTGGTTTAGTCCTAGTTTTGTCCTGGTTTAGTCCTGGTTTGGACCTGTTTTAGTCCTAGTTTAGACCTAGTTTAGTCCTGGTTTGGACCTGGTTTAGTCCTAGTTTAGACCCAGTTTTGACCTGGTTTAGTCCTAGTTTAGACCCAGTTTTGACCTGGGTTTAGTCCTAGTTTTGACCTGGTTTAGTCCTGGTGTGGATCTGGTTTAGTCCTAGTTTAGTCCTGGTTTGGACCTGGTTTGGTCCTAGTTTAGACCCAGTTTAGGCCTGGTTTGGACCTGGTTTAGTCCTAGTTTAGTCCTAGTTTAGTCCTAGTTTAGGTCCAGTTTAGGCCGGGTTTGGACCTGGTTTAGCCCTAGTTTAGTCCTAGTTTAGACCCAGTTTAGGCCTGGTTTGGACCTGGTTTAGTCCTAGTTTAGACCTGGTTTAATCCTAGTTTAGACCTGGTTTAGTCCTGTTTTTTCAGGAAATGTTCTCCTGGTTTGGACCTGGTTTAGCCCTAGTTTAGTCCTAGTTTAGACCCAGTTTAGGCCTGGTTTGGACCTGGTTTAGTCCGAGTTTAATCCTAGTTTAGACCCAGTTTAGGCTGGGTTTGGACCTGGTTTAGCCCTAGTTTAGTCCTAGTTTAGACCTGGTTTAGTCCTAGTTTAGACCTGGTTTAATCCTAGTTTAGACCTGGTTTAGTCCTAGTTTAGACCTGGTTTAGTCCTAGTTTACACCTGGTTTAATCCTAGTTTAGACCTGGTTTAGTCCTGTTTTTTTCAGGAAATGTTCTGCTCTGTCAGTGGAACTTTTTTAGTATCGATACCTGTGAAAAATGAGGATCTGGTTTCGATTCTCGTTTTTAGACCAATTAGTGTCTGGTTTTCGATACTTTGGTTTTCCAGGTGGGTTTTAGCAAATAGGAAACTTCTTATTCTGCTTCTTTAGTTTATTTTCTATTTCACAAGCAAAACAATTCTACAGTGGACTAAACCAATCAGGATATAGAAGCTTACGAGAGCGGTCCCACCCCTTTCTCTACACTGATCCTCGCCAGTTTCAGTGTTGAGCGTGGAAACATGGAGAAGCGGCAGAAAGGGGGTGTGGAGAAGTTGCGGGCTAAAAGATTTAAAAAATCTCACTATAGACACTGCAAAATGTTCTAAAATAACAGAGAGCTGGAGCTTCCACGTCCTCTGCAGCCCAGGTTGAAGGTGGACAGGGAGAGGAGCAGCCAGAGACTGTGAACAGGGGACCCGAGGGAACCCGAGGGAACCCGAGGGAACCCGAGGGAACCTGAGGGACAGAGAGACCAGGGAAGTGTCGCACAGGCACAGCAGGTCAGCAGGTAGTAATGTCAGGATAATACCGGGACTTTCAGGTAATGGACAGGCATGAAAATCACTCATCTTTCGGCAAAATGTGTGTGTGTGTGGTTTAGTCCTGGTTTAGACCTGGTTTAGTCCTGGTTTAGTCCCGGTTTAAGACCTGGTTTAGTCCGGGTTTAGTCCGGGTTTATTCCGGGTTTATTCCAGGTTTAGTCTTGGGTTAGACCTGGTTTAGATCCAGTTGAGACCTGGTTTAGTCCTGGTTTAGACCTGGTTTAGTCCGGGTTTAGTCCTGGTTTAGATCCAGATTAAGACCTGGTTTAGTCCTGGTTTAGTCCTTCTTCAGTCCTGGTTTTGTCCTGGTTTAGTCCTTATTCAGTCCTGGTTTAGTTCTGATTTAGTCCTGGTTTAGTCCTTATTCAGTCCTGGTTTAGTCCTTATTCAGTCCTGGTTTAGTCCTGGTTTAGTCCTTATTCAGTCCTGTTTTAGTCCTGTTTTAGTCCTGGTTTAGTCCTGTTTAGTCCTTATTCAGTCCTGGTTTCGTCCTTATTCAGTCCCGGTTTAGTCCTGGTTTAGTCCTTATTCAGTCCTGGTTTAGTCCTTGTTTAGTCCTGGTTTAGTCCTTGTTTAGTCCTGGTTTAGTCTTCGTTTAGTCCTGGTTTAGTCCTGGTTTAGACCTGGTTTAGTCCTGATTTAGTCCTGGTTTAGACCTGGTTTAGTCCTGGTTTAGTCCTGGTTTAGTCCTGGTTTAGACCTGGTTTAGTCCTGATTTAGTCCTGGTTAAGACCTGGTTTAGTCCTGGTTAAGATAAGATAAGATAAGATAAGATATGCCTTTATTAGTCCCTCAGTGGGGAAATTCCAGTGTTGCCTGGTTTAGTCCTGGTTCAGTCCTGGTTTAAATAATATCATCAGTGTAGAATATTTTACAAGGTCAGAATCTTTAGGAGGATTGAATAAAAAGATTCTGGGCATGTGACTAAAAATCCAACTTCATGGGTGATTGGCAAAGCTAATTTTTGTAACATAATCAATTATGCACCTGCACTGTTATATTCTTGTATTCTTGTAAATTTGTTAATTTAAGTTTTCTATTTTATTTTATTCTATTTTATTCTGCTCCAAGTACTGAAGCAATTTCCTAATGTTCAAACATATGGCAATAAAACCTTTTTGATTCTGATTAATGGAACATTGGGAAGCGTTCCAAAGTGTCGTCAAAGAAGCTCATTATGTTAAATTAGAAGAGGGGGTGGGATTAAATACGTTTCCTTCTTCACGCTCCTTTTTGCACCACTACAAACTTTTTAAGAACACTGAAACTGAAACTGAATGAGTTTTGATATTTTGAAGACGGTAAACTTCAGGCATGGCGCTTTTAAAGACAGGGTATTATATAAAAATTGATTATTTTTTTTGTGCCGTGTTTCATGTTTTAACCCTGTTCATCAGAAACGCCTGAGGAGGTTTGAGATTCGTCCACGTGTGAGGGCCGGACCTTCAGCGGTCTCGCTCCTGATTGGCTCGTCGGTTGTTATGACTCCCAGAGTGAGATTGAACGATAAACGGAGAGGATGAGCTGTTTGTGGAAACTTTTACACCTGATTTCACATGTTCATATTTACGAGAAAAACCACAAATGATCAAGAGATAAGAGCGTGTTAAAAAACAGGATGTTCAAACAGCAGACCTGGTTCAGTCCTGGTTCAGACCTGGTTCTCGGACATGTTCCTCAGGGTGCTGCTCTTGTCCTTCTGGTGTTCGGGTGAGTTCTGGCTTGCCTGGAAGAATCCATGACTCATCGCTGTACCAGCGGCGAGTCTGGTAACGCTTGGTCCAGAATGCGCTGCCGTTGTGCTTAGACAGACAGCTACGTAAGTGAACCAATCAGAGAACAGTTAACGGACAGCGACGTGAACCAAGCCGTTAGGAAGCAATGCAAAAACATCTTTTTTGAAAAGAAAGGCCTCTAGAGCTGTCAGCTGCTGTGGTTTTAAGGAATCGATGTGTTTTAGGTCATTTAAGACCAATTTTACAGCTGAATGGAAGGGACGTTGCGGGCAAAGGCGGGTGCACTGACGTCACCATCTTTGAACGAATCAGAATCGCGGAGTCCGTTGTTAACCGGGGGAGCGAGGGTGGAGCGAGGGTGTCCAAATGTATAGGAAATACAGAGAGATATCATTTGGCTGGCCAGGTAAAGTTCTGGCTCTTCTTCTTCACAAACTTTAATTGTTTTAAAAATTGCTCTGTATAAAAAAACCACACACAATCTGCTATTTTGAGGTGGTTTTATTTTAAAAAGTGATGTCTTGTGTCAGTTTTAAAATAATTATTCACATAATTAAATTAAAGGTCCCATGGCATGAAATTTTCACTTTCTGAGGTTTTTGAACGTTAATGTGAGCTCCCCTACCCTGTTTAGCCCCCCCCCCCCCCATGGTTAAAAGTTGTGAAATGTCTAAACTGAGCATTTGCGATCCTTTTCTGCGTTACAAAAAATCGGAGCTCAAACGGGCGATTTTGAACAAGGCACCTTATTGACGTCAGATTGAAAAAAGAAATGCAAATGCAGTTCCACCCCCGTCTGTCTGTACTCAGCGTCTCTGTAAATCACGCCCAGAGAGTTTGGACTGCGAATGCGCTAGGCAATGCGAAATGCGTTTTTTTATTTGCCTGGAGGCACGTCCGAGTGTTTCTAGGCTCGGAAGTCCTTTATCTGAGCCTCTGGACCTTTGAACAGCAGTGGCTTAATTTTATTTTATGTGGAAATGTGTTTATTTTTCAATGGAACGCTTCACATCTCTCCCCCCGTGCAAAAACAAGGAAATGGATCAGCTGAGCGCTCAGAGCGAGAGCGGAGCGTTTGGCCACGCCCCCACCCTCTACTATTGGCCAGCTGTTTTCTCCTCATTTGCATTCAAGCAACAAGGCCCATTATGACCTGTTCTGGGGGAGAAAAATTACTCTTACTCATCTTATCTCTGTTTCTCATGCACTGAGTGTTGATTTTGAAGAAGGATTCATTTACAGTATTAGGGAACCATTAAGGAGCCATATAAAAGCATCAAGAAGTACCATGTCATGGGATCTTTAAAATAATATTCCAGTCTGACCTGGGTCCTCGGTGTCGTCCCAGCGCTGGTGTTGCGTCAGTATTTCTGTTTAAAAGCTCCACACGGCCGTCTGTGGTTTTGCCCAGGGTCAGTCCGGATTGGGGGTCTGCTCCTCGGTCTCGTGCCGTCCTCCGAGTGCATCGGTCAGATCGGTCCAGAGGCTCCGTCCTCCTGGTTCCAAACGGGGGCGAGCAGAACCAGTGCGCAATGGACCGGGTCTGAGTGGTTCTGTACCGTCCTCTGGCTCCGTGTAGCAAAAGTGAGAATGTGCAGTGGACTGTAGGTCCAGACATGCTGCTCCTGTCCTCCGTGCTCGAGGACTGCGGCTTGTTCCGAGGAGGTGCAAACCATCTGGACAGAAGCGTGAATGCAGTTTGGTTCTTTAGACCGGTTCAGATCTGAGTTGGTCCTGTTTCAGACCGGTTTAGATCTGAGTTGGTCCTGTTTCAGACCGGTTCAGATCTGAGTTGGTCCTGTTTCAGACCGGTTTAGATCTGAGTTGGTCCTGTTTCAGACCGGTTTAGATCTGAGTTGGTCCTGTTTCAGACCGGTTTAGATCTGAGTTGGTCCTGTTTCAGACCGGTTTAGATCTGAGTTGTTCCTGTTTCAGGCCGGTTCAGATCTGAGTTGTTCCTGTTTCAGGCCGGTTCAGATCTGAGTTGTTCCTATTATTATATTATTAGCATTGTTAGCATCGTTAGCATTGTTTACTTCCTTAGCATCATTAGCATGTTTTATTGTATTCATTGATTGTGGATAATCCCAATTCCAAAATGGTTTATCAATATTCAGATGTTTGTTTCCTTCTTGTGTTTTTATGATAATTTGTTTGTAAAATAATAATAAATTTAATGAAAACAATGTGTGTGTGTGTTGAGGGGAGGATGGAGCGTGAGACTGACAGGTGGATCGGTGCAGCATCGGCAGTGATGCGGTCGCTGTACCGGACCGTTGTGGTGAAGAGTAGTGATGGGCGGATCGATACCAAAGTATCGATATATCGATCCTGATGGGGTATTGAATATGCATCGATCCTGGTATTAAAATATCGATACGAAGTCATGTTTTCTTACTGACTTAACTTTCGGTTTATTTAGTTCAAATTCATATGTGTTTTGTTCATTATTCAACCATTGCCAGTTGTCAGGCACTACTTTTCCTTCCGCGTTCTCACCAAACGTGGGGTAGTACGTCATCCCGCGATAGACTCACTGCTGTGAGATTTCAGTCAAAGCGGCGCGGGGCTGCGGGAGCCATGGGAGACCGCACGCGAAGTGTGGTGTGGAGTTACTTCCACACTGTGGACGACAATGTTGCGAAGTGCAGTGTGTGTGTCAAAACATGATCCGATAATGTGGCAATACCACAAATTTAAATAAACACTTGATCATAAATCTCAGCATGACGAAATGCTACTGACCAAACGATTGCAGGAGGCTAGTCAGGCAGCTCCCTCCAGCACAGCAACAACAGCAGTACGACAGAGGTCAGCTGCCGAGGCGTTTGAGAGAGGGAGAATCCAGGTAACCATCAAGCATGTAGAAGACTAAGAGTGGTGTATGTGAGAGGAGAATGTATGTATGTGAGAGTGAGAATAGTGATACTTCATTTGTTGTCTTTTTTCATAAGCTGCAAGTGCCCAACTTACAATAGATTTATTTATTTTATTTATTTATTTATTTATTTGATAGGGACAATGCACATTAATGAACATAAGTATAAAACAAATGTAAATATGCTGAATTTTAGCTACAAAGCTAGTTTTCATCCGCAGTCCCTCGGCAGGCAAATACATAAAAATACAACGTGCAACACAAGCAGCACAAACAAAAGTCTAGTGGTCACATTTGATGTCTGCATTGCCATTTTCATTTCATCAAAGATTTTTTTTCAGATATCTGGTGTTAGAATGTGTGGAACCAAGTCCCCTGGTGGAGCTTTGCGAAGCCAAGGTATCTAGTTAGAGCCACGCTAGTGTTTTTCTGTAGGATTAAAAAATGTATGAAAGTATCGGTATCGGTATCGATATCGCGATTCTGACCCTGGTATTACTTGGTATCGTATCGAAACAAAAATAACTGGTATCGCCCATCCCTAGTGAAGAGGGAGCTGAGCCGAAAGGCAATGCTCTCGATTTACTGTCGATCTACGTTCCTCCCCTCACCTATGGTCATGAGCTCTGGGTAATGACCGAAAGGACGAGATCGCGGATACAAGCGGCCGAAATGAGTTTCCTCCGCAGAGTGGCTGGGCGCTCCCTTAGAGATAGGGTGAGGAGTTCAGAGTAGAGCTGCCGCTCCTCCATGTGGAGAGGAGCAGCTGAGGTGGCTCGGGCGTCTGTTTCGGATGCTTCCTGGTGTTCCGGGCACGTCCCACCGGAAGGAGGCCCCGGGGAAGACCCAGAACACACTAGAGGGACTATGTCTCCCGGTTGGCCTGGGAACGCCTTGGCGTCCCCCCGGAGGAGCTGGAGGAAGTGTCCGGGGTGAAGGAAGTCTGGTAGTCCCTGCTTAGACTGTTGCCCCCGTGACCCGGCTCCGGATAAGCGGAAGAACATGAATGGATGGAGAATAAACTCATGAGAATAAAGGCGTGACGTTTCCTTCTTGGGAACGTGAGAATGTCTCATCTTCAGTTCAGGCCACAATAAACCTGGTTTAGTCCTGGTTTAGTTCTAGGATAGTCCTGGGTTAGTCCTGGTTTAGTCCTGGTTTAGACTTGGTTTAATTCTAGGTTAGTCCTGGTTTAGTTCTAGGACAGTCCTGGGTTAGTCCTGGTTTAGTCTTGGTTTAGTTCTAGGTTAGTCCTGGTTTAGTCCTGGTTCAGTCCTGGTTTAGACCTGGTCTACTCCTGGTGTAGTCCCAGTTTAGACCTGGTCTAGCCCTGGTTTAGACCTGGTTTAGTCCTCGTTCAGTTCTGGTTTAGTCCCGGTTTAGACCTTGTTTAGTCCTCATTTAGACCTGGTTTAGCCCTCGTTCAGTTCTGGTTTAGTCCTGGTTTAGACCTGGTTTAGTTCTAGGTTAGGCCTGGTTTAGTTCTAGGATAGTCCTGGGTTAATAATAATAATAATAATAATTAATTGCATTTATATAGCGCCTTTCATGACACCCAAAGCGCTTTACAGTTCATTGTTCATTCACTCCACACTTGGTGGTGGTAAGCTACTTTCTGTAGCCACAGCTGCCCTGGGGCAGACTGGCGGAAGCGAGGCTGCCAATCTGCGCCATCGGCCCCTCCGACCACCTCCAACACTCACGCACACTCCACTTTCATACTAGGCAAATGTGGGTAAAGTGTCTTGCCTAAGGACACAGTGACAGTTTTTTTGCAACTGGCGCCCCACTGTGGCACCTGGAATTCCCAGTGGTCTCCCATCCAAGTACTAACCAGGCCCTGCCTTGCTTAGCTTCTGAGATCTGACGGGATCAGGCTTTGACAAGCAGGTATAGTCCTGGTTTAGTCCTGGTTTAGTTCTGGTCTAGTCCTGGTTTAGTGCCTGGTTTAGTCCTGGTTTAGTTCTAGGTTAGTCATGGTTTAGGCCTGGTTTAGTTCTAGGTTAGTCCTGACATGACACTAGAACAATGCTTTGGTGATTTAAATGATCTGTATCCCCCTAAACACTTAACAGTGGGTTTAATAGTGCGCTTTGTGCTTAAACAGAGGAGACTGACCTGAGAGTGGAGAGTTCACAGTGAGGACTCTGCAGTCCAGCACACAGCACAGACACTCCTGAGTCTCTCAGGGATTTACACTCAGATTGAGTTCTTTCAGATGGGAGGGGCTGGACTTCAGTGCTGAGGCCACCAGTTCACAGTCAGTCTCTGAGAGTCCACAGAGAACAAACCTGTGGGGAGATGTTTAATTTAAATGTGTTTGATTAGTCCTAACACACGTCTGTGAAGCTGCTGTTTGTGAATGACGACTGACCAAGCTTTCCTGCAGTTCCTCACCGCTGGGATCAGTCTCTGTCGACCTCCATCAGATGTGTTGTACTTCCCTAGGTCCAGTTCCTCCAGGACCTGCTCTGACATCTGCAGCATGTAGGCCAGAGCCGAGCACTTGAACACAGACAGTTTCTTCTGTGATCCTCCTCTAGACTTCAGGAGCTCCTGGATCTGCTGCAGGAGCGATTGGTCCTTCATTTCCATCAGACAGTGGAAGATGTTGATGCTTTGGTCTGGACAGACTTCCTTTGAGCTCATCTTTTTCAGGTTTTGAATGACTTTGGGGATTTCTGATTGTTGGTGATGTGATGTAGCCTATTGTAGTGACCATTTACCGTTTGGTGCGTTGTTGGTTGCACTAGATAATATGTTAAATATGTTTTGAATTATTGTACATTTGTTAGGCATATTAGTAATTATTGAACATAACATAGTGTATTAGATCACTAATTAGTCCTCTCTTTTCCTCTGCCCTTACTCCGTAAAGTCCCATGAGCCAAGCAACTTTGAACTCATCAAAATAAATGTACTGACTGCTGTTCATTCTACAATGAAAAAGAACCGCTGTGTCTGCTGTGCTCCTCTCCACACCACACTTAGCCACTAAGACATCACTAAATACAACGCAGGGTCCTAAAGCTGGATGTGCCAAGGCAACTGGGACCACATACAGACAGTCAAGAGGGTTTAGCGTTTGGACGTGTTTAGTGTTCAAAAGATCCGTCAGGCTGGAGCAGCTTCAGTGATCGGAAAATTATTTTTGACAAAAGCTACAAATCACTGCGTTCTTGTTGATAGTCCCGTCTTCGTTCTTTTTATAAATAAACTTGCCCTTCAAAGGCTCTAGCAGCGCTTTGCTCGCTGCACGCCAAATTCAAAATGCGCCTGCATTGAATTGCCGCTCATAATTAATTGCGTTAATTTTTATAACGCGTTAATTTGCAGTGTAATTAATTCATCTAATTAACATGTTAAACTGACAGCCCTAGTCATTTCACATACTTATACTTACCAAATGTAACTTTTCTTCTAGGAGTATGCAGTATTGGAACGTAACTGAGTACATGTACAGAAAATACATATTCTGAATACTAAATTTTTCAGTACAGCTGCTCATTTGATTCATATTCAGTTTCTTTCCTAAATTAAAAGGAATGTCCTTCATTAACTTTGACCTGCACAGGAGACAAAAACAAATACATCTCCTGTGGTGATGTGCAATTTTTCTCTCTAAATGTACATAAATTGATGTGTAAAAAAATAAAAAAATAAAGCTGTAATTATATGACATGTTTTACACTATAATTTAAATGCAGCTCAGTGCAAACGTATTCTAAGTATTCAGAATACAGTATTAGGTCATGTGTCAGAATATGTTACAAAACACATTTTTACTCAGGTATTCAGTATGCTGTAACTAAATACATGTCCAAAGTATTCTTCCCATCACTGGATTGGCACTAACTATCTCCACAGAAGCAAGTGATACCACAAGGTTTTGGTTCAGACCTGTGCATTCACAAAGGTATTTTTTAGCAATAATGTAGAATAGCCTATTCCGGGCAAAGCAATAGCCAAGGCTAATATCCTCCTGGGACCTGAAGGAAAAAAAATCTAAAATAATAATAATAATAATAATAATAATAATAATTTAATTTTCAATTTGGAGGTAAATTAACACCTTAGCATTTACATTTTGCTCATTTTATTTTTATTCATAATGTTGTAACATGTCCTCTGTAATGGACGCCAGGGACATTTTGGTGTTAACAACCTAACAAAAACTTTTTTTTTTTTGATAACCAACATCTCTGACAAGCTTCTACAGTCGTCTCAAAAAGTTCTTAGACTCCCTTTTGATTTCTTATTTATTTATTTTTTTAATATATTATGTATTACTTTTTTTGAGTATTTATTTACATATTGATTTTTTTTAAATGTATAATTTATTTATTATTTATTTATTACATTTTTAGAATTGTTTTTTCTTTCTTTTTTTTTTTTTTAAATCATAGTGCAGTCACAAACTAGAGTCTCAAAAGAACTGAAAGATAGACCGGTTAACTTGATGTCCACTATAAAGGACAAATGAATGGGCCGGGTCTCAGGAGGTATATATGAATGAATGTTTCCAAAGCCTGCTCTAGCCTAACACAAAGTCACCCTTCTATTTAGGCCTATTTCAATATTTTCATAATTAAAGGCAGCATAAGAATATGTCTTGAAGTAAACCAGGCCAAGTTTAGTCCCTGACACGCGTTTGAGGTGTGAGTTTAATTCGCTGTAATTGGTCAATCACGGTTCACGCTGAGAAAAGCTGAGCTGCGTTTGACGTTTCCAATAGGCGGGACTGACGCTTTGATTGGCAGCAGCTTGGACCAATCGGAGCAGGGGTCTGACACGCACGTAGCTACAATTGGCTTAGATTTAATACTGAGCATATGCTAAAGGTTTGAGCGAAGATAGCTGCACACTTTAGCCGATTTATGCCATGGAAAGCGATATTTAAACCAGGGGTGTGTGTATGAGTGTCCCGGCGATGCGGTGGGACGTGGGTACGTTTGGGCCCGGTCGATTAACTCCGAGTTAGCCGCATTTCAGCCTGCAGGAGCCCGCCCGTGTCAGGTGTCTGTAATGCGCCAGCTCGCCTCTGATGGATCGCCTCCATGGATGCCTGCAAACCCGCTACTACGGACAATAACAATATTTTGAGTCCCAATCCCGGAGAGGGTGAGGGGGATGTATTCGAGCCGGATCCGGGACTCGAGGCGGCGGGGAACGCATTGTGGACCGCGGTGTTTGACTATGAAGCCACTGCGGAGGACGAGCTCAGCCTGCGGAGGGGAGACGTGGTGGAGGTGCTGTCCAAGGACTCGCTGGTGTCCGGAGACGAGGGCTGGTGGACCGGGATGATCGCGGACCGTGTGGGCATTTTCCCCTCCAACTACGTGAGCGAAGGGAAATGCATGCACGACGAGGACGCACGGGAGAAGTCCGAGCAGATTTCTGTGCCTTGTCTGCACCGTGAGTCTTTCCCATTGTAGACACTGCAGCCAATGAAAGCAGGGGCGTAACCGGGGCCGTGGTAGTGACTCAGGGGCCCAAAACAAGTATCTGAACGTAAGAGGACCTAACATGAATGATATGCCTATGAACAACTTATATGCAAACATTAATCATGCAATGACAGAATCTAGGTTAATGGATTTTATATGTAAATTTGTATGTAGTATTTTGCTTAACAGCACTCAGGTTAGATGCTAAAACTGTATTTTCGAGGCACTGTGCAACATGAAAAGTCAGAAAATCTTGTAGGATAATCTAATCTGTATGTACAAAGCTGAAAATTGTACTTCTTACTTCTTTTATTCTAACATTATTCACCCTGGGATTTGATTTTTATTTAAAAAAAAAAAAAAAAATGAAGCATTTTTCCAAAACTAATATTAACTAGGCTGAATGACCAGCACCTTAAGACAAAACAGTAAGAGTGGGACTAAGTGTAACTGAGTTTTCTTTCATAACAGTAAAACTTCAGATCACTTCAGATGCATCAAATTAAAATCCTCTTTCCAACATTTATTACACATAATGAGTGCTTTATCTATAATTATACTTGAGAAACAACACAAGAACACATTGGTTGAAATTACAGTACAAATGATCTGTCTAAATGGCAGGAGGTAGGAAGAACATATAAACTTCTGGCTCCTCTGTGTTGACCTAAAGCCTCAGTGCTCGGCCTCTGGTGAATTGGCAGCGACAGCAGGTTGAGAGTGCTGTGTCACGATTCTACCCTGAAGCCTGCCCACTTATTTCTCTATCTTTCTCTTTCTCTCTCTTTCTCTCTCTCTTTCTCCATTCTTCATCCCTCATCCCTCTGTCCGTCTGAGCTAAAGTCAGGGATGCTCCAGTGTCAGGTTACAAATTGTCTTTGCAAAAACAACCTATAAAGCACACAATTATAGTTTGGACAGTGGTAAAAGGTTGTAATGTATTTTTTGTCTTGGTTTAGTTTCCTCATCAAAAACATACCTGGAGTTCTGTTTTGTTTCATTCATTTTAAACTCCATTCACTTTCCCTAGAATCATTTGGATAATTTCAGCCCTGGGATGTCCAATCTGTGCTGAATAAAAGGTAAAGGGTAACTGTTAATTTGACAAATACTGCTTCATGACATCACAAGGTGGAACAGAGCATTTTGAGCTTTGGAGATGTAGACAGATTAATAATAAAGGATTACTCAAACATAAATGAAGCAAAACACACTTTCGGTACAGCCATGTTTTTCAAGATAGCCTGCCGCTTCTGTCACAAGCATCTAATTTACTGGAGTAGACATGTATGGAAGTGTCTTGCCCAAGGACACAACAACAGTAGTCCTATTTTTATTTTAGGTTCATACAGAGAACCTTCCTGTGTTGCTAAAAACAGATTTTATCTAGGGATGTGCCAATCCATCTTTTACCATTTCGATACTGATTTCAATACTATGACTTTATCTGCCGGTACCTGATACCAAGCAATAACAGGGCAGAGACTGAAAACAAAAAATAAAACAAAAAATAACATAAGACAAAACTGATCCAAAAGAGTTATGTACCGTAGTTATTTATCCCTAAAGTAACTAAAGAAGAGGTTTGTGTAAATAAAAGTTCAAACATTATGAGACTTTCTGGGCCAACTACGATCAGTAAATAGTCAATTTATATGTCCAACCAGAATAACGGCTGAATCAATATATATTGAGGCCAATACCAGTATCAGATTGATGCATCCCTATTTACCTCTATTACCAACCTTGTGTGTAGTTAGAGAACAATTAATTCATGCACCAGATGCTAGCAATAGCCTGAAGTTGTTAGCGCTTGTGGAGAATTGCAGACTAAATTAAAAGCCTATACACGTCCGACCTGCTTAACCTTGTTATAAAGGTGATTGTGTTTAATGGGCCTCTTTATGCAGTGTGAAAAAGATTAGCTTCAAATGTTGAAGAGCATTTCTCAGAAACTTACAGAATCACCTTATCGATCGGTCTTATCCAGCACAGCCTTCAGATTCACTGTGGGATACAATATTTCTTGCTGAGGTGGTTCAGGCCTTTTCACTGCTGCAGTGGCAAAAACAAAGACTACTGCAATAGTTCCACATCTTTCACATCTTCATTATTTTCTCTCATTCACAAGAAGTGCCATCTACATAGAAAACTGATGTAAATTACTAAAGAACCCTGCAGTTCTGGGCAAGAAAAGACCATAGTTTAAATAATGTAATTAGTTTGAAACCAGAAGAACTGTTCTACCAGAACATCAGGTCACTGTTCTAGTAGAGGGTATGCCACCTGCTTGTCCCTATGTTGCTTTGACTGAAATATTTCACAATATGGCTTTATGGCTTATTTATTTTGTTTAGTTGCTAAATAGTACCTTTAAAAACATCCGTTCTTACTACTGTAAGCAGGGTCTCCATAGATTTGACCTTTTTAACAAATCTCACTTTGTTGACACACATCTATTGACAAAAACATATTTACAACAATCACAAATTTCTTTCTAATTTAAAATACTAAAAAAACTATTTTAAAATACTTAAAAAACACTGACACAAATTTAAAGCAGTATAATCAGCCTCTTGTTTTTTTCTTTCAGTCCTTGAGATCGACTTCTCAGAGCTGACTCTGGAGGAGATCATTGGCGTGGGTGGTTTTGGGAAAGTGTACCGCGCAGTGTGGAGGGGGACGGAGGTGGCGGTGAAAGCGGCAAGAAGGGACCCAGACGAGGAGGCGGGGCAGATCCTGGAGAGCGTCCGTCAGGAGGCCAAACTGTTCGCCATGCTCAACCATCCCAACATCATGGCGTTGCTGGGGGTGTGCCTGCAGGAGCCCCACCTGTGCCTGGTGATGGAGTACGCTCGGGGGGGTCCGCTTAACCGCGCCCTGGTCCGAAGACGTGTCCCGCCCTGTACGCTGGTGGATTGGGCCGTGCAGGTGGCCAGGGCCATGCTCTACCTCCACAGTCAGGCCATTGTACCCATCATCCACCGGGACCTCAAGTCGAGCAACAGTAAGATGTGTTTTTCATTACATTTTTGATCCAATTAGCCCTGCTATTTAGCCTGCAAATATACACACAACAGTATACTAGTATAAATATAGCATATTTATGTTTTGTTTCATTGACCCCTTAGACTGTATAAAGAAGTGGACAAAAGGAGTGTGACGTCACCCATTGCGTTTGGCTCCAGTCAAATGAAGCTCACGAGGCTAGCAGTTATAGGGCCGAATTTGGAGCCGAGTTCCATATTAGGATTAAACAGGGTTAATATGAACATTTTAAGACCAAAATAATGACGCTCACAGCAGCAGTAGAGTAGAGAGAGGGGTGACAATTTTTCAATGAACACTTCCTATTTGGAACATGGAGGTTAGTGGGTCATGTCCATTTATATATATATAGTCTGTGATTCACCCATGCATGCAGCAAATGAAGTAAAATTGCTGTTATTCTAGTCTGCACAAGTAACATGAAATTAGATCTTTCTTATACTCTCTACACCTTTACATGGCCAATTTTCACCATTTCACCATTTAAATATCTGTCATTGCAGTAGAAATATGTTATGTTATGAAAGTTACCCTTTTGATGTGGTTATCTATGACACAAATACATTATATTGTTTGCCATTTTTCTACAAAATCATTAAATATATGACACAAATGTAATTCGCCATCATATTCAGTGACTTGATCATTTTTTTGTATTTTTCTATTTATAAAAATCAGCTGAAAGAGGAAAAGTCATACGCTTGTGTGTTTGTGGAGCTGTTGTAATCTTGCATTTTACTGGATCTCCTAAATCCCAAGCCTATTACTGTGGATTTACACAGCATTCTCCTCTCTGCCTCTTCATTGGTTCCTCTTGCCCTGATGTCTGCGCTCCTCTCCCATTGGCCCAGTCTGTGGAGAGCAGTGCAGTTCAATGAGGCTCCTATAGGCTGCTGCTGTTACTGTCAAGACATTCCAGCTACTGCTATAATGAACTCTGAGGAATACCCCTGTACACAGAGACACAAATACTTTAAGTAGACCTGTCCAATTAATCAAGTATGCATATATAATTATTGCTCCAATCAATTACAAAAACATAGTGGTACAAACAGTGTTCTGAATTATATGAGTACTCATTCTGAACCCACAAACCTGGACCATTATACCTATCAGTTAATCAATAACAAGTGTTTAATTGTTAAAATAAATAAATACATAAATAAAAATGTGCAATATTATATGAGCTACTTATAGTGAACCTAATATAAACCACAAAACATTACTAACATGATGGCAGGTCTTTGCTTCCTCTTAAAGGTAACTTATATATACATAAATACTTTTTATTATTACCCAAATAATTGTGATTGTTATCTTTTATGAATTGAACAGTTGACCAAAGTACTATGGAACATAATTAAATTAAAACAATTAAGCAGCATATGAATAAAAAGAGAATCTAATAAAAAACAATCTAATATAAAATGTCAACAACTCAAACTGTGTCAAAGACCAAAATGAACAAGTGCGTTTTAAGAAGAGATTTAAAAATAGGTACAGCTGAGTCAAATGTGCAAAGGCAGCTCATTCCACAGTTCTGTGCAGCCACCGCAAAGGCTCTGTCCCTCCTGAGCTTCCGGCTGGTCTTTAGCACGCTCAGGAGGATGCTCAGCCGACCTGAGAGACCACACAGGAGCGTAAGGATGGAGGAGCTCAGAGAGGTACAGCGGGGTGGCACCATTCAAACACTTCCAAACTAATAAAAGCAGTTTTAAATAAATAAATAAATATGTCATAGTAGTATTCGTCATAGCCCTGGTTTGGTCAGAGGCTGTTCTGAAGTGGTCCTGTCACACTGCACTGACGCAGACTGTGGTGATGTGGATGAGAGCACTCCACTGGATTTAGCTTTTCCTCAGGCCACAAATGTGTTACAGGCCCAAGTGAAATCATGGAGTAGTGAACACTGATCACTCACTTAAAAAGATAGACATGATTAGCATAGCAAAAATATGTTTTTCCTATTGTAAATGTCCAAGAAATCCCCCTTGTTAAATGTCCCTTGTTCAGACATGTTAACCATTGTAGACATGTATGGAGCTAATGGTTCAAACAAAGTCTAAAATATAAATATTATAAACATATTTTTACATCATTTTTACACATTTTTACATTCACTTAATGTTCTTTTTCAAGTTGTGTTCAGTTTGTCCATTTTATAGTTTTATAGTTTTAAGAACAGGTGAAACTAAAATATGCCTCTGTACATAGGTAACTCTGGACATAGGTAACTTATTCATGAGACCCTGAAATATAATTTCTAGTCTGTAATGAGTAATTATTGATTATTGATTAAGGATTATTGATTAGGTTCTAATCAAATTAATAGATTTAATTTCAAACTAATATGTCTCCTTTCCGCTGTTTCTTCTAAGCAAGCTTTTCTGGCCCTGCATTACTGTGCATTAACTTGAGTGCATACATTACATACTAGTAGACTGTGATTAGTCCCCAGAGCTTTAACATGAGACTGGACAAGCCTAAAGTGTGTTCGTGTGAAGCAGTGGAGCCACGTGATGAGGGGGTTTGATGTTTGCCACAGCCCCAGGACACACCCCGTCTCTGGGCAACTCCAGCAGATGGTCTGGCAGTCCATAGAGGATGTGGTCTGGGAAATTTAGCTAACTTTTGCTGCAGTGTTTACTAATACTTTTAATTTTAATATTATTTATTTATATATATGTGTGTTTTTTTTAAGTTTAATTGTGTTATAATTTGTTGTTTTTCCAATATATTTATTTTATAATTTATATTTATAATAATTTAATTTTTTTCACCTAATGGGTACACAAGGACCCATGAGACATTATATTATAATTTTTCTGTCACCCTGGTAGTGATAGTATCTAGAAAAGAATTTAATGGTGAACAGTTTACCCATTTCCAACACCCAACTTTGACTTTTCCAACAGTACAAAAGAATTATTCTTAAATCTGCTTTTCTCTTTCTACACTTAAATATTGTGTTTTGCAAATGCTTGTGTCTCACATCTTTCTGCTTTCCCTGTTTTCTTCTCTCTTTCCTTCCTTTTCAATCCTCTCATCTTGCCCCATTTTGGTACATCTCTACAATACAAATTTACACATAATTATCTTGCATGTGAACTCCTCCAACATACCACCCTGGATTAATTTTACCCCCTTTCACCCTTTTATTTGCCCTATTTTGTAACTTTATCCAAAACTCCATCAATCCCACCTCATCTCCCCTACATGTAGTCCTAATCCTGGAACGAATTGAAATGGAGGATTTGAACAACAAGACGCTGAAGATTACTGACTTTGGGCTGGCCAGAGAGTGGCACAGGACCACCAAAATGAGCGCTGCCGGGACATATGCCTGGATGGCCCCCGAAGTCATAAGATCGTCCACATTTTCCAAGGGGAGCGATGTGTGGAGGTGTGCTCATGTTTTGGGATTTCTCAGTGATCCACTGTGGATAGTGGTAGTGTTGAATATGGATTTCATTAGTGTTAAAGGTACACTTTCAAAATGTTATTCCTTTGTTTGGAAAGCTTCACAGTAGGGTATTACACTTTTCTATCTTCATGGAAACCAAACCAGGCCAAGTTACAGGTCAGATCTGTGGCGAGGCAACCCCACTCACAGTCAGAAGGCCTTTTCTAGATATTTTTGAGCAATAAAACCACCTGTAATTGAATAAATGTAAGATAGAACTGTTTTATGTCATACTTTGCAAGATTCCAGGCAGAGCAGTGACATATCCATAGAAACAAGCAGGTGACGGACCACAAGAGTGAATTTTGTGCAATATAGGACGTTTAAAACACAAATTGTCATAATGTGGTGAAGGCTCAAAAACGTATCATACACTCTAGGTTTGTCATAAAATAAAATAACTGGATGAAAATATATTATGAAAAAAGTATGACTCAGTATAAACTCAACATAAATGCAGAAAACAGTTAAAGTCAATATACAGTATATAATGTCACATTCAGTTGGTTAAATCTTCTGACACTGTGTTTGTTTACTGAGAATTGTTTTTAACCGACAATAGCTGTTACATGTGCTTCACTTCTGCCTGACTAGTCAGACAGTAGACTGTGCCAAAAACAGAAAATGTGTTTTTGATTTCACTCTTGATGAAGTTGAGCTTTTGCTGCAGTTCCCATGGAAACACAGATAGCTTACCAAAAAAAAAGAAAGAAAGAAAGAAAGAAATAATAAATTACTGCATTATAGAGGCACACAAAACTGGGGCAGGTCAAATGAAGCATTCAAGAATAAATATATGCTACAATATATTGGACTGGGCTTAAAAGACTTAAAATGATCATTGAAAAAAAAGAAAAACAGACATATGAAGTGACATTAGCTGTAGTTTGAAATATAATATTGATGTTCTAGAACATATTTGCGTTCAAGGTTTACTGCTTTTTAATGGAATATGCAAACTACAGTGCTTTCCTTTATAACATTTATTCAAATTAACCACTAACACTCTCCCTACTTAACATTCATATATTCATAGACACATTTTACCCACTGTTTGTTTGAAATGATGTATTAGCAGTGACTGGAACTCACATCACAAGCTACTTTATATTGGGTTATAACTCCTTTTATTTGTTTGCCTCTGTTAAAGTTATGGCGTGCTGCTATGGGAACTGCTGACCGGAGAGGTGCCGTTCAGAGGCATAGATGGACTTGCTGTGGCATACGGAGTCGCCATGAACAAACTGGCACTGCCTATCCCTTCCAGCTGCCCTGAGCCATTTGCACGACTTATGGAGGGTAAAACACTAACTGATACATCCTCTATTATGACATTTTAATAAATTGATTAATTATGACAGTTTTGTATATTGTGAGATTGTCTCTTTTTTCCATCCAAAATACATACATACATATTTATACCAGCCAACAATGTCCAATGTCAAAATGATTTTCCTTCTTTTTTGCTTTCCTTTCCTATGTTAATTTCAGACACATTCATTTTATTCTATTTTTTACTGTGATATTGATATTTAAAGGTGCACTGTGTAACTTTTCTGGTAGGGGGTCCGCCTCAAACATGTTTTCATGAATATATTATTGCTTTGCCTGAAAGGTTTCACGGTTTGGCATTAAACTAATCTATGTTGGATTTATTCAATTACGGGTGTTTTACTTAGGCATTGTGAGCTTGTCTCCATGGCAATAGATACGTGTAATGCCATACTGTGGGACATTCTAGACACAGCAATAACATTTCCATGAAGCCAGGTGGTGGAACCTCCAAGAGAAAGTTACACAGTGCACCTTTAAGTTTAGTTTTTTAACAAGATTTTTACTATCTAACTATTTCTCCTACTGATTGGATGCATGTCTAACAAAAATAATTCCTCCTGCTTTGGGGATGAATTAAAGTAATTCTGATTCTGATTTACAACATTTCATATTAATACATTTAAAGTAATCTGGAGGCTGAAGCTACATGAAATAAATACATTTGAAAGCTCCTCAAAGGATTTGTGATGTATTTAAGATTTTGTATTTTCTCATAGCCTGCTGGAGCCCAAACCCTCACTGTCGTCCCCCGTTCAGCTCGATCCTGCACCAGCTCACCGCCATCGAAGAGTCTGGGTTTTTTGAGATGCCCGCCGAGTCCTTCCACTCTCTGCAGGACGACTGGAAACTGGAGATACAGGAGATGTTCGACCAACTCAGGCTCAAGGAGAAGGTACAGGAAGTGACAGAAGTATTCAATAAACAGGCATCATGTGTTTGTGTATGTTTAATTTGTCACACAAGATAGTATTCTTTTTACAGTTATATCATTTTTCTATTCATCAGTTTTTACCAATTATTTAAAGTTGCAGTATGTATGTTTTTGTTTCGGGGCGCTACCTTACATTTATTAAATTACAGGTGGTTTTATAACTCAAAAAGAAACAGGCATTCTGACTGTGAGCGAGGTTGCCTCTCCATAGATCTGACCTGTAACTTGGCCTGGTTTGATCTCCATGAAGATAGAAAGGTTTTATACCATACTGTAAAACATTCCAGATGAAACAATAGCGTCTCCATGGAGAAAAGCATTTGACGGACCCTCCGCCAGAAAAGTTACACAATGCACATTTAAGATGCGTGAAAAGTCCCTCAGTCGTCCAGGTAGAATCCATGATAAAAGGAGAAGTTCAATTTGTCAACTGGACAAAGTTTGTTTGGTTGAAAACGTTTCGCCGCTCATCCGAGAGGCTTCGTCAGCTCTCATGGCATGAGGCATGAGCTGACGAAGCCTCTCGGATGAGCGGCGAAACGTTTTCAACCAAACAAACTTTGTCCAGTTGGCAAATTGAACTTCTCCTTTTATAATGCACATTTAAATTTGACTGGATCTCCCTACAACAAATGTAGCACCTGGACTCTTCTGGGGCTTATGCATTTGATTGCTTTGTGATTTGGTTCTATCTCTTCAGATTTAAAATGTTCAAATATTGCTTTTTAAATAAATTATGAAAACAAGCAGGTGTCCTGGTTTGGAGCCAGATTGAGGCACAATGTAGATTTGGTTTGGTCCCCATCTAGTCCAGGTTTAGTCTCAGTTTTCTCCCAATTTTGATGTTGTAATTATGTGTGAAGTGTGAACCAGCCTTAGTACAAGTATATAAACGTCATATGGTCTTTTACTGTGTCTGTATTTGATCTGTTTATTTTATTTGTAAAGGAGTTGCGGTCGTGGGAGGAGGAGCTGACCAGGGCCGCGCTGCAGCAGAAGTGTCAGGAGGAGGAGCTGCGGAGGCGAGAGCAGGAGTTGGCCGAGAGAGAGATCCACATCCTGGAGAGAGAGCTGAACATCATAATACACCGGTTGTACCAGGACAAGCCCCACGTGGAGCGGAGGCAGGGCAAGTTCCGCCGCAACCGCCTCAAACTCAAGGATGGCAACAGGATCAGCCTACCATCAGGTAACATTGTGATTTCCTATATGGTTTTACTTTTCAGACTCTTTCTAATGTATGTCTCAACAAATTCCAATGAGCATGATTGGTGGATAAATCAGAGTAATCAGAGTAATGCGTAGCTCATCTGTGTAAAAGCAAACATGGCTGCTTACAAATAATTAGGTCCCATATTACAAAATTTTCTGGTGTCTGTTATAATGTTGTTTCCTCATCAAAAACATACCTAGAGTTTTGTTTTGTTTCATTCACACGTGTTTAACACACAAACCCTGCAAATTTAGGCTGAGTTCATTGCTCAAACAAAAAACTGTTCTACCTTGTGATGTCATGTAATACAGCAAGTGCTCCACTGTGTTTTTAAACTCCATACACATTCAATAGAATCATTTGAATCATTTCAGCCCTGGCATTGCCGATCTCTGCTGAACAGAAGGTAAAAAGTAGCTGTTAACTTGAAAACTACCACTACATGACATCACAAAGTGGAACAGAGCATATAGCACTTTGGAGATGTAGACAGACTAATAATATAGGGTACTCAAACATGTGTGACTGAAACAACACTACTCAGGTATGTTTTGGGTGAGATAACATTGTAAAATGGCTAGAAGCTATGATTTAATGTTGATTTTGTGTTGTTTCTCTTGATAGATTTCCAGCACAAAATCACAGTTCAGGCTTCACCATCCCACGATCGCCGCAGGAGTTTACTCAGCAGCAGCTCCAGCCCTCCCACCAGTCCCCCCGTCCTGCCGCGCCTCAGAGCCATACAGTGTAAACTCCATACACATTTATATTCACTATTACTCAAAAACATTATATTTGTCTTATTTTAAACCATGTCTTTTGTTAGTGACTCCCGGAGATGGGTGTATGGCCTTTTGCCGCTCCACAAGTCACGAGGAAGAGGAGGGAGTGAAGAGAGGATCCAGGAAGAAGGGCCGGTGCAGAGGCAATGGAGCCCAGAGAGAACACAGTGCTGACAATGTGTAAGATGCATTATTAATAGAGGTGGGCGGTGTTTAATCATCTACATTAGAGCTAATAAAGGCATACTACACGCCAACTGATTTAAACTTAAAGGTCTCATATTATGCAAAATCAAGTCTTGAAAGCCATGTTATAACGTTATCTAATCAAAAACTTATCTGGAAATGTGTTTTATTTCATTCACACATGTTTGAGTAATCTTGCATTATTAGTCTGTCTACATGTCCAAAGCTCAAAATACTCTGTTCCACCTTGTGATGTCAAGAAACTGTAGTAAGTCAACAGCTACCTTTTACCATTTATTCAGCTGATCTTTGCAATTCCAGATCTGAAATCATCCAGATGATTCTGTGAAGGTGTATGGAATTTATAAACACAATGGACAATGGAGCACTTCCTGTATTACCACATGACATTACAAGATAAAACTTTTTTTTTTTTTTGTTTGAGTAAAGAACTCACCTTAAATATGCAGGATTGGTGTGTTAAACATGTGTGACTGAAACAAAACACAACTGTATGTTTTTGATGAGGAAACAACATTATAACATAGATCAGACAATGCCATAATATGGGCCCTTTAACTGAAGTCACCAGTACAGAATATAAGAGTACTGAGAGTGTGGAACAAAGCTTAGAGGGTACTGAAGATGTTGGGACCCACAGGTTTACATGATACAGTAATATTGACAGTTTATAGTGATAGTTATTCAGCAGATTTGCATAATTAGAATATATTGTCTACAATAAGAGAACCTCTAAAAAGTTCAGGTAAAAAACATGTAGTGATATGTTATTCTGTTTCTCTCTGTATTTTTATTATAATTTGGTTTATACTTTCGTACAGAGCGAAACCAGCCCATGAAGGGACCAGGCAGCGCTCCTGCAGTGCCCCAAACCTGCGCAGATCTCCCAGGCACAGTCCAGCCGTGCCCGGGGTTCCCAGTCTGGTGGAGATGGGTGAGTGTTTTAACATTTTTAGACAAACTTTATCCTTTTTTCCCCCATATTCATTATTGTTTTATATAAAGTAAAGAGCATTAACAGGCTCCTATAGCTCCTCTCAAACAGTGAAGGATACTGTACCCTTATGTAAACTGTCATTTCGATCACTTTTTAATCTTTGCACTTTATGACGTCTTGTGTATAGCTGATATTTACTATATTTCTTTTTTTTTTTTCTTGTACATCTTGTACATTTGACACCAGGCATTTGCTATGTCTCCTACATATTTTGAGTGTATTATTACCATTTATATTTTTGATCTTTGTTATTATATTTATTGTGGGCTACTGTGTCCATATCATGTCCCTTGTGGATCAATAACATTTGTCTAAGTCTACATTAATCAGGAGTGTGGGTGGTTCAAACACTTGACTGCTCCCACTGCTTGTATCAGAAATAAATTTGGGTGTGAAAATCTGCCAAAATATTCAACTGGATTTCTGACTCAATAATAAAAGTAGATCATGAAAAAGTAGTACTAACCCCTTATGCACCTACAAATGTTTGTGTTTTCAGAAAATGAAGACTGCTGCTTTTCCACTGACCCCGGCTCTTCTCCGGGACAATCCTACCTCTGTATCCCTTTCCACAAAGACCCCCAGCCCTCCTCCTCCGCTGTTGCTGACTCTGATGGAGACGAGTACTGTCCCATGGTCAGTGTGCCCACCTCGCCCCCCTGTAGGAGGAGTCCTGCTGGAGTGCGCTCCTCTGACGTCGTCCTGGTCGGGTGTGGGGCTATACTGGCTGCGGTTGGACTTGGGTTAAACATGTTAAATTTCGCCCATCCTGAAGAAAGCGTCAAATCCAAATGGGACAGTTTGTTTCACAGGACAGGGGCACAGACGCGCAAGCTTTTCAAACGAGATAGCCCACTTAAACCTCCTGAAAAACTCCTACCATCTTCCTATACGTTATTAACTGACTGTAACTCCACTCATTCACTGTTAAGATCAGACAGTGAGGAGCTCTTGGTGTATCGTCCAAATTCCCCATCACAACAGCTCGCATCTCAGCCCCGCGGTCATGTCCCGTTGAATCCTCTGGTGAATACCCAATTGGAGAGTTTTAAGCGTAACCCTCGTCAGTCGCTCACCCCCACGCATGTCCCTTCAGCGGCCCCCGCGTCTCGAAGTTTGCGTCGCATACCCTCAGATGGAGCCATTAAAAAACACTGTCCTGTAAACAGTCTGGAACCACTGCCAGAGAAAGAAGCTTTGGAAAACACTGGTGAGTCCATATGTGTTTCTAATGTGGAACTAATATATAACGGTACAGCCAATATTTTACAGTTAAAGGTACACTGTGAAACTTTTCTGATGGAGGGTCCATAGGTTTTATTGCTTTGCCTGGAATGTTCCACAGTATAGCATAAAAAATCTATAGAGTTTGCATTTGCTTTCGTTTTGGGTTTACTGCTGAATAATACCTTGAAAAAACATGTATTCTTACTGTGTTAACATACTGTGGAACGTTCTAGGCAAAGAAATGATATCTCCATGGGGATAAGTCGGTGTTTGGCCCCCAACTGCAAAATTACACCTTGCATCTTTAACACTGCTAATATTTGATATGGGAACTTGGTAGGGGTTGGTCCCAAGGTTCAGAAGTTAATATCTTGATTTCTTTTAAGCACACAATTTCATTAGCAAGATATATTTACCTCGACACCACTAATGAAATTGCTTAAATGAAATCAAAATATTAACTATGGTAACTGAAGACCAAAAGCACAGCTTCAATCAGTACGGGTTTCATTTATTTTGGTGATTTTGGAAACAACACTTTTTCATTTCTGGATAAAGCATTTTAGTTATATATATCTCAGTGAGCTAATATTAATGACCTAATATTTCAGTAGGCTATTTTTAAGGTTGTGTTTTACCCTGTCTCAAAAATATGATGCAGCAGTAGCTAAATGATACAAATGACAATATTAATGAAACATGGACCCTGAAAAATAACTAAACATCTTCAAACTCAAGTCATAATAACTTTCTATTGCTTGTTTTATGGAAATTATTGTAAATACAAGTTGAAATTTTGTATTAAGTTGTATTACAGCTGGTTTCTGCTAATGTAAAACTCTCCTCTCAGGTATCTTCAGACGTCTCAGAGATGACTGCTCTTTTGTCCCACGGCTACCTGACCCAAACCTGGTCTTCCCCCCTACCCCTCGTCGCCGATGCCCCCCCGAACGCCCCAAGACCCTGGACTTTGTGGCCCGACCCAGACCCTCTCCACGGGCCCGGTTTGACCCTGCTTTCTGGTCCGATTCCAAACCTAAGGGTAACGGAGAGTCCCCAGTTCATACCTCCAGCACTGAGACCCCGCCCACTGCAGAGTCCGAACGGGACAGTGCAGTTCCACCCACCCCTGCAGAGACCCCGAAGCCATTTTCACCAAGAAAGACCCGTCAAAACCTCCTGGATAAACTGGACGAGGAGCAGTGCAGAGACGGAACAGTGCCACTATGCAAAACAGACATTCCCAAAGACTCACCTTACAAATACAAGCCTGGGTTTTGGTCGTAACCCATGTGAAAAATTACTTGGATCACTAAATGTTTATGAGCAGACTGAAGGAGCTGCTTTTTGCCTAATTTGTGTGAAAGTAAAATAATAAGTGGCCTAAGATGTATGGAAACAGAATGTGACAGTGTAATTATTACCATGGCAATGTAGAAATTAAAATGGGAATTTAAGACTTAACCTTGAATTATATGTTTTTGTTTCCACCAAGATTATGTAAAAATGTGAACTAAACATTGGAACCAAAACCATGAATCTTTATCATGAATTTATCCAGTATAATTTAAAACACATTATTTGTTATTGTACATTTTGATTGAATTATCTGTGCATATGACTTCTTTTTCCATTTGGCCATTCTAGCTTTTTGAATCTACCAGGAAATTCCTATAAGGATTTGATTGATAAAGAGTACAAATATTCACCACTCCCCCATTTAAACATATCAGTTCTCACAAAGCTACACTGTTTAGTTGAATTTGAGGATTGTGCATTGATGAAGGGCAGTTGTAGAAAGCACCGTGAATGTAAATCTTCAGGTTTTCACATTTAAGACACACTGCTGTATTTTCTAGTTGTTGTTTTCTTAATATTTCACTTTGTATTGAGCCAATAATTTGTCACTCAAAATACTATGAATGCGGACATAGTGTAAAGGAGTGCATCTTCATATAATTTACCCATGCAATTTACTCAATGCAATGTCATCGGTCACTGTCTGTGTAAATGTCTGATCTAGTTAGGCCTGTCAGGATAACTAATTTTGAATCACAATATATTGCTACAGAAAAAAAGAGAGATACCAGAATAAACTACTAGTGTTAATTCTGGTATCTGTTACATGTCATCTATCTTAATTATTCAACCAACTACAGCTCAGATGTTATCATAGCGGCTTAATTCTGCAATAAAGTAATTCAAAAGTACAGGCAATAATTATTACTTGAAAAAATATTGTTCTTTCTATCATACTGAACGATAAATCGATATAGTACCACCAAATACCACCCTGACTGGCCTAGGTCTAGTTGGATTGTATTTGACTATTTGACCTCAGAAATGTTAGTTTGTCCCGATATGAACCATGGCAAAAATTATGTTAACTAAAAGCGGACATTGTGTACCCGTGAATTTGTCTGCCTCGTGACTTTTTATTAGATTATTGATCAAAGAAGGGTTGCATGAGAGTGAGGCCAAAAGACTGAGGCTGTGCCCAGTCTGCATGTAGCAACTGTTCTGTATACTTTAAGTTATGTATTATTTGTTTTATTTATTGTTTATTTGCATTCATTTATAATATTTATTTTTATTATATTCATTTTTAATATAATCATATGTATTTTAAACCAAATGCCTTGGCCTTTATTTTGAAAGGCACCTCAATGCTAATATGTCATTCCTTTATGCTGCTTTGAGTCTTATACTGTTATGATATAGGACTGGGTATTCTGCATTTTCTTGTTTTATTTTCTATTTGTCATTGTAATCGATCTATAGATTTATCTCTCATACATTATCTTTATCTGTTACATTTGATTATTTCTTGCTGATTTTTTTTATTCACTCAACAGCTCTCTGCATAACCCTGTAGCTGCAATGGTCACCTAGATTTGAACCCCCAACCCTTCTCGATTTCCTTATGAAATATTTTTGTGTAAATGTATAATCTGAATGCATTTCTGAGGAGTCTGATAAGTGAAAACACAGGGTGAAAACTGCTCGGTGTTACCAGTAATAAGCTGATGATGGTTCATGTTGTGATGAGAAGTAAAGTGTATGTGAATCGCTTGTTTTTGCACTGGAAACACTGATTTGAGTAAAACAATGTAAAAGTCAAGTATGTTGGTGTTTTTGTTGGTATGAATGAAGTTAAAATGATCATTCTTGACCATAGACAGTATTTAGAAATGGACTAAAGGAGTATGATGTCACCCGTAGCGTTCGGCTGCAGTCAAATGAAGCTCACAAGGCTAGCAGTTATAGGCGCACATTTTTAGCCAAGTTCCATATTAGGAATAATAATGTATTTATGTAGAAAATAGCAAAATAAAAACACCAGGACCAGGATGTAAAGCGGGCTAATACAAACATTTTAAGACCAAAATTACGAGGCTCACTGAAGCAGTTACAGAGACGGGTGACAATTTTTCTATGTAAAGTCTATTGGAGCCAGAGTCGACGGAGCCGGAAGAAGAAGAAGAAGAAGAAGTGACTTTATTGATCTCACACTGGAGAAATTCTTCTCTGCATTTTAACCCATCCTATATACAGTATATACTGTATACATATATTAGGAGCAGTGGGCAGCACACACATTAGGGCGCCCGGGGACCATCTCCATGATCTTCTTGCTTCGGTTTGGTCAGGACCTAAGCTGGATGCCTAGTGATCCAGGGGTTGGTGGTTCGAAGCCCGGATGGAAGGACCGCGTGTGATCCCAGCTCCCACAGATGAGCGCTGCCGTTGTGTCCTTGGGCAAGACCTCCTCGCCCCCAGTGTCTGCGGACATTGGTGGCCCCCATGGCAGAAGATAAATCAAGGCCCGTTGTGACGTGAGCCGTCCTCCCACCACCCGCGGGAGGATTCATGAGGGCTGGTGCATTGTGTTCTGGGCAGTGGAACACTGCTTGGACTGCTGCCCCCGTGACCCAGAGAATGGAAAAAGTGGAAGAAAATGAATGAATGAATATACAGTCTATGACCTATAGTCTTGACCTATACAATATGTTATAGAGAACTTACCGCTAAGTTTTATCTATATAGATTAGTATTAGTTAATTAAATGTATAATATAATAACTAATAACAAAACCAAAGTTATATTTCAATAGACATTTATTACACCCGTACAGTAAACTTGAAACACAGTATTTGTCAATACAGAAGCAGCGAAGTGAAGTGCTTTGATACATATAGCTTGCCTTTTCTTCCATTTTAAATCCTAGTCATTTCTATAAACTATTTACAGTTTGTGATATGTCCAGTAACTGCACTTAGCAACTGTGTGCTCAAAATACGCACTCCAAGCACCTAATGTTTGGTTTTAAAAGTTAAAGCACCATGCAAAAGTATTAGACAGTTTTAAGAAAGAAAGAAAGAAATAGAAGAACATAGATATCCTTGGTCCCTTTATGACCTTAAAAGTGCATTGTGTAACTTTTCCAGACCAAGGTACATGTTAGATCTGTGGAAAGGCAAGCCCGCTCACAGTCAGAATGGCTGTTTTTCTAGGTATTTTTGAGCTTTTAAACCACCTGGAATTTAATAAACGTAAGGTAGCACTGTTTAATGCCATACTGTGGAATATTCCAGGCAGAGTAATGACAAATCCATAGAAACAAGCAGGTGACGTGCCCTCCATCAGAAGGTTACACAGTGCACCTTCAAAATAACAAATAGAACATCCAAAAATCCAACAAAGAAAGTATTTTTCTGAAAACTTCTGCACAGTAGTAGAGAAGTGTGCTTGCTGACTAAGTTGTATGTCATGCGGTGTGGTGATGACATCTTGTGTGAAGGCAGGTGCTATCTACAGCTACTAAACTCAAGTCTGGCTGTTGGTTCTGACTCTGTCACAGGTGTCGGCCTGTTCTTGTGCAGTGTTTTGACAGGCAGTGCATTCATTTCTTGGGTTAAGTTATCATTGTGTTGTAGTCACACAGCCTTGGTTCATGGGGATATTATAGAAAATGCAACTGGAAATGATGATTAACGGGCCTATATTACAGAAACTTGACTCTTGTGAGCTTTAAGACATGCTGTTACCTCCTCAAAAACATACCTGGAGTTGTGTTTTGTTTCACACATGTTTGAGTATCCCTTTATCATTAATCTATCACCTCTGAAGCTCAAAATGCTCTGTTCTGCCTTGTGATGTCATGAAGCGGCAGTTTTTTTCAGTAGAGATCGGCAATTCTAGGGCTGAAATCATCCAAATGATTATAGTGAAGGTGTATGGAGTTTAAAAACTCAATCAAGCACTTCCTGTAGTATCTGTAGTCCTGTATTTTCTGTTTGAAAGAAGAACTCAGCCTAAATATGCAGAGTTGTGTGAATGAAACAAAACACAACGCCAGGTATATTTGTGATAAGGAAACAATGTTATAACAGAGAGCAGAAAATAGTAATTTACTGTAGTTGTAAGAGTAATATGGGGCTTTAGGTGCGTATTCTTGAATTGAAGAATATTGCTGAAACTAATAGCAATTTTTGTAATTTATGGAGAAAATAAGTCATTCAAATATCATCTTTTTAAACAGAACAATCACCCATAATATTATAAAACTTCTGTCTGCATCTGTGCAACAAATATAACACACTATTATGTATTTGATTTGAATGACCTTTAACTTGTTCAGCTATTTCCATTGTACTATATCCTGTTGATTTTTAAAGGCTAATGCACCTATCTGCAGCATATGTTCATCTAACTATAATAATTTAGTTCAAAATATTTTTAGCAAATCAAATTAATAATACATGTAAATAAATCTAAACTTGCTCCTCAGTTCCACTAATTCATTTCACTTATTGATCTTCAAAATGTTATGGCTGTACCAAACTTAAATAAATACTCAGCTAATTCTTTGTATATTAATATGTTACAAAAATGTGATTTAATTCATAAAGGGACATATAATTCAATCTTTTGTATCCCCACTGAACCCATACTGGTACTTATAAAGGTATATTATCAAAGTAGCACAGTTAAAGAAGCCTGAAGCTCACAATGGTGTAAGACCACAAGACTGTATGTTGTTGTGCATGGCAAAAGTTCAACCTAAAGACATTGGCAGTGAGATTTTGGACCCACTGTTTGTTAAAAGTCTGAACTGTTGAAACTGGGCAGATTTCGGATATGAGAGAATCAAGTGGTGAAAAGGCAGTGCTTATGTGGCCTCCTTCTCCCTCTGAGCGTTACGGCGAATTTTCATCTCGGTCAGCTGGATGTACCGGATCACGTTGGTGTCTGCAATCAAACAATTATTGTGAATTAATGCAGTGTTAAGGGTTTAAATGTTAGTACTGCTAAATTTATGCATAGTCGTTAGTCTGGTTAACACCTGACCATATCACAAGTGAGATATGGGTCTGGAAACTCGCTTCGAAAAATCCCGTAGCGGAGGTGTGGTTAGCGATTGCCAACGGCCGTTTATTGGGCGTTATGAATGTCTATCATTGAGCGTATACGTAAGTCCATAGCCAATCATGTCAGTTGTCAGTTCAAACTACAAGCTTCCGTTTGTCATGTAGTACGCGTCACCGTCTTGCCGCCCCTCCCCGCTCTCTGATTGGGGCCCTAAATCTGGGACTCTCGCTTGGACGAGTTTCCAGGCCGCCTTCCAGTTCGAAACGAACGGAAGCGGCCTGGGAATTCCCAGGCTACATAGTCGTGTTTGTTTTAATTGTTTTAGTTCTGGTTTAGTCCTTCCTTGTGCTAATAGAGCGTTTTCACAAACCCGGGAAAAACAGGATGATTACCCGGATGTGCGGCCATCTTGGTAGGACTACGCACTCAAAATTACATGTGTTTAGATAGCAACCATGCAGAAAAAAATCTAAATTTCACGAGAAACCTTTCACATCGGAATCCCAAAGTTCTGACACAGTTGACCAGCTGTATAGGGATAAGTTGGATGCCAAAGAAAAGATTAAGTCTTTATTTGGTCTCACACGGGAGAAATTTGACCCATCCTTTTCAGGAGCAGTGAGCAGCCATCTTTCTGCGCCCGGGGGGCAGTACCGTGAAGGGTCTTGCCCAAGGACCCACACTGGTTTGCTCATTGCTGGGAAGGGGGGGATTTGAACCCACATCCCCCTGGGGAAAGTCAGTGACTTAGCAGTTGAGCTAACCAGCCGGTGTTGAGCTAACCAGCTAAGAAGCGTTATATGAAAAAACTTTAATTAATTGGGCAAGAAGATCCGTATGAAATGGATTCAAGTTTGTTCAATGACAGTGGCGATTTGTCGATTCTGCTGCTGTAAGCGATCCCGACATTGTCAACTACCTGGTCTTCTCCCCAAGCCCATATACAGCACAAGACCTTAAAAGGTCTAGTGGTCTGTGTGTGGCTGGTACGAGAGTGTGGAAAATTGGAGACAAGCGTATTGTGATGGCAAAGGTCGGCATACTTGTATTGCATGTGTAACGTCTGTAAAGTATTAGTATACTTCTTTTTATTATTCACGTTTTGCAAAGATTAAAATATGAACATTGTAATACAATTTACTGTAGGGGCTAATGAAGCAAATGAACATGTACATGTACAAGTATTTACAACTAACATTTATG
The DNA here is from genome assembly GCA_036785185.1 of Paratrypauchen microcephalus. Taxonomy (NCBI): domain Eukaryota; kingdom Metazoa; phylum Chordata; class Actinopteri; order Gobiiformes; family Gobiidae; genus Paratrypauchen; species Paratrypauchen microcephalus. The sequence goes on from JAVJIX010000010.1 coordinate 4,024,191, forward strand.
CCTTGGATCTAGTTTAGTCGGTGTTTGTTTATGTAAACATGGTCACTACAAACTTCAAAATTAGCAATCACAATCCACAGTATGAAATACCTACCGGCTGCGAAATGAACTGAGCATATGCAAATGTTGTCGAGATTTTTCCCATCCAAGTTCTGTTGAAGACTGGCGATCCACAATCGCCTCCTTTCCTTTGATAATCGCTCTGTCTGTTCATCCTGCCTGGTCACTACTTTAGGTAAATGAAAGAACTGCACGTGTTTTTCTCTGTCTGTTCTATTGTGACAGCCTAGGACCACACAATGCTTGACCATTGTGCTTTTTTTTTTTAACTTTGCGGCATAAAGAGACTGTGGACAGTTTCAAGTACCTGGGTGTTCACTTCAACAATAAACTGGACTGGTCCTATAACACCGACGCCCTGTATTATTCCGGCTGGTTAGCTCAACTGGTAAGTCACTGACTTTCCCCCTGGGGGTTGTGGGTTCAAATCCCCCCTGGGCAATGAGCTAGCCAGTGTGGGTCCTTGGGCAAGACCCTTCACGGTACTGCGCCCCGGGCGCCGAAAAAAAAAAAAAAAAAAAAAAAAAAAAAAGATGGCTGCTCACTGCTCCTGAAAAAAGGATGGGTCAAATGCAGAAGTCAAATTTCTCCCGTGTGTCATTGTGTGTGAGACCAATAAAGGCCAATAGGCCAAGGCTTAATCTTAATCTTAATCTTACAAGAAGGGCCAAAGTCGCCTCCACCTCCTGAGGAGACTGAGGCCCTTTGGAGTGTGCAGGCCTCTGCTCAAGACTTTTTATGACTCTTTAGTGGCCTCTGCTCTCCTCTACGCTGTCGTCTGCTGGGCCCCGAGCAGCACAGAGCGGGACAGGAAGAGACTTTATTATTAGGCCCAATCACTAAAGCGTAGGGCCTATTGTTATTACTTATTTCATCAGACTGTATAACTCCACTATATAGTCCAAATGTGCAATATCTTCATTTTTTCCCCCTCATACTCTCCCAGTTACCGTTTGTATTGTTATTATTACTTATTTGTATTATTACTTACTTTATTCCATTCTTGCCTGCATGCACTTTTCTTTCTTGTTCAAACTGTCCTGGAGCTACTGTGGCAAGTATATTTCTCCTGTGTGAGATCAATAATGTCTTATCTTATCTTATCTTAAATGCACTGTTCGCGGTGCCTCAAATCCTCCCAAAATGGCCGACTTCCGGATTTATGACGTCACGTGGAAACGCTCTATTGCAAGTTAGTAAATCAAGGATGCTAACTACTGTATTTACAAGTAAATGTAACATGTTACATTTACATTTTAGCCAACCAATTTTAACAATAAATGGTGAATTTTATAAGGAAATTTTATTGATGTCCTAATAAAATTCACATTTTTTCCCTTTTTTTTTGCAAATGTTCTGAGGCTGCTCCCTCTTCTCCAATGTTTCAAGAAAGTGATGTGCAAAGTTGTCATTCATGGAACAATAAATGATGGAAATGAGTTCTTGCAAAGTTTTTCATATTTTTTGTTGGGGGAAAAAGCAACAAATTCCAAGATTAATGCACAGACAAACTCAAAGCTTATTTAAACATAAGGTAAGGGCTAATTCATTACATCTCATTATCATAATTAATAAAGGTTTCCCCAAGAGCTTTCATACCTTGCCTCAAAATACTGATACATCCTTGCAACTGTACCCATGGTGCACTTTGAGCTTTTTGTACATGTTTTTCCAATGTGGCTTTTAACTACAAATGTCAACTAAACTAACCTAGCTTATGCTAACTGTTTTTAGTAATACATGTACATATTTTTTCTCTTTTTATCTACCACATTTCATTCAAATATAGTATAGTACCATTTATACTTATTTCGCCAACATGAGCAACCATCTCTACAATCCTCTTATCAGTCCCACACCATGCTCAGTATTAAAGCTTCACAGTTGCTCTGTTGGAGCCAAGTCCAAAGCCAATATGTTTTTCTGTTATTACTTTGCTTGGCTCACCACTTTACCCCATACCCATATCGCTTATGTCATTCTGTTCTCACCATGTTTTTTTATAGGAGGTTACACAACAACCACTTTTATGCCCATCTCATATATTCCCATATACAGTCGGTCAATCAAATTACCAAGGCGCCACTGCAGTAAGAGCATCTCATATTACCAAATGCGTTAAATGAATTTAGGAGAGCAGAATCATTACATTGCAGTTGTAGCACCGGTTTTCATGTCTAATTAGTACAGTTAAAATTATTGATTTTATTAGATGTCTCACTGGCTCACTTGAGTTTAAAGATCCCATGACATGGTACTTCTTGATGCTTTTATATGGCTCCTTAATGGTTCCCTAATACTGTAAATGAACCCTTCTTCAAAATCAACACTCAGTGCATGAGAAACAGAGATAAGATGAGAAAGAGTATTTTTTTCTCCCTCAGAACAGGTCATAATGGGAGTTGTTGCTTGAATGCAAATGAGGAGAAAAAAGCTGGCCAATAGTAGAGGGTGGGGCGTGGCCAAACTCTCCGGTCTCCGCTGTAGCTCACAGCTGATCCATTTCCTTGTTTTTGCACGGGGGGAGAGAGTTGAAGCGTTCCATTGAAAAATAAACACATTTCCACATAAAATAAAATTAAACCACTGCTGTTCAAAGGTCCAGAGGCTCAGATAAAGGACTTCCGAGCCTAGAAACACTCGGACGTGCCTCCAGGCAAATAAAAAAACGCATTTCGCATTGCCTAGTGCATTCGCAGTCCAAACTCTCTGGGCGTGATTTACAGAGACGCTGAGTACAGACAGACGGGGGTGGAACTGCATTTGCATTTCTTTTTTCGATCTGACGTCAATAAGGTGCCTTGTTCAAACTCGCCTGTTTGAGCTCCGATTTTTTGTAATGCAGAAAAGGATCGCAAATGCTCAGTTTAGACATTTCACAACTTTTAACCATTAAACAGGGTAGGGGAGCTCACATTAACGTTCAAAAACCTCAGAAAGTGAAAATTTCATGCCATGGGACATTTAAGCCTAGGCTGAGTTTAATATGTAACAACTAACATTTATCTTAAACAGGTGCAAACAAGGCTTTATATTACGTATCTAAGATGAAAATCCTATATTACACATATACAATGCTATATTACACAGAATTGACTTTTGTGAACTTAAAGTGATGTTATAATACTGTTACCCCATCACAAACCAACCTGGAATTGTTTTGTTTCATTCACACCGTTTGTGTCCTAATCCTGGTTTATTAGTCTATACATCTCCAAAGCTCAAAACGCTCTGTTCCCACTTGTGATATCATGTAGTGGCTTTTACCTTTTGTTCAATTAAAATTATAGTTTGAATTATTCAAATGATTCTAGTTAAGACCTTAAAGTTTAAACCTTGAGAGTTTAAAATCACAGTGGAGTAGCTCCTGTATTATCCCATGACTATGAAGAACTCAGCCTAAATATGCAGGTTTTGTGTGTTAAACATGTGAGAATGAAACAAAACACAACTCCAGGCATGTTTGTGATAAGGAAACAACATTATAACATAGTTCAGTATATAGCATAATATGGGCCTTTAAGTAAGAAACAATTATGAGTTTACTGATCCCATTCATATTCTGTAAAGTTCCTATGTCCTTGTCTTTACCTGATGGTTCCTGCTTGTGTGACTCCTTCAGGTAGTGCAGAGCCTTCTGGTAGTCGCCGAGGTGGTAGTAGGCCACTCCAGACCGATACAGTGCTTTAAAGTTTTTTCCTTCTTTGTGCAGCACTTTGAGACAGTACTCTTTGACGCGCTCATAGTTCACCAGCTCCATCTGCAACAGGCACGCTGTGGAGGCAACACAAAAGAAGAGAGTTAATACAGTGGGCTGGTTTATGTTACAACTGAGTACCTTTCAATTTTGGGTACATCACCTCATATCTGTTTTTTGTATAATGTTTTTTGTATAATGTTTTTGTATAATGTTTAGAAATCCACGATTTCCAAGAGTTTTTATCATTTGTGTGTGTGGTGAGTCTGTAACTTTCTGAAGTGCTCTTCCAGGGATCAGTTATGGTCTCCTATACCTGTCCTGGACTCCATAAGTGTATCTGAGATCCTCCTCGAGATCCAAACTGGATCAGAGGAGCAGGGTCTTTGTCAAACCCAAGACCAAGAGGCTGATTCAGAGACAGGCACTAGACTGACCACTGACATCATTCTCAAAGACACTTCACCTGAGCCTAAACTAAAGAAGAGGTTGTTTCTGAAGAGACCCCTGTTGAGGTCTGTGTCCCTGATGGTCCACCTGATGTCCTCAAAGAGACTGAGGTGTTACATTTGAGTGAGTACATGATAACCCCGGGATCAGACCAGGATCACATCTCTAAACAGGACCAGGCCATCTGCTAGACTCCAGAGGCTGTTACAGAGGAGTGTAAAACTGCACCCTCCACTGACTAAACCAACATCATTGAAGACTCCACTGGACCAGAGCTCTTAGTCCAGTGTCCAGTCTGAGATGGTCCTCAAGATCCAGCCTGGAACAGAGGAGCAGGGTCTATGTTCAGACCTAGAGACTGATCAAGACACAGAGACTCTTCAAATCTCTGAGCTGAGTGAAGCTGATCTCTCCAGGTAAAAAAACAAAACAAAACATAATCTTTGTATTCATTCTGATCTGTATGTGACTTTAATCATGTTTTCATGTCTTACAGACAAAAAGAGGACACCAGTCCTCCTCCGGTCCTGGATGGACCTCCTGGGACCTGCTACCTCATCAGAGCTCTGGTCCGAAAACTGGTCCAAAAAACATCTTCAAACCAGAAGACCAGGGAGAGGTCGTCAGGGTGCTGCTAGAGAAGACCAATGAGAAGCTTTTCAACCTGGATGTCCCGATTTCTCTCAAAAACATGAGGGTCATGGGCAAAGCTGCAGCCAAAGATCTCCTGAAGGACTTTAAAGAGCAGCGGACAGGAGGCCATAGTGAAACATGTGAGCAATTGTCTAAAAACTTTCTGTTTGCTCTAAAGAAGAAGGGGTTCTCTGTGGGCAATTCTTCTGTGCCCAATGAACTTATTAATGATAAATTATTATTAATGATACATTTATTCATGTATTTCAAATAAAGCATAAAAAGCATTATGTTTTTGTTTTCTTTTATTTAGGATGAATCCAAATAATATTTTACTTTGTAGTGTAAAATGTAGTGTAAAAGTAGTAAGCCCAAACTAATACTTGAATCATTTCAATATTAATAATAATGCATTTGTTTTTTGGACAGTCCAGTGCATTGCATTGCATTCAGTTCCAATGTCTAACAATCTGTCTAACATTGTCTGTGGGAGCCAAAATCAAAGCAGCTACTGAAGTTAGGTTAGTGAATTGGTGGTTTACATCATAAAATGTTTCCTGTAAAATATCATAGAAACATTTTATATGATAGAATATTTATGATTTAGATGACAAGTGGAATTTGACAGGAAAGTGCATCCTGCATAGAGCGTGCAATGAAAACAGTTACTTTTACAGAGTGCCCCTTTAAAATTTGTTATCAGAACTGACCTTGTTAAGAGCTGTCAATCAATGGTAAAATTACTTTCAGTTATATTGCAACTGAAAATACATAAAGAAACATTGCACCGCTATATAAAGACTACACATTGCAACTTGCCTAATATGAAGATAACCTGTATGATCTGACACAATATTGTAATGACACTTGTAATACTAAAAATACCAGCAGAGGGTGGCTCTCATGTTGAAGAAATATTATTCTACTAATTAAAAAGAATGACACAGTTGCATTATTAGACAAATTGGACAAAATTAGCTACTTCCAGATAAGAGATAAGAGCCTATTCTGGTTAATTCTCTCTGATGAATATAGGAGCTTTAATGAGAGACCTTTGAGGCAAAGGAGGGGTGAAGGGGACTATAAGTGATTATAAAGGGGGTCACAGCAGAGTGTGGTATCTGTACAGAATGAGTCATTCTGGTATAAATGATTCATGAGTATTCCCCCGATCTCACTGTTGTTAAAGAGGCTTCACGAGAAAAGGTGAGTGACGTCTACTGAACAGGGCTGACGTAAGGCAAGGCAAGGGACTGACACAAAACTGGTATGATCTGGCTCAGGAAATGTTCACAAAATAAATATAGAATTATGGATATTAGAACTATATATTTTACTATACATTTCAAACTCTATTTCAATAGAAAGAAAAAGCTCAATACCAAAGAAAAAAAGAGAGAAAATCTGCATTGATGTTCTTTGAACTGTAGTCTCCTTTATCATTAACTCATTAACTAATTATAGCCTACATTTTATACAAACAGATCATTAGGCCTATCGTGATAATAATTGAGTTATCATTCAATACAGGACATATGGAACAATATTTTCACAATATTTTAGGGTCAATATTTTTCATCTGTACTTTTAGTTTTTGGTTATTTTTTGGCTATATGATGAGATTTGAGCTGTAGAAGACTCATTACAGATGCAAACTAAGTACTACTGAAATATTTACTGTAATTTTGCTGTTTATTTATTGCACCTTGTGGTTTTTAACAATATTGTACATTTAAGATTTTTTGGTGTTTTAAATCTTTTCTCGAGTTACTGTGTCAGTGACATAAATTAGTTTCAATATTATCATTTATCATCTATAGTTTCTTCAGCAATATATTGTGGTTCAAAATTCAGTATGTTATCATGAGTCATCATTAAGTGGAATTTAATTCCATTCTAGTCAAATGACAATAATAATGACAATACTAATTAATAAATCTAAGTATTGATTTATTTTAAGAGTTAGAGCTGAGTTAGAGGTAAAGAATATATTTAGCGTTTTATGCCAGTTTCAGCAGTGGACTCGGATTTCACACAGACACATGTTGTTTTGGCTCAACATTGGAGTTTTGACCCTTGACCTCCAGCACAAAAGGCACCAGTTGTCTGCACAAGTTAGAGACCCAACAGGAGCAATAGCACTTGGATGTTACTAAATTTGAAGAAGCCCAGACTCTGAACTGGCAGTTTCATTTACAGAAAGCAAAACATCCAGTCTTCTGTAACTAATATTTCATTTGTTTAACATCATTATTTGATTATCTCCTACTTAGGACCACTCGAAATGTGTTATTATTACATAAAATGTGATTTTGACTTGAATTGTAACTTTAATAGGCCATTTCATTAAAATTAACTCATGTCTAATATTGCCACACATTAGGTCCATAGTTAGGCTACTTAGAGAATTTTCACTTGTTTTTTCAAGTGAAATTAAGTTAGAATTTGGATAAATGTTTTTATTCTTCTTTATAAAAATGCTATAAATCTTGTAGGCTATTTAATACCCACGTTAGTACCATATGTATCAACATTTAAACATGTATGCTCCATACCTGCCAGACTGTTGTAACACTCCAGCTCAGCATTCTCCATGGCGCCTTTCTGTTCATCCGTGAGCGTGTTATTGGACTTGGTGAAGGCGGTGAGCAGGGAGGACGGGGACTTGGGGCCACTATCCGGGTCCCCGAGCACCCTGCACAGCCCCTTGATCTCCAGCAGAGCGCGGTGGTACTTGCCTATCGCCTCTCGGTATTTCTTATCCTTGTAACACTGCGTACCCTGGCTTTTGAAGTCCAGCGCCCGCCTCACGACATCCGCGGGCTCGTTGCAGGACGGCTGTTTGACTATGGACCCTCCGTGGAGCCTCTGCTGCTGCTGCTGCTGCTGTTGAAGCTGGAAGCGGGCATCTTTGGTCCGGCTGGTGCTGAGTGGAGGCTGCGCGCTCGGAGCCTGGAGCCTCGGGGAAGCAATGCTATTCTCGTTCATCCCGTTCTTGTCCGCCTCTTTCCCCGGCTGAATCACGCTCATCTTCGACATTATTACCGCTCGTTAGCTGCCCTGTTGTCCGATTACTGTTGAAATGGGAGATAATAAAGCTAATTCACAGCATCCTTTGGGTCATCGGTGCGCTTTCGCCTTGTGAGTGTCGCAGCTCCGTCCTCCTGGTAATGCACGCTCTATCGCAGCCTATTCTAGTATGATCGCCTTCTTCAGAGCTGATTGGTCTAAAAATGCAGAGCCAGTTGTCCCTTGGGGTGCTCTGGCAAAGACGCAATCACAATAATCTCAACAAAAAGATGGATGGACTAATATTTTAATTAAACTAAATCGTGACAAATTGACATTTTGAGATAATTTTTTAAAAAAAATGCAATTTTGTTCTTAAAAAAAACAGTTTTATAAGGCTATAGTTTATACATTTTATCAGAAAATTATTAAACTGGCAACTAGGGCCTGTACCATCTTATTCAGTTCAAATCCAATAGGACTATATACAACATGGCAACTCAAAACAAATAGCCTTTGTCCATCCATGTCCACCATTGCCCTCTAGCCTAAGGCCAAAGGATCTGATTTAAATAGCTAGGCCTAAATAAATAAATACATACAAAATACACCATATACCAGATTAATTACAAATTTGATTTCAAAGTCATTATTCTTTTTTTAAGTGGGATGCACATTCCCAAAGCACAGATGGTGGTTTCCTTCACTGTTACATAGAGCCTGACCCATGTTTGGCCTCAGTGTCTGCCATCTGCTTCAGCTGAACAATTGTTTGAAAGAATGTTAGATCATCATGATACAATTTAAAAATGCATAATCTTCACTGGACAGTCCTAATTTAGATAGAGGTGGTGGTTTAACTGATTTATAATATGCCGACTTATTTTATAGTGTTATTTAAGACAACATGCCTGGGCAATTGAGTGAATGCTTCCAGTACAGAAATGATAAGGTCACAGTACAATATCTGAATTCCATAAAAATTCATAACAGAGGCTAAATCAAATCCACTGCCTCTGTTACTTATTTTTGAAGTAGTGCAGTGCTCATGTGCAGTAATGACCAGAGACAGGCACTTGGCTCAAATGACATAATCTCCTCAAGTCGCTGGAGAGTTGCTTTCAATCTGCTGCTCTGATCTGAAATTAGAGGAATGCATTCACCTCCAGCCAGATCTGTCTGATAAAAACCACACTGCCTGCACAATCTTGTCTCATAGACTTCTGTTTAGCCGCATTGTCTATGTAAGGCTCCATATGTTAGTATTGTGTTCTGTTCTCTGCATTACCTTATGTAATTTTTTGTTATGTTGTTGGAGCCTGCATTTTCAGCACATTATATTGGACAAACAAATTTAATCCAGTTATTGCAATAGATTGACATAGGGTAAACAATGCAACACTGAGCTGCAAAGATGGACAGTCTAGTTATAACTTTAACCACAAAACATGACTGCAGTAATACTAATGTTTCCCATTAAGAAAAAGTGAAAAATAAATATATAACACATGGTGCCACTATTCTCAGATTAAATATACAATGATAGGACAAAACAATGATAAGACTACTGAACACTCAGCAATGTCTCTGGATTGGATTATTCATTACTTCTTATTTTGCAGTATTATTTACTTCCACATTTTAGGTACCATATCATCATCATGTGCTGGTGTTCTGTGGATGTGTTGGTGTTTTTGCCCATCTGTCCAGTCATAGTCATGGGGCAGTGGACTCAGCTGTTTGTCTGGGTGTGTCTCTGGAATGTCTCCTCTGTAGAACAAATGCCTCTGTCCAGAAATAAAAATAACACACTGTAAATCAAATAACATCAATGCGTAATTATTTATTCATCAGTAGTCTAAGCAATTCGTCTTTATAATGTTTTTTGCTGTTTGCTTTAAATTCAAATTCTGTATCTATGAACAACACGTTAAGTTAATTATAATCAATAATAATAATAATAATAATAATAATAATAATAATAATAATAATAATAATAATAATAATAATAATAATAATAATAATAATAATAATAATAATAATAATAATAATAATAATAATAATAATACAACTATAAGCAAGCAAACAAAAATGATTTTCCTCAATGCATACGCACTCAATCGACGACAAGAACTACATTCTCTACGTCATCATTGTGAGTCTAATTGTTTACATCATGGCGTCGGTAGATTTCCGAGGTAGAAATTTTTAAACTAGTCATCTCATCGCTACAAATTTTGGCCATATATTGTGCTTGTTAATAGCAAGCACGTAGTCGCGTTCATAAACTATGAGCATTAGTAGGTTAGCTAAATAATACACCTTTTTTCTTTGGCATTAGTTTTTGGAGCTAGCTGTAGCATCTCGGGAGCGCCTGTCACGTCTTTGCTCGTTTAAAAAGACTGAATTATTGTTCCACAAATCCATTGCTGCACTAAATATGTCTTCTGCAGAAAACCTTCTTGGTATTTCATGGGTGGACAGTGGCTGGGTGCCTATTCTTAACCCTGGAAATGTACTGGACTATTTCTCTGAAAGGAGTAACCCTTTCTATGACAGAACCTGTAACAATGAGGTAGTGAAGATGCAAAGACTAACCCTGGAACATCTCAAGTGAGTTACCTTTGATTTTAGTTATTAATTTAAGGGGGTATCATTGTGTGTGTTTTTTTTAAATAATAATAATGATTAAATGCACATTCTATTGCACATTACCGTTTCACTGCTGTATCTTCCATTGCAATTTTTGATGCACACTGCACACTTTGGACATCTGTATATAGGAATGTATTTATTATGTTGCACTGCTTTAAGGATTTTAGATCTTAGACTTTAGTTTAACCTTAGATCTCTGTCTTTGATAGTTTTCGTTGTGTTTTGTCTTTATATTGTATTTTGTACACTTGTCTTTTTTGCACTACCTGGCCAGAGAGAAACGAAATTTCGATTCACTGTATGTTGAACACATATGGCAGAATTGACAATAAAGCTGACTTTGATTACTCAGCCTTTTTGTGATCAGCAGTGCTCATATTATAGCAGCATCTAATGTCACTGTCTTTTACTTTTTATGTACAACTGCTCTGTTGGACCTTTGGAGATTACCGTAATAAAGGGTGATTGAAATTGAAAAAATAATATTTTGTCTTTTCAGCCAAATGGTGGGAGTGGAGTACATTCTTTTACATGCCCAGGAACCTATTCTTTATATCATTAGAAAACAACAGAGACAATCCCCCACCCAAGGTAAGAGACATACACTAAATAATCTGATTATGTAACAATACATGGAAAAAATCTCTGGAATATGGTAATTGCTGTGAAACTTAATGATAACCTTTACTTGGTGGAGTCTTCTGGGGAAGAGCACAGGATTCATGAAATGTTAATGAGGGTATGGTCTCAATTTGCAGTACCATGTGTACTCCAAGTTGGTACTTCAGCTAATATAATTAAGTATCAACTGCACACCTCAGTATTGTGCAGTACTGTATGTTAGAATTTTTATAATTGCCAATAATTGTATTTTTAGTCCAATACCCTCTCTTGATGGTAATAATCATGTATTTTGTATTTGGAAATTGCTGCCATCTATATTCAACTTTGTACTTATATTTCAGTTATTCCTTTGGCTGACTACTACATCATAGCCGGAGTCGTGTACCAGGCTCCAGACCTGGGGACAGTCATCAGTTCTAGAGTGGTAAGTATTAGCTCATATTAAACATTAGAATTACATTTTTACTCTTCTGTCCTTCTAACTGCTGGCCTTTTGTTTTCTGTATACAAACTGTATTTTCCAGCTATCTGCAGTCCATGGTATTCAGTCTGCATTTGATGAGGCCATGTCTTACTGCCGCTATCACCCTTCAAAAGGTTATTGGTGGCATTTCAAAGACCAGGAGGAGAGAGGTATGGGGTCTGTTACGGCTTTGATTTTACTTATTGTATGGAACGTAATGAATGACCAGTGTTGACTGTCGCCAAACAGAAAAGACCAAACCAAAATCAAAGAAAAAGGAAGAACCAAGCTCATTGTTCCAGAGGCATCGAGTTGACACCCTCCTGTTAGATCTGAGGTCAAAATTTCCACCAACATTTTACCAGGCAAGTTTTTAGCTGGATTTTACACATATTTGTTTATAAACTTTTCTTATTAAAGCGGCAATGATGCAACATTGTTCTTGTTTTGCAGCCGAAACCCGGTGAAAAGCCAATTCCAGGTATAATTTTTAATTTTTAATATACATTTCTGTGCATGTTGCTTATTCCATATATTCTTAATTTAGTACCAGGGTATTGTAAGCTATTTAATTAATTGATTGGTTTAGTTAGTTAGTTAGTTAGTTAGGTTTATTTAACTTATTTAGTGTCATGCACCATATGAGAAGTGCCCAGTGTCACACTTTAAATAAGACACTTAAAATAACAATAACCTGACAGATTTTACAATATTGAATCAATATCCTCTTTAGATAAAACATTCTTACAAGTCTATTAGCTTATATGATTAGAATACTGGTTTAACATGGCTCTGATCTTTATTCAATCTGTTGTTTTCTTTTATAGTTGAGGTAAAGAAAGAGCCTGAACCTCCAGCTGAAACTGTCAAACAGGAAGAAAGGGAACCAGCTACAAAATCCTCTGCTCCATCAGCTCCCCCAAGTAAACCACCACCAGAGAAACGAGCCAGACTCCAGTGATCTACACTTGCACCACTGTGTTTAAAACAGACCACAGTAATAAAAATGTAATAAAATACCTTAGCAGTGAAGGGACGGACTTTTTCACCCAGTACTAAGGAGGCATATGACCTCTTATGACCATAAAAAGTGGCCAAATTAACCAGACAATTTTTAGATTCCTGATTACATCATCACGTGGATTTATTTTTCTCAGTTTACAAAATGCAAAAAGTGAATTTAAGGATGTTGTATATTAGTAACAGCACAGGTGAGAATATATTCTAATGAACATGGGTTAAAACATTGTTCTTTGCAGCACCATATTGCCCTGTTTGCAAAGGATGTTGCTGCTTAGGCTGACACAGCATCACTATCAGTTTACGGTCGACCTCAGCATTCTTATGCGAGTACCTCTTTGTTATTAGCCTCCTTCAGGATAATGACAAAAGATGTTAAAAGATTAAGGTTTTCTTCTTTATACATGTATGCTTTATCATTAATTTCTTTGTCTGTTTTTTAATGTTTTGTAGTAAAATATATCAACTCATAAATGTTGATGCAATAAAATGTCTTGCCTCGGTTCATAACAGTGCATTTAAACTTAGCTGGAAAAAAAGGGAGAGAAAAAAGTGGTTTCAGATGTTATGCAAACTGTTTATCAATTTTTAACTGTTAAGTATATTGTTAATAGCCACCAAAGTGTTTAAATAGTAAATATTACTATTTTTATAGATATATTAAAAATATATGTGGATTTCTGTGGGACTTCTGATGATCTGTAACTTAGAATTGTAATAACCCTATACAATGTATACAGTAATTTCTGAATGAATTGTGCTGTTAAATGAGTCTAAATGTGCTTCTCCAATCTAGTTCAACCTGTTAAAGACAATTGTATCTGTTGTTAAAATGTACTATGAGGGGTTATTTGCGGTTAATGTCCTCCTCTTTGGTCAAGGCACTAAAATGGTCACAAGGGGTCGCTGTCTGATTAAATTTGGCACTTTCTGATTGTTTTAACGCAACTCACTCAGAGCTGTGCGAGGTCATGCTCAGGTCATGCACTTTGGAGCGTTTCTGAAAATAAATATAGAGAATGAAATGTCAAAGGGGTAGCAGATATGAAATTACAGCATTTAAAAACAATATATTAGCTGCTATGAGGCTACGGCAGCTAACCGGAGAAGAAGTTGCTCGCAGGGCGTGGTGGGATAGGAGCAGCTCGCTGGAGGAGGACTACATGGAAACAGTGCCCCAGCTGGCTGCTGCTAGCTGCACACATGAAGATGGCTGCAGAGGGGATTTTCAGGCCAGTGTCTGAAAACAGAGCTCCGTTTGTCATGTTCGCCGTCGACTAGCCAGCGTGTCCCCCCGGTTGATGTTAACTCGGACGGGGATAAAACCAAAACAACATGGGGTCCCAGACTTTACAGATCCTGAGGCAGGGGGTCTGGGCTTCAGTCACAGGCGGATGGTACTACGACCCCGACCAGAACACCTTCGTAAACGCGTTACATCTGTACATCTGGCTGTTCCTGCTATGCTTCCCTTTTACGCTCTACATGGTGAGTGCTGTCTCTCCGTGGATCCGGTTATTATTACCGTTTTATTATCGTATTTATCGAGGACTGTTAACGGGAGCGCAGCAGCTGGAGGTTAGCCTCAACTGTTCGGTCTCGGGCTATTCTCCGGAACGGGGACAATGTAGCGTCCCACCAGTGTTTCTCTTATATATTATATTTAAATATTTTGCCAATAACAAAATACCTTTTTGAACTAGTCTTTTGTAACATCAAATCCTTAAAATGATTTATATTCTGCACCATCATTTTTCTTTATACGTGTCCTATCCAGTTACTGGCTGTAAAACCAGAATGCTTTTGTTTAGCCTCAACTTCAGCTCATCCCCCTTTACGTTTGAGCATAAAGCAGCTGTACACGCTATCATCAGTGAATATAATAATACCCTTCCCCTTTATCTGCCCCTTTCTCATGCCCCTGTGGGTATATGGACCTGTACACTGATTTGCCATATCACCAGCTCTCAGGCGCTACCAGCTGTTATTGTGAAAACCACAGCTCACCAGGATGTAGCAGGAGACGATAGTGTGAAAGATAATGTCTGTGAAATGTGTTTATCATGTGGAACCGTGTTGTCAAATACTAAATTATCTATGATCAAAGTTCACTTTATTTGCTTGGTTGTTTTTGGAGTTGAAATTTAACCCTATTAAAAGCCCCCCTTCCTCTTATAGCCTGTATCAGATTTTTGTTTGTCAGATTCATTGTAGATTTTTTTTCATGGTTTAAACAGACTTTTATGTTCATATTTTGGTATCCTTTCTAGCCCACCTCAAGAGCATTTCTTCAATTAAAAAAACAAAACAGAACAGACAGGCTTTCTGGAAATGACATAATACTTGTATGATTAATATGTTGTCATATAATTATATTAATTGCAGGCATAATGCCCAATTGTGTGGTACATGCTGCTGTAATTCAGTGATTACTGCAATACCTGACAAATTAGTGGCAATGATTAATTCAAACATTCAAGAAGAGAGACATGTCTGTAACTGATCTTTATATTTTGCATGCTGCATTTTTAGCACTGTTTTGAATACGGTTAAACTATAATACAAATACGGTCAGTATAGGATATAGATGAACGCATAACCAAATTAGGAATCAACTTTCTTTTGTTTTATCACTTGTTCTTCATTACCTCAATGGTGTAAGCTCTAAGTGTTGTGTTGGTAAAAAATAAGTTGGATGCTCCATTTTCTGTCGGACTTTTCTCTCAGATTTTATGTTTTTGACATTGGGGTCTTTGCCCAGTTTGTGCAAGCCAAAAGTCACCTTCTGTGTTATTTATGGCAACCTTTTATAGGAACTTGCTATTACATGTATCACAGAAGAAGTGATATTGCAATAGTAGTGAAATACACTATAAATGCACAGGGGAAGTCATGTGTGTTTGCTAAGCTCGCTAACTTCTATATTGAGAGCGAGATGTTTCGTATTGGTCTGTGGTTTTCCCTGCTATTCTGGGAGTGGAAATAGATTGGTCAGCTCTGTGGTTTATATAGAGGTTTGTGTGTGATAAACAGATGCAGCGCCGCTCACCTCAAGGACAGGACATTACATAGGCTGCGTTCACACTAGGGCTGCAATATTCATTGCAATCGAATTGAAATCATTATATTGAATTATTTGTTCAGAAACTGCAACTTGCAAATACTGCAATTATTTAAAGGCCCTTTATTATGCAAAATTGACTCTTGTGACCTTTTAGTTAACTCATCAAAAACATACTTGGAGTTGTGTTTTGTTTCATTCACACATGTTTGTGTAATCCTGCATTATTAGGCTGTCTACATCTCCAATGCTCAAAATGCTCTGTTCTACCTTCTGATGTCATGAAATAGTAATTCAAATTAACAGGGGTAAAATTATCCAAATGATTCTAGTGAAAGTGTATGGAGTTTAAAAACGGTGTACTGCTGTACTACCACATGACATCACAAGGTGAAACGGAGTGTTTTCCTTTTGAGAGATGAACCTTGAATGCCTAAATATGCAGTGTTTGTGTGAATGAAACAAAACACAACTCCAGGTGTATTTTTGATGAGGAAACAACATTATAACATAGATCAGAATTAGGGATGCAAATTATCGGTTAATTCATTAACTGATAGTTGATTGTAATGGCAATGTAACGATTAACTGATAAGTCATCAACCTGAATTTGAGTGTTTCAATAGGGTCTTTAAGAATATAAGCTATAGTATACATAACACTGAGTCAAAAATATATCATAGTATTATTATATTGTATATTCCTCAATTAATTATTCCTTAGTAAAAAGCAGACAAATGTATTGATGCTGAATAACAAAATATAGTAATCCCTCGCTATCCAATATCCAATTTTTTTTTAATAGTGTAACATTTTTTTATAGTGTAACATTGTGTTCTGTCCTGATTGGCTAAGAGACTAGACCAGAACTGAACGTGGACTGGACCAGGTCTGAACCAGGTCTGGACCTGGACTGGACCTGGACTGGACCGGGACTCGACCGGGTCTAGACCTTGACTAGACCAGGATTAAACCACCACGTGCCGCTGCTGGTTTCGCCGCAGCTCGCGGCTCGCCCCGAGCCCAAGCCGCGGCGAAACCAGCAGCAGCGGCACGCATTCCGGGTTTGATCTTGCCTCGCGCGTACACCCGGGGCTGCTGAGCAGTGCCGTTGGCGCCTGCGTTTAGTTCTGGTCTAGACCTGAGTCTAGTCTCTTGGCGCAGACAGCAATGTTACACTATAAAAAAATGTTACACTATTAAAAAAAAAAAAATCCGCGAACCGCGACAGAGCGAGGGATTACTGTATTTTGTTATTCAGCATCAATACATTCGTCTGCTTTTTACTAAGGAATAATTAATTGAGGAATATACAATATAATAATACTATGATATATTTTTGACTCAGTGTTATGTATACTATAGCTTATATTCTTAAAGACCCTATTGAAACACTAAAATTCAGGTGAAAAACACCGCTTATCAGTTAATCGTTAATCGATCGATAAGGTCAATCAACTATCAATTAATGAATTAATCGATAATTTGCATCCCTAGATTAAATGATTACTAAACCAGGATTAGAACAGGACTAAACCAGGATTAAATCAAGTTTATATCAGGACTAAACCTGGTCTAGACCATGACCAAACCAGGACGTGTACAGGATCAAACCAGGTCTACATCAGGACTAAACTGGGACCAAACCAAGACTAGACCAGAACAAATGTGAACACAACTATAGAGGCAGTGCATATAGAGGCAGTAATACATGTAGTATGGACTTCTTGAAGTGATTGATTCAGGCTGCTAGTCCAGGTAGAGCCTTGTGTGAGAAAGCATTCAGAATAATTGATGTCTACTCTTAAAATTACTATACAGTGTTCACAAGCGGTTCGATAAAGGCTAAGTTGCAAGATCAAAATATTTTTAAGTAACCTTAATCCAGATTATTGTGTTTCTGAAAAGTCATTGCTTACAAAAACAGAGCAGTTCCTGAACCAAATGCACACATAAAGCATGTTACAGTCATTATGTCATTATTAATTAAAAGAAATTGATGTAATTAGACCATTTACTGGTTGTAGCTATCCACGAAAATACCATAATGTTTTCATTTTTATTTATGTAGAGTTATTAGGTACATAACGCATTTGGATCAGTTTTGTTTTATTTTATTTTTACTGAAAAAGATGGATCGGTGCATCTCTAATACCAGTAATTTGAAAGCTTTTTATGCAGTGTAATTTGTCGTTATACATTCAGGGTTTACACCAAATGTACACCAGAAGTATATTTGAAAAAAAAATTTAAATAAATAAAAAATTCAAGTAACAGATTTTCTCAAGTTAAGCACTCATTGAAATTGTCAGTCTTGGACACCTTGGACACCTTGCTTTGCCTGCCACACCCGCTTCCCTGATAAATACAAAGAGATTAAAGTGGAGGCCACACAAAAGGACACCCATGTGACACCTGATGACTAAACAGCATGATCTAATTTCATGTCTTGTAATGATCAGCGTATTGCTCAGTCCATGTGAAATTGAATAAATCTCACATTGAAACATTAGCTTGTCTCTAATAAGATATTGTCACTGTGATGTACGCTGCGCAGACAAACCGCTCATTCTCCTGCCGACAGGTGACACCAGCCTCACTGGTCCAGGTTTGAGACTGAACAAAACTTTGTGTTGTTGGAGAAAATGCAGAAAGCTGCTGTCCTGTTGCTCTAAAAATACCAAAGCCCTGTCTGGACCACATTTGACCTATTTATTTCATCAAGTCTTATAACAGAGACAATTGTAGAATTTCTGCCTGTGTTCAGTTTACTGTGAGCCACTTTTATACAACCAGTGTTATTTTTGTGTTTTTTACTTCAAACTGTGTGAATAATTAAAGGGGCAACTTTTTGATTGGGAGTCAGTCACCTGCTTGTTTCTATGGAGATGTCATTACTCTGCCTAGAATGTTCCACAATATGATAATATGATGGTTCTACCTTACATTTATTCAATTAAATGTGGTTTTATAGCTGAAAAATACCTAGAAAAACAGGCATTCTGACTGTGTCCGGAGTTGCCTCTCCAAAGATCTGACCTGTAATTTGGTCTGGTTTGGTCTCAATGAAGATAAATAGGTTTAATGCCATATTGTGAAACATTCCAGACAACGCAACATCTCCATGGAGAAAAGCATTTGACGGACCCTCTACCAAAAAAGTGAATCCACCTTTGCACTATTTTGTAAATTTATTACAATTCAAACTCTACATGAGAATCAGATAGTGTAGACAGACATTAAACTTTGGTTGCAACTGACTAAAGTTCATGGTAGATTTTTAAGGTGGACATGGCGGTAGCAAACGTTCCCAAAATCTTGCCAAAAACAACAGAAAGGTTTTAGTAAATAGCATTTGTGAAGTACGAACTAAACTGTTTAGTACTCCCAAAACTCTCCTTTGTGTGCATAATCCTTATAATCTCAGTACAATTTTTGGTTGATTAATTTAAAAAAGAAAAAAGAAAAATCAACTCAGACATCATTGACTAGACTATATTGACAAGACTACAGCCCAACTACCAAATATTTTGAATCCACTAGTGTATAATATTAAATTACACTGATGTAATAAAGGAAGCTGTTTGTTTATACTGTAAATGTAATAATGCACTCATGTTTTTGAGAGTACAGACTTGACTATTACAATGTGCTTGATTGTGTAACAATGAAAGGCCAGTCTTGTTTTGTTTGCATATTTAACAGACATCACTCACTGACTGCGGTACATCAGTCCTGAGCAGTTCAAGATCTGATTTTACTTTATTAAAGGTCATAATTTACGCAAAATTGACTCTTGTGAGCTTCAAGTCATGTTATAATGTTGTTACCTTCTCTAAAACATATCTGAGTTGTGTTTTGTTTCATTCACACGTTTGAGTAGCCCTTTATTTTCAGTTTGTCTACATGTCCAAAGCTAAAAATCCCCTGTTCCACCTTGTGATGTCATGTAGAAGTTGTTTTCAAGTTAACAGCTACCTTTTACCTTTTGTTCAGTAGAGACTGATAATTCCAGAGGTGAAATGATTAAAATGATTCCAGTGAAAGTGTATGGAGTTTGTTTAAATAAAAACATATTGCAGCACTTCCTGTATTATCACATGACATCACAAGGTGGAACAGAGTTTTCCCCATTTCCCTGGATATGCAGAAACGAAACAAAATTTCAGGTATGTTTGTGACGAGAAAACAACATTATAACATAGATCAGAAAATAACGTAATATGGCCCTTCTGGTTTAGTCCATTGATTTGGACTTGAAATTGAAGTTAACCAATTTCTTGACTTTACTCATTTATGCACCTTAAGAAAAAAAACTTGCGACGCTAAATCTTTTGTATTATTTTGTATTTAACTTTTCCTCAAAAAGTGAATTTTATCACCATGAGTGTAAATATGTGCTGTCAAATTTTATATGATTTGGTACTTGATATAAAATGTTTGAGAGTCACAGAAAATGTCTAATAGCCTAGTATTGTTCAAGACATAAGGTACATTTAAGTGCATGTTTCTCTGTGTGTAACCCAGGCCCTGCCACCCACCATGGTGATAGTGGGCATCTACTGCGGAGTGATCGCTGGCATGTTTCTGCTGCTGAAGACCGTGAACTACCGCCTTCACCACGCGCTGGATGAGGGGGAGGTAGTGGAACGCAAGGCCAAAGAGAACCAGTCCAACAGCAGAGGAGCCACGGCCGGACCCAGTGACAGCGCCCCCCGCAGACAGGACGGCAGCGGGCCCGGGTGAGTCAAGCTCACACTCTCAGAGGGAGAGAGAAAGACAGAGAGAGATGGAAATTGATTAACTTTTAACAGACCTTTATTGTGTCCGTCAAAAACATTTACACATTCTATCTACACCTCATGCTATTTAAAAGGTATTGACATTACATATACTTATTAGGGGTGGGTATTGGCAAAGAAGTCACGATTCAATTCTAATCACGATTCATATGCCATGATGCGATACTATCACGATGCATCATGATACTTGAATTACTGCGATGCATTGCAGTATATTCAGTGAAAATATACTTCAATGAAAATGTACCAAAAAAAAAAAAGAGGATAACTTAAATATCAGTGGCTGTGTATCTGGGTAGTGTCTTCAATTGATACAGAACTCTGAGCAACTCAATTCATAACTGAATTTATTGAATAACAAAAACAAATAAACCAAACCAATAACAAAAAAAGTACATAGGATTTTTTTCTAAAACAAAAAATGATGTTCAAACATTTGCCATTTTGGGTACCATCATAACAAACAATACCCTTTCACAATTTATTTATTTATTTATTTATTAATAATGAATTAATACATTATTAATTAATAATAATCGAGTTTTGGCATCAAGAATCGATGCAGTATATTGTGAAAGTTAGTATCGCGATGCATTGTCATGACGATTATTTTGCACACCCCTAATACTTATACAGAGACGGAGAGAGAGAGGGGGGGGCAGAGTGACAGAATGTTGTAGAGAGAGACCAGTGATGGAAGTGACAAATGAAGTAAATGCTGCGTGACTCGTAGGCAGCAGCGGTGACCTAGGAAAGGGGGAGTAAGATTGAGTGGGAAGAACAGCGGTTATGGAGCAGTGATGTGGGTATTTTGTGGTATGTCTGTTCTCTTGAAGTTGGGATATCAGAAGAAATATGTCATAATTCACAAAAGGATTTAACTGGTATGTTGGGTGGAAACATTTCTCTGTCCATGATGTTCCTGTTTGATTGAAGAAGCAGCTTGGATGAGCTGCAAAACCTATTCGACCAAATAAACTTTTGTCCAGTCAGTTTCTCCTTTGCCATAGTTTATCGATTGGTTAATCTGTTAAAGGGTTTATATTACACAACATTTACTCTTGTGAGCATTAAGACATTTTATAATGCTGTTACCTCATCAAAACATGCCTGGAGATGTGTTTTGTTTAATTCACACATGATTAATCCTTTATTATTAGTCTGTTTACATCTCCAAAGCTCAAAACACTCCACCTTGTGATGTCATGTAGTGGTAGTTTTAAAGTTAACTGGGATGTTTTACCTTTAGTTCAGTAGAGATGGGTTATTCCAGGGCTGAAGTATCCAAATTATTCTAATGAAGGTGTGTGGAATTTAAAAACACAGTGTCCTGTATTACCACATGGCATCATAAGGTGGAACAGAGGGTTTTCAGTTTGAGAGAAGAACTCCACTTAAGTATGCACTAAGTATGCAGGATCTGTGGGTTAAATGTGTGAAGAAATCAAAACACAACTCCAGGTATGTTTATGATGAGGAAAAAAACATCAGAAAATAGTGTAATATGAGCCCTTTAACAATTTTGGAAACATTTCTCTGTCTATGCTGTTTATGATATTCCTGTCTGGTTTGTTTACTAGTTGGTTATATTTGAGGATTTTTGTTAAGTGTAGATAATTCTTTCCTCAAATGTTAGAAGGAAGACAAGGAAATGTGTGCAGATTATTCTGTGTCTTATTTTAGAAATCTTTGAAATGAACAACCTCTCCAGCCGCTGTGAGCAGATGAAGACCTGTAGGCGAAGTATTGCCAGAAATTTAAAACCAGTTCTTACCATTGCAAGAGGCTGAGAGGGTGATTTTAGTACTATGCAACTTTTCTGGTGAAGGGACTGGGATCTGCTTTTCTCCATGTGCTATGACTTTGCCTGGAATGTTCCACAGTTTGGTTTATCTGTCTTGCATAAATGTATTCAATTAAAGGTGTTTTTGTTACATACATGCAAAACAATTACAAAACACCTCTTCTCAGATTTCACCTGTAACTTGGCATGGTGGCATCGTCTCTATGGAAATTAACAAGCCATATTATTATGGAACTTTCCAAGCACAGCAATAACATCTCCATGGAGATGTAGGTGGTGGACCCTCCACTGAAAAGTTACAAAGTGCACCTTTAACTTAGCATTTGCACTTAAATTGGATGGCTTTAAGTACCTGCCAATAGCCGACATCAAGCGATAGTAGGGCAGAGACTAAATAAAGTAAAACCACTATGTTAAAAATAAGGTACTTATTAGGGGTGTAAATCAGACACGTCATGCCGATTTGATACGATATCGATTTCTTAAGCCAACGATTCGATTATTTTCAATACTTGAGAATTCCCCACGATTCGATACGATTCGATTCAATGGTGCATAGTTTTCACTTTATGTATTAATGATGTTTTGAATAAATTTTATTACAGAAAAATTCGATTCGATTCTCTTGTGGACGCATTGATGCATTTGGATCGTCGGCTGTAGGATCGATACATCGATACGAATCGATTATTATTTACACGACTAGCACTTATAATAATATTATAATATATAATTATATAAATATATAATATTATAATTAATAATATTATAAGTACCTACAGAACAACAGAACAAATATTACAAGGTTTTTTGGCCAACATTGTCCAGTTATCATCTTATTACACAAATGTATAGACCAAAATAGGATATTGTCTGAACTGATATCACAGTTTTATCTGTGCATTCCTAGTCTTGTATTGTTCATGTTTAGTCCATATCTATGTATCGTATGGAATAAATGCTCATGCTGTTTTCATTAAGCTTTACTGGATGCCTTCTGAAAGAGGTCAAGTCAAACCATAATTCATTCTCACTGTAAGAGCCAGCATTCATGTTATGTTATTGTTAATGACGCATATGTGGTAATATAAAACAATGGTCCATTATCTTGTATGCTTGCATGTGGCGGGTCTGTGTCCTGTTTTTAGAAAGTGCTGAGGTCTTATCCAGCCTAAAGAAATGCCACTGAGTTTCCAGGTTTTTATTGCCCATGAGTTAAATAAGTGACTCATACTGACATTCCAGTGAGAGTGTTTAGCAGGGCCCTGAGAGCTGAAGAATGAGGCCAGTAGCTATGCACACCACAGCTCTGCTCTGGAAAACGTGTAACATTCACTGTACCATCAAAATGTCCAAGGGTGCATTCACACTTTCTTGGTTTAAGCCAGTGTTTCTCAATTATTTTCTATGACGCCCCCCCTAGGAAGAAGAAAAATTTTCACACCCCCCTCCCTGCGCGTGACTATTAATAGTATTATTTGTCTAGAAAATTATTAGTACACCTCTGCATAACATTGTATCCTTTTATTAACATTAAAAACAAAAAAAGAAAGAAACTTCCAACAAACACTGCACTCTTTTTTTGCACTGAGGACTCAAATATTAATGTGTTTTTAATGCAGCTTTGCGCACATTTATTTACGTTTTACAGATACGAAACTTAAAAGCCACATGGTCCATTTGCATAAACTCAAAGCGCTGAGCAAGCTACTTGTGTTGCTTGCTGATGCGTCAGCTTCTGTCGGACTAAAGGACACGACTCAGTGGAATATAACGTGTTTTTTCTGTGACAGAGGATGTTCTGCTGATGGTGAGTCTGTTCTGTGCGTATATCGCGTATTTAAGGTTGCCGACCCCTGCCCCAGAGCGACAACGAGAGCGCTACTGCCAACTACTGTTGTTGATGTGCAATTACATTTTCGTTCTAGTACAGTATGGCAAAAAAGCATGTTTCCCAGGGTCACACGCGCCCCCCCAGGGGGGCCCGCCCCACTATTTGAGAAGCACTGGTTTAAGCCCAGTTAATGGTCCTGTATTACACAATTACACAAAATTAACTTTAGCCAGATTAGAATGTTGGTACCTCATGAAAAACATACCTGGAGTTGAGTTTGTTTCATTCACACATGTTTGAGTGACCCTTTATTATTAGTCTGTCTATATCTCCAAAGCTCCAAATGCTCTGTTCCACCTTGTGATGTCTAGAAGTGGTAGTGTGCAAGTTAACAGCTACCTTGTATCTTTTATTCAGCAGAGAGCGGCAGTTCCAGGGCTGAAATTACCCAAATTTCTAGTGAAAGTGTATTACCACATGACATCACAAGGTGGAACAGAGTGTTTCCAGTTTGACATAAAAACACAGCCTAAATATGCAGGGTTTGTGTGTTAAACATGTTTAAATGAATCAAAAGACAACTTCGGTTATGTTTTGATGAGGAAACAACATTACATCATAGACTGATAGAACAGCGTAATATGGGCTCTTTAATCCAGGTGTAGACTAGGTTTGGTCCTGTTCTAGTTCTGGTTTAGTTTTGATCTAGTCCAGGTTTAGTCCAGATTTACATACAGTGTGTGTGCAAGTGTGAGCACAAGTATCAGTATATTTACCTAGAAGTATACTGTAGACTTGTGGTTCTAAAACTATTCAAGAGCACCTCAAAAACATTAGGCTTTCCAAGTACAACCAGAGATACACCAAAATCTAATCTTGACTAAACCAGGTCTGACTGGAACGGAACTAAATGTACCTCAAAACGACTAAATCATGATGCTAATAAAAATTTCACCAAGACAAGTCCCAGCTAAAATATAAATTCTTGTTGTCTTGTTAAAAATATATTGGCAAGTTGTTGCCAATCACACAATTGGTCTGTGAAAGTTGCATCCCATCGATTTTGTCACATTTTTAAATATTTAAAATCCACAATCCATACCTCAGATCTCTTAATTTTAGATATTTTTTTTCTGAGACATATTTACTGTGGCTGGGAATCACAGGGTCCCTCACAATTTGATACAATATATCACATATATATATATATATACATATATATATATACATATATATATATATACATATATATATATATATATATATATATATATATATATATATATATATATATATATATATATATATATATATATATTATATATATATATATTTATATTATATATATATATTATATATATATATATATATATTATATATATAATACAGAGATGGCCTCTCTCAGCTGTACCATTTCCGTGTTTTAAGAGCGGAGGAAGAAAGGAGAGCCGTTTTAATGGAAAAAAAACAAATTTTCACAGAAAATAAAATTAAACCACTGCTGTTCAGAGGTCCAGAGGCTCAGATAAAGGACTTCCGAGCCTAGAAACACTCGGACGTGCCTCCAGGAAAATAAAAAAACGCATTTCGCATTGCCTAGCGCATTCGCGGTCCAAACTCTCTGGGTGTGATTTACAGAGACGCTGAGTAGACACAGACGGGGGTGGAGCTGCATTTTTCGAGCTGAGGTCAATAAGGTGCCTTGTTGAGAATCGCCCGTTTGAGCTGTGTTTTTTTTCTAATGCAGAAAAGGACCGCAAATGCTCAGTTTAGACATTTCGCAACTTTTAGCCATGGGGGAGGGACTAAACAGGGTAGGGGAGCTCACATTAATGTTCAAAAACCTCAGAAAGTGAAAATTTCATGCCATGGGACCTTTAAGAACCAAATACATTTTAGCAACAATATTTCTTTATTAAAACCAGTGCTTGTGCAAAGTTGGGTATCTTTTATATTTTTATTACTATTTAATAATCAAACAGTGAATATGCCAACTGTATCGCAAAAACAACTTTCTTACACTAAAATAAGCAACAAAATTGTAGTGCCGTCACAAAAAACCCCCAAGAAGTACTCTTGCCGATATTGATACAGCAGCCTACGATAACGATACTGTATCACCGTCTTATAAGTAGAGAGCCCACCACATAGCATCTTGAGAACCAGTGTAGGTTGGTATAGTGTACAGTGAAGCGGAAAAGTCAAGCTGAAATTGATTAAGGTGCTTCTATCCACCCACTCTTTGCCCCTTTTCCATTCGTCTGCATTTCTGTGCAGCTCAATGCCGGCTTTGTTTGTTTTGTGGCTTGAACCGTTATGAAAAATGTGTGGCATATGGAAATGATTTATAGAAAATCCCTGGAAACTTGTTTGTTCCAACATAGTGACTGGTTAAATAGGCTGATGCTAAATATAGACTCTGGGTGAATCTCCCAGGACTGAGGCACTGGTCTGTTTTTGCCATTTCAAAGCTAGATTAACATGTAGACATGTTTCATAAAATTTTGTCACTGAGTAAGATATACAGACCTAATATTACAGCACCACACAATAAAGCCATTCATCTCCTAGATAACATTTCCTGAGATAGACTCCAGGCCCTGTACTGACAAATACGGTAGAGTAATTGTATTTTTTTCTGAATGACAGATATTTATTTTTTTATAATATAAATTAACAATAAAACATTACAAGTATTTACATTTTCACCGTTATGTTGGATGATTGATTTCAGACTGATCACTTAAAGCCCTATCTAACTTTTTTTTGCCAAAAAATTTACTAAAATTAAACCACTTTATTTCAGTTTGGTTGTGTGTGTTTGCACTGAAAAAAACAGACAGACATGCATCCTTACTCTGAGTGGGCTTGCATCTCCGCAAACCTGACTCTTATGTGCTCCTCCTGCTTGGTTCCATGTCTATACTCTTCCACAGTACGAGTATAAGACTTGCTCTTTATTATGGTTTTAAGTTTTAACTTTCTATTTCCGTGCAGGTAATGTGCCACCTCCAAGAATTACATACTGTACCTTTAAAAAAAAAATCTTATTGGATGATAAACAACATTCGTTGTTTTTTTTGCTTACATAGGAGGTCATCATTTTGGTGTAATAATAATATTTAAATGGGTTTTTGCAGGGATCCTGGTGGGGGGATCGAGATGGCAGATTTTATAAGACAGGAAACGCCACCTGTGGACTGCAGCTCTAGAAACTCCTACATTGGAATGGACTCAAACCAGCAGGTAAGGGAATGTTAATGAGGTATACAGCAGTGCCTTGCCATAAAGCACAATGTTTTTGGAGTTTGAGTTGGGTGTTCTTGTTTTTATAATGAGCAACTGGCTGCTGCTTTATACCCCTAACCAAAATCCTGGAATAGCACTGGTCTATAGGTTGCCAAACAGACAATTTCTTTATATAACAGTTTAATGCGAATGTACTGAAATAGGGGTTTAATAGTCCATTTGAGACCCACTTTCAATTGCCTTAAAGTTTGGGTTTCCTTTACATTTCATTGTTACAAAAATGGTTTCATAGTCTTTTCCAAGTTCAGCATGCTCAGTGGGAGGTTGCTCTCTGCCGTGTTGTGATTGGCACAATGCAGATCCAAATGTTTTTCTTGTTTACAGACGATTGGTCAGCATCTTGGAAACCTCAGTGCACTTAAAGTGGGTTATTTTAAGAGTGGAGGAGCTGCAGTCTTTATGTTACTTTGTATAATTAGTTGTATAACTAATCTTTTAGCCTTTGGGACTCTATACATTATGTATGAACAAAATGTAGCAAACCAAGTACAGTGGTACCTCACCTTACGAATGACCCAACAAACGAAAATTTCAAGTTACGAAACGCCTTCACGGTAAATTTTGGTCTCTAGATACGAAAGAGAATTCAAGTTACGAAACGCGAAATCTCAAAAATTCAAATAATGCGCGCTCAGCCACACACATTATACGCTTTTCTCAGACTGGATTTAAACTTTTCTCACATTTGTCTCTCGTTTAAACACTCAAACTTTCATAGATTTTCAACAAAATTATTAAAAGTGAAGTGTGGGGGGAAGGAGGAGGGGGGAGAAAACTGCGCGCGGACACGTGTGATAGCGCAGCATGACCCGGCGCGGGGCTGCCAGCAGGTCTAGACCAGGACTAAACCAGGACTGGACCAGGACTAAACCTGGACTAAACCTGGACTAAACCAGGACTAAACCAGGACTAAACCAGGACTAAACCAGGACTAAACCAGGACTAGACCAGGACTAGACCAGGACTAGACCAGGACTAGACCAGGACTAGACCAGGACTAGACCAGGACTAGACCAGGTGGATTAAAGCACCGCGCGCGGGGCTATTTCCTGGTTTCGTTTCGAGTCACAGCTGAGGGGAGCAGCGAGGAGGGGACTGCACGCAGTCTGAGCGCATGAACGCATGAACGAGACCCACAAACACATGCAAGAGCCACGGTGGTCTAGACCTGCAGGTCTAGAGGAGGTCTAGAGGAGGCATGGTTTGAGCACGGGTCTCGTTCATGCGCTCAGACTGCGTGCGGTCCAGTTTAAATCCAGTCTGAGAAACCAATCAGGACGCAGAACACAATGTTACACTATAAAAAAAAAACTTGGATCGGGGCCTTGGAACGAATCAGGCTTTTTCCATTGAAATAGCTACTCAACTTACGAATTTTTCACGTTACGAAACCACTTCTGGAACGAATTAATTTCGTAAGGTGAGGTACCACTGTATGTGAAACAACCATGTAACTAACTCTTTTGTTATCTTTTGAGGCTATATGCCAACAAACCATAAAAATGTGTTGTTGTTAAGGGAAAGAACTTGGATGCAGTAGCTCACACATTACAATATTATCAAAGTGCAAAACATACATTTTAATAAAATTCTAAATATTTAAAATAGTAATATAGCAAGATAAGGATTGTGGAAAATAAGGTATACATAGTATACATATACAGATTTGTATAAGTATATTTAATTTTCAGCTTTGCAGTTTTCTAGAAGTCACTAGATTTCAGTTCTGACAGCTTAATTTCCTTTTCCTCTTACGTACTTGCCTTGACTGCAGGTTTGAATTTTTTATGTGAAGTGTAAAACGTATGTGGGAGAGAGTGTCTTCATTAGCATGATGCTCACACTACCGGCTGTCAGCAGATTGCTTCTTTAATATTCAGAGTTATTTAGCAGTGCGATTTGACTGGATAAATTTAACCACCAGAACCCCACGAGGGCCTTTGTATAGAGTGTCCTTGTGCCACTGACTTCTGCTCAACTCCAGGTGAAAAAGTAAAAAGAAGGCACAAACTTTTCAGAGATTTCTATGATGGCAACTGCACTTGAACTGATTTTGTTGTGTTCAGTAATCTCGACATTTAATCCTCTGAGGGAAGTGGGCTGTTTGATTTGATGAAACACTCAAACATAAATGCTTTGACAAGTGTCTCTGTCTAACTTTCAGATTATATCCACTCATGGAAGAGCAACAATCAGCAAAGGTAATTTATTTGCCACTTTTTATGAAGTCACGTCAAGAAATAAAAATAAAAAAAGCACTTTTTTGTACACTATATTTTCTTTTTAGTTTTTTTTTTGCAGTCACATGTTACAGTTACAGTCACCATAATACAAGGTCAACATTATAAAGTGTAATTTAAGTTACAAGGTACAATGCACACTATATGGGTGAAGGGTCTGTCACCTTCTTGTCTCCATTGATATTATTGCTTTGTCTAGAATGTTCCACAGTATATGGCACCAGGCCATGTTACAGGTCAGATCTATGCAGGGCAAGCCTACCTAAATTAAAAAAATGTTTCTCAGTGTACATGTAAATAGATACTCCAATGCTATACAGTGGAATATTCCATGTGAAGCAATAACATCTGGAGACATGAATAATGTGACCCACCAGGAAAGTTGCATAGTGCACCAAATCCGTGACTATAATATGGAAAAAATGTCTATTTTTAAACTCAATCTTATCATAGGCAGTTGTGTTCTGACTCAGCCCTGACCAGAGTTTCTGTGATCATCTTTTTGACAGACACTGCTGAGCTGAGAAATGCAGTTCTGTTGAACCACATGTCATATTTTAGACCAGGGACATCTGAACTTTATGTTGAAGAGAGGTGGCTGTGTTGTGTGAATAATTTAGAGACTGCATTCAGACTTCTCCCAATTAGCTGTCTGCTCTGACAGGAAACACTGAGAATGTAGTGAGAAAGAGCTTTACTGTGGATTACACTTTTAATATTCCTCCAACACCAGCACCTTATTTAAACACAGCATCTTCAAAAAGTCAAGCTGTCAGGCAGTCAGGCTGCTATGAACCCATTTGAAATGTTCCAGAGTTATCTTAAAAGTATTTCTTACACCATACATTATTGCACCCCATACTATTTGATATTGTTAAGCACAAATTTATAACAAACATTAGTCTTCCAGACCAGTCTTCAGGTTCATGCTGTTGCAGCTGTGAGTTTATAGTGAGCAGGCACTTGTTCACAGAGGCACTGGTGATAAAGGCCTAAATAATTGATCAGCTCTGTCATGCCTTTATTGGCTGTTTCAATATTCGCAGGAGATGTGGGAAAGACAGACGACATCAGTCTGACGCTGGTGGAGAGCTGTAGCCATGATCACGGTAAATAAACAGTGTTTATTTCACATAAACATTATTTCTCTGTCTCAAACAGCACTTTACAGTTTTTCCTCCTCTGGCCCTCAGATCTGCTGTCAGACACAAAGATGTACTGCCTTGTTCCAAATGACTCCTTTGCCTCACTGCAGCCCTCCACATCCCTGTGCCCCTCAGAAGTGTCCCGGGACCCCGCGGACCCCTGCTCCTCAGCTCCTTTCCACTTCAGCCTGTCCCACTCATCCTGCGACACAGAGGCTCTTCACCTCTCACAAACTTTCAGGAAAGAGCTCCGATCTCGAGGTTTGCCTCGCACCTCTAGTTCAGCAGGCTCAGCATTTCCTGACCCCTCTCTGCCAGACCTCAGTCTGTACCTGGCCCCGCGGAGGGGCCTGGACCCTGTGTGTGAGCTGGAGGCTGCACGGCCGCACAGGACTGGTCTGTGTGACACAGACAGGCTATACCAGCAAGAGCCTGCCGTGGCCTCCACATCAGGACTAGACTGTTACAGGCACAAAGAGCCCCGCAGAGTGGCCCGCTCGGCCTCCCGAGAGGCAGGTGAGGGTAGCTCAGGGTTGTATCAGGGTGATATGGGGGGCAAACATTTGAGTAGAGGAAAGTCCCATCGAGGAGAGCGCAGCGCGGACAGTCTGAGGAGCCTGAGCACTCGGAGCAGTGGCTCTACCGAGAGTTACTGCAGTGGCACAGATAGAGACACCAACAGCACCGTCAGCAGCTTCCACTCAGAGCAGACCAGCTCCACTCATGTGGAGAGCCTGCTCTCTCTGTCTGGGGATGAACGCGCACGGGAGAGAGCCGACGCCTCTGCCCCAGGAGGAAGGACTTCTAGTCTGGGTAATATTAGCTC
Source organism: Paratrypauchen microcephalus (assembly GCA_036785185.1). Classification (NCBI taxonomy): domain Eukaryota; kingdom Metazoa; phylum Chordata; class Actinopteri; order Gobiiformes; family Gobiidae; genus Paratrypauchen; species Paratrypauchen microcephalus. The sequence goes on from JAVJIX010000010.1 coordinate 4,055,823, forward strand.
ACGGGGCCTCAGCAGAGAGGCCAATAAAAACCCACATGCTAATGAGCTACCAGAGGCCCAGGAGCATGCTGACTCTATCCCATCTCAGGATGAGCCAGGGGTCAGGACCAGCGCGGACGGCTCCACTGCTGGGGCTGACCAGAAACACAGCAAAGACAAAACTCAACCAAAGTCAAGCAATGTTCAGAGAACTTCCTCTCTGTCTGCGGGTCGGAGTGGGCGTAGACGGACAGGTAAAAAGAGGGCGAGCAGTTTTGACGCTAGTCGCCACAGAGACTACATGTCGATACGGGGCGTTGCCAAACCCTGCAGCACTGTGTTCACTGGAGCTGGAGAGGAGGACTCCAGTGACCACAGCGAGCTGAGCTGTGCCTCCAGTCGCCGCTCACACCATCTGAGCACAGACAGCTCCTCCAGCAACACGTCCCACTCCTGCCACTCCCCCGAGGGGCGTTATCGAGCCCTCAAAACCAAGCAAAGCGTGGCGCGGGGCCCGTCCAAAGGGAAGGCGGCTGCAGGATCAGAGGTGAATGCTAAGAGACGCACCTCGAGGCGCACCGTCAGCACGGGCAGTGCCAAAACTCACGCCCGAGTGCTGAGTTTGGACAGTGGGACAGCTGCCTGCCTTAACGACCCCACACGCCTTGCTCCAGCTGGGCCCCGCCCCCTTACCACCTCTAAGTCTGACTTGGAAGCCAAAGAAGGAGAGGTATTGGACGTGGCCTCTCTGTTGGGACGCGCCTCTCAGCTGGAGTCTGTGACGCGCTCCAGGAACAGTCTGCCAAACCAGAGCCTCACGGAGCCCCAGGACGCTGCATCTGCTTCTCTGAGGGGTATGTACCACACACTGTCCTACAACCATGGGCTCTGCTGCTCTGTTGTGATGTTCAGGTGATGCACAGCAGTCACATTAGTGGTTATAATATGCTTAACAGTTTACATGGTTTATGAGTGAGTGTAGCTGACTCGATTGTGGTCTTTCGTGGTCATAGCAGTTTAGCTGATGGCTAAGAGGCTGCTGTATTTGGGGTAACCTTGGTGTAACTATGGAGTGTTAACATGGAGTGACAGGCCTAACCCAGTGTGTTGCGTATGTGACTGTTAGCATCATGGACACTGTGTGCTTTGTGCTGAGGTTAGACAAGCAGCTGCTCTCTTATTAGAGTTGTAGTACATCCATAGCACACATTCTTCAAGTCTATAGCCAGGATTTCCTCTGTATTCCTCACGTTGACCTACTTATTCATGCATCATCAGGGTAATACCGGTGCATGATGGTACTCACCTCTCTGGATTTTAATACTACATGTTGGCTTTTTAATAAATAAAAAATATTTGGTTTGGAATATGCACTTTGAGTTGTGTATTGTGCCAGTTTTAAATGTTTTTTTTTTATCTTGCTCCTTGGTAACCCCAAACGAGTAAGGTGCAACGATTTCATGGGGAGATTATTTACAGAATTCAGAGACAAATTTTCTTTTTTAATAACCCAGTATTTCACCAAATTTAAGTTCTGAACTTGACTCACTTTGTTTTGTTTCTGTTGAGTAAATTATTATTATTTTTTTTTTTCTGGTGTGTTCCTGTCTAACCACCGGCTAATATTGCTGACAAATAACCGCAAAGGACATTAACTCATGGGCTGCTTGGTGAAAGCAATAAACCCTGTAACCCAAGGATATTTTATATAATTAAAAATGCAATAATAATTTGATTTATTGAGAGACATTCATAATATATGTTTGAAGTTTTATTTATGAAAAATAATTGTATCTGCAAAGTCAAGATGAACTTTCTTTATATTATCCTGGACTAATTTCAACAAGTATTGTATTTTGCAAAGCTGATTTGAGTGATAATGGTGTGCAAATGTTAAATCATGTTTGTCATCTTAAGGTGCACTTCGTAACTTGTCTGGTGGAAGTTTCTCCAACTGCTTGTTTCCATGGAGATGTCTTTGTCTAGATTTTCTACAGCCCTGCATTAAACGTACATTTCCAAAGGAACAAGCAAATCATGCCAGGCCAAGTTACAGGTCAGATCTATGGCGAGGCAATTATGCTGACAATGAAATGCATGCTTTTATGGCATTTTTAAGCAATAAAATGGATGGATACATTTTATGGTATACTGTGGAACATTCCAGGCAAAGCAGTAACATCTCTATGGAGACATTCAGTTGGTGGATCCTCTATTTGAATGCTTTCTTTTAAAACTTGGTAAAACTAAACTGAAAATTTGAACATACCTCCTTCTGACATATACACGGTTATGAAGCATTGAATGACCCTATTAGCCACACACTGACTTTGTCCGTGTGTCTGTCACTGCACCAGCCCAGGGCAGCGAGGAGACAGTGGTATTTCGTCGTGAACGTAGCACGTTTCGTCGGCAGGCTGTCCGAAGGCGTCACAATGCGGGCAGTAACCCCACGCCCCCCTCTTCTCTGATTGGATCCCCTCTCAGGTAAACCCTGCATGGAGCCTGGGATGCCTGGTGTGAGCATGTTGCCAGATGGACAACTACCACCTTTATTTTCCTTTAAACCTTATCTTTATCTCTTTTATCGGTGTGGTCCAGTTTGAGACTTTGCTCATGCATGCTGGGGCTTTGTGGAGCTTAATCTGCTCCAGATCTTATTTCCTCCATTTTCTCAGTATTCACCCCTTTTTCATCTTCATCTTAAGATTTTCTTTTAAACAGTGGTTGACTAATTTTCTGGCCTTCTCTTGCATGGTTTGCTGACAGATGTTTTTTTTTTTTTTTTTAATAACATTTGCACCAAATATGTAAATGAAATGTCAATTCCAGATGATCCTTCTCATTTTAGCAGCACAATATAAACATGTTTTCCACAATGAAAAAGACAAGAAATATTTCTAAAGCTGAATATGGTCCAGCATCAATGTTAACTAGAGTCCAAATACAAGAATTCTACTAGCACTCTCCTCTCTATAAAAATACATAAAGTTTCAAAGTTTAAATTACTAAACCTACACTGCACCCTCTGAGGTCTGATGGTCGTCTCTGGCCAAGACTCACTGAAGTTTCTGATCATGGTCTTAACCAACAAATTCTGAGCCCAACAAAAACAAGTGAGCGGCCAGCCAGCGCTCAGTATCCCCTAAAATACAACACAGCTCCGTGATCCCTCATCATTCCTTCTTTCACTCCCTCATTTCAGATAGTGTTGGACTTTATCTGTATCAGTGATATTCATAGACACTATACACAGCTACACTATATATACCATGTAATTTATGAATGAATGCTTTTAATATTCTTAATACTTTAAATGTTTTAACAAGACCCCCCAAAGCATGTAAAACAAATTCATACTGTATGTACAGTATATGTGTCTATTTGAATAATTCCCTACTATTTTCTTTGTAATGTATTTTCAAACGACCCCATATAGATGAAAGTAACAAAATGCATACATTGTTATCAGAACATGCAGAGATTTATTTATGCCGGACAGTGAAATTAATTGGCACTTGGCAGTGACATGAAACCAAGCTGCTCTATTAGATGTAAAAACCCCTGTAAAATCATGGATGGATAAATTCATCTTCTTTGGTTGGACATGCAGCAATCACTAAACCTAAACAAACGAAGAGTGAAAATGCATAAATTAAAAGGACTGTCAACCATAAACACACTTTACATTAGAACAGTTCCATGTCTCTAGCCGTATGTCATTGTCTCATATCATCACACTATCTTTCCCACGATCCTTTTCACATGTACCCCCTGCATACCTGCTCTTCCCTTATGGCCCCTGATGGATCCACTTTCCTCTCACCTCCTCCCTCTCCCTCTCTCAGTCTCCAGGAGGCTCTGAGCCTTCAGGCCCAGCCCCTCTGCTCCTCCCAGGCCAAAAGCCAGCCCTCCAGGACCTCCTCCCAGGTGACTGTGCTGAGCGCAAGCACCTCCCTGCTGGCCAGGAACGGGAGCACACAACTGGAGGGGTCCCAGGACAAGGCCTCCACCGTGGGTGCCACCAGCCTGCAGGATGACTTTGGTACTTTGGACTTCCATATTCCCATTGATTTAAGCTTATTTGGCTGCACTCTGATTCTGCTTATATCTCTGACTGAGCACTGGGCAGCTATATCTATTTTGTTTAGCTATAATTTTGATTCAGTTGCGACATACAGTATTGTGCAACCCTAATCCAGAAATTCCTTTATAATATAGATGTTTGTTGATTTATCTTATATCTCATGTAGAGGTATTGCGTTGTGTCACTGGTTGTATGGTTCAGTTTTTTGCTTTCTATTACACTTTTAAATAATCTTTTGCAGTTCTCTACCAAGTCATAAGCACAAATTTAATCAGCGTATTTTAGGTTGCTACATTGTCGTCCTTGTCCCAGTACAGAGTTAGCTGGAGTTGGTGGCTTGAGTATTACGTAGTGCTGTGGTATTATTCATGGATGGTGATTTCTGTTCGGTCACTTTTTCATGCTCCACTTCTCTCTGTGTCTGCGATATTGTGTCTGTGGCCAATACTTGTGACTGACAGGGCCAGAGCCTCATCTCCTGGGGCTTTCTCATACAGCATTATGTACAAGAGATTATCAATGATTGCCTGACTGGTTCTTCCTTGTCTCTTGTGAAAATGTGTCTAAATGAATTAGTAGAAGAAGGCATAAATCTTACTGAGACTCTGTTGAGTGCCTGTATAGTTTTCTGTCATATGATAGATTGTGATGCTCGAAATTCTTGGAAGAATTTGCTTTCCTTCGAACTAGAAGAATGGCCCGCTGCAAGATGTGTTAATTTTGCTTCCATGTTTTCTTTTTGACCTTTTTGAAGACTTAAAATATTACAATGAAACATTTGGTGACTGTGTGATACATAACACACAAAGAAAATACTCTTTTCTTTGTTATAATAATTATCAACTTTCAAGTTTCTAAATTAAACTGCATTAGGGCTAAAAAAGTGAATCGATTTAAATTGAAATAATTGTCATCTAATTTGGTAGTAATTGAATAATGGACTATACTGACTCCAAAACTTTCACTTTCAAAATCTGAACAATCAAAAAAATTTCCTGATTTATTTGAAAAAAATAATCATCAGTTTCCCTTAAAGGTCCAGTGTGTAGGATTCGTGGCGCATAGGTGGATGGTGGCTATTGCAATTCCTGTTCTAGCTACGGCAGACCTCGAGGGTCACCCGGGCGTACCCATGCACGAACCGCGCGCCGCTACTGTATAAATAAAACGCAGTCCCGTTCACGGGTTTTTTTTTTCTTTCTGCATGAGAGCACACATTCCCGATCGTGTACCATGACAATCTACACATCAAATGAAACCTTACAGTCTCATCTTTTTGACTATGCAATTCATTTCCCGGCACAACAATCACTTCCCGAGCACATGGGGCTTTTATACGGAAAAGCACAAAACGAGGTTTGTTACTTTGCTTACCTTTTGAAGGCTCTGGACAGGTCAAACTCTGTATTTCACCATAAGCTTGGCCTCAATCTGTCCGTAAGGATCCAGCGAATAAAATCCAGTAAAACAATTTAGTCCAAAACACGTGTTAGATCCATTACGACGTGTGATCCGGCAACATGCTTGCCGTTGTTTATCCAAACGCGTACTATCTCAAGCCTTTGCTGAAGGCGAAGGCGGAGCCCAAATGTCCTTCTGCGGCTCTCGTAATCAAAATGGCTGCCTCTATATGGGGAAGATCCCCCTTTTATGCAGGTATATCTAAGTCCAATAGAATACTTTGATGAAATCAAAGATGGAAGTGAAAAGGCTTGGAAAACACTGTATTTTTGAATGGGTATCTTCAGTTTCGGTAATTAACGGGTAAAAATCTTACACACTGTCCCTTTAACAGCTTTGGTAATGGTTTCTAGTTTTTTAAGGTCCTATATTACACAAAATGGACTTGTGTGAGGTGTAAGCCATGGTACCTCCTCAAAAACATACCTAGAGTTGGATTTTGTTTCATTCACACGTTTGACTAATCCTTTATTATTAATCAGTTTACATCTCCAAAGCTCAAAATGATCTGTTCCACCTTGTGATGTCATGTAGTGGTAGTTTTCAAGTTAATAGCTAACTTTTACCTTTAGTTAAGTCAGTGCTTCTCAATTATTTTCTGTGACGCCCCCCCTAGGAAGAAGAAAAAATGTTATGCCCCCCTCCCTGCGCGCGACTATAAATAGTATTATTTGTCTACAAAAATGTGATTAGTACACCTCTGCATAACATTGTATCCTTTTATTAACATTAAAAACAAAAAAGAAAGAAACTTCCAACAAAGACTGCACTCTGCACTGACTTTTTGCACTGAGGACTCAAATATTGACGTGTTTTTAACGCAGCTTTGTGCACATTTGTTTACGTTTTACAGAAACGATACATAAAACTACATTGCATAAACTAAAAGCGCTTAAAAAAAAAAACGCTCTCTCCTTGTGCCGCTGATGTGTCCGCTTCTGTCGGACTAAAGAACACGACTCGGTGGAGTGTTTTTCTGTAACAGAGGATGTTCTGCTGATGGTGAATCTGTTCTGTATCACGTATTTAAGGTTGCCGACCCCTGCCCCAGAGGGACAATGAAAGCGCCACTGCCAACTATTATTGCTGATGTGCAATTACACTTAGTTCTAGTACAGTACGGCAAAAAAGCATGTTTCTCAGGGTCACACGCGCCCCCCCTGGCATCACACCGCGCCCCCCCAGGGGGCCCGCCCCACTATTTGAAAAGCACTGAGTTAAGTAGAGATTGGGATTTCCAAATCTGAAATTATCCAAATGATTCTAGTGAAGGTGTATGGAGTTCAAAAACACAATGGAGCACTTCTTGTATTACCATATGACATCACAAGGTGGAACAGAGTGTTTTAAGTTTGATAGAAGAACACAGCCTTAATATACAGGGTTTGCGTTAATGAAAACAACTCCAGATATGTTTGTGATGAGGAAACAACATTATAACATAGATCAGAAAATAGCTTAATATGGGGCCTTTAAGAAAACTGTAGATTTTAGTAGATTTTTGTTGTAGTAGTATTGTTTTGTATTTAAAGTAGTAGTATTTCATACAGTATTCATAATATTGTAAACTACTCAAACTGCTTTTAACACCATCAAATAATTTCTGTCTCTTAATACAATATTGAATGAAGAATGTTCCCATTGGCTTTTGGTTTGTCATGTTTTGTTTGCTCTTGCTTATTTATCTAGTGCCAGCAACCCAGTTCTGCACAACTTTCCTGTCATTTTTCCCAACACACGAAGTGGCCTTTTAGTATTAAAAACAAGAAGCCCTAAACGTCTAGAGCAATCAGGGCTTCATTAGTTTTAAATGGGAATGGCGTTGCCGTGGATACGTTTATTACTTTTCCTGTTCCTCTCATCAGTCGCTGTGATCCAGGTGCTAGGAGAATGACATTTTCAGCCACAAGAGGAAACACTGGGCAGTTTTATTTGAAAGCCACAGTCTGTCGAGTTAAGACAAAATTGGCTCTTGAAGTTTTTGGAGCTTGTTTTTTCTGTTTAGTCTTATTGACCGCTCCAAATAACCACTCAAAATAAGATCTGCCTGCAGTTTGAATGGAGCCAATGATGTTTGGCTGATGTTTGGATAATAAAGTAAATCAATATCATAAAAGGCAATAATGGCAACTCGATGACCTTGCAGATTCATGTATCAGTTGCTAACTTGCTGAAATGTATTTATTTTATTTTAAGTTAAACGGACAGTGTGTAAGATTTTTACCCGTTAATTACCGAAATTGAAGATACCCATTCAAAAATACAGTGTTTTCTAAGCCTTTTCACTTCCATCATGAAATCAAAGTATTCTTTTGGACTTAGATATAATCACATAAAAGGGGGATTGACCCCATATAGAGGCAGCCATTTTGAATACGAGAGCCGCAGAAGGACATTTGGGCTCCGCCTTCGGCAAGGCTCGTGGTTTTGGGTAAACAACACAAGCATGTTGCCGGATCACACGTCGTAATGGATCTAACACGTGTTTTGGACTAAATTGTTTTACTGGATTTTATTCGCTGGATCCTTACGGACAGATTGAGACCAAGTTTAGGGTGAAATACAGAGTTTGACCTGTCCAGAGCCTTCAAAGGTAAGCTAAGTAACAAACCTCGTTTTGTGCGTTTCCGTATAAAAGCCCCATGTGCTCGGGGAATGATTGTTGTGCCGGGAAATGAATTGCATAGTCAAAAAGAGGAGACTGTAAGGTTTCATTTGATGTGTAGATTGTCATGGTACACGATCGGGAATGTGTGTTTTCATGCGAAAAGAAAAAAAAAAAAACAGTGAACGGGACCGTGTTTTATTTATACCGTAGTTGTCGGCGAGGGCTCGCACAGCGCCGGGTGCGCTTCACGCGTTCGTGCGCGGGTACGCGAGCTGTCCACGTTACGGCGCGCCCGGGTGACCCTCGAGGTCTGCCGTAGGTAAAACAGGAAGTGCAATAGCCACTATCCACCTATGCACCACGAATCCTACACACTGTACCTTTAAGGAAGGTCTCAATGATTAGACCACTACGCTGCTTGGTTATCACTGCCGCTTTCATAGGAGCAGATCAGAGCCCACATCAGGTACTTCCGCCCACATTGGGCACGCACACGAGGCCGTCTTCTCCGCCCTACAACCACAACAGCGTATTCTTCCGCCGTGCGCCGTTCGCGTTTGTTTATGTCGCTTACCACGCTAAACTGCGTGAGACGGAATGACGCGTAATTTTTTTTTAAAAAATGAGGCGCGTTCGTAACCACGAAACGTCGTAAGTCGAGACCGTCGTAACCCGAGGACCCCCTGTATAGCCATATTTGAATCTTTACCAAATGTGATCAACTTCTTGAAGGTGTGCTGGACAACTTTTCTGGTGGAGGGTCCGCTAGTTGTTTGTCTCCATGGACATTGGTTTTCCTGGAATGTTCCATGGTATGACATTAAACATATCCTTCTAGTGTTGATTAATTACAGATTTATATTGTTAAAAAATATAAAAATACTTCTGCGAATGGGGTGAGATCTGAATTGTAATGTAGCATAGTGCCGTGAGCTGCTTGTCGTCCTTGTGATAGATAGGTTTAATCTATACTATGGAACATTCTAAACAAAGCAAAAACATTTCCATGGAGACAAGTAGGTGGCAGACCATACACTAGAAATGTGGACAGTGCACCTTAAATGCTCAAATGGCTGAAAAATATTCATGTATTTGTATTTTTTAATCTAAACTGCAGTGTTTAATTAATGTCAGATCTGTAAAATGGACATTGGTCACTGTCGGCATAAGCTAAAGTTGTTTAATTTGGTGCATTTTATTTATTTTTGCGTGCTTTTATTTTGTAGGAAAGATCACTCCATCTTTGTATGAAGCTGGTGGCTGTGACATGTCTTTGGTAAACTTTGAACCTGCAACTAGAAGAGCATCAAATAATGTATGGTGAGTAAACCTCTTAATGTATATGGCTTTGAAAGTAATGTTGAGTAGTGATTTTTACTTTAATGGGTTACCACTATGGAAAGATGATTATTTAATGGATTTAATGGATTTCCTAGTATTGGTAAGAGAACAATTTACATTTAAGTACAGAAAAACAGACCATGTTTTTATAGCTTAAAAACAGGCTAATTTAACTGCTGTAATAATAAGAAACATCTATTCACACCAAAATTATAAGAGACATTTAGGAACTAGTTTTTGCCTGTTTATTTTTCAGTTAGAGGAAATTAATCATATGATTCAATAATTTCAAATAAAAAGAAATGGCTGTTCTGTTGTATGTCTTGCAGGGACACAGACTCCCACCTCTCCAGTTCTACCTCAGTTCGCTTTTATCCTCATGACCTGGTGAGTACCAGAATACATGCCTTAACTGGGATCTGTGCTATTTTGCATGTAGATTCACAGTTTTGATCATAGATAGTGAATAAGTAGTAACGTACGTAGTAATATGTAATTAGTTAAAAAACTTTCTTTTTGCTACATTGTCTTTTTGGCCACTTGACTTTCTGCCCTCTGAATTCTTTTAATGTTTACAATCTGGAGTCTAGAAAATCTCAAATGTGTGATTTTATTATTTGCTTCAACCTTGATAATGTTTTTTCTTTGAGCTTCCAGATGGTAGAGAGTGGGAGGAGAGGCCCTTATCTGGTTAAAATGCTGATATTAGATTCTTACACATTTTTACATTTAACTCTTGTTTACTTGTCTTGTGTGAAATCAAACCTTAGGCAATTATTTACAGTTCTGATTTAAAACACATTTCATCATAAAACAATCCAAAAAATAAATTTTAAAATCAGAAATTCTTTATTGATATTTGTTACTATCTGAAATGGCCCTTTTCTCATGTTTATTTTCAGCTATCTCACCACATTATGTATTATCAGAAAGATTCAATTGTGTTTTATAAGAGGACAATGTACCAAAGGGCCGAGATAATAGTACCAGATTCTAGTTTAGGAAGCTAATTTCCATCTGCAGTCATTAGGAAAAGGGAGGAGGGGAAGGCGGACACAGTGTATACAATTGATACGTTGCAGTCACTCTGGGGGTGTTCTACATGTATCTCTAATGGTGGATAGGAGTTACCGTGGTGATAGAATGCCAGCATTAGCAAACACAGGGAAAAAAGTCTTAATTTAGTCTGAACATTCAAGAAAAAATACAAAATGAATTTCAACAGCACGTTTTGAGGAGCCTGTGATTAATACGACTGTTCATGGTGTGCATTGGTGCATGGCACACAAATCAACTCACCTGCTGTAGTTTCAGCTAAGTCAGTTCTTTATGGTCTGATTATGTTAAAATAAAGCACAGATCAAAGTCTAACAAAGCCTCAGACAGAGCAGAACCGATAGTTAGGATCACACCCCCAGGTAATTAGGACATTAGCTGCAAAATATCAATACACATACGATCCATAACATACTATACATTCCACCAGTCATTCACATGTATCCCACATTACATTTTTTACCGCATATCTCCCTTTACCCTGTCCCTGTGACAGATCCGTCTGAACCGCCTGTTGACCATGGACCCGGAGCTGCTGGAGCAGCAAGACGGAGACTTGAGCCCGGAGCTAAAGGACGCTCCTCGGGGTCAGGGTGACGCCTCCTCCTCGGCGGCAGCAAAGGCCAGACAGTATTACAGACTGTGGCTGCTGCCCTACCTGTGGGTCGGCCTTCACTTTGATCGGCTCACTCTGCTCGCTCTGTTTGATAGGTACTGCATTCACTTGTTTAGATGGATGCATGGATAGATGAATAGCTAAATACTTTATTGAAAAGCGGAAGAAAATGGATGGATGGATGGGCTCCGAAGGAAATTCAATTCAGTTTTCGGCAACAACAATTAAACATAATAATAATAATAATAATAATAATAATAATAATAATAATAATAATAATAATAATAATAATAATAATACAGCAGTAATTCATCATTTATAACAATGCATTGTACAGATATATGGCATGTGGAACGAATGACTTTCAAGGTCTGTCTTTTTCATTTATTTATTTAACTTACTTATTTACTGCTCTAAAATATATGATATTTTATATTTTAAAAAAAATACATACACCAGACACAAAGGATTGGCACAAAGCATTCATTGGCTGTCAACATTCAGTATGTAGCAGTTAAAAATAACTGCAAGGATTATCTCTGCATCTCTTCATATAAAAGCTTTAATTTGCTATCATATTTTCAGTGCCTTTACCAAGTTTACCTGCTTACCTTTGCTAGAATTAAAACTTAAATTGCATATGTGACTAATTCATTGTTGACAATTCACAATGGTGAATATCTTATATCTTATGTGACTACTATATCACTATACACTGTAGGATTTTACCCGATATCTTTATCTTCTTAAAAAAAAAGTTAAAAATAAAAAGAAACCTGTTAAAAAAAATAGTGGCTTGAAATTCAACTTAGGGTAACTAAAATACAAAACCTAAATTACTTGGCTAAACATACTACATCCTCTCCTTTATATTGAACTCCCTGTTAACATTGGCCCTGTGTTGTGTTACAGGAATAGGGAGGTATTAGAAAACATTTTGGCTGTGGTTCTGGCCGTCTTCGTGGCCTTTCTGGGCTCAGTGCTGCTCGTCAACGGCTTCTTCACCGACATCTGGGTCTTTCAGTTCTGCCTTGTCATTGCAAGCTGCCAATACTCACTGTTGAAGGTAAGATGAATAATGTATAGGGATGGAGAACGAAGTATCCTGATTTAACATGCTTAAAACTGTGTCTGTACCTCAAAATTGCATAGAAATACTGCAAGGATGGAAATGTGTCAATTCTTTAACCTTATTTGAACCAACATATTTGAATCACATAAAATGAATTGTGTTGCAAATTAAAGGTACATTGCGTAAAATTTTTAATGGAGGGTCCGCCACTTGCTGATCTCCATGGAAATGTTATTGCTTTGTCTTGAATGTTCCAGATTCAAGATTCAAGATTCAAGATTGTTTATTTGTCATATGCAGGATCAACACAAGGTCAACAATGCAATGAAATGCTTAGGATCAGAAGAACCGTTGACTCGCTAAGATAGTCAAGAAGTACTAATAACATGCAATAATAGTACATGGTAAAAAAAAGTGTTGCAAAGTGCAGGGGAAGAAGTAAACAATATAATAAACAATATAATAAACAATATAATAAAATATGTAATAAAATAAAAAAGCAAGGTACAAGGTACAAGGTGCAGGTAGGATTAAATCACGCAGGTAGGATTAAATCACAGCATAGATTAAACCTATACTGTATATCACAAGGAAGATGAGCAGGTTACAGCACTTTTTTACATTGCAATTCAGATCTGTGGAACTGGGCTTTGTAGATAAGGTAAGGTTGTAAGATTTTAGGTTAGATTAGAAATGATCCAAATGATTCTAGTGAAGGTGTATGGAGTTATCTTAGATTAAATTTAGATTAGGGTTTAAATCAGGGTCCTCCAATAATTTTAAAAACGGCAATCTAAAATATGCTTCTACAAATAATTACTGGTCATTTTGAGATTGCATTGGAACCAATTTATGTGTTTTCCAGAGTGTTCAACCAGACTCCTCTTCACCTCGTCATGTAAGTAGTAGTATCTTTTGCTTTATAGCTGTATTTATATTCACTAAACATGTTATTCACACAGCTAGAAAAAAACTCATCTTACTTCTATCTTCATCCGGTCTTTTGGCCCTTTCAGACTATAAAACGTTTCCTTCTTTCATCATGTGTTGTGTTGTCCTGCCTCCGTTGCGTCAGTGGCCTCCCCTGAAACTGCGTTTTTTATTAATGCTGTTCCACTCTGCTGCAGGCACAAGCTTTAAATAACCCGGGCCAGAGTCAAGACCACAGCTTTGCTCTTTGTCACTATATCCTCATCTCTCCTTGTTCTGTATTTGTGTTCTTCACCTCATATTACCTCCATGAAAACACCTTCTTTGTCCTGACATTAGTGACACCAACTGTAAATCATGCCTGCTTAGTCTAATGGTTTGTGAACTCTCTATGGGGCGAAAGCAGCACAAAGACCTTTCTCTGCAGACAAGCTGTATTTCAATTTTTTTTATGTCAAGCACTGTATTTAATATATAAAGAAAAAAAAAATTATGAATCACTTTTTTTATATACATAAATAGCATACAGTATACAGTACCAAAATGGCTCTCGATGGGTTTTGGTCTGTACATCTTGCCATCATCTTGCCATCAAGCTGTATCTTGTACATCTTGCTTGGGATTTTTCTATTATAAAGAAGAATGAAATTGTTATATATTATTGGAGCCCAAATGTGACCCACCGTGGCCAAATAGGACACATATAACCCCAGGCGCATTTTCAGTTATTCACAGATTCTGAAAGTATAGATTCTAAGCTTTCCATTGATGTCTTACACATGAAAATCTGACCATATTTGAAGAAGTTGTCGCTATTTGAAAGCAGGCATAGCAGATTTTCGAAAGCCCTGAAAAAAGCTCGTAAAGTTTGCTCTCTTCAGCCCTCCTTGCCTAATTTGCATGACATTAAGCTAAACCCTCCCCCATCATGACTATCACTGTGGTGTGGTGTTAATGTCCAGGCAGGTCAGAATCATTCAATGATTTAATAATACACGGGATAATATGTTAAGTCAAAGTTTACTACAAAAACAGAAATATGATCATAATTTTGACTCATCCCATGTTGCAGTGTTTTCAGCGTATCTCCACATGTAAACGCGTATCGTGTGTTTCGGAGCTAAATCACACTCACGAGCTCCGGAGAAATGGACGTGTCCCGAACCTGTCCCGAAGGTCTCCCGAACGTGTCATGTGTCCAAGTAGAAGTTAAAAGTCCATTTTCATGTCCTTTAGTGTCCTGCAGTGCTGCTTACATATGCAGGAGCTCTTCACAGCTGATTGGCGAACAAGTAAAACCCCCTCAGCGCTCCTCACAACGGGATTGGCGGGCGCGTGAGCTTGGCAAAATATGTTGATTTTTACACGCCCCGTTTCTTTCCGCAAAAACAAGCCCATTTTAAATTAAAATATGTATGTTTTTAACTTCACTAATGCTGTTATCTGAAACATGGAAAGGCTTCTTCATGATCTCAACTAGCACATTCTGCAAAAAAACGAAAATCACAAATTTTGAAAAAAAAATACAAAAATCGCATTTTCTTGGAATCTGTAATGCTGACATGAGGGCTCAAAGTCCGTGGTGCGTCATAAATGTTTCTCCTTTGTGTAGGATATGGCTATAGAGCATACCTGATCTTGAATACCTTGCATACATTGAAAAACATATTCTTAAAGTTTGCATATTATACAAAATTGTCTCTTGTGTGCTTTAAGCCATGTTAGAATGGCCACCTTACCACCTTATAAAAACATCTAGAGTTGGGCCTTGTTTCATTCACACGTTTGTGTAATCCTTTATCTGTCTGCATCATCAAAGCTCAAAATACATTTAATTCAGTAGAGATTGGCAGTTCCAGGGCTGAAATCATCCAAATGATTCTAGTAAAGGTGTATGGAGTTTAAAAACACATGACATCACGAGGTGGTTTCAGTTTGAAGTACGCAGCCTAAATATGCAGGGTTGGTGTATTGAACATGTGTGAATGAAACAAAACACAACTTCAGGTATGTTTTTGATGAGAAACTTTATAACATAAATACAAAAAATTAGTAATATACTCCATTTAAAGTTACTCCATTAATTCCCAACTTTTATTTATATACTAGTAAAAATGCAATATACTATGCTATGTGCTATGCTTTGGCCTATATAGGCTCTAACCAGTCTCCTCTCCCCTCAGGGCCATAACCGTATCATTGCGTATAGTCGGCCGGTCTACTTCTGCCTCTGCTGTGGCCTCATTTGGCTGCTGGATTATGGCAGCACCAGAACCACCTCCTCGCGCTTCACTCTGTACGGCGTGGCTCTCACCAGCTCCCTCATCCTGGGATCGGCACGGGACCTCGTCATTGGTGCGTACATCCACCCCCCAAGGCCTGTAAGATTAATCTGAGTTGTCTGCATTGGGACTAGCTAGCAATTACTGGGTCAGAGCAAAAATAATGACAATTTATTCCAATATAAATTATTTGAATTAGCTCATTCATTTGGTGCAAGGAAAACCATGAATACAACTTCTACTAATAATGCTTCTGCTGCCACTACCAAAACTACTGCAACTGTTGCAACTACTGCTATTACTGCTACTACTAATGCTACTGCTACTGATGCTACTACCACTACCACCACTACTACTACTACTACTACTACTACTACTACTACTACTACTACTACCTACCACTATTTATTTTTTAATTTTATTTTATATTTGTTTGTTTATTTCATTCATAAAGTATAAAAAGACATCAACAGTGTGATAACAATACAAAAAAATGAATGAAAGGGAGCAGAAAGAAGCTGCACTTCTGCTGCTATTACTGCTGTTACTACTACTACTACTACTACTACTACTACTACTACTACTACTACTACTACTACTACTACTACTACTACTACTACTACTACTACTACTACTATTACTACTACTATTACTACTACTACTACTACTACTACTACTACTACTACTACTGATACTACTGATACTACTTCTATTGATACTACGTTTACTACTAGTGGTACTACTGGTACTACTACTACTAGTACTACTACCACTACTACCACTACTACTACCACTACTACCACAACCCTATGGGCCACAGCCAACAGGGCATATTCCTACAAAAACGTGTGTCCTAGAATTTCAAACTTAACCCTGTTCCAAAAATAAACTGCAGCAGTATCACCTAAAGTCATAGAGAGGACAGCCTGTTTCTCACTGGTCATGAAATTCACCTACAAATTAAATATTCGTTGGTGAATTATTAGTTTCTTTCCTTTAGACCTGAAAACGTGGATTGAGCTTTTCTGGCTGGGGACTTTTCACACATTTACTGAGCCAAAACGCATCACTATTTAATACCGTCATTTTTGGCATATAAAGCCGAGGAACAAATAAAATGGTGCAGCTGTGATTTTAAGTCAATCATTGCTCTTCATTTTGGACTTCTTATAATGTGCTACCTTGTAAGGTATGCTACTACAATAGTTAAATGTCCATAATAATGACAAGTACGTAAGTATGATTAATTATGTAAAAGTCTAGATCTAGGTGGTAGTAAACCTTTCTGTCTTCATGGAGACCAAACCAGACCAAGTTTCTGGTCAAAACGACTACTACTACTACAACAACTACTATTACTGCTGCTACTGCTACTACAAGTACACTATATTGCCAAATGTATTCACTCACCCATCCAAATAATCAAAATCAGGTGTTCCACTCCCCTCCATGGCCACAAGTGAATAAAATGAAGCACCTGGGCCTGCAGACTGTGAAAGAATGGGTCAGTCTCAGGAGCTCAGTGAATTCCAGCATGGTAATGTGATAGGATGTCACCTGTGCAACAAGTCCAGTTGTGAAATTTATCGCTCCTAAATATTCCACAGTCAACTGTCAGTGGTATTATAACTAAGTTGAAGTGATTGGGAACGACTGGGGTAACTCAACCACGAAGTGGTAGGCCACGTAAACTGACAGGGTATGGTCAACAGATGATGAGGCGCATAGTGCACAGAAGGCGCCAACTTTCAAGGTCAATCACTACAAACCCCCAAACTTCATGTGGCCTTCAGATTAGCTCAAAAACGGTGCGTAGAGAGTTTAATGGAATGGGTTTCCATGACCGAGCAGCGGCATCCAAGACATACATCACCAAGTGTAATGCAAAGCGTCGGATGCAGTGGTGTAAAGCACACTGCCACTGGACTCTAGAGCAGTGGAGACACATTCTCTGGAGTGATGAATTGCACTTCTCCATCTTGCAATCTGATGGACGAGTCTGAAGAGAACAGTACTTGTTTGACTGCATTGTGCCAAGTGTAAAGTTTGGTGGAGGGGGATTTTGGTGTGGGGTTGTTTTTCAGCAGCTGGGATTTGGCCTCTTAGTTCCAGTGAAAGGAACTCTGAATGCTTCAGCATACCAAGATATTTTGGACAATTCCATGCTCCCAATTTTGTGGGAACAGTTTGGAGATGGCCCCTTCAACATGATTGTGCACCAGTGCACCAACAATGTCCATAAAGACATGGATGAGAGAGTTTGGTGTGGATGAACTTGACTGGCCTGCACAGAGTCCTGACCTGAACCCGACAGAACACCTTTAGGATGAATTAGAGCGGAGACTGAGAGCCAGGCCTTCTCGTCCAGCATCAGTGTGTAACCTCACAAATGTGCTTCTGGAAGATTGGTCAAAAATTCCCATAAACACACTCCTAAACCTTGTGAACAGCCTTCCCAGAAAAGTTGAAGCTGTTATAGATGTAAAGGGTGGACCGATATCATATTAAGCCCTATGGGATGTCACTTAAGTTCATGTGCCAGTCAAGGCAGGTGAGCGAATACTTTTGGCAATATAGTCTATATATAAATTGATTTGATGATAAATTATGTAAAAACATATATGTCTAAAACTGTGGCATTACCAACAAAATAAAGATCCTGAGTAGAAGTTCCTCCATTGATGTCATGATGTTGAAATGATAAAATAAGTGTGTATAAATAAGGCTTATGGCTCTAAGAATCCCTCCTTTTTGTGTCCACAGTTTTCACTTTGTGTTTTCCCATCATCTTCTTTGTCGGGCTGCTGCCACAGGTCAACACGTTTGTCATGTATTTGTTTGAGCAGCTGGACATCCATGTGTTCGGGGGCAATGGTGAGTCACGCAACATGGAACTGTGCAGTGGCATGGGCAGGACTGAACCAAGGACTTGACTGGGAATAAACCAGGTCTAAACTAATGTCTAGATCAGATCTGGATAAAGAATAAATTAAAACTTAACTAGGACCAAACCAGAACTAGACCAAACTAAGGACTTAACTGGGACCAGAGTTAAACTTGGACTAAACCAGGACAAAACTAATGATTAGATCAGGACTTTAAAGGAGCCAAACAAGAACCAATCCAGGACTAAACCAGAACTAGACCAACCTTAACCCCATTAACCACTCTGACGTGGACAAACTTTGCTTAACCAGCAACAGATTTAAAAAGGACTGGGACTAAACCAGAACCAATCCAGGACTATTGAACTTAACAACACTAAACTTGGACTAAATCTACAATAAACCATACTGGCTTGGACATAGTGGCCAAACCAAGACTGAAGAAGGACTAAACCATGATTTAAAGTGCCCATATTACGCTTTTTCTGAACTGTTGTGTTTTGTTTCATTCACACATGTTTAACACACAAATCCTGCATATTTAGGCTGAGTTCTTCTCTCAAACAGAAAACACTCATGTGGCAATACAGGAAGACCTCCACTATGTTTTTAAACTCCATACACCTTCACTAGAATCATTTGGATAATTTCAGCCCTGCAGTATCCCATCTCTAAAGAACAATAGGTAAAAGATATCTACCATTTCATGATATCACAAGGTGGAACAGAACATTTTGAGATGTAGAGAGACCAATAATAAAAGGTTACTCAAACATGTGTGAATGAAACAAATCACAAATTCAGGCATGTTTTTGATTAGGTAACAACATTAAAAGATGACTTGAAGCTCACAGAAGTCAATTTAGTGTAATATAGGACCTAAAAGACTAATTCAGGATTAAACCACATGAACAGCATTGATCTGGCTACATACATATTTATTTATTTATTGTCCCCCTCCCCATACATAGTCCCCATACCATAGTGCTGATTAGCATTCAGTTAGTGCATAGCGTGTCCAATGTCTGAGTGCTGACTTTGTGTTTGTGTCACTGCAGCCTCCACCAGCCTCCTGTCTGCTCTCTACAGCATCCTGCGCAGCGTCATCACTGTGGCTCTGCTTTACGGCTTCTGCTACGGAGCGCTCAAGGTGAGACCAAGGAGAGACCAGGATACTTATGGAAAGCTGTGCCAGAAAGTAGATGAATCCAAGTTTATTCATGCCATGGAAAACTAATGTATGAGATGAGTTTAGGTGCAGCATACCAAATACTGCTTGGAGAACTGTATGTGACACTGCACCAGAAATGTTCCATAATACACCTTTTAAATGACAGTTATTTGAAATGGTGTCCTAGCTAGTAAATTGATCTAAAACAGATAAATCTATGTATGTATGCATATTATTTTGTGTACTGATATAGACAACACCATAGTCCAATGTGTTATCCCTGCCAAAACAATCATATTTCTTATAATGAGGTGACAGTAGACAGTGGTTTGCCCACCAATCTGAAGGTTGGCAGCTCGAATCCTGCTCTCGACGTAAATATAATTGGTAGAGCAGTCAGAGCCCATGCAGACCCACAGGTTGGCTAGTGTTATTCCAGCTCCCACAGATGAATGCTGTTTTTGTGTCTTTGGGCAAGACACTTAACTCACCTTGCTCCCAGTGTCTGTGTACACTAGTGTATGAATATGTGTGTGAATGGGTGAATGATTCCTTGATACAAAGCTTTTTAAGTGCCTTGAAGGTAGAAAGGCGCTATATAAAAATGTGACCAAATGTGATCAATGATGTTTGTTTATTTTGTACCACTTAAAGGAAAAGTAACGTTTATTTACAATTTGAGCCTTATTTCGGTAATAAAACAAGTTGTTTTACTCACCCATAGCACTTTGGTGTCATATGGAGTACTTCCAGAGATGTTTTAGATTTGCGGTTAGCCTAGCGCAACTTCTAGCCATAGCTCGGGACATATAATATATTCCCCAAGCATGTAATATGCCCCGTGCGGGCTCCAAATAGCACAAACCTTAGCACTTTTCAAATCATAGAAGCCCGATGTCTTAGTCTACAATTTCGTTTGAAGCAAAAGTGGCCTGTAATCCGAGATTTATCCATAGTTTACAGCTTTGCGTTTCATGTTTGGGTCCCGGGAGCTGAGAGCACAGTCCGCACATGCGCACTGGCCTCCTCATCTACTCGAAACTATGGCTAAATCTCGGATTACAGGCCACTTTTGCTTCAAACTAAATCGTAGACTAAGACATCGGGCTTCTATGATTTGAAAAGTGCTAAAGTTTGTGTTATTTGGAGACCGCAAAGTAATGTCCCGAGCACTCAAGGTAACGGATACGCTACAACATAACTTCTACGAAACTGCTCAAAATGACACCAAACTGCTATGGGTGAGTAAAACTACTTGTTTTATTGCCGAAAGAAGGCTCAGATTGTAAAAAAACGTTACTTTTCCTTTAATCCCATTTAATTTTAAAAGGGCCTGTCTTAAATCCTACTTAAAATTAACTCTTTTCTTTTACATGCTAATATACTTTCTTATTGATTGTGTAGGAGACCTGGGAGCCTCACCACATCCCTGTATTGTTCTCTGTTTTCTGTGGCCTCTTGGTGGCAGTGTCATACCATTTGAGTCGACAGAGCAGTGACCCTTCTGTCCTCATGTGAGTCCGCAATAATTAATTTGTGCCCGGCCGTGGCAAAACCAGTCCCGGAGGTGTTTTGAGATATTCACAGATTCTGAAAGTGATGCCTTACACATGGAAATCTGAGAACATTTTAAGAATTTGTGGCCATTTAAAAACGGCACATTCTGAAAACCATGAGTTGAGAAAAGCCGCGTTAAAGATCTGCTTGTGGAGCAGAGAGGAACTCATTTGCATGACATTAAGCTAAGCCCTCCCCCATCACTGACATCACTGTGGTGTGGTGTTTCAGGGAATGTCAGAATTAGAAGGTACTTTGTTAAAATGGAAACGTTTTTATAACAAAAAGGCCATATAATCATTCAATCATGCAATAATACACAGGATAATATGTTAAGTCAAAGTCACCTGTATTGTCAATACAAAATAGTATAGGACACTATCAATCAATCAAATATTTATAAGGCGCTTTTCATACAAAATTGTAGCACAAAGCGCCTTTGTGCTACACACACACACACACACTGGACACACACACACACACACCTTAGTCCTGTTTTAGTCCTGGTTTAGTCCATTTTAGTCCTGGTTTAGTCCCATTTTAGTGCAGTTTTAGTCCCGTTTTAGTCCTGTTTTAGTCCTAGCAGAAATAGGCTAGGCTGCTGTGAGAAGCCCCGCGCGGTGCGGTCCTGCACACCGGTTAAAGTTTACTGCTGACGACAGTGGCCATCATGAAATATGATCGCCACACGAAAGCTGAATTAGTATTTAAACGTCCTAAAGTCTATAAAGTAAATGTGTTTCTGCAAACATCATCAAGTACACTTACTTGCCTCGTTTATCCGATTATTCTCGTATCCACGGTCATGAGCTTCGGAGAAACGGACGTGTCCCAAACGTGTCCCGTGTCCGGAGGAGAGACTCCTTCCTTCTTATGTAGCATTTTCAGATAAAGTTACGGATTTTCTCCTTTTTCACTGTCGTTATCCTGTTGAAATGCAGCTACATATTCACGAGGTTCGCTCACAGCTCATAAGCGGAAAAAGTAAACAAAAGAGCGCTAATGTCACATGATTGGTCCGCAGTGACAATATGGTCATTTTTGCACGCCCCGATTCTTTCTGAAAAACAAGCCAATTTCACAGACAAAATGTATGCTTTTAAATGCTGTTATCTGAAACATGGAGTGGCTTCTTCATGATCTCAACTTGCACATTCTGCAAAAAAAACGAAAATCACAAATTTTGAAAAAATACTTCTAACATGATTTTCTTGTGTTCACGAGTCCGAGTGGTGTCTGGTTTTGCCACGGCCGGGCACATATGTGTCCTGTGTCAGGGCTGATCTTTGGAGTTATTATTAGTTACATGCATTTACCTTTGCCCAAATTAATTTCAGATTGCTGCTTCTTTTTGATCTTAAACCTGTTTAAAGTTTTATGTTCTCCTTTGATTTGCAGATCATTGATACAGTCCAAAATTTTACCCAATTTAAAAGACAAGAATCCAGAAGACCCTCTGTCAGAAGTACATGACCCTTTACCGGACAAACTCAGGGCATCAGTGGTGAGTCAATATGGTCAGACCTTTTTCCAGCACTTCTATGTTAAAAATACTAGTTATTTTCACAATTTTTTTACTTAATTTCTGTGCGTACTGGATTAGATTTACAACTGGAAAATACAACTGCATCACTAAGCCTGTTTGTTTGCATTTATCTAAAGTTCTACAAATACATTATGTAACCTCTCCATTATTTTTTTTCATAATATTCTTGTATAATAATTATTTGCCAATATTCTTATTACAATACAATACAATATTCATTTTTTATAATGAACCTTTTTCTCTGTTACAGAATGAGCGTCTCCAGTCAGACCTAATTGTGTGTGTGGTTATTGCTGTTCTTTACTTCGCCATTCATGTCAGCACTGTCTTCATTGCACTACAGGTTTATAACTTATAATAACTTGAATACATAACTCAGAAACACTATACCTTCAAAAATATTAATGTTATTATTCTGTCTCCCACTATAGCCGTTCCTGAGTTATGTCTTGTACGGCCTGTTGGGGGCAGTAGGGCTCTTCACTCATTATCTTCTGCCTCAAGTCCGTAAGCAGCTGCCCTGGTACTGCTTCTCTCACCCTTTACTCAAGACCAAGGAGTATTACCAGTTTGAAGTCAGGGGTGAGTGCTGTACATCACTGTTTAATCACTTTAATCAATTTAGAAAATTCCTTATGCAACCAACATTTTCTCTCAGGCATTAAAGGTTTTTATTATGAAGATACCAATAGTTGAATATGTAATTTCTTAATAGTTTGATCATTAATTTGTTTATAGTTTTCTTCAACATGAATGTTAACATATTGCACATTTTGAAGATATTCTAATTAGGACTAACCCAGATACATACAAGTAATGTTATCCATGCCACAATTTTTGAATCACACTTCATATAATTTCCAGTCCTACAAACAGAAACATGGGTAATTTCAGTTTATAAACAATTTTACTGAAAATAGGGATGGATTTTGTATTTTCAAATGCTTATGTTGCTACTCCTATATTCAAGCTGACAGTGCACTGACAAGTTTTTGCTGCAGGCACTAGACTATTCATAGTTACCACCGAACACTATTAAATATTAACAGTTGGGTATTTTTTCCTGTGCTCAGATGCGGCCCATGTCATGTGGTTTGAGAAGCTTCACGTGTGGCTATTGTTTGTGGAGAAGAATGTACTTTATCCTCTGGTCATTCTAAACGAGCTGAGCGGCAGTGCCAGGGAGCTCGCCAGCCCAAAGAGACTGGACACTGAGTAAGATGTGCACTCAGTTATAATGCATTATAATGGTTTAGACATGGTTAAAATCAAACTTATAGTAACAACATCTGTAATGGATTTAAATGAGTGTAACATAAAGATTAACCTCAAAATACATTATAATGCATTAAGGACTGAACCAGGACCATACCAATGTAACAAGATGGAGTTTTACCCCTATAAATGCATGCTTTAGTCCTGCTTTAAACTGTAAACAGTTTAAACTTTAAACACTGCTTGTGTAATATAGATATAGCGCATATTCCTCTTATTAGAGCTGAGCATGTATAATTGCTATCAGATGTATTATATTGCTGCTGTACTTTCTGTTGCACCAGTAAAATTTCCCCTATTGTAAAAAATCTTTTGTAGAAGAAAGATGATCTTAGGAAATTGCAAAGGCTGCAAATACTGTTTTCTCAATTGTTGATGTCACTGGTCATGTTTCAAAATGTGAGAAACTGAATAACAAAAAAAAAAAACATAATACATAATATTTCTTCTACCTTGTTCAGCAATGCCACTAAAAATACTTCAGTACTACAGTTTTAGATCTAACCAGACCTCCACAGTCTATTGACAGACATTGTTTTGCAGGGTGGGTGCTCTGATGATCACTGTGGCAGGTCTGAAGCTGCTGCGTTCATGCTACAGCAGCCCCACGTATCAGTACATCACCATCCTCTTCACCGTCCTCTTCTTCACCTTCGACTACAAACACCTGTCTGAAACTCTGCTGTTCGACCTCTTCCTCATGTCCATTGTTTTCAGTAAGGTAAGAACTCGCAAGTATTACTACTTAGAGTTGACTACTTAGTTTTGGGAATATTTAATACAGTTTTGCTTTGTTTTGCAGTAGTTTGCAATAGTTCTCTTCCAACCCCATAATACAACATTGACAAAACCACTTCTTTGCTCTGGAAAAAAAGTTTAATTTGAATAAGAAACAGGAAAATTGTATTTGTAAGCAAGAGAGAAGTTCTTCTGTAAATTAATGTTAAAGTACTGTTTTGTTCTGGTTTTGTTGCAGATGTGGGAGCTGTTTTACAAATTGCACTTTGTCTACACGTACATTGCTCCGTGGCAGATCACATGGGGCTCGGCCTTTCACGCCTTTGCCCAACCTTTTGCTGTGCCTCGTATCCTTTCAGTTAGTTTAATTTAATTTAAGTATCACTGATCTTTGTGTGTGTTGGACTTCAGCACACACAAAGATCAAACCCAATAAACATATTTAGTGTTTAGTGGTGTGACAATGTTTTGTGAATAATTAATCAATGGAGCACCAAGTCATTGATGCTAAAAAGTGTGAGCTATGCCTGAGTTACTAATATCTTATGACTATATAATAGCAAAGCAAGTCAATGTTTGCCACAATGAGATTTTTTTTACATTGATAGCATTGTAAAATACTGTGCCTTACCCTGTTAAAACAACAGGGACAACAACATTTCATGGGAATTTCAATCTCCTAAAACTAGAGATTACACTGTTATAGACAAATAATAAACAAAGATGCACGTGTGCTTATCTGCTCAAATGTGATAATGAACTTCTACTACTATGTGCTGATTTACCTGCAATTGATGCCATGTGTCACACTTGTAAAAATAAAACTTTGATATTAATCTTTGACTTTAATTTTTCCTTGATTTAATTTCTGTAGTATTTCTTTTATTTTACATTTGACATTTACTGAGAAGCATTGCTGAACTTACTGACTATGCACAGTTTAGCTCATGCATGTCTTTGTACATATGTGTATAGTTGTAATGATTACATGAAATTCCTTGACCAGTGTTGCCCCAGACTCTGCCATGCTGTTTGTTCAGGCTGTTGTGTCTGCCATCTTCTCCACTCCCCTCAACCCTTTTCTGGGCAGTGCCATCTTCATCACCTCCTATGTTCGCCCAGTTAAGTTCTGGGAGAGGGACTACAAGTAAGTTCAATTCAGTTGACTTTTTTTTTGATTATTGGTAACTATACTGTGTGTAGTTTTGTTGTGCACCAATAAAACATGTCTACCTTCCCTCCACAATTTATGCAAAAAACTGTTTTATTGTTTTATCCGATAAAGCTTCCATGACAAAAATGAAAGAAGGATTGTATTTTTATAACTGTATAATTTTTTGTTTACAGTACTAAGAGGGTGGATCACTCAAACACTAGACTTGCTCACCAGCTGGACAGAAATCCAGGCAAGCACTGATCAGTTTTTATTTTTTATTTTGTGTTTCTTATTTACTTTCTCAAATACAGTAAAACACTGTGTTTCAAACTTAATACACATATACAAATAAAAATAATAATACAAAGTAATATTTTGTTTTATATGATTTGCTGCAACAATCCTATACCTATTGTTGTTATTTGTACTGATAAAGGGCTGCTAAGCCACTGGAACCAAGTAACTGGCACCTAGACCAATATAGTGTAGACCCTTGTTCACAAACATAAATTACATTTTCTCCTTTGCTTTTCATTTCCAGGTTCTGATGACAACAACTTAAACTCTATCTTCTACGAGCACCTGACACGGTCGCTGCAGCACAGTCTGTGTGGGGACCTGCTGCTCGGTCGCTGGGGAAACTTCAGCACTGGAGACTGCTTCATTCTGGCGTCAGACTATCTCAACGCCCTGGTGCACCTCATTGAAATCGGCAATGGACTGGTGACCTTTCAACTCAGAGGCCTGGAGTTCAGAGGTGAAGCACAGACAAGCTAACTGAAATAAGTGGGGCTTTAAGCTTTTGATTTAACAGATTTTCAAACTGAAATCAAAAGTATCTGTTAAGTCTCTGTTACAGGGTTATAGAGACTATTCATGGGCGATGCAAGATTTTGAGGACTTTTTCCTAATCAAAAGATATAATACTTTGTTTTCAAATTGTTATAACTATGGCAAAGGCCCTAGATAGTCATCATTCTGAAATCCTTGGATAAACAAGTAAATGTTTGTTTTAAGGCTGCTACACACTACAGGATTTTTCGGTCTTAAACTATTTTTAAATATGCAACAAAAAGCGCACTTCACAGACACAAGGGGAATCTTATGAGACTTAAAATCTATGATCTCAAAGACTGCAGCGGGATATGACTGTGTACCACAGGCTGTAAAGTTGTGAGCGTGATCGCGTCTGCTGTTCCCAGTCTAGAATCGCTTTGAGATTCTTAAGTGTTCCAAAGATCAGAGCACTGCACTTCTGGTTTAGATACAAAACTGGGTTATTATTATTTGTGAAATGTGGTGCAACACTTCAGATACATGATTTTTAAAGCATAAAAGATTGGTGATAAAGTACACAAGAAGTAGAGTCACTGTTGCTCATCGTTTTTTTCTTTTCGTAAAATTTACCACTTTACAAGAGGTGAGTAATAACGTCTTCTCATTATTTTTGGTATATCCTGAGTTTGTATGTTTGTATGATGTGCCTTTGTGTCCGTCACTCCTCTGCCCCTGATGCTCTGTTTTATCGTAGCGTTGCTGTTGTTTGGTGGTTCTGCTCTGACAGAGGAGCTCAGAGTCACACTGACACCACACACATGAGGAGCGCAGCGACTTCAAAATCGCACACGAGGACACAAAGTCGGGTCACGCCTCCTCAAACTCGGGAAGAAGCAAATCGCTGGCAAAATCGGGCAAATTCTCCTGTAGTGTGTGGTGGCCTTTAGTGTTTTCTGTTTTGCTGAGAACACTTCAAAATTTCCAGTTATCACATTTAATGTTTATGTAATAAAGTTGGTAATCTGTCAAGGCACACTAGTTTTCCCTGGTACACTGTTTGAAAATTAAGGGTCTACGATATAAAAACATATATACACATAATTTACTTTTTACATCTCAAATGTATAATGATCAGTAAAATAATACTTGGAATACTTAACTTTTCTGTTGTAATATTATAAAATCCTCTGTATCTCCTCCACAGGTACATACTGTCAGCAGAGGGAGGTGGAGGCCATCACGGAGGGCGTAGAGGAGGACGAGGGCTGCTGCTGCTGCGAGCCGGGACACCTGCCTCACTTCCTCTCATTTAATGCAGCATTCGGGCAGCGCTGGTTGGCGTGGGAGGTCTTGGTCACGAAGTACGTCCTGGAAGGCTACAGCATCACAGACAACAGTGCTGCTTCAATGCTGCAGGTGTTTGATCTGAGGAGGATTCTCACCACCTACTATGTAAAGGTCAGTGTCATATAGGGCTTTATGAGTACATTCACTGTGGGGAAAATAACTTGACTTGACAAGTAAAGTCTATAAGATTGTGTTCACATATGTCAGATAGGGTTTACACTACAGTCTTGAAATAAAGTAAGTATTATTATTGATGAAAGGGTAAGATTCAAATTGAACACTGGCCATTTTGAGTTTTTACAGACTTTGTAGTATTTTAGTATTCACAAGTAGCTCCTAGTTATTAGTACAGTGATGATGAGCTAGGAAATTGTGTGCAAATCTAAGATAAACAAATCTGTTCTAACAAAGCAAAATATTACTTCCCAAATATGACTATTTTCCTTCCCACTCAGGGCATTATCTACTATGTTGTGGAATCCCCCAAACTGGAGGAGTGGTTGGCCAATGAGACCATGAGAGACGGCCTGAGGGGCTGCACTGAGAGGAACTATGTGGATCTGGACCCAACCTTTAACCCCAACATTGACGAGGACTATGACCACAGACTGGCTGGGATCTCCCGGGACAGCTTTTGTGGGGTCTACCTGGGCTGGATCCAGTACTGCAACTCGCGAAGGACCAAGGTGCAAAAAACACTACAGACATACACTTTTTGAAGTGGAACTGGCTTAGTAATTAGAGTTAGCCAATAAATCCAAAGGTGGTGGGTCAATATCAACTCCAACCAGTGCATACTATGATTGTGCTCTTGGGCAAGACACTTAACACTATGTATGAATGTGGTTTGCGTGTGAGATTGGTGGTAGTTGAAGAGGCTGTTGGGGCAGATTGGCGATCACAACCAACTGTGGTAATGAAGTAACCTTTCATCATGCAGTATGGTCAATGAATGATTAATGCATGAATTAACACAGCAACTTCGAGCATCTGTTGAAGTGATACATAAAACAAATGCATTAATAACTAAACTAGGCTCATAGCAGACTAAATCAAAATTAAATAATAATAAGTTGTACATGTCCTACTCAATCAGGTTTAAAGGAAAAGTAACGACTTTTTTACAATCTGAGTAGTTTTACTCACCCATAGCAGTTTGGTGTCAATTGGAGCAGTATCGCAGAAGTTATGTTGTAGCCGTTCTGTTCTACTAATGATCCCGTATCCGTTAACATGGTGCTCGGTGCATTACATTGCAGTGTCCAAATAACACAAACTTTAGCACTTTTCAAATCACAGAAGATCACTGTGTCAGGGTAGACTTTTAGTGGATTCCAAAATGGCCTGAAACCTGATATCCAGCTATAGTTTCATTTGAAGACGTCATCAGAGAGGACAGTGCACATGCGTGAACTCAGCCGTTTTGTAAACGCCGCTAGTCCGAAAGAAGCTAACACAGCTCTGAACTTTACTTTTCTGTTGCGATATCGGGTTTCAGGCCGTTTTGGAATCTACTTAAAGTCTACCCTGACACAGCGATCTTCTGTGATTTGAAAAGTGCTAAAGTTTGTGTTATCTGGAGACCACAAATCAGTGCCCCGAGCACTCACGCTAACGGATACGGGATCATTAGTAGAACAGAACGGCTACAACATAACTTCTTCAAAATTGCTCCAATTGACACCAAACTGCTATGGGTGAGTAAAACTACTTGTTTTATTGCCGAAAGAAGGCTCAGATTGTAAAAAAAACTTTTCCTTTAAATTGAGATTGCTGAGCCAGGATTATCTCATTCATTTAAATATTTACGCTGTTATATTTTCTGTGTTTTTGCCTCAGCCTTTGGAATGTGAGAAGGACTCTGCTCTGGTCCTGCTGTGCTTCGGTCTGTGTGTCCTGGGACGGAGAGCTCTAGGAACAGCCGCTCATCACATGTCTAGGTTTTTTTTTACTTTTAATAATACTAAATTAACCCCAAATTGATCATAGATTGATTGAGAGTAATTGATTTGATAAATTGCTAAAAAGAAAAATAAATTGTATAGTGCATCCTTAAATAGCTAAAAATCCAACTTGTGATAGCTTATGTATAATCTCTGTGTCATATCTGTATACAGTCTATAATCTGTGTTATGCCCATAAAGAATTCCTTTGCCTTTTATCTTTTATCCATTAAATAAATATTTTAGAAGCCATTAGTTACTAACTTTTTTCTTCCCCCTTGCAGTAACCTGGAGTCCTTCCTGTTTGGACTTCATGCTTTATTTAAGGGAGATTTCCGAATCTCTTCGATCAGAGATGAGTGGATCTTCGCTGACATGGAGCTGCTGCGAAAAGTCGTGGTGCCTGGAATCAGAATGTCCCTCAAACTGCACCAGGTCAGTGTGATGGATAAATGTGCTATGTATAAGCAATGGGATTTGATGGAAATTAATCTGCCTGAACATACAGCTAGAAATCTGTGAACTGAAATTAACTGTGGTGGAGACTAGGAAAAAATACAAAATTGCTGTCCAAAAAGTAAATGCAGTAAAGTTGAGTGAAGTCTTGTGGTTCAGATTGCTGCCATAAATATAATTTTATTGCACAACAGTTTCTTCTTAATGGAGCCAGTGAGACATCTTGTGGTATTTATATATATATATCATATGTCTTAAGTTTTATATTGCGAATTTATGACTGAGATTTATAAACATGTTTTACACTAGGTCCTGATTTGGTCTATCACACTGACCTGGTTTAGTCTTTTTCTACTCCGTAGTCCAAGTTTTCTTCTTGTTTAAATCCCAGTGTAGTCTCAATTATGATGTGAAGTGCAATTGTAAAGTTAGAAACACACTCTTATTTTCATTTCTGTCCTTAACCTTTGTCTTGTTCCCAGGACCATTTCACCTCTCCAGATGAGTACGAGGAGCCAGCGGTCCTGTATGAGGCCATCTCGTCTCATCAGCAGAACCTGGTGATCGCTCACGAGGGAGATCCCGCTTGGAGGAGCGCTGTGTTGTCCAACGCCCAGTCTCTGCTCGCCCTGCGCCACGTCCTTGATGAAGGAACCAATGAGTACAAGATCATCATGTTAAACAGGCGCTACCTCAGCTTCAGGGTCATCAAGGTATGGACAGTTACAGCCATGGATCTATAATAACAACTGTATAAGACACTCCCCCTCGATTAGTGGCCACTCCATAGGTACTGCAGCTCCTGGGAGCTCCGGTCCAAAAAGAATTGTCCCATAGTGCACAATGCATGTTTTGTGAAATCAAACTGTCTGTGGTCGGCTGACAGGGCATTGACAGCTTTCATAAAGGTCAATTTTTGTAGTGATTCATTTGTATTTTTACAATATGAACTTCAAAAAAATGAAAATCAGCACCCTGCCTAAAAGTTGGCTTTGTAAGAGTTAGCCTAGCCCCGCTCTGAGCCTGTGCTAGCTCCGCTCTAGCAGCTAGCGCTCTGATTGGTCAGAACTGCACGTTTCTGACGTCACACGTTTTGCAGCATAAGGTCAGTATTCAGGAAGTAACTCAGAAGTAAAATTCAGACCACTGAAAACAATATGACGCCATCTTGGGTTCACCTTCCAGATTTCATTATAGTTCTATGGTTACAGCTCATGAAGATAAATTGGATTATTTACAAATACATCTGCGGAACTAAACACACACTAAAGTATGCGTTACAAAACTTATGCCAATCAGGGTTACAAAACCTAATCAAAGTTTCAGAGGTGGTCATCTGGCCAGTGTTTTTTAAATCAAGATTTTAAGATTTAAGATCAAATTTAAGATCAAATCAAGACATTTCTGCTGCCATTCAGTTGACATGAATTTAATGTTTTTGGTCTTAAATTGTAAAATTACAACGCAATCTTTGTTTAGCCTAATATATAAATTCCAAATACTCAAAACAGACAACAATTTAAAATCATCAAGAGGTTTAATAATCCATTTCAATACATTTTGTCATTGCAAAAAAAACCCTACACCTGTAAATTATTCTTGTTTTAAATAATTGCCTCTACAGAGAATCATGTCTGTTGTAATTGTGTTTCGTAAATACATATAACCCTCTCTCTGATTGCTGCAGGTGAATAAAGAGTGTGTGCGTGGTCTCTGGGCGGGACAACAACAGGAGCTTGTCTTTCTCCGAAATAGAAACCCTGAACGAGGAAGTATCCAAAACGCCAAACAGGCTCTGAGGAACATGATCAACTCCTCCTGTGACCAGCCCATCGGATACCCCATTTACGTCTCCCCCCTGACCACATCCTACTGCAACTCCCACCCCCAGCTCGGACACATCCTGGGGGGACCCATCAGCATTGCCAACATACGCAACTTTGTGGTCAGCACTTGGCATAGGTTAGTTGCAAGAATAGATGCAAAAAAACTAAAATGGTATGTTGCTTTTAACAACATTCGTAAGACTGGTAAAATATGTGAAATAGTACCTATAGTAATTACGCTAAGAAATTCATAATAACTAACTCGTCTGCTGTCTCATCATCATCTATCTATTCTGTCAAATAAATGCATGAAATAGCAAAACAAATATTGAAAACCTTATATTACATTGCCTGGTGATCTTCTCTGGCCAAATTCAGATTTTATGTCCCTGTTGTGGAAAAAAAATATTTATCTCTTGATGCAAAATATCAATTTTCAAAGCCTGCTGAGTTTTTGAAATCCAGAAAAAGGTTTATTCTTACAGATATGAACATGGCCTAGGCCTGCCCTGGCCAGAGACCAACAGCCTTTCAGTGTTTCCCCCAAGTAACTTCTCCAAGTATCTCCTATTTTCCCAGAATACCAGAGTGTTTATAACAGAATTACAAGGCTACATACATATCAAAGCAGAATGGTTTCATAGACATGGGTTAATGAACTTTTACACTTGAAGACAACAAAGGGCTTCCTGAGGGTGGACACAGTTTACTTTACACATGTTAATGACTGGTCTGGGTCTCAGGAAGAAATCTCATTCATTCATCTTAAATCATAAATCTTAAATCTTTTCTTCACAATATAAATTTCCTTCACAGTCCCAATAAAAAAAAAAAAAAAAATTACACACTTTTGCATTAAGTACATGAGCACATTTTAACCTCTCACTCCTTTCTCGCCTCATCAGGTTACGTAAGGGCTGTGGCGCAGGCTGTAACAGTGGGGGGAACATAGAGGACTCGGATGCGGGGGGCTTGTCCAGTGGGAACGGGACGGCGGGGGACTCTCAGCAGAGCTCAGTGTCTCACAGTGGGATGTCCGGACCCTCACTGCCACTCAGCTACCCTCCACATCCTCTGGGTAAGATACAAGGCTCCTTTATTACCCAATGTAATAAGGTTTAGTTTATGTTCAAACCTCATAGGAAGAAAATGCAGTTTGAGATTTACTGAAAAAAATAAGAAAATAATGTTGAATGAGGGAGGAAAAACAATATGGTTTATTATTAATGCATTGTAAGGAGAAGGAGCGTCTGTATCGATTATTGAAAGCTGAGTATTCTGTATTCTGCTTACTCTGTCCCTTAAGGTTAAGATCTTTTCCAGTTCTTGCAATAAGCGCTACTGAGTTTTGCTTAACACTAGAAGATCAAACAATAATTTCTGTGTACATTTTAATGCATTTTTTTTTTTTATTTGACCACATTAACAAAGATAATGTCTGATGGCATCTTTCTTCAAAATGACAAACTATTATTCCTGTGCTATTAAACAATGATTCTATCTCTTTCTACATAATGTATTAGTCTGTTTACAGTACAGATAACAGTAATCGATAGTTACAATAATTTAGTTGCAGTTGTAATAATTTCTCTGTTTCCAGGCACTAGTCAGAGCGCCCAGTCTGTACAGTCCAGTCTGGTGCGTCACTCTCCGGCCAGAGCCTCTATGGCCTCTCAGTCTTCGTCTTATCGCTATAGCAGCAGCAGACACTCATCTCTGCGCACCTCCACCACCGGCCTGGAGCCCTGCCGACGCTCCTCCACCAGCCAGTTGTCCTTGCGTGCTCTGCCCACCACCCTGCACCTCCGTCTGGGCTCCACCTCTGATCCCTCTGGCCCCTCCTCCTCCCTCTCCAGTCACAGCATCCCACCCTGTAAAAGGACCACGCTGGTGGGGCTCCTGGGGAATGACAGTCTGTGCAGCGCTGTTACAGACCCTTTGAGCCACCATCACCACCACCATCATCATCACCATCCACAGCAACACAACCCGACTGTGGCCACTGTGCGCAGGGATGACATCTCATACAGAGTGCAGGTGAGCACCATAGACCACCTGTAAAACATTGTCTGGTTGCTTTAGTGTGTTTTACGCTTAATATTTAAACATCATTAAGTACAAAGCTGAGTGACAACCTGTTATAGGGCTGTTTTCTTATAAGGTTTTGAACATTCCTTTCAACAGTTGGATTTGCATTTTTTTTTTGTATTTTGAAATCTGAGACTGTATTAAGACAGTGATGAAATATGATATTTAGACACAAATCAAGAAAGCATCAGGCGTATCACTGCATCAATACACCATTATTAGGGGGCCAAGCACCGTAGGTGCTAGGCACCTTATAGTATTATGTACCTGAAGTGTGTATTATTGTGTACCTTGTAATATTAAAAGATTAAAAAAAAAATAGTATTTGCCTAGCGAAGTTGCCTAGCGACGTTGCCTAGCAACCCTTTGATCTTTCCTTTGATGTGTCTGGTCTCCTGATTCTTCTTATTTTATATTCTTCTCAACATGGGAGTCTATGGCAACCCCTAGAACTGTCTGGTAGTTGTGAAATTTTGCATGCACATTCCAGCCAGTCTCCTCATTACCCACCGCGATTTATAGGCCCTCAGCCCCAACCGTCTAGTGCCACCAGCAGGTCAAATTTGCTTACCTGGCCAGCCAAATGATATCTCTCTGTATTTGCTACAGCGCGATACCATTTGGACACCCTCGCTCCACCCTCGCTCCTCCGGTTAAAAACGGACTCCGCGATTCTGATTCGTTCAAAGATGGTGACGTCAGTGCACCCGCCTTTGCCCGCAACATCACTCTTAGGCAGCGGATGTTCCTCCTCAGTTTTGAATCAAGATGGCGCAATCTCTGATTGGTTCACTTAGCTGTCTGTCTACGCGCAACCGCAGCGCATTCTGGACCAAGCGTTACCAGACTCGCCGCTGGTACAGCGATGAGTCATGGATTCTTCCAGGCAACAAATTTGCAGGAATTTTCAGGAATTGCCTAGCAACGCACCTAGCAACTGATCTGTCTTTGATGTGTCTTTGATCTGTTAAACCTTGTTAGACCCTGTTAAACCCTGTTAGACTCTGTTAGACTCTGTTAGACCCTGTCAGACCCTGTTAGACCCTGTCAGATAGACCCTGTCAGATAGATAGAGTCTGACAGGGTCTACCCTGTCAGACTCTGGCTATCTAAACCCCAGCACCTGCAACAAGGTTATTAATAGTTTATGAAAACTGTCAGACTCTGTTAGATCCTGTCAAACCTTGTTAGACCCTGTTAAACCCTCTTTCTGAGTCTGACAGGGTCTAACTACCCTGTTAGACCCTGTCAGACTCTGTTAGACCCTGTTAAACACTGTTAAACCCTGTTAGACCCTGTCAGACCATGTTAAACCCTGTTAGACCCTGTTAAACCCTGTCATACTCTGTCTATCTAAACCCCAGCCAGCACCTGCAACAAGGTTATTATAATTTATGAAAACTGTCAGACTCTGTTAGACCCTGTCAGACTCTGTTAGACCCTGTCAGACCTTGTTAGACCCTGTCAGACTCTGTTAGACCCTGTCAGACCCTGCATGCGGCCTACATGCTGAGGCCTACATGCACCTTCGGTGCTTGGCCCCACATTGCTGCTTGCAGCTGTATTATTTCACAGTGTATTTTGTTGCCCTCAGATTGTGGATGTGAGTCAGGTGCTGGAGAATATTCACCTGTCGAAGAGGAAGGAGCTGCAGTGGCCAGATGAAACCATGAGACTGAGAGCAGGGCGGACCTGCTGGAGGGACTGGAGCCCCCTAGAGGGCATGGAAGGACATGTACGTACAAAAAAATATATTACTAATATCACCAAAACATTGATTGCATTAATGCAGTTATATAATACAAAAATTATGATATCATGATGTCATAAAGTTTTTTGCTTGTCTAAAACATACACTTTGCACTGGGAAATGTCAACAGATTAATAACTTTTTTTTTTTTTAGGTCACAATTACTAATTAATTAGCTTTCATTTAGTACCTGCTTCTTTTGAGAGTTCACACTTTACATGATCACAATCTACATACTACAGAGGCATATTATTGCATATTTCCCACTTCTACCTGGAGTTGTTTATTTTATTCAAGTATTATATCTGTTAACTTCTATTATAAATACAAAAATTACTTTCTAGCTGTTAAAAAAAGCTGCTTTTAATTTCACCTTCATTTTTCAGGTGATTCACCGGTGGGTGCCTTGTAGCCGTGACCCAGCTAACCGCTCCCATATCGACAAGACCATCCTGCTGGTTCAGGTGGATGATAAGCTAGTGCCCATTATAGAGACGGGGGTCATTGAACTGGGGGCCGAGGTTTGAGGCGAGCACATTTCTGCAGGTTTTTGGACCGGGACTTCCCCCCTCTCCCAGGTCCTGATTGCTGAGGGGGACAGGAGCCAGGGAACCGTGCAAAAACAGAGGCAGTACCATTCATTTACCCAGCATCCTTCAGTGCATCCGTCACACTATCTGCCTTGCTTTGCATCTAAATGCTGCATGACAGTCAACAGCTCTAAATTTATTGATGCTACTGGTTTAGTTCTATGCATTTCGAATCATTGATTATTTTAGATTGGCAAATGGGTTGTGTTCTTGTGAGGTCACTACAAGATTGACAAGGAGGGCAGGCATTTTTTTAATGGCAGTTTCAAAGTTCTATTTCTGTTTTTCAGTTTTTGACTTAAATAAAATAAGACGTGAACAGGCAAAAATTATGTGGTTGAATCTACTACAAATGAGTCAATCTTTTTGGCAGTGTTCATGGCTAATATTTCAACAATTACAGGGCCTTATCAACAGAAATAAAACAGGCACAACAGCACAAATTACTGAGGTGATGTATAAATAATATATTATCAGGTTAAATACTGTTATGCTCTGCGTTTTTAAATATTTGTGTATCAGCTTCTGCCCTCCTCCAATTATTAAAATAAGAAAAACCTACAACTGTAAACACAACCGATTTGTCAAACATTAGCTAAGAATGTGTGTTGATTTTCTTACTTGTTTGTCCTTAAAAGTATTTTGCCAAAAAGCCTGTTTTTTTTGTTTATTTTTGTTTTGCCAAAACAGAGACGTGAAGAGGTCCCATTGGGGTCTGAGACTTTACTGAACTGTGGCCAACCTTGTGTTTTTTGTTGTCATTCCCTTTGGATTAATTGAGATTTATTTTGCGCAAAATGAACTTGCACTATGTATTTTTTCCCTTTTATTTACAGTGATGCACTACAATCTTTAATAATATCACATTTATTTATTTCATTGACTCTGAATGGCCATGGTTAACGATGCCTTGGGAATGAAAAATGCAATCAT
This sequence comes from Paratrypauchen microcephalus, assembly GCA_036785185.1. Lineage (NCBI taxonomy): Eukaryota > Metazoa > Chordata > Actinopteri > Gobiiformes > Gobiidae > Paratrypauchen > Paratrypauchen microcephalus. The sequence goes on from JAVJIX010000010.1 coordinate 4,093,293, forward strand.
CTGTCTGTTTTCAGTTTTGTTATGTTTGATAAACTTGAAAATAACTTTTTACTGTATGTCTATCTATATCTATATCTATATATATATATATATATATATTCAAATATATATATATATAATGTCAATGTATAAAAGATTTGTTTTGGATATTTATTACTGTGAAAATAGTATTTACACTTTGTTACATCTTTTTTCTTTTTATGACAAAGGTTAATGTATTATGGACCATAGGTTGAAAACAACTTTTTGAAGGACTGTTTGACTATTTAACTTAATTCTTTTCTATAAGGAATAAAAGTTTGATTTATTGCTTACAACTTTGACTTCTCTCCTTGAGTTTTTGTGCCATATTGTGTTTTTAATATAAGCCATATATGTTTATTTTTGTCCTGCATTGGGAAATGCCAGATTTTTATGTGCTGGGTCTACTCTGCACATAAATTTAAAACAATATAAATCAAATATATGAATTGACAAATTCTTGATTTTTAGCTGAATCACAACCTGTGACAAACCTGTGATTTGCAGGTGATCTTGTTACAAGATGAAGCGATTGATAAGGTAGGGCAAAAAAGTGCAGACTGGCAACTTGTCTTGTGAACATTTTAGTAGGGACAAGGGTATATAAATTGTGCTATAAACAGAAATATTTTTACTTGATACGATTTATGGATCATGATTTTTGAACTAACCAATATATCAAAATTTTTTATTTTATTTTAAAAAGAATATACAGTGGTACCTCACCTTACGAAAGACCCTACATACGAATAATCCAAGTTACGAAACGCCTTCACGTCAAATTTTGGTCTCTAGATACGAAAGAAAATTCAAGTTACGAAACGCGAAATCTCAAAAATTCAATTAATGCGCGCTCAGATGCACGCCCCGAAACGTAAATACACTTTATCAACACACACGGGGTTAGATTCCAGAGGTGGCTCGCGGTGGGAGAGGTCCACGAGGTAGGACAACTTTGTATTTTGCAATTGTTCTACATGTTTTAGGGCTGTAAATGCCTCACCACACACATTCTACGCTTTTCTCAGACTGGAGTTGGGCTTTTCTCGCATTTCTCTCGTTTGAACACTCGAATTTTCATAGATTTTCAATGGAATGTGTTGATAGTGAAGCGTGAGAATAGACACGGCTCAATATAGCGCCGAACGCGCGAGGAGAGCGGAGACACAGGATTACTATCAACAACACATCATCAGTAGGGTAAAACTCAACTGTCTCACGATGGTCTAAACCCAGCTCACGTTCCCTATTAGTGAGTGAACAATCCAACACTTGGTGAATTCTGCTTCACAATGATAGGAAGAGCCGACATCGAAGGATCAAAAAGCGACGTCGACACGGCGCAAGGGCGCGAGTACACCGGGACTGCGGGCGCGGGATGGAGCCGCGGCGCCCGGGCCGTGCCGCCCCCTCGGGGCCGCGGGCCCGCGCGGGCTAGATCGAGGGCCCGATCTAGACCTGGTTTAGTCTTGGTCTAGACCTGGAAGTCACATATTGGCAGAGCCCGCCCCGAGCGAGATCCTGCGGTCTTTCCCGCCGATAGAGCACCTTTCTCGGCCTGTTAGCTCACAGTGTCAGCCCCCCGGCTCTGGAAGTCACATAGAACCAGAGCCGGCCCTAGCCTGGGAATTGCCAGGCCGCTTCCGTTCGTTTCGAACTGGAAGGCGGCCTGGAAACTCGTCCAAGCGAGAGTCCCAGATTTAGGGCCCCAATCAGAGAGCGGGGGAGGAGTGGCAAGACGGTGACGCGTACTACATGACAAACGGAAGCTTGTAGTTTGAACTGACAACTGACATGATTGGCTATGGACTTACGTATACGCTCAATGATAGACATTCATAACGCCCAATAAACGGCCGTTGGCAATCGCTAACCACACCTCCGCTACGGGATTTTTCGAAGCGAGTTTCCAGACCCATATCTCACTTGTGATATGGTCAGGTGTTAACCAGACTAAGCCGGCCCTGCTCTTATTCCCGCTGAAAGAGCGTCTTTCTCGGCCTCTGAGCTCTAGCGCGGAATGTGCAAAGAGCGCGGAGACACGAGCAACGCGCTCCTCCAACGGCACTGCCATGTCCCGGGATAATCCTGGTTTAGTCCAGGTCCAGTCCAGGTTTAGACCTGGTTTAGTTCTGGTCTAGACCTGGTTTATTCCAATCAGGACGCAGAACACAAATGTTACACTATAAAAAAAAAGTTACACTATAAAAAAAACAACAACCTTGGAACGGATCAGGCCTTTTCCATTGAAATGGCTACTCAACTTACGAAAAATTCACGTTACGAAACCACTTCTGGAACGAATTAATTTCGTAAGGTGAGGTACCACTGTATAATAATGTACAAGAAATACAAAATCTATAAGAAAATACCATGTGATGTTTTATTGCTGTTGTTTTTTACGTGAGGGCCCGCCCACCGCGCTTTCTGATTGGCTGATACCGGGGCATTCCAGCGCCCGTTGTCCCTCATAGGGATATAAATTTCCCTATGAGGATGTTCTCGTAGATTTCTCTCCAAATCTACCTCGTCAGCTCTTCATACACAGGTAAAAATTGGTAATTAGTGCTTTATAATCAACACTTGAAACAGGCAGTCCTTCATGGAAAAGTTAAGTTATTATTATTCTGCTATTTATCTTTTGAGAAGTGTTTGTGCTAATGTTAGCTTCCGAAATATCATCGTCATGTGATTGACCAGCAGTCACGCGGCTTGTTTGGGTCGTTAAGTTGGGAACCGTCACTTCCTTTTTGTCCCATTATTGAACAATCTCACTAAATATAGGTTAATTTGTATGTTCAGGGCGCTTGGGTAATAGTAATCAATTGTTTTATCCATAAAGGACAGCCAAAAGTGAGAGGAGATGTTTAAATCGGTCTTCTTCGCCCTGCTCGGTCTGGGGCTGGTCTGTGCCTTCCCTGTCCCGGAGGAAGAGGAGGTAGACGGGGGGAAACACTGGGTGGTGATCGTAGCAGGCTCCAATGGATGGTACAACTACAGACATCAGGTAAATACAACAGTAACATATGGGCAGTAACTTTTGCTTCTGACAGATCAGCTCTAGGCTAATAAGGTTGTTCTTGATTTCAGTGTCATTCATCTCATACTGTTGTTATAACAAATTGAATGAATGAGCACATTCTGTTAAAGATATTAATAAACATGTGTCCAACTAAAGTTTAAATTATTAAAATGTAATTTAAAAATGTAACAGCAAAAGATGGCACACAGAGGACTGGTTGTGTCTTGATTAAAAAGACCCAGGTGTATCTTTAACAATTAGAAGTGACTGAATCTGATCATCATTAAAATGACATTAAATTCACAGGTGTATTTGCTTAATAATTATTATTATATCTGTATTTTCTTATATAGGCTGATGCGTGCCATGCCTACCAGATTGTCCACAAGAACGGTATCCCAGACGAAAATATTATAGTTATGATGTACGATGACTTGGCACAAAATGAAGCGTGAGTCTCACTGGTTATTTTCATCTCATTCTGTCCTTTACAACATTAATTACATGGTTATAAAGCTGGATCTTGGGTATCAGAAATACTTTAGGGCTTGATTGCAAACTTTTAGAATTGCTATACATGACTATCAATTAAAAATTCCCCCTAGTCCTGGACCTAAAAATATTTTGATATTTATAGTAAGCATAAGCTCAAATTCTGTAGTATTTATTTTTACTTAAACAAAAGCATCATTTCTCATTTCAGCTTTTTCCACATGTTCCACAGGTTTGTTTTAATATGCTGACAAAAAAAAAATACATGTTTAGAGGTAGTGCATAATTATGACCTCACTACTTATAAAAACTTGGCATTCATTTCAGGAAAAGTGCTGATCTCTAAAATGCATAATATTCAGGCCAAAGCAAACAGAATATGGACCTTTTGTCATTTATAAGTTCTGAAACTGAATCTTGATGGAACTGTACCATTGCTAACTGCTGCTTTATACATGTGGATGGTTTTGTTTATTTTGTTAATGATCATTAAAATCAGCAAACAAAGCAATAGCGATTGTAAACTAGTAACTTTGAATCCTCAGCGCTCTACTTTTACGCCTGTAGCATGCCAGCACAGCCAAAGCTTATGTCTAATGTTACCGTGGTATGTCTCTGTGTGAAGAGCAGGTCCAATTTGGGTCCAAGAGTCACAAGAAACCCATTTAACTGCTCCACTTTGTATCAGCAGAAATGTTACACACAGGCTCATGCGAACAGAAGTAAAAGGGAAAGTACATCTTGAAACAGGTCAATGTAAAAAAAAAAAAAAAGGTAATTTGAATAAGACTGTTGCCTTCACAATAGTAAGAGGCTCTATGTGGGTGGCTTCTCATTTTATCATGGGTTGTTTTGTATCATTTATATCTTTTATGGTGAAAGAATTAATACAAGTTTACATTAAGTATATGAACTTAAGCTTAAAATACGGCATACTGCATACAGTAAGAGACTAGGGATATTTGATTGTGAGACTTTGCATTAGGGATGTCAACAATTAATCGACTTACGATTAATTGTCGATCAAGACGTTGGTCGATTAAAATGCATTAATTGTAGCTAATCGCTAGAGGAGAGGGCGCTACTCTGGAATGTGAACACGAGATGCGAACCCACTCGCGAGAAGGACCATAGCGTTACATCCGCGGCCGGATCTAGAAGCAGTGCAAAATGTTCTCCTGCGAACCCAATTTTTGCGGCTTGGTTCGCTCCGCGTCCCGCTGTCTGCGTGAACACGTGCGCGGCGCGCTGCATGTGTTCCTCCGCTCCGGGCCACGTAGGAGGCTCCATGTGAAAGCGCAGTGGAAGCAGCCCGCTGTCCGGCCCGTGTGCTGGTGTGTGTGCGTGTGTGTGTGTGTGCGAGTGTGCCTGTGTGTGAGTGAAATGTTTTCCCACGATCAATTCATTTTTTTATCATTTCATATCACGGAGCTTTTACAAAAAACGTCCTCAATTTATTTTCAATAAAGAATGCACATTTGTGTGCTTTTTACTAAGGAATAATTAATTGAGGAATATACAATATAATAATACTATGATATATTTTTGACTCAGTGTTATGTATACTATAGCTTATATTCTTAAAGACCCTATTGAAACACTAAAATTCAGGTGAAAAACGCCGCTTATCAATTAATCTTAAGTCGATCGATAAGGTCAATCAACTTTAGATTAATGAATTAATCGATCATTTGCATCCCTACTTTGCATATTTTTTCATTGCCACTTACATTCAAAAAGGGTTTCAAAGATGTACAGTTTTTCTAAAATGTCAGTCATAATTCGGCATCAGCATTGATAAATGTGTGTATGTTGTTCTGATTTAATGACAATGTCATTGCTAGGGCTAACTGTTTTCTTTGGTCAATCATTCACCTGCAATTAAACAACAGAGTGAAACAATGACTAACCTGATTCATATGCTTTATCTGATGATGTACAGTATTTCTCTATATATATATATATATATATATATATATATATATATATATATATATATATATATATATATATATAATATAAATATATATATATATATATATATATATATATATATATATATATATATATATATATATATATATATATATATATAATGAGTATTCCTCTATCAATAAAATTATTTATTGTGGCTAGATTAAAATAAGTCAATGATCCACAATGACTCACTTGTGTTATTTGCTAAGTTGGTTAAATTTTGTAACCAATAGTCATCTGATTTCTTCTGACTCTTTTTCTTTGTTTTCAAATGAAATCTGGTATTTTATTGCCTCAGCTTTTCACACTTCCTTCTCTGAACCTGTGATGTTTTTGTGCAGTAACCCCACCCCAGGGGAAGTCATCAACAGACCCAATGGCACAGATGTCTACAAGGGAGTGCCCAAAGACTACACTGGAAAGGTAAAAATAGTTAGTAATACTTTAGTAACCACAATTAACAGTAGGTATTTCTGTATAAAAAGTTAGTGGAGTTAACATAGATTTGTGTGTCTGCAGGCTGTGACCCCTCAGAACTTCCTGGCCGTGTTAAAAGGCGACTCTGCAAGTGTCAAAGGAGGATCTGGCAAAGTACTGAAAAGGCAAGTCACACAAGAACAACAATAATTTATTTAAACATGGAACTTGTGATATGACCCACCAATTTGATATTTAAATTTGTTAATTGTCCTTTTTGAATACAATATAACTTTATTGTTCTCCCTAATGCATAATCAAATACAATAGTAATAGTGTGTATGTAATTATAATCAAGATAATTTGAGTTGCACATAACATTTTTGTCCTTTAGCAAAAACCCTCCTCCTTGTCTATTGACAAGAATCTATTAGATTTCAGGTGATTTGTCTTTTTTATTTTGTTTTAACTGTAATTATTTTCCCTTTCCAACCGAAAAAGAGAAAAGTACTGGTTGAATTTTACCACGAAATCTTTGTATGAATGACATTTCCTCTATTCTCCAATGCTCAGGGGCGGTTCTACATTGAATTACTCCCTGGGCGAGACCTCCTCCGAGTGCCGTGATTGGTCAATTCTTGGTAATTCTTGGTAGCAACTCGGGCAGACATTGGTCAAATCGTGGTAGTGTGAGCTCGACTCGCAGCCGGCCGCAGAGAGGAGGGGGTGAATCCTCTCTTCTCTTTCTTTCTCTCTTCCTTTTCCTCTCACGCCAGTGTAGGCGTCAGCAAGTCTCTGCGCTGCGCATTGGCCCGCGTGGAAGGGAATGTATTGCGCGTGCAGAGGGGGCGCCAATTTGCCAATTTCCTACACAGTGATATGATAGATAATTTTTTTTTTTTTTTTTCAAGCGCTCGGCACGGCGCCCCTCACGAAGTTGCACCCTGGGCAATTGCCCCATCGCCCCCCCCCAAGAACCGCCTCTGCCAACGCTCAAATCACTATTGTGACGTAGTCTCATTTCTGTTAAACTGGTTTCATTCATGTCGTAACATTACACTCTTTTTATAGTGGCCCCAAAGACAATGTGTTCGTTTACTTCACTGATCACGGCGCTCCTGGCATCCTGGCCTTTCCCAGTGATGATGTAAGCAGTTTATTTACCCACAATGCACCGAATGCAAATGTCAAAAAAAGTATGAATGTTTAGTCATGTGATTGGAGTCTAAAGGGGAAAGCACAGGTGTTGAAGTGGCCTATTTTGAGACACAAAGTCACCTGAATATCTGGCTGTGTTTGTGTAAAACCCTAGTCAGACTGGTTATAATAACTAGCACAGTGCTTTTCAATCTGTGGTATGCGAGCTCCTTTAGGTGGTACTTGGACAGCTCTTCGGTATGTGGGTTTTCCTAATTTAGAGTTCATTTTTTGTCCTTCTTTGGATAAATTTTTGTTTAGAACTCTAGTCCACTGTTATTCCTAGTTCATCCCTAGATTAGACCTGGAATAGTCCTGATATATTCTTGATTTAGGTCCGGTGGCGATAGAACAACAAGGCTACTGGATAAGGAATTAAAATTAGAAGATATTTTTACACTTTTTAACAAGATAATGGGGTGGACAAGATTGGCATTGTCTTAACTCTTTCAGATGGCATATAAACAATACAGTTGTATGTTAAGTAAAGTTGCTCACTCCTCCTTTTCAACATCCAAAAATGTGCATATATTAGTTAAATTGGTGATTGTAGATATTTTCTTTAATGAACAAAGCTATTTTACTGGATGGTTTTCTTTGTTGGCTACTGTCCTTGAAGCTTCAAGTCTGTTTGCTGCTGGCATCTGTAAACCATGAATATAAATATGAACTCTACCACGTCTGAGTTGTATATCTAATCAAAGTATAGGGCCAAACACTCAAGTACTATTAAATAATCATCATTGTATCCGTATTTTCAAATTATATAAATTTTTTCAGCTTACAGTGCAAGACCTCCAAGCAGCCGTCAAGTACATGCATGACAATAAGATGTACAAAAAGGTAAAGTCCTGTGATTACTACACAAGTCTTAACAAGTCTCTGTGATAAATTATCCCTGAATGATGTTTTTGTAGATGGTGTTTTACATTGAAGCCTGTGAGTCTGGATCAATGATGACAAACCTACCCGATGATATTGACGGTACGTAACAGTTACACAATCATTTTCAGTCAAATGCACTAAAACAAATCATGTCTTTCTGCGTCACAGTGAATCATTAACCTGACAGCAACTTTTAGCTCACTCAGTCAATGTTTCAATGGGTCAGGGGATGTTGATACTTGCTCAATTACTTGCACAATGGTTAATATTTTTGTTTTTGTAGATTCTATACAATTTAAACATGGACAGTGAGATTAACTACAAAGAACTCTTGAAAATGTTTAGGTTTTAATTGTGCAATATGTCACTTTTCTGGTGGAGGGTACACCAACTGCATGTCACCATTCAGATGTTATTGCTTTGCCTCAGATGCTCCAAAGTAAGGCACTGAACTTCTCCATTTGCATAGAGATGAGCAATTAGCGCCACCAGGCCAAGTTACATTTCAGATCTGTGGAGAGGTGACCGCACTCACAATAAGCACGATTGTCTTTAAAAAAATTGAGCTACACATGTAATCAAATACATTAATAACAAAAAATAAAAACATTTCCATCGAGACTAGCAGGTGGCCAGCCACCTTACCAGAAAAGTGACATAGTGTATCTTTAATTATGTTTCTTAAAGATCCCATGACATGGTACTTCTTGATGCTTTTATATGGTGCCTTAATGGTTCCCTAATACTGTAAATGAATCCTTCTTCAAAATCAAGCCTCAGTGCATGAGATATGACTCTGACTGTCTTCATGAGGCTAAATACGTCTCTGAAACGCTTTATTCTAGGCGTTGTTGCTTGAATGCAAATGAGGAGGACAGAGACAGGCCAGTGCAGCGGGTGGGTTGTGGCCAAATACGCCGCTTTTTCCTGGATTAGTGATGCGCTGTCACCCACTTCCGTGTTTTAAGAGCGGAGGAAGATATGAGACGCTTTCCATTAAAAAAAAAACATTTCCACAGAAAATAAAATTAAACCACTGCTGTTTCAGAAGTTCGGAGGCTCGGATAAAGGACATCCGAGCCTTGAAACACTCTCACATGTCTCCAGGCAAATAAAAAAACGCATCTCGCATTTCATAGCTCGTTTGCGGTCCAAACTCTCTGGGCGTGATTTCCAGAGACGGTGGGTAGACATCCAGAGGGGGGTGGAAACCTTTCCGCGAGTGTGACGTCAGAAAGTTCCCTTGTTCAGAATCGCCTGTTTGGGCTGTCTTTTTTTCAAACGCGGAAAAGGATCGCAAATGCTCAGTTTAGACATTTCACAACTTTTAGCCATGGGGGGTGGCTCTAAACAGGGTAGGGGAGCTCACATTAACGTTGAAAAACCTCAGAAAGTGAAAATTTCATGCCATGGGACCTTTAAAAAAAAAAAAAAAAGAGGCAAAAGGCCAAGTTTAAAGTGCTGTCAAAGCATTTTTCCTAGACTACACCTGACCATCACTTATTGGCTTCTTTTATAAGTTCATTCTCTCATGTGATTTCTGCATAAACGGCCATTTTAACCTTTTTATTCTCATGCCTATCCACTAATGCAGCAGACTGAGTGTGGACTTTACCTCATAGTTTCACATTTGTGGTTGGGTTAAGGTTGAGTCTTGTGTACTGTGGCAGATCGCTGTCATGTGCTGCTCCTCATGTGATGTTACAACCACACTGGAAATGGGTTTATTATCTATAGATGGAGAGAGGTTTACACTGTTGATAAACCTGACATTGAACAATACAGGTAGAACAAAAAGTTATGAAAATATACTCACTATTAAGAATAAGAAAGAGATTTTAACATGATCAGATAATATGCAGAATTGGCTGTGTGGCTTAGGAAGTCTGGACCCAAAATCTGATTTGATTGCTAGTTTTCAACTGTAATCCCAAAATGTTACTCCAGCTAATTTTTCACAAAAGAAAGCTGTATGTATTTGATAGAAAATGTTAATTAATGTGTTTGTGATTTGTACAATTTGCCCATGAAAATCTGCACTTCTAACTGTTAAAGTATATATTTTTTTGTTATCTTCATTCTCTGTATAGTGTATGCGACCACTGCAGCCAATGACCACGAGTCGTCCTACGCCTGTTACTATGACGAGAAAAGGGACACATATCTGGGCGACTGGTACAGCGTCAACTGGATGGAGGACTCTGACATGGTGAGTCAACTTTACATTCGGCCTCCTCCTTGAATGGGGAAAACTTGAACATGCCTCAGATGTGCTTATGATCGTCATCTTATAGAAACATTTGAAGCTTTTCATTAGCTTTACAACGTATGTAACCTTTGCTTGCTTTAGAAATAGAAAATGTTTTTTTTCTTGACTTAGTTTATTTTTAGGAAACATTTTATATAAACAGAAGCATACAGTATATATTTCAGTGTACCAAAAAAAGACAAACGCCTCCCTACTTGAATATAACATTTTATATTTGAGTTCAAATAAAGCTCACATTAGTAAGCAAGAAACTGTTCCATCAATTACATTTCTATTACATTTATAGTTTTATCCTTTGCATTGTAGCTTTACATTGTACAATGAGTTTTTACGTAAGTATGTATGTCCTGTATATTAATAAAACATGGGAACAAGGGAATAATGAAATTTGCTCATCTATATATTTGTTTATCTTTTAATTTTTTAGGAAGACTTGACCAAAGAGACATTGCAGAAGCAATTCAAAATTGTAAAGAGCCACACAAACACTAGCCATGTCCAGGAGTACGGCAACAAGGTACCGTAATATATATATATATATATTTTTTAAGCTTACTTAAACTTAATATTATGTTACTAAACCATTAACCTACTTTTGTTCCTCTCTGTTCAGACTCTGTCCCACATGAAGGTAATCAGATTTCAGGGTGGTCCCAAAGTCATGTCTCAGCCCGCCCCTGTCCCTCTACCCCCCATATCCAACCCCGACCTCACCGCCAGCCCTGACGTCCCACTGGCCATCCTCAAGAGGAAGATGATGGCTTCAAACGACATCAGGGAGGCAAAGGGTCTACTCATGGAGATAAACATACACCTCAAGGTAATTTATCATTGTTAAAGTTATAAAGTCTTTAAAAATGTGTGTATACTGTATGTGTATGTCTGTGTCTGTGTGCCCCCCCCACTATCAACTGGAGGATACCCAGCCTAAAACCAAAAGTTGCTAATATGTGCTCTGTCAGCTAATTAGGCAGTTTTAGGCAAGTCTTTAACCACTCTTAAACCATAGTTCTTTGAATTATGACAAAACCAAAGCCTTGTCAAAAGGAAAAGTAGCATATTTACAGTTCTGCTGCAATAAACCAATTCATAAATACATAAATCAATACATTTTATTTTGTACATATACATACTGTTTTGTTATGTATTTTTTTCAGATCAGACAAATTTTGGCAGACAACATGTTCCAGATCGTTCACACTGTGACCGGAGATAAAATCCAAGCTCAAGACATCGTCAATAGCAGGATTCCTCTGACCCAACACGAGTGCTACAAGACTGCACTCTTCCACTACAGGGACCACTGCTTCAACTGGCACAAGACTCAGGTACAGCTACATACTAGAGAATAGGGGTGGGCACTCGGCTATATACTGAAAAACGGATAATACTGCAATTGTTGTCCTGAAGATGCGCTACATTTGAATATCGAGTATGTTGTCTATAAATTAAACCATGAAAAATCACACCTAAAAAGAGCGTATCTAGTGTCAAGTGATATGTCTGCACCAGTGACGGACTGGGACAAAAAAACGGCCCTGGCATTTTGCACCTACAAGCGGCCCCGTACCCGTAGACCGTGGAGGGGGAGGGGGGGATTGAATCACTCGTGACTTTAGTCCACAACCATAACATGCCAGCACAGAACCACGCAGAATAAAATACCAAAACAGTGGGCTACACACACAAAGCACATCAGGTAACAGCGGCAGCCGGCAGCCCCATACATTAAATAACTGTATTAAAATCATGGAAATCAATGCTCAACCCAGCCATAATTTTTTTTTTAAAAAGTGTCTTACCTTCATGCCATTAATAAATGCTCTTCTCCGCAACCCGATTGCTCCCCCCTTGTGTCGTTTAGTGCCTCCTCCTCCATTCATTTTACTAAACTATAATGCTAAGTATCCGACCGTCCGTCTAGCTTCTCTTCTACTTTGACTAACTTGACCACACTACCACAATCTTCACCGTTCTATTTCTCATGAAAGTGATTAAATGTTGTGTTGTACTAACTTCCTCGAAAAGGTTTACTATTGTCTTCTGTACAAAGTGTTTTCCACTTCATATGCGAGCGCTACCAATTCTTGGTAGCAACTAGTGCCGTGATTGGTCAATTCTTGGTAGCATCTCGGATAGACATTGGTCAAATGGTGGTAGCGTGAGCTCGAGTCGCGGCCGGCCGTGGGAAATTTCCCATAAGGCAGTGCTTTACTTCAGGTGTCACAAACAAATACAAAATGCAGATATATTTGTTTTATTTCAAATTGTGCACATTTTTAACATCGTAGGAAGAAATATCCCAGCAAAATAAAATAATGTAAAACCTGAAACACATCATCACGGTGCCACTGTCACTGTAATATATATGTAGTTGTAAGGGGTATAAATACCGAACGGGTCCTTTCAATTACAGCAATAGGGTGGAATTTTTAAGATAATGGAGGCATGTAACGACCCAATACCTAGCGGGTAGGCCGAGGCAATGCAGTTTCGGGGCCGCAGTGGGCATTGTCACTGGTCTGCACCATAATGGTTTTTATGGTCCATTGGCACTTTAGCTCATTCCTGATGCATTTTTGTGCAAGAATTGTGCACAACTACAAAAACATACAAAAATATGATAATATAGTTCATCACATCTTGGAACCTCTTGTATAATCGTGGTACAGAGAAAACAACAGCTCTGATTGTTATTTTTATTAATACAAACTACAATTCTGCAATAGTTGTTTAAACATGAACCTTATATTTTTATATATTTTTTTCATAATTATTAATACCTGTGACATTTTTTTAACCATCAGCAGATATAACAATTATTGTGATATTAATGTTCATCGCAATTATTTTAAACATGATAAACAAAACATTTCAGTCTGGTCCCATGCCTACAACACAAAACACAACAGCCTTTGTGCATGTATTTTTGTGACTTATACATATGATTTAATTTGAGGTTTCATTAAATGTCAAAACTTTCCATGAGAACTTTTCATGAGCGCTGGTAGTTTATGGTTTCTGTTGAAAAAATGAATTTGGTTTCACTCTCATTTTCTACACATGATCTTTGCCAAACCCACTTCATTGTTCAAAATCTACCAAGATATATAATTGGAGTACTACAAATAGACCATGCTGTAGAATTAAGAAAGGGCATGTTCACATTTTCTTATCTGGTCTTAATTTGAGCCAATTTTTGACCTGGTTTAGACCTGGTTTGGTCATGTTCTAGCGGTTAGGTGTCTTGGTCTAGTATAGGTTTAGTTTTGCGATTATGGTTGTCCCTTTTTGATATGGCAAATCTGTCCTAATATGAGCACAGCCTTACATTAAGAAATAAAGATGTACTCTTCTAATTTATATTTCACTCTGCACATTTGCACCAACATTTCTTTGTAGCACAGGAAATCCATGCACCTGTGTATACTCGAGGGGAAGTTTGACTGGTTTCTGTCTATAGCTCTTGCATTGTAACTGTGTGTGATGATTTGTTTTGTCTGATTTCAGTATGAATATGCCCTGAGACACCTGTACGCTCTGGTGAACATGTGCGAGAGGGGGTACGCTGCTCAGAGGTACGGTTTAATAACACTTCCTGTTTATCCCTTTAAATTGTTACGTATTGAAATCATATGGACATGTATGCCAACACAGATTTCAGTTCATCAATAAAATCTATCTGACACATCTACAGACCAAACCTTCTTTTCAAACAAATCACACATCAATATTGTTCCATACTGATACTTTGCAACTGACATCAACATTCCCTGGGGGTGTGAAGCTAACTGAAAGCACTACTCTGTCTAAAGTTAGACTTAATCTGAGCTTTATTTTAACACAGTATGACCAGAAAACGCTGACTTGGTTGGAACTATGGTTAATGCTGTTGGTGAAATGCTGAAAACAAGTCTCTCACACAAAACATGACTGTCTGAAGCTACCTAGCATTAGCCATGGTTTTTCAGTCACTTTCACCCTTTTGATGAAAAATCAAAACGCCTAAACAGGACCACGAATGCTAGTATTGATTTCATTCTCCTGAGAATGCGTTGTTTGAACGCACTCTTTCTTGAGTTTTCAGACAATCTAAACTTTTTGTTGTCTTTGTTTGCTATTATATCACCATGGTAATTGCTGATGTCGGCGCAAAGTACCAATAGATTTTCAGGAGGTTCACCGACAGCGGCAGTAAAACTTATTCCGATTTAATTGAGAGGTCTAGAGTCCTCAGTCAGTAAATGCATGTGAGTTCAAACTGTGATGGAAAAGATGTGACTGTTTTGTTTTAAATGAGTAATACGTTAAATAAATAATATTGAAAGCCATTTTCATTTGCTAAAATTAAATCAAGTAGACATAAAATACATCCAATAAATATAAAGGTAAATACTTAAAGGGACAGTGTGTAAGATTTTTACCTGTTAATTACTGAAATTGAAGATACCCATTCAAAAATACATTGTTTTCCAAGCCTTTTCACTTCCATCATGAAATCAAAGTATTCTTTTGGACTTAGATATAGTCACATAAAAGGGGGATCTTCCCCATATAGAGGCAGCCATTTTGAATACGAGAGCCGCAGAAGGACATTTGGGCTCACCCTTCGCCTCGGCTCCTGCTAACAGCTGCACAGCCGCGCTGTATATGGATCCCCCCTTCCCCCCTCCCCTTCCCCTTCTCTCCTTCGGTCCTCTGCTCCCATATGCAGCCAGGAGCGAAGGACAGAAGGGGAGGGGAGGGGGGAAGGGGGGAGCATGCTGCTGGATCACACATCGTAATGGATATAACACGTATTTTGGACTAAATTGTTTTACTGGATTTTATTCGCTGGATCCTTATGGACAGATTGAGACCAAGTTTATGATGAAATACAGAGTTTGACCTGTGCAAAGCCTTCAAAGGTAAGCTAAGTAAGCTAAGTTTTGTGCTTTTCTGTATAAAAGCCCCATGTGCTCGGGGAGTGATTGTTTTGCAGGGAAATGAATTGCATAGTCAAAAAGAGGAGACTGTAAGGTTTCATTTGATGTGTAGATTGTCATGAATCATGATCGGGATTGTGTGTTTTCATGCGAAAAGAAAAAAAAAAGTGAACGGGGGACCGCGGTTTATGTATACAGCGGTGCGCGGTTCGTGCGCGGGCACGCGAGATTTCGGCGCTACGTCGCGCCCGGGTGACCCTCGAGGTCTGCCATAGCCAAAAGAGGAAGTGGAATAGCTAGTAACCACCTATGCGCCACGAATCCTACACACTGTCCCTTTAATACTTTTTCACATTGCCTTGCCCTAAGTTAAATTAAAATGCTCCTTTTGTCTCTCTTCAGCATTCTGACGGCTATGGACTCTGTGTGCCTCGCTCTCTTCTAAAAGGATCTGTCCCTCTCCTTTACTGGGAAAAGAAAGGACTGCATTTTGCACTGCTGAAACGCCAATCAAAATAAGCCTGTCATTATGAATGCATTCTTATTTGTTGATGTGTGAACTGATTTTTACTTTGATTTTTTTTTTTTTTTTTTTTTTTTACTGGTTTTATGATGAGCAGCACTTTCACTGTGAACCATATGGGTAATTTTTATATTTGCTAATTGTGTTTTTAGATTACTGAAGGGTCATTTGTTGCTCAATGCTTTATGGCCTGGTGTGAATGTTGAAATTGTGATTTGACATGAGGAAATAAAAACTGAATGTTATCTGAACTTCAGGGGACTTGTCATTGGGATAATTCATAAACATTTTCAAGCCAATTATCTGTCTTGTCTTTCATTTAGTCTAATTTGGGGTATTGAGTTGTACACCACAACAATAATTACAGCTACAATCATGTTTTATGACTGCTACCACTGTGGTCACTCCAACTGTACTATTATTACAGCTATTATAACAGCTGCTATTACAATGTTATCACTTAGTTTCACCCACTATGTCCAATTAAAGTTCACACATGCACTGCTAAACATAAACAATTGCTATATTACTTTCCAAAACAAAAATAATCTGTCATTGTTATTTGGGGGATATTGATAAATTGTAATTTTATCGTAATTGTTGAGTACTATTGAAATCCTGAAAGCAGAATGGCATTGTTGTGTTTTACTTTTCTCACATCTGAAGTCTTTAGGACAGTGTGAAAATAAGATAAGATATGCCTTTATTAGTCCCACAGTGGGGAAATTCCAGTGTTGCAACACACAGATCAAGAACACCAGGAAAATGTAGCATGCAGTAAAACAATAAATAATGGCTTAAAATAATTTTAAAATAGACTTAAAAATAAACTCCAGAATAAAGGATATTGTGTTGTATGGACTTCTACCAAGGATTCAGATCTCCATGTTTTTAGTTGAAAACAGTAAAAAAAAATGTGTAAAAATAAATCAAGACAATAATTATTAAAAATATAGCTGCAAGCAGCAATGTGGAGCCAAGCACCGAAGGTTCATGTAGGCCTCAGAATGTAGGCCATATGCAGGGTCTGACAGGGTCTAACAGAGTCTGACAGGGTCTAACATAGTCTGACAGGGTCTAACAGCATCTGACAGGGTCTGTTCTGACAGGGTTAGACCCCGTCAGAACAGACACATCAAAGACAGATCAAAGGTTGCTAGGTGCGTTGCTAGGCAATTGACAAATTCCTGCAACTTTGACCTGCTGGTGCCACTAGACGGTTGGGGCTGGGGGCCTATAAATTGCTGTGGGTAATGAGGAGACTGGCTGGAATGTGCATGCAAAATTTCACAACTTTTTACCAGACGGTTCTAGGGGTTGCCATAGACTCCCATTGAAGAAAGAATATAAAATAATAATAATAAGAATCAGGAGACCAGAACATCAAAGGAAAGATCAAAGGGTTGCTAGGCAATGTCGCTAGGCAATGCAGAGCAAACACTATAGTGTTTGCTCTGCACAAAAAGTCAAAAGACTATAGCAACAACATTAAGTCAAAAGGCTCGCTAAAATCAAAGGACTCATAAGCAACATCTAGAGTCACGAAGTCTACAGCATCACGTCGAAGGTCTAAACATCAAAGTCAGAAAAATCAGTATCAAGTCAGGAGACTTGATTGAAGAAAGAACCAACCTGAACCAGCAGGAAACTCCATCCACGGCTGAAGCAAGCGTTCCCTGGGTCAGGTCTGACAATTCTCTTATCAGTTTTACTAGCCTGCTAGCCACCGGAAATAGAAGTATGTGCCCTAAAGACACATCCAATAACTCCTTTCCCGAGTGTCGGTGAAAGTTGGGAAGAGTTAGAAGCTGTGAGGAGTTCGAGGAATTGTCACAGGCTAAGGATGTATACGGGAAACATGTAGAGGACCAAAGGGATTGCCCAGGGTGCCTAGCACCTTCGGTGCTTTGCCCCTAATAAAGAAGATTGATCCTATATTAATCCTATTTTTTAAGTGTTGAAATTACTGCCATGAGTTGGTTGCATGGTTAATTTGGCGGTCTTAAACTTGAGGAACGTCTGTGGTTTCAGAAGATGCATTATGTGAATGTGTACTGTTGTTTACTACTACTGTTTACTGTTATTGCACTGGAATGACTACTGTTGCACATTTATTTTTTATCTTTACTTTCAATGCACATTCTATTGCACATTACCATTTCACTGCTGTATCTTCCATTGAACATTTTTGATGCACATTGCACATTTTTGGACATGTATAAATAGGTATTTATTTATTCTGTTGCACTGCTTTCAGATTTTAGATTCTAGATCAGACGAGGGCATTTCAAGGCCCAGGGGCCTTGACAAGCTGACTCTGACTGGCCCGCGAAAGGTTGCTTGGAATTTAGACAATAAAACCTACTTTCAAAATTGTACATAATGCAATTGTACTGATGATTATCTGTCGGACGTGCTTCACATCTCCACCTCAAACATGAACCTGACTTTGATGCACTTGTTAAAACTCAACAGAGGCTAGATTTCTCTCACTGATCAAGAAATAAAAAACACTAAATATGCTAACTTTGACTTTTTCTACACAGTTTGGCAGTTGGATAAAACAATTTTGTGACATATCTTGTATTATATTATTTGGCAAGACATTGTGGTGTCTTATTACAAAGTTAAGAAAGTTAAACTCAGAAAGCATTGTGGGGTTAATGTGACTGAAAAAGAGTTACAAATGTTTCATGTTTACCATTGTTTTGAATTATTTTACTGAATAAATTCAGTTTTTGTAAAGCCTCACTCTCTCATTACTTAATAATAACACAGAGCTTACCAGCTTCTGTAAACAATGCCATTTACTGATTTCAACGTAGAAATAATAATAACCAGAGTAGACTTCAAACTTTTGGCCGGGCCCTCCACAATATTTTCTGCTTCTCATTTGGCCCCTGGGGAAAAATAATTGCCCACCCCTGTTCTAGATTTTAGATTTTTGTCTTAGATAGTTTTTTGTTTTGTTTCGTCTTTATATTGTATTTTGTACACTGTCTTTTTGCACTACAGTACTTGGCCAGAGAGAAACAAAATCTCGACTGTATGTTGAACACATATGGCAAGCTGAGTTTGAGCTCTTTGATCTTCTGTATTTGGACAACAGGTGGCAGTAGAGGGTTGCTCTGTGTTTCACCTGTAAACGAAGAGCAGAGGGAGTGTGAGTCATTTTACGTGTTTTGAACCTGCCCTCTGGTCTTTTTCACCTCCTTCATAAAACAAGATCTCTGGAAGAAAACCCATGAAATCTGGACACAAACACCACGCGTTTTATCGCATTGGACATAAACTAGTGAAATAACAGCGAACATTCTCCAGTCTTGTTCTTTTAGCATCCTGATAGCCTTTAGCTGTTAGCTTGTTTGCTAACACCCGAGAACAATTTGTGCTAATATCGGATTATAAGGAAAGACAAGTGTTTTAAAATCTCCTAAAATAACTTTAAACATCTCGATCTTCTCACGATGGGGTCCCGTGCATCGACGTTATTGAGAGAAGAGGAAATAGAAGAAATCAAGAAGGAAACTGGATGTAAGTTCTGTCGATATGTTACAGCTTTGTAATATTGATGGTATTCCTGAATTCAATAATGATACAGTCTATAATGGCTGTCTGTGTGTGTGTGCGTATCTTATTCATGCATAATGCTATATAGCCTAATCAACATTTTATCTGTGTCATTTCCAGTCTCACACAGTCAAATCACTCGCCTGTACAGCCGCTTCACCAGCCTGGACAAAGGAGAAAACGGTACTCTGAGGTAAACTCATTTGATAACACACATACTAAATGTTTTAAATATATGGATCAGTAGGACTGCTATCTGTTAAAAGCAATCACGTAGAATAAGCCATCACATAAAAAAGAAAGCCTGAAATCTAATTGTCCAGTGGCCAGAATTGCCAGATGTCCATTTTTAAGATACACTTTTGGGGATCTGAGATTTTCTCTTTCATGTAAATAATATTAATACCAAAAAGAGGACAATTTAATGTACATAGTGTAATGTTTTGTTGATATCTTGTAATGTCATTATAGGGGATAGTGTTATACTTTTTGTTGTCTTTATTGTCTGAAACTGTAATTGTAATGTATGAATTGCATTACTACTGCAGGATCTTGAGTGATTTATTGGTTATTGGATGCCATACTTGAAGTTGACATTTTGCGCAAGCTTTCATCAATGTTTCCTAAATTAAATCATTTGCCCATTTCATTTACGGTGTCTTTTACCAAAATTACTGTCAGCCTCCAATGACAAAGAAGCCCTTGTATCTGTAACAAAGAGGGACAAGGAAGTATGCTTTCATAATTAACTTTAGTAGTTCTTGTGTCCTTGGTGTTTCCTCCTTTTGGTATTTTAATTTTCCTATTGTATGTTCCAGCTCTTGTACAAAACAATGAAATAACTAAATTAAAATGCTAGACAACTACATTCACAAACCTGTTGACTTGATCTCAAATATAATCACTCCCAAACCAATGTTAATTTCAAACAGTTTCAGTTTACCGGGTGAAAGACTCTAATCCTAGGGGCGTTTGCAATTGTAGTTACTGATTTTTGTAGTTTGCTATTTACCATGTGTGACATTATCCTTTGTCCTCAAATTAACTAATAGATGAAGACTTAGGTAAACATTAAACATTCCTAACTCTTTTTTAAGGGTCAACAAACAAAAACTACCAAAGCTCGTTGAATGTCATTGTTTACACATAACAAACTGCCAGTCTGTCTTGTTGTGGCAGTTTGTACCCTGTTACTTTACTGTCACAACAGTTTCTGCTCCGTTTAGGATCAAGGTGACTTTTTATTATCTCTTTGTTGCCAAAATGTTAGTTTGCATGCCTTTTATACATAATTTGATATTGCACAGAACCCTACTCATACAACCTCTGATTAAGTTCATTCACAGCTTGTGTAATGTTCCTTTGTCATACAAGTTATGCTCCCCTGTTACAAGTAATGGCTAACCTGAGAGAGGCTTTTTGACAAATTGTTACCATTTCCCAGTATTGTACAGTCCTACTTTGAAGTGATTCAACAAGGCTAACATTCTTTATTTACTCCCACAGAGTTGTTCTGATTTGCTATACTTTCCTCAGATTTTATTGTTTATGAATAGTTGTGAAAAATATATGTAAATAGGATAAAGGTCATTTCGAAAATCTGACAACCTGCTGACATTTCTGATCCTGATTCTTCAAATTAATCAACTTAGTAGTAATTGTATATTTTGAACCCTTTTTCTCAAATTAGTTTTAATAACACTGTTTGATATTATGTTTTCAGTCGAGAAGATTTCCAGAGGATTCCTGAGTTGGCCATTAATCCTTTGGGCGACAGAATCATCAATGCCTTCTTCCCCGAGGGGTGGGTTATGTCTGGTATTTGTGCAATGCAGTGGTGCAGATGTGTGATAGAAATATGGTTATAGGTTAATTTATTTCAATTTTGCATTGTGAATTAAGTATGTTTTCTTAAATAATGTTGCTTTTTCTATATTTAAAGAAGCACTATGTAACTTTTGTATCTGTTACTTGCTCTGTCAGAATGGAGATGTCATTGCTTTGGCTGGACTGTTTCTGAGAGTATGATATTATGGGTGTTTTTATTGCTCAAAAATGCCCCGAATAACTGACTTTTTACTGCTAGTGGGCTTGCCTCTCCATAGACCTGACCTGTAATTTGACTAGATGGATTAATTTAGTGCCTTGCTGTGAAACATTCCCAATATCTCCATGGTGACAAGCAGGTGGTGGAGGATTGTTTTTTTTGTTTTTTTTGCCTACTCATTATGGACTTTTCTTATGAGCAATGCAGTGGTTTGACTTATAGCTTTGAGCCATCTACATTAAAGACTAAAGAATTCTATTTTCACACATTTTCTACTTGTTATATATTGGATTTATTGGGTTTAGCTGGACCGTTTTAGTTTCACTTGAAAAAAAACAGGGGAAAAACAGGAAGAACAAGAATCCAAGGACTAGGAGATATTTCAGTGGTGTTGGGTTGCCACCGCCCTCATATATGTAAAACACAAAAAGCAAAATCGGACTGTTTTAATGTGTAAATTGTGGTTTCAGGGAGGACCAGGTAAATTTCCGAGGCTTCATGCGGACATTGGCACATTTCCGACCTATTGAAGACAACGAGAAAAACAAACATGCTGCCACGTCTGAACCTCTAAACAGCAGAACAAACAAACTCCTCTGTAAGTGCTGGTTTTTAATGAGATGGGTCCAATTCATGACCAGTTTTAGTGAAGCAGTGGTTATAGATTGGTAGGTTAAGCAAAGATTTAGTTGTGGTTTAGACCTAGTTTAGTCCTGGTTTAGTTTTATAGCTCTTCTTCCTTAAGGTTTTGTTGTTTCAAGATCATTTTATTCATTCAACATTTTCCAAAAAGTGTGAACTATTAGATAATCCATCTGTTATATATGTAGTTTAGTTGTGGTTATTTTGCATTCCTTTTTGCCGCACATCCTGGTTTAGTTTTCTATTTAGTTCTTCCTTTTGGTTTTTGTCATGATGTCATGATGTCTTATGATCAAGGTCAAGATATTGGTAAATCCTGGATAGTTTTTCTAAGTTATAAGGTGAAAGATGTTTGGGAGTCTCTCTTATGTATTAAACTAATTCAAAATCTATATTAATTCACTCATTTTATTCTACAGTTGCATTCCGGCTGTATGACCTGGATAGGGATGACAAGATTTCCAGGGACGAGCTGCTACAGGTGAGAGTGGGAGGACCAGACCTGATTCATGTAACTTAGATTTCGGCTCATTATTCTACAACAAAAGGCTAAAATAAGCTCCTCTTGAGTTGGTGCTGTTACATCCTTTCCACAGCCACACCCGTCCCACCAACACTCGATGAAACAAAGAGACAGATTAGTGGGGATCGTTTTCAGAGCTTTTTCACTGTAGGGAGTTCCTCCCGGCAGCTAGATATAAGCAGTGTCTAACCAGCACAAGAACCAGAGCTGACGAAGCCTCTCGGATGAGCGGCGAAACGTTTTCAACCAAACAAACTTTGTCCAGTTGACAAATTGAACTTCTCCTTTTATCACGGATTCTACCTGGACGACTGAGGGTCTTTTCACGCAAACACTTGATGAAATAATCCCTGGTCAGTTTATTATGGCTACTAACATTTATTGAACAAGAAGCTATGTTTTATAGCACATACTTTTGTATTTGTTTTGATTTGAAGTACTGATGAAACTGTTTTTGTTTGTTAATGCTGCTACCCACAACACTATTTAAACTATTGTTTAACTTTTCTGGAGGGTGTCCACAACCTGAACTAATCTGTCATGCATTTATTTAAACTGCAGGTGTTTAAGTGCTCAAAAATATATTTAAAACACCCATTCTTACTGTGAGTGAAGGCATCTCTCCACAAGGTCATAAGTTTATGACTATACTATACTATAGTAGTATACTATACTACTACATTCTTGGCAGATCTCCATGGGTGCAATCAGGTGACAGATCCTCCAGCAGACAAAATGTGTTTTAAAGTGCTGCACAATACAGATAAAACATATCAATAGGGATATAAAATAAAGCTCTATTTAATGCCACTAGTCCTCGTTAAGACACATGGTCTCAAAAGAGAATAAACTATACTCTTCAAGCTAGGCATTTGAAATATTATAGTCCACATCTGATAATCTTCCATTTGGTCTATAACTAAAAGAAACTCCCATAGTTTTTTAGTTTAGGAGGAAGGGTATTGCTGAGAGAGGCAATTTAAGTGCCAGAGGGAATGTTACGGGGTGAGTCAAAAGCCAGGGTGCATTGTCCTCTTAAACAGCACTTAATAATAATAATCATAATAATCATAATAATCATAATAATCATAATAATCATAATCATAATAATAATAATATTTTATTATAATAATCATAATAATCATAATCATAATAATAATAATATTTTATTATAATAATAATGATAATAATAATGTGTTTGTATTATTACTAGGGATGCAAATTATCGATTAATTCATTAATTGATAGTTGATTGACCTTATCGATCGATTAACGATTAACTGATAAGCTGCGTTTTTCACCTGAATTTTAGTTTTTCAATAGGGTCTTTAAGAATATAAGCTATAGTAACATAACACTGAGTCATAAATATATCATAGTATTATTATATTGTATATTCCTCAATTAATTATTCCTTAGTAAAAAGCAGACAAATGTATTGATACTGAATAACAAACAGTAATCCCTCGCTCTATCGCGGTTCGTGGATTTTTTTTATTTTTATTATTTTTTTTTATAGTGTAACATTGTGTTCTGTCCTGATTGGCTAAGAGACTAGACCAGGACTAAATGTGGACTGGACTGGACCTGGACTGGACCTGGACTGGACCTGGACTCGACCGGGTATGGAACTGGACTGAACCAGGATTGGGCCGCTGCGTGCCGCTGCTGGTTTCGTGCGGCTGGTTTGTGGCTCGGGGCCCGGGCCGCAGGCCAGCCGTGCGAAGCATTCCTGGGCGCCGCGGTTCGTTCTCGCCTCGCGCGTACACCCGGGGCTGCTAAGCAGTGCCGTTGGCGCCTGCGGCCAGCTGTGAGTCCAGCGCAGCGCGGTGCGCGGTTGCCTTGTTTCGTGACCACGCGGGTGCGCGTGTCCGCGATTAGCGATTAATTACAATTAATGCATTTTGTTCGACTAACGTCTTAATCGACAATTAATCGTTAATCGATTAATTGTTGACATCCCTAATTATTACATGAATAAATAAAAACAATGTAAATACAATTTTAATTATAAATCTTTTTGTAGGTATGTTTTTTACATAGCTTTTTCCTCTCTGACTGCTAATGTTTATTTTGACCCACTGTGCAAAAAAAGCTTGGGCACCCCTGATCTAAAGAGTTTAATTCAACTTTCAGTTATATTTCTTTATATCTCCATTGTAATTCAGAACCTGTTGAATACAGGAAATAAAAATAGTCCAAAAGAAAGTTCCATATCATCCTGCTTAATTTGCTTTTTGGCAAAAGATTTGGCAAAAGACAGAGATTTTCTTTTAAATGCGATAGATAACCAATAAGATGTAGTCCATTATTATGCTCTAAGCTTTCTACTTCACTTTCCCATAACTGTAGTACTTACAACTTGAGACATCTCTATTATGTAATCTGAATTTCAAAGTACTCTTTCAAGATGACGAAACTTTGCTCCGGTCCTGATAATGATACGATATCTGCCTTAAACTCCAGGTTCATTCGGTCAGACTGTTTTGGTGACATTGGGTGACCTGTAATTGCTTCAGGTCCAGGTTAAATGACTCAAGCTAATCTGTTTAGTTCAAAATACTGAGATGTCACCTGGCGTGCTATTTCAATCTGCGTCACCAAGTACAATGTGAAGTCATGTTTGTCAAGTTTGTCAGTAAACTAAATAACACAATTGTTGTGGAGAGATCATTAAAGTAAAAACAAATTTGTGAGGTATTTTCCAACATTTTTCTCAATCAAAATATCTACCGTCTTAGTCAAAATATCTATCTCAATGTCAAAAATATAGTCAAATAGAAGTATAAGTAAAATCCAATCTCCACTGATCTGATCGTTAACTTGACCGTTTGCCTCCTGCTTGTCTCCATGGAAGGGTAATGTCAAACTGTGGAACATTCTAAGCGAACAATAACATCTTCATCAATAACATCTTTTTTCAGGTCCAAAACTAGTCTTGTTTGTTGACTGAAATAGGCTCATTGTAGTTTACTGAATGTGCTTGGTGCATTAGTGTAATCCATTTGCTGTCCCTCAAGACCTCCAAATTAAATCATAGTCACATTTAGAGCTTGTTGTCACTCTAATATCTATGTGTTAACCACAAGACGCGTCAGTTATGTAGTACCAGTGGTAAATAATAATAATGCCTTACACTTGTAATGGCCTTTACAGGCTTATCAAAGCCCCTCAAAGCACTACATTGTAGTCATTATTCATTTACACCACACTCTGTGGTGGTAAGCTCTTACTCTAGCCACAGCTGCCCTGGGGCAGACAGACTGAAGTGGAGCTGGCAATCTGCCATTGGACCTCTGATCACCACCAATCATTCACGCACACACCACTTTCATAGGCAATGTGGGTGAAGTGCCTTGAGACACAACAACAGAACTTACTCCAAGCAGGAATCAATCCTCCGACCTTCAGGTTGGGGGACCGCTGCTCTAACCACTGTGTAGCATATTAAAGGTTTCATATCTTTGTTCTCAGGTTTTGAGAATGATGGTTGGAGTGAATATTTCAGACGAACAGCTCGGCAGCATCGCAGACAGAACCATCCAGGAAGCAGACACCAATGGAGACAACTCGATCTCCTTCAGTGAATTCATGAAGGTACAGACAAAACACAGTCACCACATTATGACAGGAGGAGATAGATTACCAGTTAAGGAAATTTGGCTACATAATGTAACACCTGAAACTTTTAGAAAAGTTTAGCATTTTTTAAAGCAGACATGTTATGCAAATTCAACTTTTTGGAGCTTTTAACTATGTTATAGTTATTTCTCTTCACCATTTACTCACTTGAAGTTGTATTTGGAGTGATTTGTGTCTGTCTGAGTAATCTTTAATCGCTTATTTTAAAGACTCCATATTGCCGATCAACTCCCATTATCACTGCTATCAGCATACGCCCATTGCTCGGTACTTCATTCTCCAATTTTCTTAATTGGTGATATACACAGAAATCTGCACCGTTGTGTAGTCATTTTAGTACAAATTCTTTACCAAAATGCTTGCTAGCATGCTCTGCAACCATCCATCGAAGTTGCCAACTCTTCATTGTGATGACATTTACGATATCAGCTCCCATCGGCGGCACGGT
Source organism: Paratrypauchen microcephalus (assembly GCA_036785185.1). Lineage (NCBI taxonomy): Eukaryota > Metazoa > Chordata > Actinopteri > Gobiiformes > Gobiidae > Paratrypauchen > Paratrypauchen microcephalus. The sequence continues at coordinate 4,119,893 of JAVJIX010000010.1, forward strand.
AGCTGAGTGGTTAGCGCTCTTGCTTCACAGCAAGAAGGTTCCGGGTTCGATCCCCGGGTCGCCCAGACCTTTCTGTGTGTGTTCTGTGTGGAGTTTGCATGCATGGTCTGGGTTCGATCTCCGGGCACTCCGGTTTCCCCCATCAACCCAAAACATGCACCATAGGTACCTCCAGCTTAGGTCCTGACCAAACCGAAGCAAGAAGATCATGGAGATGGTCCCCGGGCGCTCTAATGTGTGTGCTGCCCACTGCTCCTAATATATGTATATATATATATATATAGGATGGGTTAAAATGCAGAGAAGAATTTCTCCAGTGTGAGATCAATAAAGTCACTTCACTTCACTTCACTTCATTGGGCACCACAGTTTATTAATGCAGAAGTGTTGTTTCTTTTACTAAGTCATTTTAGATGAATTTAAAATGTGCAAATTATAACATAAATTACAACTTTATAGCAGAAACAAGCACAATAGGCTTCTTTAATGGCTGCGTAATTTGTAATTTCCTTGATATTGCGAATGTTTATTAGGGAAGAGAAAAGTAAGTTACCTTTGTTGATTGTCAAACATGGATTCCTCTTTATTTTGCATCTAACTGGTGCTACATCTATCAAAACTGCCCAAGCAATATTTCTACACTTTCAACCACGTTGTACTGGAAATAACTGACTCAACTCTTTTATGTTTAGACGTTTATTGTGGTTTAATAAACAAAGTGTAACATTATGATCTACACTCAACAAAAATATAAACGCAACACTTTTGTTTTTGCTCCCATTTTTCCTGAGATGGACCCAAAGATCCAAAATTCACTCCAGATACACAACACTACCATTTCTCTCAAACATTGTTCACAAATCTGTCCAAATGTGTGACAGCGAGCACCTCTGCCCCGCCGAGACAATCCACCCCACCTCACAGGTGCGCCACATCAAGATGCCGATCCGACATCATGACCAGTGCACAGGTGCGCCCCAGACTGCCCACAATAAAAGGCCACCCCGAAATGTGCAATTTTTTTTTTGCTTTATTGGGGGTCTGGGGACTCAGAACCAGTCAGTATCTGGTGTGACCACCATTTGCCTCATGCAGTGCAACACATCTTCTTCGCATAGAGTTTATCGGATTGTCAGTTGTGGCCTGTGGAATGTTGGTCCACTCCTCTTCAAAGGCTGTTATGGATGAAGAACACAGGTGCATTTTATTGATGGCATTTTGAATGCACAGAGATACCGTGATGAGATCCTGAGGCCCATTGTTGTGCCATACATCCATGAACATCACCTCATGTTTCAGCAAGATAATGCACGGCCCCATGTTGCAAGGATCTGTACACAATTCTTGGAAGCTGAAAATGTCCCAGTTCTTGCATGGCCAGCATACTCACCGGACATCTCACCCATTGAGCATGTTTGGGATGTGCTTGACCGGCATATACGACAGCGTGTACCAGCTCCCACTAATATCCAGCAACTTCGCACAGCCATTGAAGAGGAGTGGACCAACATTCCACAGGCCACAATTGACAATCTGATAAACTCTATGCGAAGAAGATGTGTTGCACTGCATGAGGCAAATGGTGGTCACACCAGATACTGACTGGTTCTGAGTCCCCAGACCCCCAATAAAGCAAAAAAAAAGCACATTTCAGGGTGGCCTTTTATTGTGGGCAGTCTGGGGCGCACCTGTGCACTGGTCATGATGTCGGATCGGCATCTTGATGTGGCGCACCTGTGAGGTGGGGTGGATTGTCTCGGCGGGGCAGAGGTGCTCGCTGTCACACATTTGGACAGATTTGTGAACAATGTTTGAGAGAAATGGTAGTGTTGTGTATCTGGAGTGAATTTTGGATCTTTGGGTCCATCTCAGGAAAAATGGGAGCAAAAACAAAAGTGTTGCGTTTATATTTTTGTTGAGTATATGTGGAGAGTATCACCAGAAAAAGACAAACTTTTCTTTTAACAGACTGCATTCACACTTGTATATTGGTGCATTTTCAGAGTAATGCACTAGTTTGTGTAAAGAAACTAGTGCCAATACCAAAAAGCCTGATCCTATGCAACCATCAACTGACCATGTGAATATATAACTATATTGCTCTGTTTTTTTCTGTGGTAGGTGCTGGAGAAGGTGGACGTAGAGCAGAAAATGAGCATCCGGTTTCTCCACTAAGTTACATATTAAAGGTTTTTTGGACACAAATCATTTCAACCTTTCCTCCAGCTGCTGCAGCCCTCCACAAGATCAAGTGTATAAGTGTGTGGTAGTCACTCCTCAGTGCTCTTCAAACCAGGAAAATGGAAGTTGCGTGCCTTGGGTAGTTTTATGCAAAGTGATCAGTCAACCCTTTATTTATTAGATGATTATTTTTTTTAACCATGGTACGATTAACTTTGTTTCTGTATTTTATGCAAAAGTGATAACTGTTTATAGATCTTGCCATAAAAAGAGTGGTTATTTCATATTTTTTGTTATTTGGTATCACCAAACTCAATTCTGTTATATTATGGTTGAACGCAAAAGTGGCTGAAAAAATATTTTCTACTCCACAAGTGCCATGGTTTAGGTTCTCCTATGTTGGACACTATATTATATTACACTAAAGCTTAGTTTTTGCATTGTATCATACAAGATACTGCCAATAGTTTGTATAGGTTGTATAGGATGAAGGATCTATTTTAAATGCTGTCCAATGCTAAACCTTAATCAGTGCTAAATAGTTTTATTCCTCATTGTCTCCCTATCTCTGGGACTGTGGAGACCCAGAATTTGACTTGACAAGTACTGCTTTGAGCTCACTAAACCAAAAATAAAACCAAGATTAACCTGGACTAAACAAAAACTTGATTTGAGACAGGTAGGTAATTTAGGACTAAATCTGTGGAGTTTAAATCCGACCATAGTATTACTAAACATTTATTTGAAATTGGATCAAGTGGACTCCAGTTCTAGCAGTAGACTAGTAGTATCTGTATCACAGTGAACCTCTGTCATTGGATTATATTCATAAAATACTGAAGTATCTATTTTTGGGCAAAAGAAGGAATTTAACCAAAACACACAAGTCTTTCAAGCAAGTGTCACTAAATGTTGTATATTCCTGCAAACTGTTGTCTGTTTGCATTGGTTTAAATTGTTGACATAAAATAGGAAACCAACATCTATGCCTTGTTTAGTGTCAACATTGTTCTCTTCCTGTCTGGTTAGTTTGCCTAACCCCAAGGGAAAATATAGATTATACTTTCTATTAATATATTGTATGTACAGTTAGTCTTTATAAACACTATGTCTTAGGCTTTAATCTTAAATGCATATTTGTTAAATAATTATAAGTGAACCATCCAGAAACTACTGCAAACAGCATGGCCATTTTGTGATCCTCAGTCAGATGTATTGTGATTTTGGTCTAGCTGTCATCAGTGATTCTTGGATTTGATTTGAATAAAATAAGTGCCATACATATTTTTGGTGTTTATTTATAATGTAATATACAGTATGTGCAGATTTGAATTACTGCAGCAGCTTTAAACAGACAAACTACTGATCCACAAGGGAAATTACTTGGACACAGTACCTCACAAATCATTATCAAGTGCAATTCAATTTCAGTTTTAGTGGCACAGGCCTACATTTTACTGTGCTTTGTTATGGTATGTCCCACAGCATAGCCAAAAATGTATGTATTTCCATGGAGACAAACTGATGACGTTACCAGATCTGTGGAAAGGCAATCACGCTCACAATAAGAATGCAATGTAAAAATGTAATTTAAAAAGTTAGATGAATGTGTTAAATACGTTATTGTGTAACATTCCAGGCAAAGTGAATCATTAATCTATTACATAAACTGAAGTGTCTGAATCATAAATCAAACTTCATTCTCCTGCAGTTGACAGTTCGGGTTCGACTACTTCCGGGGCGGGAATTTAGCGCTGGATTGACAGCCCTTGCGTCCAATCAGCCCGCCTTTCCTTTGGCTCGAGGTGGGAAAGGAAAAATGGCGTCGGACTGAGGCTGGTGAAGAAGGGGACGAAAGGACCTTCTCCGTCCTTTCGGGGGACGGGGGGAGACTGGACTTTCTCTGGAGGAATGTGCGGAGATTAATATTCAACAGGACACAACTTGGCCGTGTTTAAGTCACGGAAAAAGAGCAACCGTACAGTTTGTTTGAGAGACGCATTACCGCGGACAAGGAAATCCTTTGGCTTTTGTTTACCATTGTGTGCCGCTGCAGCTAAAGCCACAGCTAAGGTCAGTGCTCATCAGTCTAAATAACATCCTTTAGATCTGCTTATTTTAATTACTTTCAACTTGAAGCTTAATTTTAATGTTTGCCACAGTTACAAGAGTCTTAAGAGTTACATGAGTACGTAAGAGAGCTATAGCCTATGAAACTCGCTATCTGTATTGAATGTCACCTCCTTGAAATAAAAAAGTTGTCCATCTAATTTAACAGAAACCTTAAAAAAATACAGGATGTTATCAGATGGCATTCAATGGAGAGACAATGCTGGGACAAGTGTCGTAAAACGTACTATCATTGCACGTAAAATTGTTATTCTTGGTGTTCACCTGTGTAGTAGAGAATAATTTGTTTTGTATGTATGGCTAGTAATATGCATAAAAACGTATATGTATCTTGGATAATAATAATGCTACTTAAATTTGTATATTTTAAGGCAACATGAACACAGAAGATGAACCAGCAGTAGCCCACATTGGAGCCACCTTCTGCACCCATCCAACCGTTTGTGCTGAAAGTGAGAGTCCATTATGAAGATGACCTCATTTACGCTTTAGGACATCGCTGCTCATCCTCCGGCAGTTTTCTCTGATTTCTCCCTTTCTCTCTCTTTCTCTCCTCCAGTCCTCCCTCCGGTCCTGTCCCACTTCTGCAAATGAATCTGTGAGAAGAATCATCGTCTCACCATTAGGAGCATACTGGATAAATACATTAGAGAACATCTTTCTTTTGGCCATCTAAATTTACCTTCTTCCCTGGTACTTTCTAAACAATAGTTTTTTTGTGTGTAGACATAGTCTGTCACTCATAAAAGCCCTTTTCGAAAGCTTAAAATGGAAGAATAGTTTAACAAGAAATGGCTAACCTTTCCTATTTTTTCTATGAAGACACATCTACTGTAGCAAAGATCAAGGCCTGTGATTCAGATAGCCTCATATATAGTTTTGTTTTGCACTACCTCATTGCCAAAAAATAGTAAAATTAGTAGCAGTTTTATACTTGAGTAGAATGCCTTTGGTTTAAGACAGTAGTGAGAGTTCAGATGGTGGTGAAAAGCCCAAAATATAGTTTAAACTTCAAAGAAATTGTCTTCTATGCATCAGTGTCTGTGGCGCTTGCTAAAATATAGATTTTATTTTGAAAATTCTCCCTGGGCATGCTTTAGAATTGGAAACTTGTTAAGTTTAGTCAAAGTGAATAGAATCCAACAACTATATGATGTTTTAGTTCCCAGTTTTTTGTTTTTCTCTTTTTGAACTAATGTTCAGAATCAATGGAGTATGTAGCTGACCATTTTAAGTAGTATTTAAAAGTACATTAGTGCCATGTCTCAAGCACTAACTATATTCAATCCCTCATATATCTTTTATTTTCATTAGAAAAACCCTGGTTCCACTCTTCTAAAATATCTTCCATTTTCTTTTCTGTCTTGCTCGCATTTTATCATGTTAAACCGGGATTTGTGCAATATTTTATCTAAAAACTGTCATGTTGTTGACCAAACTGTATATTGTAAAAAGTAAACAAAGTGACAAGTTGTTTGAAAAGCAACAAAATCACCAATGTCTTCCATTAAGATATGTATAGACTCATGTGCATTAGCATTTAGCTTAGCCAACATTATTGTAGCCATGCATGACCAGTAGTAACGCTTGCTTTATGACAAATAAATAGTAAAAGAAACCCACTTTTAATCTTAAAATGGAGCTCAGATGAACGTTTAATCAATCCAGGTGTTGGGCAATTTAAAGTTACTATGTAAAAAGATTAGCAGTTCAATGCTATGTTCATGTCATTCTCAGATTTTTCTAATTTGTTTTCTGCCTTGAACGCAATTTGACAAAGCAACAATGGTAATGTTATCTATATTATATTCTATAATATTACCATGGTTACTCATTAACAAAAGGTGTTTCTTCTGCCCATGTTTTTGATGCATGTTGTTAATATGTAAAAGGACTAGACCTGTTTTGAAAAGAAAGATTCTGAGGACGCCATGAACGCAGCATTAGCCCAGTGTCTATTGAACCTATACTCCCAAAGCAACAGTAGAGAAGTTTAAGGATAAACAATTATAAGTCTTGCATGTACTGCTTAAATACTTAAAAAATGCAAACCAGTTGTAGATTAATCTTGTGAAGCATCCAAATCAATGGTTTTGCTTTTTACAAACATTCCAGTCAAAAAGCAAAAATGAACAAATAGAAACCTGATGTAGCGTTTTGCTTTGAGATCATAAAATCATTACATTTTATCCATACAATTGTATTGGGTTAGATATTTAGAAGCAATAACCAACAAAAGCATGATTTAATACCAGGGTGATAGTGGTTAAGGGTAGCATATATAAATGATATTGTAGCCCTCCTTAAATCTACTTTTCTTTTTTAGGAACAGTGAGTTATATTTAGAACAATTGTGTAGCGTGATGGAAACACACTTACCCATATGTTTATATTTTTCAAAGACTATTTTCCCAATATAGCACCAAAATACTTTGCAAACATATTTTGCAAAAATATTCTCTATTGTACAGAAATCCATTCAGTGACAACATATGTTAAAAATATAGACTTTAAATAACTGTGTGGCTGCAAAACTGACATCCAATCATACTTGACACTTGTTTGGAGAAGCACTTTGTAATATTTTGCCTCATTTAAGACCATTTCTCATCATTGTGTCTTAAAATTCTGTTTTCTCTTCAAACACTGTAAAGTGGGAATTTATAATCAAAAACGTACATAGGCAACAATGATATTGATGTATGGGTTTTAAAAATATGCATGATTTAGGTGAACAATGAATGATTTGTATTGCATGCAATAATCCTTAAAATTTTGTAATGTGAATGGGTGTAACCTTAGGCTGTTCATATCAGATGTTTGTTGTGATAAGTGATGATCTGGGGACAAAGTTTGGCACAGCAAGGAGTAGTTTTTGTACTGCAGGAAAGGACATCTTAAATCTTGAACGTCACCTTGTAAATGTTACAGCTTAGTGTTTTGGGATAACATAAATTTTGTGTATGCATAATGGAAACAAAAGTTCATCTAAATATGCTTATAAAATTCTTACATACAAACTTGTGATTGGTCATTAACAAAATATCTAAATAAACTTTGATGTGCATTACCCATCTTTATTCTGGCTTGTTAGTCAAGGGTGATATGAACAAATGTATGATGTATGAACAAATGGCAGCATGGCTTATTTTTGGCTGGTTTTAATCTTAGAAAGTGTATAATCATCATTAAGAACATAAAGGGGCAGATTTCTTTGATTTCTTCTGTCACGCCTGTTCTGTCAACCTTTGTTCCTAAGGATTAATAATGGTAAATGTTACAAAGTGATTAATGACTTTGGTGATCACGTTTCCACTGTTTGCGGTGGACTGTGTAGAAACTATGCACTCCAGAGAGAGGACGTGGGCATGCTTCTGTGAGCCTCTTCGTCTGGATTTGTATTAACTAAGGAAAAAAAAAACAGCAATAAAATGCAGCATGGTGCCAATATGAGCCCGTGTCATGACTTACTGTTATAAATTCACATGTTGGGATACGATTACATTGGGATAAACAGGTTGTCAATTATTAACTGAATTATCTTGATATACCTACAGACACATACCAATCTGGTGTGAGTCAGTTTAGCCATGGACAGCAATTTAATTGGGGCTAAGCTGCAAGGCACCTATAGTGTTTCTACTGATTCTTATAACATTCTTCCGCCTCTGGGAGTCGATGGCAACCCCTAGAACCGTCTGGTAAAAAGTTGTGAAATTTTGCATGCACATTCCAGCCAGTCTCCTCATTACCCACAGCAATTTATAGGCCCCCACCCCAAACCCTCTAGCGCCACCAGCAGGTCAAAGTTGCAGGAATTTTCAGGTACATTTCTGCGTGTAACTTTTGAACCGTATGTCCAATTTTCAAAAACTTGGTATCCCTGGACTCCTTGGGCCAAGCCGAATCCAACGCACGACATTTTCCGCCATTTAGAATTTTATGAAAAACACTCAAAATGCTTCTCCCTCAAATTTGGTACATGGCATCTTTGGACTGAACCTCATCAGAAATATTCCTTGATTTTTTGATATCTCTTATCGTTTTGTCGTGACAGCCAATCAAAAGCGTCCTAAAAGTCGCCAAACAGGAAGTGAGCTCATATCTCGGGAACCCTTCATAGGATTATTTTCAAACTTTTCACAGATGTTCACATCCTTCCCAGGATTCCCCACAAAAAATGACAGGGCCCCAGCTCAAACCCTCTAGCGCCACCAACAGGTCAATTATGAAAAACACTCAAAATGCTTCTCCCTCAATTTTGGACCAATTTTGCTCAAATTTGGTACATAGCATCTTTGGACCGAGCCTCATCAGAAACATCGCTGTATTTTTGATATCTCTTATAGTTTTGTCGTGACAGCCAATCAAACGCGTTTGTCCGAAAGACGATGCACCCGATACTGACCTTTCACGCGTGTTGCTAGGCAACGCCCTGATCAAAGATCTTTATGTACCATTGATCTGATATAGCTGCAAGCAGCAATGTAGGGCCAAGCACCGAAGGTGCATGTAGGCCTCAGCATGTATTATTAAAATTCCTGGAACTTTGACCTTAACAAGGTCTAACAGGGTCTGTTAGCCAGGCTTCCCAGGCTTCCTATGAAGGGTTCCCAAGATATGAGCTCACTTCGGCTAGATCAGACACATGGTTCTAGGGGTTGCCATAGACTCCCATCCCAACAGTCGCCAAACAGGAAGTGAGCTCATATCTCGGGAACCCTTCATAGGATTATTTTCAAACCTTTCACACGTATTCTAGTCTGTCCCAGGATTCCCCACAAAAAAATACAGGGCCCCAGCTCAAACCCTCTAGCGCCACCAACAGGTCAAAATTTGAGGGGCATCTCTGCTTGTAACTTTTGAACCGCAAGTCCGATTTTCAAAAACTTGGTATCTCTGGGATCCTTGGGTGAAGACTGATCCAACGCACATCATCAAATTAGGCTGGGTCACTGCTTGGCCCCACATTGCTGCTTGCAGCTATATTTCAAACAAGAGTTTGTTGCCAGATCTTTGTTATGCATGAGAGTTGGACTACAATTTCAGAAAATAGTTACACAAACAACAGAAAACATTTACTTGAGTTTATAATACACAAATACACAGGCCATAGTGATCTCTAATCAGTGGCTTGTGCAGTTTCTGTCTCAGAAGTTACAAACTGTGCTGTCAATTAAATTCCTCTTTGAAGTGGGACATTTGTGTGTACATCACTTCAAACTTGTGCCTCATCTGAAAAAGAAAATACAGTGACGTATGAGTGGGACATTGGTTTCAAATTCTCTAACTTCAGCATACATTGCAAAATATTAAGAGTTATTTAAAACACAGTACATGAATTGTCGAAATAAATTATATTACAAACTCCTCCAACCTTTCATACTGTATATTTCTGTTTAAAAACAAAATACTTAAACTTATCCTCACTTCTTTCATGCTTTCTCTGAGGGGCTTCATTTCAAAAGATATTGAAGTTGCTTTCACCATTGAGCTGCTGTTGAGAAGGTAACTGCAAACAGACACATATTCAAGTCATTCAACAGCTCTGAATCTTTTCAGACACACTGTACATTAATAGTGCAAGGCCATTCATATAATTTTGTGGATTTATTACAGATCAGCTGTGCCCAACTGTGTACACCAATATTCACACTTATAAATAACACAACAATTAAATGACTAGAACTAATTTAGTGTCTAAGTATTAAAATGCTCAGATACTATTATATACTTAATTTCAGACATGGATGTAAACACATCTCACCAGCTGATGTTTCGTTTAAGGAGCAAGAACATGGAGCGGCAGTTTGAGAGTCGAGCCGGAGCTGAGTGAACGATTCTCCCAACGAAAGAACGACAACAACGGCAAGAAATAAAACTGTAGATACTATGAAGAGAGGCCTTGATTATAATTAATGCACAAACAGATGCTGGGAATTGATACCATGTCTAATTACAAATCCCATGCATGTAAAAAATGTAGTACACATTACAATCCTTTACTGAACTCACCAATGAGCCAAGTCTCCTTTGTGTCCTGTCTCCTTCTCATCACTAATGACAACATCTCTGGTTACTTCTGAGAGGAAGGATACAAAACACATGATTTACAAACCTTTTTACACTTAACAGAAGTTTAGTTACATTATTTTAGTTACCACAGGAAATAAAACACACACAGTACACTAAATCTGTGCAACTGTGAATGTGAATTAAAAGGTTAATTTTGTATTTTAGTTATATAACAAAGAAAGAGCAAGGTGATCAGGACTAATTCTACTGCTTAAATATCCTTGAGTAAATTTGGGGATTTTTTTTTTAGCTCTAAAACTTAAACTGGCTAATAACTTTGTAAAATAACTAACTGCATTTTTTTAAATTAGCAACAACAATTTTTAGTAGGATAGGATTTGACGATTCTGGGAAGGTAAATATAAAATATACTGTACTGTTGCTAGTATAAAGGCCTCGGGAGTTATGTTGGCCTTCTTAGTAATTTAGCTAGTTGAGTTTTCTCAAATCTTGTGCAGTTTTCTGTAGATAATTGAAGCAGTCTCACTCAAAAACAGGATGCAGCCCATGGTCTTGACTTCTCCGCAGACGCTCAGTCCATCTCCTAAAACCGTGTTACACTTTTCACAGTGAAACGTCATCCACCGTCTGTCTATTTCAGAAAGCAACTTCACATGATCCGAGCGGTGCACTATCGAAGTATCGTAAAACTCCATTATGTCATGTATTTTTGGATGAATCTTGCACTGGCGCAGGGTTTGTTTGAATTTGGCTGCAGTGTCTTCTTTTTATGATCTTCTTTTGTGTTTGTCGAGCGGCTAGAAAATTGCGCCACTTGCTGTTTGGAAGCAGTAAACGCGTCTTTCTTCTCCATCAAATATATATTTTTTTTAATTTATATATTTTTTCCCAGAGCATATGAGTAATAGTAAAATTAATAGTAAAATTAATTGAATGGTAGACGTTCGTAAATAGAGAGAGAAAATGGGAAGGTACCATAAAATAAATAAACAAACATATTAGAAACATTAATGTTATTAAAAACAAACTATAACAATGGATGAAATCACATCACTATAATACATAATTTATAATGGAAAATAAAATGTTTAGTATTTAGCGAAGAACATGCGATAAAATATATCTCCACTCTGATTGGCTGAGCGTAACTTCCGCTAAGGCTCTTTAGCCAATCAGAAGCCGTGTTTCAGTCTGTTTTGAATCTGAGCGGTTTTAACCGTCTGCCGCCTCCTCCCACTGAGCAAAGAAACAACATAACGTGTGTACTGCTTTATCAAAGGATTTCTATTAAATGACTGATCAAAACATGGATTTTGACTCTATGAAATATGCGGATTTGCAAAAGCTTGCCAAGGAGCTGGGGCTTAAAGCTAATATGAAGGTAATGCACGCCAATATTAAATTATTGTACATTAGATCGCAGCAAAATCGCACGCTCAAGCGAACTTCTGCGTTTCTGCTCAGGTTTTAAAGATCTAGTTTTCACCACACCGAATTTAACCTATATTTACTAATCTACAGGCCGACAAACTGCTTAAAGCCGTCAAGCAGCACTACGAGCAAAAAAAAGAACAAAATCAGGACAACAGTGTAAGAACTTTTTATGGCAAGTCGTGTCCAGTGTCATTTCTTCTTCTCATACATTTTTCTGACCGCCTCTAATTTTCGTACAGAATGATCCCCCAAACCCAGCAAAGGAAGAGGCGAAGAGTTCCCCTGCCGCTGCATTTGTCAACACACGCCGAGGAAAGGGACCAGGGACCAAGAGAAAGATGTCTGCAGGACCCGAGTCTGGTGCAGAAGAGGCTGCGAGTGCTCCAGAGGTAAGAAATGCATAGCAGTTTCATTAAGAAGTGGAATGAACATCAACTATTTGTATATACATAACAGTATAGTTGATGTTTGACAAATTATTAGTATTTGGAGTTTGATAATTCACCAAATGCCATTCAACTAATCTAAACAAAACCTACATTCATTTATTAGAAGTCAGTTGTACCAGCTGCACCTGGATCTGCAAAAAGGAGACGAGTGTCGGCCAAAACTGAGACTCCCATCACAAATAAGGAGCCAAAACCCGCAATCAAAGGTAAAAATAACAAAAACATGATTCAACCTCACTCAAGCTAATAAATAAATAATTTTATTGCAGATCCCAAAGGTGGTAAAATCCCTCGACTGCAGAAGAAGGTGCCCATGAAACCTGTCACTCCCAGTAGGTTTACTGTCACTTTATTTTACAGCTTTATTCCACATTGTACAACTTTACATTTTCTCTTCTTGGGAAATTTATGCTTTGTGATTTTTTTGCAGACTTTAAGAAACTCCATGAGGCGCAGTTTAACAAAATGGAATCCATCGATTCTTATGTCCAAAGGAAAACCAAAAAAATTGAAACTTATAAAAATGCAGTGAAGGAGCTGAAGGTACAGAACTACTTTTTACCATACATTGGATTTAAGGGGACAATAATCTAACTTTTTTTTTTCTTTTTTAGATACTTTCAGATCAAACTAAGCGGCAGATTAAAGGCACATCTGAAGAGGTATGTTTCTAAAATAAAATTGGACAAAGTAGAGGTGGACAGCATGTTAAATAAATCTTCACAAGTGGTTATATCATACATTTAATAGTGTTTTTTTTTTTTTTTTCTTTTCCCAGAAACCAAAGCAGATGCGCACCTCTCTCTTCAGTCCAGCTCCTGTCAGTAAAGCAAAGGCAGAGGAGAGGCGCAGACACACATTACTCTCAGCCTCTAAGACTAAAACTGTGCCCCAAAAATCTGATGGAAAACAGGATGTTCCTTTCAAACCCACTGTCCTGTCAACACGAAGAATCAATGTACGGTATGTAATTGGTCCCATTGTAATTATTTTCATCTCTTTTAGTCTGTTGGTGTTTTCTGTATAATCACCCTCACTTGTTTTAATGTAGCAATTAACTAAAATAAAGAAATACAATACAACAAATACAACTTATTTTTTTTTTAAGATGGTATGTTTTTTTGTGCAGGTTTTCAGAGGCTACTAAAGACAATGAACACAAGAAATCCCTGATAAAGACGCCAGCACGGATGTCTCCCTGCCTGGCCTCCAGCACTCCTCAAGAAAAACAAGGAGTGAAGGCAAATGTCAAAACTACAACTCTGTCCGCCACCAAAACACCAGGTACATTTACACCAACTAATGAAGCAACAGTTTAAATTTGGAGCAAGACCAAAGAGTAATGCAATTTGTTTTAGCAAAAGTACAAAGGGTATATGTTTTCTTTCCCTTGGTATTTTAAGGACCATTCGTTTTCACGGGAAACACAAGTACCAGCACCACTCCTGGGACACAGAAGAAAAATGCATTTGACCTGAAAGCGAGTCTGGCTCGTCCCCTCAGCTATAAGCCACATGCTGGTACATAGCAAGCACAGAGCATATTTAGATAAAAGCAATGGCATACATGTTTTAAAAGTAATTCTACTGTTCGTTCCTTTTGTAGGAAAACTGAAGCCGTTTGGAGAAACTAAAGAAAACCCGTCAGACAACAAGTCAATCACTATGAACTCCCATCAGAAAAATTACAAACAGCACAAAGTTCAGACAAGGTAAGTTCAAGTATACATTTTATCATCGGTGATGTGGTCCAATTAGAAATTGTCTTCAAATGTATAGTACTTTAAAAGTATCTTGAGAGGTCTACCCACCCTGCCATATGACAAAGTGATTCTAGGGTATCCATTGTAAGATTGAACTTTTTTTTTGTAATTTAATAGAATTACAAATCTACTTTTTCTTTAAATTGCCCAGGAAATGCACAGCTCTAAAACATGACTTGTTTGTTGTACAGGGACAACAGGAGAGTGAAACACAATGAAGACCGAAAACAGAAGAAGAATATTCTCCTGGGAGCTCGGCGAGGCCTCGTCATGATGTGAGCGTGACTCGCCATTGTACAGTTTCTCTGTAAATATCTCTGTGTTTAGTAGGAGTAGCTGCTTTACTTTTTACTGCTTTTATCATATCTGTTTTACTCTTGGAATTTATGCCCAGTTTTTTACCACTGTCTGAATGATACATTTATGTTTATAGGTGTTGTTGATGTTCAAGTCAAAAGATGTGCTCTTACAATGTTTTTTTTTTTTTACTTTTTATGAAATTAAAGAGCAATGTATAGTTTCCTGTAGCCTTCATTGTCATAAAACTTTGACCATATCATTTATATCTGTTCATGATTTAATTATTAAAGTTCAATGCTTGTAAGAGTCGTCAGACTTCAGGGTTTCTCTTGTAAGCCTCGTAGGCAAACTCCTCAGTGTGAGCGTAGTCTTTACAAACACCAATAAAGTCGATCTCCAACTGGAAAGACCCATCCACTTTGTCTCCCAGAGTGAAACCAATGGTGTTCACCTATAATGAAGCAAAACAACTGAATTGTAACTCACTGAATAAGACAGAACATGACCTTGTGGGAGGGTCAGTGCATTCATGTTCACACCTTATCCAGCCACAGACAGTGCTGATTGTCCTGAATCCTCCCTCGATGTGTGAGGAAGAATTTAGAGAATGGTATCTGTCAAAACAGAAAATACAGTGACACTTAAACATCGATTCCTTTCTCACAAAACAGGTATTTTGTATTGCAATGACAGTGTTCATCATATAGTTCAGGTTAAAACCAAAAAGTACGCAACAAGTTGGGTGCAACATTAAAGCTTAAGGTTTTTTTCTTACCTTGACATCTTGCCAGTAGGGCCCTCCTCGTGTGTACAGGAAGTAGTTGTAGATGTCGTCTTTCTGATGAGAGAAGTAAGTCTGACAGCCGATGTTGATCATCCACGGACGACCATCTCCTCGAACCCTCAAATGAAGAGTGTTGAAACTGGTCCAATCAAAGTGTTTCTTTCTGTCAAATGAAGCCTGAGAGAGAAAATGCATTAATTGTAATTGTATGTATCAATGCGTTGTCCACCAATAACTGCTTAAACTAACTGTGCTGCAAATTTTCTGAAAATAATTCTTCTCGGGCAGTGGTTCCCAAATTAGAAAAAAAAAAATCAATTTATGTATTTGAAGTATTCGATGGACATTTGAGATGCTACAGGCTTTTTACACTGTATGTGGCAGCAAATGTGACAAACTTCCACAGGAAATACTCCAAGACATGTCAGAGGAAACACTTTGAGGGAATGAACCATTTCATCACCAACTGAAACACCAGAACAAAGTAAGAGCAAGGCTTTTCCTGTGGTACATAAATGTCTCTCTAAACAGACATACCTGTTCAATTTTTTTATATCGTACCAGTTTTTGCTTGGACCTCATTGTGCAGTAGCCGCTGTATCTCGTCTCTCCATCTCTCGGTGGTGTTGAATTCAAAGTCCCATAGAGCAAGCATGTATTATTCCTTCCAAGTTTCAAATATGCCTCGCTTTGTCCACCAATCTCTCGATCTGAAGACACAGTCCACTCCTCGAGGCTCTCTTCCCCTCTAAACTCCCACACAACTCTGTTTTGCTCCAACATATGTTCAATGATCGGCTTGCCTTCGGGACCAACCCACCGTTCAAAAAACTCCTTTTTCAACAATGCAAAGTTTTTCTTAATGCCATTTAAACCTTTGGATAAGTCAAAGTTGATTTTCTCCCAGGGAAGTTTGTCCTCTTTGGGCTGTCCGGGGCGTCTGTAAGGCTCCTGGATCACAGTTCGTTTGGAGGTGATCAGAGGAGATACAGAGGAGGAGGAGAGGAGGAGATGGTGGTTTTGGGAGTGAAGGACTAGCCGGGTTATGGAAAAGCGGGACATTTGGACCAGAGACATTTCTGAAGGTGTGAATATGTAACTGGAAGAGAAAACAATATAAGTATTTATTGATGAGTGAAAAGTCCCTCAGTCGTCCAGGTAGAATCCATGATCAAAGGAGAAGTTCAATTTGTCAACTGGACAAAGTTTGTTTGGTTGAAAACGTTTCGCCGCTCATCCGAGAGGCTTCGTCAGCTCTGGTTATTGTACTGGTTAGACCCTGCTTATATCTAGCTGCCGGGAGGCGTGTCTGACAATGACAAAAGCTCTGAAAACGATCCCCCTAATCTGTCTCTTTGTTTTTCAAATTACTCTGACGGCTGTTTCGACCCCCTATTCAACGTCTAACGACCCTCTCCACCCCTCTGCCCTGGCTCTGTTTGACTGGTCTAAGAATCCCATTATAAATGGGAGACAGGTTATATCTCACTCCCCCATTTCTGTTTAATGACGGATTCTCTTTTTTGACAAAAATAGCCTCTTTAACTCCCCTCTCAAACCAGTTCTTTTCCCTGGCTAAGATCTGAACCTCACTGTCCTCAAAAGAATGGCCCGTGGCTTCTAGGTGAAGATGTACCGCAGAAGCCGGTCCACTCTGGCGATAGGAGGAGACCGGGGACTCCAAGTAGAAGTCTTCAGGAAGCCCACACACACAGACCAATACCTGCTTTTTGATTCACACCACCCACTGCAGCACAAACTGGGTGTTATTCGGACATTACAACACAGGGCCCAAGTGGTTCCCACAAGCACAGAGGGCAAGGAGAAAGAAGAACAACATGTGCAGGAAGCCCTCTCTGTTTGTGGATATCCTAAATGGGCTGTCAACAAAACCAAGAGAGACAAGGACAATAAACAAGACAACAGAGAATCCGAACCCAGGAAGAAAGGGGTAGCGATTCCGTACCTGGCCGGCGTTTCGGAAAAACTACAGAGGATTTTCAGACAATATGAAATTCCAGTTTATTTCAAACCCACAAACACTTTAAGACAAAAACTGGTCCACCCAAAGGACAGAACACCGAGCCACAAACAAAGCAATGTGGTCTACTCCATTCAGTGTAGTGAAGACTGCAGTGAGCGCTATATTGGGGAAACAAAACAGCCACTTCACAAGAGGATGTACCAACACAGACGGGCGTGCCAGAGTGGACCGTCTTCTGCGGTACATCTTCACCTAGAAGCCACGGGCCATTCTTTTGAGGACAGTGAGGTTCAGATCTTAGCCAGGGAAAAGAACTGGTTTGAGAGGGGAGTTAAAGAGGCTATTTTTGTCAAAAAAGAGAATCCGTCATTAAACAGAAATGGGGGAGTGAGATATAACCTGTCTCCCATTTATAATGGGATTCTTAGACCAGTCAAACAGAGCCAGGGCAGAGGGGTGGAGAGGGTCGTTAGACGTTGAATAGGGGGTCGAAACAGCCGTCAGAGTAATTTGAAAAACAAAGAGACAGATTAGGGGGATCGTTTTCAGAGCTTTTGTCATTGTCAGACACGCCTCCCGGCAGCTAGATATAAGCAGGGTCTAACCAGTACAATAACCAGAGCTGACGAAGCCTCTCGGATGAGCGGCGAAACGTTTTCAACCAAACAAACTTTGTCCAGTTGACAAATTGAACTTCTCCTTTGATTATTTATTGATGAGCATGGCAAAATCGTTTCTGTATACCTGTCAGTAAGATGGATCCAATCTATGTATTTATCCATTTTTCAAAAAGACTTGCAGTTTACTTTAAGTATGTGTGTTTCTTACTTGTACATCCTGTAATCTAAAAGTACTTCTCACTGGTTGTACAATTATAAGAAGTCATACCTTGTAATCGAGAATTGACAGCTCAGGGTCACTCCCTCGTCCGGATTTTAAGCATGTCTAAAGTTCACAATAAATGCAGATATACTGTAAGATAATAAACATACCCATTTCATCAGATAAATGAGTTAAAATCAGTCCTTACTTCACTCATTCATGTTTGGCACAAGGTTGAATTACACCGGAAACGTAAGGAGAATCAACTACACCAACAGCGCCCTCTAATGTTTTGGCTGAGTAACTTCAAACACAAACTTGCAGTAGCCCATTTATAATTTGAGAAGATATTTTAAAAAACATGAAATATCATTTTAAAACAACTCAACCACAATTACACCCGATTTTAAATGTTTTGCCACTTAAAATAATTACTGCCATTCATTTCATTTGGTGGCAATGGATAATGGAATAAGATTGGGACAATGGACACCACTGTTCACACACCAAAAGCAATCTGGACTAATGTTTTTTGCGGGTTACAAATGAATTAAATCATAATACATTTTAAAACACATCAGAGTGGTTGGCTGCTTTGTGGCTACCAGGCTCACACACAGTTTTTAAAGCTTTTTGTTTTTTGAACAGTTTTTAATATATCATGGGATTTTAAGCAACTAAAATGCAGCACTTGCAGTTCAAAGGACACAAATAAGGAACTGTAAAATGGATTTTGTAAAATGAAGGTTTGTTTTCCTCATATCCATGGAGACTGAGCAAGAAGCAAGCTGAAGAGCTCGCTATGGACATTTGATGCTGCAGGCTTTTTACACTGTATGTGGAAGCAAATGTAGCAGAAGACCTTCCAGAGCAAACACTGAGAGAATTAACTATTTCATCACCAACCATCACCTCTAGAGCAGAGTAAGAATGAAGCCTGTCCTGTTGTGTTCACCTGGTTCTCCCTGGTTCCCTTTGGCTCTTCCACAGGATCTGCTGACTGTACCTGACCGGCCCTCCTGTTTAACTACACACAAAAGGCCAGTGAGACACAGTGCAAATGTTCCAGCAACATCAACTGTTTGCTGCAGCAAAACTTGAATTTCCCTTGGGATCAATAAAGTATCTCTCCATCTTATAACATAACAAGTCTGTTCTCACAAAAAGAATAAGTGATTGATGTTTGGCCACTTTTTATTGCACGATTCATCAGAATGACATCCTGCACAAAGTGTTTGAGCACCGCGCCAAAAAACAAAACCAAGAACTGTTGGATATTTACAATAAAGGCTCAACTATTGGCACTTTTACATTATGTACACATTAGTCTGGGTTTCACTATGACAGTTACATGACACTTTTCTACAGGCAAAAATAGTGCTTAGGAAAACTCACTACATTCACTCAAAGGGGTTAGAGATTGTTACAATAGCTATGCAAATAACCACTTCTGTCAAATATGTACAGATTAAACGTGGAACTTTCGATTGTAAATAAGACTAATGCAATGCAGACCGGTTTGTATCATATCAAATCTCTTCTATATAGTTAAAAAGGCAAGAGAAAACTGCCTCAAAAATGGTTTGCATCCAAGAAAGACATATAAAGACATAATGAGAGTTGAAAACCACTTTCAAAGCCAGGGAAAGGAGCCAGGGCTAAAATGGGGATTTTAAAATGGGGATTTTTTTTTTGTTCAGCAAGGAACCATGTGCCAATAAAAAGTTGTCTCAAAATCAAGACAGAAGTTTGTTTATCCATAATAGTTAAATTTCAATTGTAATATTTTGGAATTTTAGATTTAGAAATTATTTGCAATTTCCAAAGACAAAAAGCTCAGCTCAGCTTTTTCTTAGTGAAAATTTTAGTCAATTAGTTGCAAAATAAAGATGTAGTTTTTGGATTAGCAGATCTCAGGATATTTCAACATTTTGAGTTCAACAGTCATGGCTCATTTTGCTCCTAAAACTGCTGGCTTTACCAATTATAGGGCATACATTAGCAATCTAGTACAGGACTTTCAGACCCTTCAGAATTCTCAAATGTGAAAGGAAAATATAAAATGATCAGGGGCTTATTGTGATTGAATACAAAAACAGTAACAAGTTTGACATTTGTGAACACTTATTTTAACAGAATCAGCCATTATAGAAGCACCAAAAACTGTAGCAATAAAAATGACACTTTGATTTTAAACAGGCATTGTGTGAATAGTTACATACTGTACCTTTTGAGAAAAAAAACTAAATAATAAAAAAACTATATAGAAACTCCTTCATTTCTTTTAAAAGGGAGGAAGCTGTTTCAGTCTCCCAGTAGTGTACGCAGACCTCACCTATCAGTTCCAATACTTAAGGTAGTTCAAGTTGCCATTTTCAGCATCAAGACACATAAAAATAACTCTAAAATAATGTTAACTAAAATAAAATAGTAAAAGTCTACATTGGCGTCATAGTGTCTGTCTCCATAGTCATTCAGACTTTATATAACTTTACTATACATATAAAAAACAAAAGGTATTTGGCCACTGGTCTATTATCAGCATTTGGTCTTTGTTTCATGATAAAAAATAAAGAGATAAAATTATTCAAGTCAGTGGTGAAGCAGTTGGTTTGGTGGTAGAGGAATAGCACCGTCTAGTGGACACCAGTGGACCTGCATTGGAAAAAACAACGCTATAACAAACTGCACTGCTGAATGCCAATTTGAAATCCAACATTTTGCCTCTTAATATAAAGCAGTAGACTTTTTTTTTTTAGGTCAAATACTGCCATAAGATTGGAAGCACGCAGTTGTAATAGGCATGTTTTGAAATGATCCAATAGTCAGCTCCTACGTCAGTACGTTCAAATTTACTTCCAAAAACAAGATCCAAAGGTAAAAAAAAAACTGCAGTGTCACTTAAGGCTTGTGGTGCTTTACCACAGATGTTACTCAGTGCAGAAACTAAACCTGATGTATTATCCATGAAACTTGGGTAACTTGGTTTCAAAATTGGTTCAGTAATTTGTCGCCATGGAGATAGTACAATTAGAACCACTGTGTACAACTACACCTTAATTACCCTTAATAAAGCAAGAACCAAGATTTAATTAATAAAGAACAAATAGTTTATTAAAAAACTACTTTAAAAGGTATGCAACTTTTCGGTTGGGGGTTTCTATGAATATGTCATTGCTCTGCCTAAAATGTACCACAGTACGACATTAAAACAGATCTACCTTAGATCTATTCAATTACAGGTGGTTTTATTGCTCAAAAATACGTAGAAAAACTGGCATTCTGGTTGCCTCTCCACTAGTCTGACCAGTAACTTGGCCTGGTTTGATCTGTGAAGATGGAAAGATTTAATGCCATTCTGTGAAACATTTCAGACATAGCAATAGCATCTCCATGGAGAAAAGTATCTGATGAACCCTCCACCAGAAAAGTCACACAATCCACCTTTAATTAAAAGGTTAGGTTAGAAGATAGTAACTATTTAATTCCAAAATCCTAAACCTGAATCATTCTTCATAAACAACTTGTTCATTATGAATGAAGTCCTTGTTCATGCTTTATTAAAGTGTAGTTTTATGATAAACTGTTACCGTATGATTTGTCTATGAAGTGATCTGTGGTGGGGTCACGCCTCAGATGCCCTTTTCTTCTTGTTATATTTCCTGGGGACTTTTTGAGGAGGTTTTTTGCTGCAGATTTTGTTTTTGCGCTTGGTCTCCTTAGTGGCGACGATGATTTCGAGTCTCTGGCGGATCTCAGACTCCTCGTGGTCCATGCAGCAGAGCAGTCCGGTCGGGGAGCAAAGTTTCAGGGTGCCCTCCTCGTGAGCTTTACAGAACGAGTTTGGACAGAGTTGACAGAAAGACCCAGAGTTTTTACCACAAACATCACAGTGGTGCCACGGACAGTCCCAGCGCCCTGAGGAGGAGACAGAAGACTTTATATACAGCAATAAATATCTACTGTGATATTAGCCAAGAATAGAAAGCATATGACAAAGTGAACTACATTAACATTGTAAGATCAATCTGGAACAGCTCATTAAAAGGAGAATTAACGTTTTTTACAATCTGAGCCTTATTTCGGTAATAAAACAAGTTGTTTTACTCACCCATAGTACTTTGGTGTCATATGGAGCACTTCCAGAGATGTTTTAGATTAGCGATAGCCATAGCTATAATATATGATGCCCCGAGCGGTCTCCAAATAACACAAACTTTAGCACTTTTCAAATCATAGAAGCTCGATGTCTTGGTCTATGATTTCGTTTGAGTCAAAAGTGGCCTGTAATCCGAGATTTATCCATAATTTACAGCTTTGCGTTTCATGTTTGGGTCCCGGGAGCTGAGAGTGAAATAAACTGACTCCGCACATGCGCACTGGCCTCCTCATCTACTCGAAACTATGGATAAATCTCAGATTACAGGCCACTTTTGACTCAAACGAAATCATAGACCAAGACATCGAGCTTCTATGATTTGAAAAGTGCTTAAGTTTGTGTTATTTGGAGACCGCTCAGGGCATACATTATAGCTACGGCTATCGCTAATCTAAAACATCTCGAAGTGCTCCATATGACACCAAAGTGCTATGGGTGAGTAAAACAACTTGTTTTATTACGGAAATAAGGCTCAGATTGTTAAAAAAAACAAAACATTAATTCTCCTTTGAGTGGCTCACATGACGCACACTTTATAGAAAGACTCAAACATATCTAAACAACAAACTGCTACAACTGAAACATTACTACATTTAGCATAAACATTATGTAAAGCATTACTTATATTTTGTTAAGAAATTGTCTTCAGCAAAACTAAAAACATGCATATTTGCAGAAATGATACTACTAAAAACAAACTTACTAAAATTACAAAAATTGGCCCTCAAGACAGCTTTCCTCTTTTAAGAAAGTTAAACTGTTATAGAATTGTGGGCTGCACATGTCCGCAACAGCACAATATAAATACAGTGAACCCTCGCTGTATCGCGGTTCACTGTTCGCGGATTTTTCTTTCCAATTTTTTTTTTTTTTTTTCCCAATTTTTTTTATAGTGTAACTTTTTTTTACAGTGTAACATTCTGTCCTGCGCCCTGATTAGCTAAGAGACTAGACCAGGACTAAACCAGGTCTAAACCAGGACTAAACCAGGTCTAGACCAGGGATGGTGACGCAGGGTGGTAGGGACAGTCTCTGATGTCCTTCACGAGAGCGCCTGGGTGACAGGAGGTGTGGCCTTTGTTTACTTGCACGAGCCATGGAAGAGAGTGCGAGCCGGACCATAAAAGAGCCAAGAATCAACATGGACGGGCCGGGGGAGCCGCAGCGGGGAGAGCCGCATTCGAGGGAGCCGCAGCGGGGGGAGGACACTCGCGCGCACAGAGGAGACAGTGGCTCTTCCCCGTCACGCCGAGAGGACGAACCCGACCCCGTCCTAGAGAGCTGTGGAGTATTGGCGACGCATTGATAGCGGTCTGATTTTGGAGCCGGGGTGAAATGCAACCAACTCTTGTGAGCGCAGGTTAGTCTTACCTGGTCTTGTGGTGAGGACTGGTGCTCAGAGGCGTCTGTTAGCGGTTTTGCACTGTTAGCATTGGCTTGAGTCTTGCCCAAAATGATATCCAGGTCGCTTTCCACTCGACTTTCGCACATGGCATGGATATGTGGTACCAAAACAAACACACGTGTCCGCGCGCACGTGTCCGCGCGCACGTGCCCGCGTGTCACGTGTCCGCGTGTCACGTGTCCGCGTGTCACGTGCCCCCCCCACTATTAATATATTTTAATGAAAATCTACAAAAGTTTGAGTGTTTAAACAAGAGAAAAATGTGAGAAAATGTTAATACCAGTCTCAGAAAGGTGTATAATGTGTCTGGTGAAGTGTTTTCAGCCTTAAAACATGTAGAATAATTGTAAAATATAAAATTGTCCTACTTCGCGGATTTCACTGATTGCGGGCTATTTCTGGAACCTAAGCCCCGCGATAAACGAGGGTTCACTGTACATAGCAAAAATAGCAAAACAAATTTGAGGGTTCAAAAGCTCAAAAGCTCAAAAAAGCACAAACACTCAAATGTAGACATGTAAAAAGACAAACAACATAATATTATTTCAGTTATTCTACAAAAATATCTGGGTACGCTTGAGAATTAAGAAAAATAAAACAAAACATTACATTGTGCATGTCTTACCAAAAGGCCTCTTGGTGAGGTTGAGGCAGCTCAGGTGATAGGCTTTGGTGCAGTGCTTCTTGTTGCAGAGCACCAGTTGTCCTCCATCGCCGCAACGGAAACACTCGTCCTCAGACTTTTTCCCGTTGGTTTTCCTCTTTTTATACTTCCTCTTGACGCGCTTCACTTTAGGCTCTGCAGGCTGCACATTGGAGTTCTGTCAAATGATTAAATAAAACATCAATTCAAAAGGTTATGCGATTAGATAAACAGGAAATGATGAACATTTCAAGTAATGGAAAGTCCACTACACTTGCTTTAGGTCACAGAATCCTAACAGTAAAATTCTTTATAAATCTAAACAGTCACAGAATAAAAACTAACTCCAAGAAATATACAAGGTACACATGAAAATCAATTCTAAATAATAGTCCAATGTTTCCCGTCTAAAAATCTCCCCCATAGTCTAAAATAAACTGGACAATTAATTGGCATAACATAATCAGACTTAACTTATAAAGAAACAACACTGGTCAGAAATGACAGCTTAAAGGTTAAATATAAGCAGAAAATTACATTGATACTTGAGATGAGATGAAATTCTTCAAATAAAAATGATCTGTGCCACCAGAGTCTTAAAATCTATGAACACAACTCTGCGGCTCTACCTTGGGTCTGTCTCCTAGGAAACCGCTGCAGTTGGGGGCTCCACAGCGACACACCATTTTGTCGTTCCCGAGGCAGTCCAGGTTGTAGTTGAAAGTGAGTTCAGTCCCTAAAACACAAATATCAAAAATTATCTTCAAAAACACAATATTTTATTAAAAATAAATATATAAATAAATTAAAGGCAGACAATGTTTGCAATTTTGAAATAAAGCCTAAAGCTCAGGAAGCGCAGACCTGCTGGTATGTCCCGCACAGCGAACAGCCCAACCCTGGTGTCTCCGTTCACGGTCCACTTCTGCGTCTCACAGTTGGGCTGACAGCTGTGGTTCATGAAGCGAGAGTAGTTTCCCTTTGGCCCTGCGTCGATGATACGATCCTGAAGGAAATGGGCAGAACTCGGCATTATTCAATAGAAATTACTGTAGTCTTGCCCAGTGAAAGATGAGAGTCATGAACACAACTTGTACATCCGTTTTTAAACGCTGTGATATTTCTGTATAGTTGATTTTTGTTGTATTGACAACTGTAATGTCACAGATTCTCATGTGCGACATTCCCAATGCAATACTTTTATTTAGCACTCGGTAGAAACAGTGCTGCTGCAAAGAAACAGCACGTTATTAATCCACACAAGAGCACATAATAATTGCCAAGAACATGTTTAAAATCAAACTGATTCTGGTATTTGGCGTCAGTCACAGACCTTGTCAATGGTGAGCATGTAGAAGTTGGTGATGTTGTTTTCTTGAGCGTATTTGATCCTCGAGTGACACTCCTCCTCATCGATCAACTCTCCAATGTACTCATTCACAAATTCACCCTGAGTGGGGAAAAAAAACATTATTTGTTAAGTAGTACCTTTAAAGAGAGATACTCAACAATTTGATTTCTGAACAAGACAATTATAACTTGCATGTCAAATAAAAACCTCATAGCAGTCTAAAGTTGGATATGCAACTACCGGTACATGACCCATAATGACACAATGTGATTTAGCTTAAGTGTAAATTGTTAAGTCAAAAGAAGATAACCATAAAACACACCTTCTTGATATCCCGCAGTGAGATGAGCCCCCAGCCTTTGCCGGGGGTCTTGATGATCTTGGTGTCGGGGTACAGGCGTTTGGTGAAGTCCTGGTTACAGCAGCGGTCTCCACTGGGACACACCTGTGGGTGGCACTCGTACAGCAGCATGCGGTTCAAACACTCTGACTCAAAACTGCACGGACGCTCGTCTGATGGTTTACAGTTACACTTTGGGATCTCAGAGATATCTGCTGTGTACACCTGCACCCGCCCCACCGGCCTGTTCACCTGAGGAAGGCAGTTTGGACAGTACACAGTACAAATTAGAAACAGAATAGAAATTCTGTTGGAAAAATAATGATAAAATAATAATAATACATCAGACTTATATAGCGCTTTTTTAGACATTCAAAGATACTTTACAGACAATAAAATGTTTTACAGTATTTTAGAACACCATGTCAAAGATTTTGTAAGAATATGAAGATGGATTTTTTTGATGGGACAAATATGTGGAGCATGTATCATTCTACATCTTAAAGTTAAAAAATATTTCCTATTGTTTATTTCTCTAAAGACAAGAGTGAGAGAGAGTGTCTAACCTTGATGAATTTATATGGTGGCGGTTTTCGGCTGTTTTCTTGTGCCTCCTTTGCCTCACGTTTCATCTTAATTTCTGTAAATCGATCTTCGGCTTCCAACAAAGCTAAATATGAAGAAAGTACGGTTAAATTTTTCAGATACATAGGTTACGATATGGATAAAACATTTAATGTGCACTATGTAACCTTCCCTCTGGGTATCCATAGAGATGTTATTGCTTTTGAGAGCTGCAGAGTAGCTCACACATTACAATATAATAAATGACACTAAACTGATCTATGTTGTCTTTTGCTCAGTTACTGTCTTTATTGCTCAAAAATCTACAAAAAAACCCCCCAAAACATGTGGCATCACTTTCTTGTCTTCATTTAGAGAGACAAGCAATGCCATACGGAAGTATATTTAAGGCAAAGCAATAATATCCCCTTGGAGCAGGTGGCAGACCATCTGGAAATACATTGTGCACCTTTTATGTACATACAATTTGATGTGGATCTTTTTTGCGACATTATCCAAGTTTTTAATGTGTGACAAATTACAACTCCTTCCAAGACAAGGTCAAAAACTAGGTTGCTCACCGTTCTTGAAGACCTTCCCGATGGTGCTCCTTTGGTGTTTGCTGCCTCGGTCTCCCTCCACATACGGAAACACTCGGCCCTGGTGTGTCCAATAGTAATCCTTGGAACCAAAGAAATAAACAGGAAACTCTCCCATCTCGTGGCGAAGGTGCTGGATGTTTGTCGGGACGTTTCTGGGGTGGTTGATCTCAGCTGGCCACCATCTACAAAGACAATGTGATCAAAAGTAATAGTAGAAACAGTAACAAGGTAGTACATAATAAAGATGCCTTACCTGTACGTCCCCAGTTTGACCCACACAATGTCTCGGTATTTGGGTTTTTTCCCAGCTCGACAGTCGTTGCAGAACCAGCTCCCCTCCGGCATCGCGATGTTCAAACAATCGGGGTGAAAAGCAGCGGGACATGACTCACAGCACAGCAACTGTCCACCTGTCAACATAACAGTGAGTTAAAATAGACTCAACAGGAGACTCAAGAGATAGATTTACTAACTGTTGTATATTATATAGCATGTAGTCCTACAGTAAAATTTTATGCTATGTAATTATGCTACATTGAGTTTATTATTACCACTTATGTTTGCACTTTGCTAGTATAATATATTGTGATGTGTGAGCTACTGTTTCCAAATATTTTCCCTTGTGGATCAATACATTTTTGTCTGAGTCTAAGGAAGTCTAAAAATACAATCGCAACTTTAACTGGGATGCAGTTAGCTGCCTCATATTGAAGACAAAAAAAGGATAGTTTAAAAATAGAATATGGCAAACCGTAGCAAGGGGTACATCCAAACAGAAAACACATCTTAACAAAACCTCAACTAAACAATGTCAACATAGGCGACTTTTACATTCATTACACAACCTTAAAAACTGTTGAAAATAATTGGATTCAGTGTGTAGCAATTGAAGCTAAACTGTGTAATGTAGCAACTTATGTATATGGACCAACCTTTAGAGCAGACGAAGCACCAGCTGACATTGACATGGCTGTGATGGCTGTGGTTCTTCTTGGCGTGGTAGTGGTTTGTACAAATCAAGGCAGAATTTGTGATGGTCTCACTTCCTGCAGCTACACAGAAGTCTCCAACATGATAGGCCACAGGACAGCGAAGACAACGCATCAACCGACCTGTAAAGAAAAGTAAATCAGGTTTGTCTGGAAAAACAAAAATAATTTCCATAAACTAAAATGCATAGGTTTGAGCAGTCTTACCTTTGTTGGCACGGTGCTTGGACTGGCCGCTGTAGTAGCAGCTGATGCAGGTATGCATAGGGCAGCGGAAGCCCTTGTTGTCGAACACAGTGAGCGGACTGAGGCGAACACAGGCCTCATGGTAAAATTTACCACAGTGAGGGACGTGACAGCGTCGCACCTCGCCCTCTGAACTTTTACAGCTGAAACATGAGTGGATCCCTACAGAGACAGGATATATATGGGTTTAGGAAAGAAAGGGAGCCATAATGTTCACACTTACACACACCATAAAAATTCAGGCTTAAAAGGTCCCATGGCATGAAATTTTCACTTTCTGAGGTTTTTGAACGTTAATGTGAGCTCCTCTACCCTGTTTAGGCCCCCCCCCCCCAGGCTAAAAGTTGCAAAATGTCTAAACTGAGCATTTGCGGCCCTTTTCTGCATTAGAAAAAAAAAACACAGCTCAAACGGGCGATTCTCAACAAGGCACCTTATTGACGTCAGCTCGAAAAATGCAGCTCCACCCCCGTCTGTGTCTACTCAGCGTCTCTGTAAATCACACCCAGAGAGTTTGGACCGCGAATGCGCTAGGCAATGCGAAATGCGTTTTTTTATTTGCCTGGAGGCACGTCCGAGTGTTTCTAGGCTCGGAAGTCCTTTATCTGAGCCTCTGGACTTTTGAACAGCAGTGGTTTAATTTTATTTTCTGTGGAAATGTGTTTATTTTTCAATGGAACGCTTCTCATCTCTTCTCCGCGCAAAAACGCGGAAATGGATCAGAGCGGACAGCTGAGAGTTTGGCCACGCCCCCACCCTCTACTATAGGCCATCTCTTTTCTCCTCATTTGCATTCAAGCATAATGGACTGTTCAGAGAGAGAAAAATTACTCTCTCATCTTATCTCTGTTTCTCATGCACTGAGTGTTGATTTTGAAGAAGGATTCATTTACAGTATTAGGGAACCATTAAGGAGCCATATAAAAGCATCAAGAAGTACCATGTCATGGGATCTTTAACAAGGACATAATTAAAACTGAACAGGACTAGGGCAAAAGTCTACATCAGGACTGCACAGGGATCAGGCCAGGACCGGTGTTAACAGAGCCCAAGATTTAGAAATGCTTTTTGCATTGTGCAAACAGTAAAATTACATGCAATTTAATCTGTGCTCTCAGAAATCTGACTTGTGCAAAACCAAAATCCTTAAGTCGCACCTCATTAAACCAAACAGAGATCCTGACCTGAGCTACATGCAGGACACAGCAACTTGTCCTCTGGTTTGAGGGACAGTCCCAAACACTGGAGGTGGAACATCCCACAGCACTGCCCCTCACAGGGCACCAGATCCTCCCCCGCCCCCTCGCACACCTGTGACATCATATAATAAATGATTAGGCAATGTCATATCATTAAGTCTATTAATTTCATATTTGTCTCAAAGCATGTAAAGTGAAGTTAGTTTTCTTTTATTATATCATAACTACACCTGCAGACCTGGTTTGTCATTCGTCATTACTGGCTGCTTCTCATTTAAATCAAAATATAAACTTCTTCTAAAAATAAATACAGTAATCATTAAGCAGCTAATTTAATGAAATATTGGGCCTGTCAAAGTAACATATTTATATTATTCAATAGTATTTTAAATCAAATAAAAATAAGTCTTACATGGCAGACAAACTCCTTTTTCCGCTCTCCTTTCTTGATCCCGTCCAAACTGTCACTCGGAGAATCAGGACGTCCTTCACTTCCAGAGCCCTGGAGCAGATAACAACAATTTTATGATTATTTAATGAAATTATGTAGCTTTTTCACATTACACAATAAACAGCATAGTGGTACTAGGTCAACAAACTGGGGTTTATAATGCAATACAAAAAAAAAGGTATCACTAATTTGAAGTCTAACCTCAGTCTCAGGACAAATGGACAGTCGTCGTTTTTTGGGTTTGGTCGGAGTGGACTCTTCACTCTCTCCAACCAGTTTCCTTTTCCTCTTGTACTTTGGCTTCTCTGCTTTAACATGATCCGTTAAAAAAAAAAAAAAAAAAATTACAAAAAAAAATTGGAATGACAAAAACTTTACCTAGATGACAAATAACCCACTTTTACCTGCAAGATCAATGGACTTCTTTAATTTCTTCGTTTCCTTCTGACCTTTGACCAATTTCTTCTTTTGTTTTTGCTGCTTTTCTGATAAATCAGAAGGCTAGAAATATAAACAGGAGACACGTTTGTCAATGATTTAAAAAATATATATATATTCTAATGTACAGTAAAGTAGTCACCTGATCATCTCCATTTTTGCTTATTTTACGCGTCTTCATTTTTTGGTCTTTATCCTTTGTAACATCAGATATAGACCTTTTTATATACTTCTTCCTCTTTTTAACTAAAAGTTACAAAAAGTTTATAATGAATTTTATTTGAGACTTAAAAATTGAACAAAATCTTTAAACTATTCCTCACGTTACCCTACCTTGAGAATCTGTCTTCTGATCTTCAGCCTTTTTCTTGCCAATTTTTTTCAAATTTTTTCCTACAGAACAAAATAGCATTACCATTTTTGTAACAAAAAAAAACAAAAAAGTCTTTAATGCATTAATCAAAGAATTAATCCTGTATTTTGAAAAAAAGAGATGCCATGTTATAGCTAACCCACTGCTCAAACTTATACTTTGTACAAACCTGGAAGTGAAACTGTTGCCGTAGCTGGGTCTGAAGAATGATCTGTTGAGGAAACTCTCTTTGTTTTGGTATTTTCCTTGGGCTCAGAAAAATTGTCAATAGACATCTTTTTCTTTCCTTTGAACGTCTTGGGTTGATACGTTTTGGGCCCCTTTTTGTTGGCTGGTTCTGATGTTTGTGTTGACATATTTGCTGTAGATTGGGCGGTATCCTGGGAAAAATGGACATTATATAATTATGCCACAAATACCTAAACTAAGCCTATGCAATTCTGTATCAGTCTTTTACACAAACATGTACATGCATTTGCCAGATTAACAACTTTCTGCACACTACTACTCCCAACTTTGAATATGTTCTTACTTAGTCTCTTCCCCCTCTGCACACAATGACATAATTGCAATTCAAGTTATAAAATATAACAAACCTGTGTATCTGATTTGGGAATTTGTTCAGAAGAAGCATCTTCCAATATTTTCTTTTTACTTTTCTTGACGTTGTCGAGTTTCAACTGGACCTTTTTGACTTGAGTCTTTTTCACCTTTGCAGTGCCCTCTGATGTTTTGCCTGCATCTCCTCCTGAAGCTCGATCCAGAACTGGGCTAAGTCTTGATTGCGTTTCTTGGTCCAATTCTTTGTTGAGCTCCGAATCCAACTTCTCCAAAACATGAGGGTTGAGCTGTGGTCCTTCTTCATCGTAGACGAAGGAGAAATTTGTGAGTCGCTGATCTGGGGTCAGGCTCAGAGACTCTTTGGCCTGAGAGATGCCCACCCTCCACTGAGCCTGGAACTTACGAGGAACTGATGCAACCTGTCAAAAAAACAAAAACATTAAAAAAATATATGGCAGCAGGTGCATTAACATATTGAATACTGCATGCAGGACTTCAATGATCATATAGTAAAATGTTTATATGATAATATTTTGTTACTACATATAGTCTTCCATTTCTTGTCTATTAATATTTAATCATAATCATAGTCTTTTATGCCTTTTATAAAGGGTTTACCTTTTTGTGAGTGGGGCGGGAGGCTAGCGGTCGATTTCCTGTGCTGAGCTCCTGGTACTGCTCTTCTCCTATGAAGGGCACCAGGTTCTTCTCAAAGATGTAGCCTCGCTCAGGGGCATCCCCAAAGTACTGCACATGGTACAGGAGGCCTGGCTTGGGGTTATTTACTGTAAAAAAAACAAAACAACAATATGGGTAATTATAAATAAAAGCAGCTTGTAGTAATTTCGACTTTAGCTTATAAATGCTGCCCCACCTTTTACTTTTTGTCTGAGGTGGCTGTTGTGCTCTGGGTCTGTGGTCACAATGCAGGGCCACCAGGGGTACCCTGAAACCTTGGTCCAAACAAGATCTCCGGGACAGAACAGCTCTGTGGGAGGAGCTTCAGCTGCAGGATGGGCAAGTGGCTCTGATGGTTGATTGAGCTGTAGAAATGGAACAGTAAATGTATAAAATAAAATTACTCCTAATCTCAAATTTAACAAACAGTAGACTGAGGACATATGCATCAACAACACAAAAATTATTATTTGTTAATGGTTTCTTCAACAAATTAATTTACATTGAGTAAACTGAAGAACGTGTCTCTTATGGTCAAAGAGTTGTTTACGCAACAGTTTAGTCAATAAACTGTTCTTATTGCCAAAATAATTGCTTTAATTATACCATGTCATTCTGTAACCCAAATAGATATTTTATTTCCCTAGTAAGCTTCATTTGAATAGCATGTTATATTAACCTCATTTGCTTCTGCAGTTTCCTCAGGAGATTCTAAGTGTCCGTTTATCTCTGGAGGGACAGTAGAAGGACTGTGGCTCAGCTCTGGTTTTGGCTTGAGAGACCTTCCTCTCCTCTTTTTTCCCTCCTCCCGCTGATCCGTTTCTGTTATAGCACCCTCTGTGGAGGTAACCAGACTCATCCCGTTGGCAGTGCATGGCTCCACCTGTGGCTGTGGCACCACTTGTGGGACAGAAACTTTTAACTCAGGTTCAGAGTGAGAGGGGCAGTTGTGCTGATGGATGCCGTTAGTTGTTGGGGTGTCAGCTGGTTTGAAGATGGGGGCTTCGGGGGTACAGAGTTTTGGCAGTGCATCCTGGTGGTCTCCGTTCAGCACCAGAGAGGTCAGGTCCTTGAGGTGCTCGTGGTGTTGGCTGGACATCTTCTGGAGCATGTTGTCTTGTAGCGTAGCGGCTAACTGTGCAGCAGCCTTGTCCATGAGCAGAGCGGGGTCAGAGGTCATGTCCACACAGCCCTTGTGGACACTCAGGGCCTCAGGCAGCTGCTTCATACTGATCGGGTTTGCAGGTTTGGGCATTGAAGGCAAGGAGCTCCCTATGCTGTCCATCCCACTGAAGTCCCTCCACACACTGAGCTAAAGACAACACAAACATTAATATAAACTTTAATACTGTGAGCAAAAACATGTTTTAGATTGACAACAAAAATTATTAATTTTACCTTAGACTAAACCTGGCTGTGCCTGATTGATATTGTTAAACACAAGTTTCACCTTGCTGGCCAGGTTACCTTACACTACCCCAAAGTGCACTGCAAACTTATCTAAAATGCAAGTACAATCATTCATTTTGTGATGCACAATTTACTTAAAAGGTCATAACTCGGGGTGAGGAAATCATCTTGTTAATTTAAGTCTTTATCAAACCACACACCACCACATGAATGGCATGATAAGACATGGAGGTTTGTGTACTAGTAGTGAAAGCAGAATTTTAAGACAGATTTTGCATTTATACTGCGTTTATGGTGATTCAAAATGCATACATGAAACGCATCTGAATTACTTTAGATAAAAGGTACATAAACCAATCTGAATGGTATCAGAAGTATTTAAGCATGTTTCCCAAACACAAAATGGCCCTCTGCAGCTCTGCAGAGCATAAACAGCACTGCACTGAGTGGAGGCGAAAGGGAAAACTGCACCTGTTACTGAATGTGCTAGCTCCATAGTCATTTCAAAGACGAGATCCAGGATTATTTCAAACTCTGCAAGAATAGCTGAACCCAAAGCATTATACTCGTCTTCTGTGAACAGATCATAAAGTAGTACATACGATGCATAATATGCGTTATCCACCGAGCACAGACGAAAATCTTACCGTGGCTCTGTCCCCCTGTGCTTCCTCCCGGACAGAGGAGCTAGCCGTTAGCCGCTGTAAGAGCGTGAGCCAGGGGGAGCAGGAGGCAGGAGCACCGCATGCGGCCAGAGCCCAGAGTGTGGTCGAACTCAGCCGCCTCAGTGCCGCAGCTGCACAGGCACTTCGCCGCCAGATGCCCGCGGAAATTACACTCTTTACCTTGCACAACCAGGTTCTACAGAGTGATAAAATATACGTGGCTCGTCTTACGCCGTTTTGTATGATCTAGCGTCATATGCAATATTTACCAATTATTCACAAAAAAGACAAATGGGGAAATGTTTCTGTTGTAAAGCATACAAATGTTCATTACCATCGCAAGAGGGTTTCACTTGGGCCTAGGTACTTCCCAACAATTATTATATACTCAGTAATTGTACTGACAGTATGCACATTTCTGTAAAATGTGTTAAAATAGTCTCTCCTCAAGTTACAGTAGTCTATATTAGCCACATTTGGAAGCAACATCACCCCAGTTAATTAATTTAAAACAGGGAATCAGACCGCACATGATCAAATTAAACGGGGACAAACACATTCCACAATGCAAAAAATCTCCAGTACTTGAGTCATGGATCTACAGGAGTCTCTTCCAGTAACTACAGCATCACTGACATACCCCAGTCAGCCATTAGCTACACACAAACCACGAAACAGATCAAGAACGCGAGCAACAGCTGAGAACAACAAATAAGAATGCTACCAAAAATATACAAAGAAATGCGCTGACAAACCGAAAGAGACAATGTCATTTAGGTGTTCTGCTACCGTTTTCAATATAATAAATTCGTAGGCGCCATGACATCTTCTTTCTGGAATGCTAAACGTGCTAACCGAATGCTAAGCTGCGTTCCATTGAAACCAAGCCAAACTGCACATTTCGCGTTAGCATCTGTTAGCTCCTCTCCGGGCTAAAATGGATGATCGGTACGACACAGCAATCTCACCGACAACCTCAACCATTTTTTACCTTTAGGTGAAAGATATTACAGTTGTCATTACCTGCTCAGTCTCCCCGCGGTTGTTATAGGAATAAAATTAAGGCATTCATCCCGCAAAGCAAAGGGTTTCATTCAGGGAGAGTGTAAAAGCTCGGAGGAAACTCAAACAGCGCGTCGGATCAGCGCGAAAAATACTCACTTCCGATTGGTCCGCAGTAGCGCGAGGAGCCAACCGGTGCTTTCAAAAAAACACCGCAGGAAGTAGCTGACCCACTGCGTTTTTCTTCTATTTGTATGCAATTTTCCTCCAAGTATTCCTTAATTTATTTTTTAAAGCTTAACGTGAGCACTGTGCATGCTCTCCTGTCCTGAGTCCTAATCATAGTTACGGTTTTATGACACAAGTAAAGTGTAGATTATGGGTGTGGATCTTTTTAGTGGGTGTTTTGCACCTACAATCAGCTGTTTACAAATATGAATCAAACTATTAACAATAAAACTATTAGCATTTTATTTTTAAAAAAGTTGTATTTAGTTATTAACTTGTTTTATGTGACAAATCAACTCTGCAGCCTAGTGAAAAAGCTGTTATTATAACCCATTACGCTAAACACAAAGGGAATAACAATACTGGCTATGTATTCAACTTTTATTATTTAGAGCCTCTATTCAGACGTCACATATTTCTGTAGCTACTTTGCCTGTTGCAGTTAAATTAGCTAAATTAGCAAATTAATCCTTTTACATATTAGTAAGAGCCAAGACGCAACAACAAAGTATAACAATAACCCCAATTAGCATGCATGTGTCAAAGGAAAGTCCATTCATTGTTAATCACGCATTACCATCTTATTATTGTGCATGCATGCATGCAAGTGTGAATTGCTGAATGGATCCATCAAAGACTTTGAAGGCTCAAGAAGATGACAAACTAGTGTTAAAACATACATGGCCTACATGCTGCGTTTTTTAATAGGTTATTTCGCAAACGCAACAGCATACATGGTATACAAAATATATAAATGATAGCCTAGTCATTATGTTGGTGTAAACCCTCAGTCATCCAGGTGTGATAGGTAGTAAAAAAAATATGAAATGTTAAGTCAACTGGACAAGAAATGAGATCATTAACATTTTTACTAACATTGTTCATTACCAGGCCTATATGCATTAGGCTACTACATGAAGTTGTATTTCTTATTTGAATACCATTAGCCTTAAGGCCTACATATTAATGTGAGCCATACACATGGTCAAATACCCTTATGTTTGGTCGGTTATGACAAAATTTTTAAGACAGTGCAGTCAGGATCTTTCGATAAATTATTTATTTTTATTCGTGCATTTTGATCTCATGAAGGCGACATAAACAGTGACTCAATGCTAAAAAAAACGGTGGGTGACACGGCACGGGACGCTGAGGCTCAATTTCATCGCGTGACCTAGTTTTTACACGGCACGTGTCCTGATTCTGACCTGCTCCACATAAACGCTGTGCCGTAGGTGCAAGACAAACCCGCAGTACCCACACAGACCGCTGAGGGGCGTGAAATCCACTGAAACATACACTTGTCTTCCTGGTAACGTTCACAATAAAGGTTTGGGCATTTGAGCATTAGGTATGGGCATTTGGATCTATAATAAAAACTTACTTCCATGACTAGGTAGCCTATATACTAGTATATGTAATTGTGATATTCAGTGTGTGGTTTGTTTGTTTGTAGGAAATAACTTTATTTCCCTATATTTAGGCCAAAAAGTTGTAACTATAACACTCTGCCGATGTGAAAGGTAGGCTACATGTAACAGAGCTGACGAAGCCTCTCGGATGAGCGGCGAAACGTTTTCAACCAAACAAACTTTGTCCAGTTGACAAATTGAACTTCTCCTTTTATCATGGATTCTACCTGGACGACTTGAGGGACTTTTCACGCTACATGTAACGTTTCTGTTGGAGGATCTGTCATCTGCTTGTCTGCAGGGAGATATTATTGCTTTTACCTTGAATGTTTCTCAGTGTAGCATTAATCGTGTAACATTATCTTGTATATATTCAATTACAGGTGGAGCCCTTCACCAGAAAAGTTACACTGTACACCTTTATTCACAACAACTTCTGATCTGTGACCTCTATATTTTCCCCGTGAGGGCTGAAGATGTGCAGCATTAGTGATTATTTAGAACTTAACCAATGACTTTAATTTGTAGCCTAGTATTTTCATATAATAACAAATTGAAACTGTAAGCCACTGTTCCTCACCTCACATCGCACATTTTTGATGCACACTGCACATTTTGGACATCTGTAAATAGGCATTTATTTATTCTGTTGCACTGCTTTCAGATTTTAGATCTTAGATTTTAATTTTAGATTTAGATTTTTGTCTTAGATAGTTTTTGTTGTGTTTTTGTGTTTGTATTGTATTCTGTACACTGTCTTTTTTGCACTACCTGGCCAGAGAGAAACGAAATTTCGATTCACTGTATGTTGAACACATATGGCAGAATTGACAATAAAGCTGACCTTGATCTTTGATCTTGGGTGACCACTGATCACCTCAAATTGTGGAAAAAAGACACACTGTGGCGGGACATGGAAAGGTGAACTTAATAATTGTAGTAACCTCATATGATTTTTATTTTTAATCAATAGTAGCTCACATAAAGAATAGCAATAGGTATATTACAATAAAGCCAATAAATATTGATTTATTTGGGAGACAATATTATTTAGGTATAGCTATGTACATTTAACTTTTTTATAATTCATGCCACATCAATGTAAAAGTGGGCTATATTCTATAAATAAGTGGGTTATTATTTCAAAAGGTACTTTGGAATAGAAACAGCAATCTGGTTACTTAGGTATTAAAACTACGTTTACTTAGAAAATCCAGCGGATGTTTAAATTCTGCTGTTTCCGTTAGCTTAACCATATACGTCACGTTTAACTGTTCGCTGTAAGAGGGAAGGGCATTCTGACATGGAGCAAAATTTTCCACTGAAGAGGCTCATGTATGCCTGAAGACCGGCTAGAAACGCACACGGGCTTAAACACAACCGCCTTGAGATTTATTCTTCCTCACAACCGGCTTGATTGTCTTGAATTGGACTTTTCTCCTCTTTAGCCGTCGCGTAGCTTGGCGAGAAGAGATCAACGACCAACCGCGTCACTAAACTGAACTGTTTATTATTATTTTCGTGAACTGATACGAACTGCATCATGGCGTTAATCTTGTTTACGAGAACCAGAGCACCTTTGATGAAGACCTCCAGATCGCTGAAGAATGAATTTAGAAAAGGAAAAGGTGAGATTTACGAGTCTACATATCCCATAGCTTAACGTTGCATACGAGTGTGTTTTGGGTTTTTTCCATAGGATGCGGTTTTGAGTTGGGGGCTGCTAGGTGGTTTGACATAACTTGTGTCCTAAGGGGGTCTCCAGGAAGTCAACATTCAGTCTATAAACATTTCAATGGCACTAGTTAATGGTTACCTCTTTAAACTATTGTTATGTTAACCAGCATAACATGACTTTGAACGTAATTTTATCAGTCGACTTGAAATATCGCGAGACTACGCAGCTGGGAGGATTATAAACATTATATATATATTTTAATGGCGGTTATTCGAGGACAGCTTTGGGCCCAGTCGTACCTGCGCCAACTTCCTCTGCAGCAGAGACTTGTAATTATTATTTATTTACAATAAATATGATTCAGGATCAAACAAACTGTATTTATTTATTGGTAGCTTTAGCTGTGATGTCAAAATCAGTCCTAATGTTTCATGAGATGCACAACAGTGACTCAGGGTTTAGTTTTTGGGGAAAGTTATGGAGATTTCTAAGCTTGGTTATAGCAGATGTCTTTATGAAACAGTTTGGTTTCACTTTCTTCTTTGGCTTGTTGGCACTTTGGAGATAAACTTGTGGCGTCTTTGTGGTGCAGGTTTTATTTCAGGACATTGCCTAGTGATATGTTAATGTGTCAGACTCTGCAATAATAATGGCAGGGTTTTACCTTTTACATTATTTTCACATCTACATCTCTGAGTGACATAATAAATATTCTATAACTACTCATTGCTATCAAATATTTTTTGTGTTTTAGCTGTGTTGGTTATTGGTGGTGCTCTTCTTTGATTATTAATCCAAAACCAACAAAACAGTAGTGCCTTTTATATTTTAGATGCAAATCAGATCTTGTGTCTGTGGTCCCACCTGCTGCTTGGTGATAAACGGCTGTACTAGTACTAGCCATTTCAATCAAATAGGTATTTTTGGTTATGCTCATGTCCACTTAGGAATCTGTAGAAATCATTTAGTTTTTAAAAATAGATTCTGTGGATTTGCAGGTCTACATTTGAACCGCTCAGTGGGTGCTTCTTGGCATTAGGCCCAGATTATCAGACAATTACTTGTGTAGTCGAGGAAAGGTCATCTTCTATTTTAACTTCATCCCAGACAAGGGCACCAAATTTATACTAAGAATAGACTAGTTTACTGGTTACACTTATCAAAATGTATACTCATCAGATTAATCACTTACATACTTACAAATACTCATGCAAATAACTATTCAAATCCGTGCGTGAAGAGTCCCTCAGTCGTCCAGGTAGAATCCATGATAAAAGAAGAAATTCAATTTGTCAACTGGACAAAGTTTGTTTGGTTGAAAATGTTTCGCTGCTCATCCGAGAGGCTTCGTCAGCTCTAATAAGAATGCTGGTTGTAGGGATGAATAGGTATGCTAATCTAGACACCAGAGAAACAAAAGACTGAAACCAATTAGATAGTTTCGGAAAGTAGTTAGCTAGTTAGCTCCTCCCTGCAGCAAGATATAAGCAAGTGTCTTACCAGCATTCTTATTAGAGCTGACGAAGCCTCTCGGATGAGCGGCGAAAGGTTTTCGACCAAACAAACTTTGTCCAGTTGACAAATTTGAATTTCTTCTTTTATCATTCAAATCAGTGTTCCTTCTTAATGTCATTATAGAGTTAGTTTGTTATTATAATAAAAACTGAATTGCCATTGACAATGAACAAAATAGCAGTCATTCATATTCTTTCAATTTGGGCTGGACAATATGACAAAGAAATGAATGAAAAATTCTATTCCTAGTATTGCTCTATTATTTTCAGTTTTATTATGTCTTGTATTCAATTCAAATGGCTTTCCAAACCACATTTACTGATAGACGATTGGCTGTATACCTTATTTAAAAAGACCCACGCTGATAATTGACCATTATAAATGACTGAATTACAAGCTCAGTTAAAATGTTATTAATTGCGCTTGCCAACTCATGGGGTATATTTATTTACACACATTTTTAGGATTTCTATCTGGATTTGGAGCCCATTGCCCCTAGAAACTGGACCGATCAGCTGTGCCCTGCCTGATTTTAAGGTTAAACATTAACTCCGGTCCACTCTGATAAATGCCATTATCCAACAGCCTTGATAACCTCTGACTGTCCAAACCTGACACTGCACAGAACACATGCTTCTATTGTAGTTAATGTATTTTGATTCACTTTCCGCTCAACAACAATTTAACAATTTAACATATCAATTTAGTCTTTTCAGCTGTCTTAAGACTTGATTGATCAGCTTTTGTTTCAACTTATTGTTCTTGGGCATGTTCCATTACTATTCTTTTTGTCTTTTTTCTTTCTTTCTTTTTATTATTGATTTAGTTTATTTCTAATTTTTTTTTTTTTTTAGTCCTTTATTGTGAAATTACTTGCTTTACAAACCCAAATGTATGTTGCTGTTTTTAGGTTTAACTTTGTCACAGTTAAGGTAAATATTAAATATAGTAACCAATACTTTTATTTCATCGTTTCTTTTGCAGAAGTAGCCTACATAGACCTGGTCTAATGGTCAAAGCCAAACAAGACCTGCATAGTGAGAATGCCAAATATAACACTTCATCTCAGGTTTAGGAATTGGCTGTCTGTGTGGTCTCTGAACGTGACTTGAAACATAATCAGTAATTTATCAAATATCAACATTGAACTGGTCCAATTGATGCCATTAAATATAGATCACTTCCAGACACATCAGGGCAGATTTTGGAGCAAGGGCTGCATGATTGTGGAAAAGTATTTAAAAAAAGGATGACTTCTACCCCCTACAGTCTGTATTGACTTTCTTAGATTTAGTTGGTTTGCCCATTAACCAGATTAACTCTATAATGGACACACATCTATAATGTACTGTCAGATATTGTGATGTACTTTTTGCCTCAGCATTGGAACTGTACCAACTCAAATGCACTCACCAGTCCCTTTTATTTGAAATCCATTGTGTTTAGTTGTGTAACTTTTAAGTCTGTAATTACAGTTTTGCCAGCTGTTGCCAAAGTAACAGCATGGAAACAAAATATGAGATAGTTGCTTTAGCTAAGAAACTAGACTCACTGTATTGTCGGGTTCAGCTTTGGTTGGTTTCAGCAACTACATGTCTACAACATTTTCATTGTCAAGTATCAGCTAAGATGTAGCTGCCCAGGATAAAACTGGGTTTACGCCTACGATAAACCAAGAGCCAAAGTTATAATGAATCTAGCGAATAAGAATCTTTTAAAACTAATATTGTTTAGGGGTCATACAGTCATTTACAGTAGCATGTTTTAAAGGTACAATATTCCTGGAGTCTGGTCATGTGCTGTCACTGCACTCATCCACAAAGCTCTGTCAGTTCCAGTAACCTCTGCTCAACCTCTCTGGGCCCCCTCCAGTCTTAACACGTGAGGCTGCAGAGGGGGCGGGCCCGGGATCAAAGCTCTAACGCATTGGTCGAAAGCATTTTAGACTCTGCCCCTTTCGTACCATGTTAACCGGGTGTTATAACCACTATGCTCTTCATGGGCCCTTTTTATGAAGCCCCTGGAACTCAATCTCCAGAAAGCCAACAAATACTTAGATCTCCCTCTTAAAGACATATTACTGTTATGAGGAATAAAAGCATGCAAAAACTACTCCTGCAATAATAATTCAATATATGACCAGGTACCTTGTGTAATGACTTTATGTAATCTTGATTTAGGGTTGGAACATGCCTTCCCACAATAATCTCTGTAATCATCATTGAGTAATTGCTTGACAATTACTAATCTTTTTATTTAATGAATTATGTGTTATTGTTTGCTTCATTGAAATGGTGACATTGTAGAACTTGGATAATATGTCTGTGAAATGATATTCTCAGAAAGTATTACAGTATTGTTAATATTGATGTCATAAAGTGTATTGCATAATATATCTTTTGAGCTGACACATCCTGTATTTATTTCAACTTCAATTCAAATCAGCTTTTTTTGTATATTGTGTTTCCCCCTTTCTTGGAAAATTGCTCATGTTTTTTTTTTTTT
Organism: Paratrypauchen microcephalus; assembly: GCA_036785185.1. NCBI lineage: Eukaryota > Metazoa > Chordata > Actinopteri > Gobiiformes > Gobiidae > Paratrypauchen > Paratrypauchen microcephalus. Next base: position 4,162,189 of record JAVJIX010000010.1, read on the forward strand.
AAATTCATTTATTTATTTATTTTTATCTTTCAGATAAGCTACAAGATGGTACTTGTATGAATTGTGCAGCTGTCAGACTCTCCAGCCAAAAGTAAGAACAATCTAAAAATACATTTTTTTAATGTATTAATTCATGTAGGTATTCATATATGAATAAGTCTTACATCCTCTGTTGTAAATAACCTGAAGAATGAATAGAACATTTGGCTATTATCTATAATATAGTGCAACAGAGGATTCTAGTCTCTAATCTCAACTACAATATAGTTGTAGTTTTAGATGAGAATTATTTCACAAATATAGTATAACGCCATACAAATATATTTATATGGCATTATACTTTTCTAACTTGCATTTGTTTAATTACAGGTGTTTTTATTGCTCAAAAATGACCTTTAACTCAGCCTGGTGGTAGCTACACCTACTTGACTCTTACAGAGATTTAATGCCGTACTGTGGAACATTTGAGGCAAAAATGATAACATGTCCATGGAAACAAGCTGATGGCAGACACTTTATCAGAAATGTGCACTTTTTAAATGTTATCTTAACTATGTCGTGTTTTCAATACATAACAACATTTCTTGCATGTTTGATCAGGTTGGATGGTCACAAATTCAGCGTCCTGTCTCAGCTGTCTGCCTTTGGCCCGTCTCGCCTTTCCTCGGACTCCTCTGTACAGCCCCACAGCCTGGACTCTCAGGTTTTCTGTGCTCTGGTCCCTTCATACCCCCAGCCCTCTGTCACGTCTCCCCCATGGACGATAGCACGAACGAGGGACATCTGCAGAGTGCGATGGGTCCACACATCCTGCAGGAGGTGGGACGATTCCAAAGTGGAAAAGTCCCTACGAACTTTAAAAGAGAAGAAGAAGTTAGAAGAAGGGGGTCCTGTGTACAGCCCCACTTTGGATGCAGAACCGGTCAGACGGACGATAAGGCAGTGGGTCATAGATGAGGTTAAACATTACTATCATGGATTTAGGCTCCTGTGGGTCGACACCACCATCGCAGGACGAATGCTGTGGAGGGTGCTGAATGGACACCCACTGTCCCGCAGAGAGAGGAGACAGGTGAGTGGGAGAGGGTGGTGGTTAAGGTAGTAATTTTATCATCATTCAGCTCATTTCAGTTATGCTGCATATTGAGAAGACAACTACAACATTGTCTATCCTTCTTCCTTTTTTTTACTGTTATTGCCAAGTAATTTTGTCTGTGCAACTTTGAAGAGAAAGTGTAAAGCTCTTGCAAAACCAAAACCCTTTGTTATGCATTTGTTACTCTGAAAGAGGAAGTAGATTTTTTAGTAGGTATCATTTTCCATACCTACAAACATATGGGTGTGTGTTTAAATGAGTTTCATAAGAAATTAAATTAAAATATCAGTAAAAGTTTGATTACTGTCATACTGTTGCACTCTTAAATCCTTGCCTAGTGCTTCAAATCTGAAATGTATTTGTTAAATATTAGTCTTAGTTAATCTGGTATATGACAAACCTGTGATTTTGCAGAAAATGGATGGATGAAATCCTGAGCATAATACAACTACTGGTAACTCCACAGATGCTGCTTCCCATCTGCCTGGACATCTCAGATCACAGGGTTAGGGCTCTAGACAGACTGGACATATGTCTTGTTCCTGAGCGGTCAATCCTCAGTCTGTCAGACCTAATTGGATTAATTAGAGAAACTCGATGCACACTGACTGTTTACTCACCAGGAGATCCTTCTAAACCTCTTTACCCCAGACCTATGTTGAATTGATAAGCAGGTTATTGAAGTGATTTCAAAAGATAAGGTCAAATATTTACATTCCTTAAAATTCCTAAAATTGTCAATTAATCAATTATAAATCAACTAAAGCTTTTTTTGTAGTACTTTTTACTATCCCCATAGGGAACTTGTCCTCTACATTTCACCCTTTCTTTTAGGAGCAGTGGGCAGCACATGGGGTGCCCGGAAACTTATCTCCATGATCTTGTTGCTAGGCTTGATCAGGACTACCTCAGCTGGAGGTTTTTTACCTATGGTGCCTCAACTCAAAGGATACATTCCAAAGTCATGTGGAGGGCTTCCTGCTAATTTCAAGCTAACAGAATGTCTTGTGTGATCTAATGGCCTAATGACTTTTGGGAAGTTTTAATTAATATTATGTATTGTAACCACAGGCCAACTTTTACATGAATTAATAATATGATTTGGAATTAGTAAAAATGTATCTCTTAAAAAATGCCCTGATGCAGTTTAGTTAATTTGTAAATTTGTAATTGGAATTAGTCATTAACAACAGTTTTCAGTATGAATAAGTAATACAAGTATGTAGTGTTTCCTGATATAGCTACTCACATTTAGTATAGCACATAACACATGAGCTATAATTTGAAACTGTAAATGATTCAACTCTAAAATGCCCATTCATTCTGTATAAATTATTGTTTTACAATAGTAATTCTGGTAAGGCGGTATTGGGACTTGGATGATAATATTTATGTATGAAGAGTCCCTCAATCGTCCAGGTAGAATCCATGATAAAAGGAAAAATTCAATTTGTCAACTGGACAAAGTTTGTTTGGTCGAAAACGTTTCGATATAAACAGGGTCTAACCAGCAATAGAACCAGAACTGACGAACCCTCTCGGATGAGCGGCGAAACGTTTTCGACCAAACAAACTTTGTCCAGTTGACAAATTGAATTTCTCCTTTTATCAATATTTTTGTAGCTAACTTATTTGATATTTGCCTTGTTAGGGTAGGGATATCTCTATGGGGCTCATTGTGCTGTAGTGTGGCCTGTCTTGATACCGTTGATTTGAGCCCGGTGTGTGCTTCTGTAATCTGAGATACAGGTGCCATACTGAGAGAGGAGCTCCAAGGTTAGTCCAGGTCAAGATCCAACCATAGATCCTGGTTTGGGACAGGGCCAGCTCTGCTCTTCTGTGGGCTAGACTTGGGGCATGATAGACAAGCCGCTAAACAAGAAGGGTTGAATTTTTCTGACATAGTGTTTAAAGCTAAAAGTAGACCAAAACTAACATGCATACATAGCTGCTCAAATTCCCTTTTCCAAGTTGTCATTTTGGTGTTGAGTGATATAAACATAAAATCTAAGTCATGCTCATCTTTGACACTAAACTCCAAATTGCACTACTGTAGGACTACTGTGCAATTAATCATTAATCATGCAAGAATTACCAAAAACAAAACAAAATAGTACTTTCTGGAAGTAAAAAGTTGCCTATGGGTTGGAACTTTCTGTTGATACAAAACTTGGTTTTGTTTAATTAAACCAAAGTAAACATGTGGTTTAATGTTTGAATATATACTCCAACATCTGCAGTTTTTAAAAGATATAAAAATAACAGAACTTTCCAGCATTTTGTTTTGAAATGTTCCTTTTGAATCATTTTTTTGTCTTTGTTCTCTCTTAAGTCTATGTGATTTATTTATGATTATATTATATTATATTATATTATATTTGCTATTTAATTTTTTAAAATGACAGTACCAGTCTTTTCCCACCTCTGACAAACAGGTGTTATACAAAGTACACACACAGTACATTGACACAGCAGGTAGGGGCTGTAATGACACTGCACACTTTCTGAGGGAGTGACGTCACTCATCTTACAAGCCTGTAAAAACAGACATGTATGACCCCAGCGTTTCCTGTTATATAAAGATGTCTGAGCCCAGGAGCTACAATATACTTTACTTAACACTTGGGCATGAACATTCAGGTTTAGTGTTGGAAATGTAGAGCACTTGTGTCAAGTGAACAGCCCTACTCCTTTGTAGTCAAAAGGAAATAGTACTAATGGACTGAGATGTTTTCAAATCAATTAAAGCACTTTGGTGAATTGATAAACAAATGTAGCACACTTACAAGCAGCTGTAAAATGCTTCTGCTGCCTCTCAACCCTCTGCATTAAACCCTGGCACGTTTCTCCACCGTTTCACGTGCACCTGACTCCCACTGAGCTCTGTCCCAAACCCAACCACTGCTCCCATATTCACTTGACTTCACTGCACAGTTTGCCTCCTTAATCTCCCTCCTTCACATTACAATACTTTAGGGCTACACCTCCCCCAAACTTTGATGTAGGGCAGGGGTAATGATATACATGTCAATAGGCCAGAGGACAATGGGCTTTTCTCTTGTACTGGTTTAAATCCTTTGCCCTTCTGGTCCCGGGGCATGTTTTCTGGACCCTCTGTTCCGTTCAGGGCGTCACTGTGCATTGGTCAGTACGAGCTGTAGTATTTTGGGGTTGTATGGGAAGTGACTAAAAGGTGTTGAATTAGGAGTTTTCTGTAGCTTGTGCTCTATGTGCCAGGAGCGGGGTTGTAGTGCTGACTCTGGGAACTGTTATTAGAGCGATTGTATGCAGTGATTGTACAGGGACAAAGGACGATGAGGTCCAGGCAGGTTTATATACTCACTACAGCCCTCTAGGTGTGAATGAATGAACTACAATACGAGGTGCTATTACTAACACTCTACAAGGAAACAAAGCTGAGAATCTGTAATAATCAGTAGGGGTGGTATGAGAGCCAATTCCCACAAGAATACATAATAATATATATGTACAGGTGCTTTCACATTTTTTTTCTTTGAATTAATATTCTGTAGCACTGCTTTTGTTTTATGCAGCAGCTTTTCAAAACAAATGTAAACATATGTGGAAAGTGCCCTGTTCTTAACAAATCAAAGGTAAAAACGTTCCAAAAACTATGGCAGTAATGCCACAATGCAGCCAGGATATCAGGTTTTGGAGTCTGCAGTAATCCCACATGGGTACTGACAGTGTTTATGATTCTGTCTCCAGTTTCTCAGAACATGTGCGGACGTCTTCAGGCTGCTCCCCTTCCTGGTTTTCATCATTGTTCCTTTTATGGAGTTCCTACTTCCTGTCGCTCTCAAACTCTTCCCCAACATGCTGCCGTCCACCTTTGAGACTCAGTCCAAGAAGGTATTGCTCAGTCATCTGGGTGAGGTTTAGTTTAATGCTGTACTAGACAAAAAATCGACACAATTGTCTCCAGTTTAAATTACATTCTTTATTAATTGATATTACATTCAACTGATTTTATTTTTTATTTCAATTGGAAACTCTGTTCTCACATAACACCTTTGCTATTTTTATTTATCAGTCAATCAAACAATATTTATAAGGTGCTTTTCATACAGAATTGTAGCACAAAGCGCGATCAGCGATTTACTGATCAAATTTCTTCTTAAAGGTTTATCAATTACTCTTTAAAGAAAACCTCTCATATATAGAAGCTTAGGTTAAAATTTTGCAGTTAATCCTATTCATCTGTTGTCTTTTAAGGGATGTGATAGTGCCACAACTTTACTGTAAATTACCCTTCTGTAGTTATTTTTATCATCACCAAGCTGCAGTCCTACCTTTTTAAACATATGGGTTTTCTATATTTATAGGAAGAGAGATTGAAGAAGGAGCTGAGGGTTAAACTAGAGATGGCCAAGTTCTTGCAGGACACCATCGAGGAAATTGCCCTGAGGAACAAGGTGTCACCAGGAACCGCAACTGAAGAGTTCTCCACGTTTTTCCAGAAGGTCAGTAGTCATAGCTAATACTTGGCCACTGGGACAATCTAGTGGAGAAGATGTGAACTGCGGTTTCATTTATTAATTTTAAACAAAGTTGAATAGGGGTTATCCTTTGACAAGTTCTTTTGCCAAACAAAATCTGGATTTATTTCTAATGTAATCTATCCATGGGTTTCCGAATGATGAGAAATTAGGACCGTCGCGTGCATACATCAGGCAATTTACAAGTCCAAATTGTGTGTTCAGGGTGTAGAAGAAGGAAAAATATATTTTGACAAATTCCTGTCTTAACACTTTATTTTCTGACAGATCCGTGACTCTGGAGAGCGTCCCAGTAATGAGCAGATCATCCGTTTCTCCAAACTCTTTGAGGATGAACTTACCCTGGACAACCTGACACGGCCACAGCTCGTGGCCCTCTGCCGCCTTCTGGAGCTACAGTCCATGGGCACCAACAACTTCCTCCGATTTCAACTCATTATGAAGCTTAGAGCTATACGTGCTGATGATAAGGTAGAATTTCTGTCTCCTTGCTGTCTTTTATTGAATATATTTGGTGTGTCAAAAGTACCTTCTTTTTCCAGATGATTGCGGAGGAGGGAGTGGCGACTTTGAATGTGAACGAGGTCCAATCAGCGTGCCGTGCCCGAGGAATGAGGTCTTTGGGAGTCACAGAGGAAAGGCTGAGGGAACAGCTCAGCCAGGTAAAACAACAGGCACAAGCTTTACTTTTAACTTTAACAGTTTTAACTCATGAAAATGTTTTACTTTATTCATTGTAATGATAATTCTTTAGCCTCAGTATTGTATTACTTGCGTTATATTGAATGCAATGTTTCCTACCTTTCACAGTGGCTGGAGTTGCACTTGAACCAACAGATTCCTACATCTCTGTTATTGCTGTCTCGGGCCATGTACCTCCCAGACACACTGTCGCCAGCTGACCAACTCAAAACAACTCTACAGACCCTGCCAGAGACTGTGGTATGTATAACTATATGTATTATATTATATGTATGTGCAAACCTAAAAAACATGCACGAGGGACTACAGGTGTAAATTAGCTCTAGTGCTACAACCTGGCACAAGGCATCTCTCCTGTTTCGGTTAATGTACACTCAACAAAAATATAAACGCAACACTTTTGTTTTTGCTCCCATTTTTCCTGAGATGGACCCAAAGATCCAAAATTCACTCCAGATACACAACACTACCATTTCTCTCAAACATTGTTCACAAATCTGTCCAAATGTGTGACAGCGAGCACCTCTGCCCCGCCGAGACAATCCACCCCACCTCACAGGTGCGTCACATCAAGATGCCGATCCGACATCATGACCAGTGCACAGGTGCGCCTTAGACTGCCCACAATAAAAGGCCACCCCGAAATTTGCATTTTTTTTGCTTTATTGGGGGTCTGGGGACTCAGAACCAGTCAGTATCTGGTGTGACCACCATTTGCCTCATGCAGTGCAACACATCTTCTTCGCATAGAGTTTCAGATTGTCAATTGTGGCCTGTGGAATGTTGGTCCACTCCTCTTCAAAGGCTGTTATGGACGAAGAACACAGGTGCATTTTATTGATGGCATTTTGAATGCACAGAGATACCGTGATGAGATCCTGAGGCCCATTGTTGTGCCATACATCCATGAACATCACCTCATGTTTCAGCAAGATAATGCACAGCCCCATGTTGCAAGGATCTGTACACAATTCTTGGAAGCTGAAAATGTCCCAGTTCATTACATTTCGGGGTGGCTTTTTATTGTGGGCAGTCTAAGGCGCACCTGTGCACTGGTCATGATGTCAGATCAGCATCTTGATGTGGCGCACCTGTGAGTTGGGGTGGATTGTCTCGGCCTGGCAGAGGTGCTCGCTGTCTCACATTTGGACAGATTTGTGAACAATGTTTGAGAGAAATGGTAGTGTTGTGTATTTGGAGTGAATTTTGGATCTTTGGGTCCATCTCAGGAAAAATGGGAGCAAAAACAAAAGTGTTGCGTTTATATTTTTGTTGAGTATATATTGTGCACTGTCCCTGTCTCACAAATAAACTAAATAAATAAATGATAACCTTTTTTTCCTTAATACCAAAATATTGGCCTTTCATTCATTTCATTACTTAGTTGAGCTGGTAACCTGAGTCTAAAAGTGTTTACAGAGAAAAGCCTTACTATAGGTTGCAAGTCATGACACAATCTGCTCAAAATCTCCAAATTTATTAGACCCAGATAAGACTGTATTGAGCTGTTTTCCATTGATCCCAGATTAAATAATGACAAAATTAGCACTATGAAAAATGTCTCCAAACCAGGGCTAAACTTGGACAAAACAGACATTTAGAAGAAAAAGAATAAACCAATTCAGTTAATCCAGGACTACCTTACTGCTACCTGTCATTATGAATAGGCAGAACAATGACTAATCTCCTTCATCACTCTATTCAGACAAAGGAGGCACAGCTAATGGCGGCAGAGATGGAGCTTTCTAAAGTGGACAATAAAACCAAAGTGGAGACCACCCTGACAGAGGAGGCCGCCATTCGTCAGGACAACAAGGAGCGGGAGATGGAACGAATCGCTGATGCTGCAGAGAAGGCAGCAAAGGTAACTACGGCGACTCTATCAGGAATATTAGAGAGGAATAATGGAATTTGACTATTTACTGATCATATTATAATGCATTTTCTAACATATATTGTATTCTTCTGGTGGTTTTACTTTCTCTAGTTTATGAATTAATGGAAAGGGAGAAAATACATGTACACATACATGTACAGAAGATAGTTGCATTTTGAAAAATCTTGATGATATGATTTTGTGTTTTTCTGGCAGGATGAACTCGAGCTTGAAGAAAATCAAATTAAGTCCAGTGCTGAAGTTTCTGCCCGTTCAGAGATCCTGAGAGACCCTGCTCCTGTTGTAGAAGGACTGAAGGTAATTAATTTTACATTATAGAGGCTTAAATGTACTTTTTTGCTCTATAATTATCTTATATTCATTTTTTAGGCTGATGTACTTATGAAAAAGCAACAGCAGCCCCCTGACACCCCTGCTTGAGTGCCTTAATGACGTCAAGTTTTGGTTGGCTCAAAATTTCTTGAACCTCAATGAGACCAAGACTGAGGTGATAATGTGCGGGCCCGGTGGCAGTGCCATCTCTTTGTCTGACTTGGGTCCAAAATCAACAGCCACCAACCTTGGCGTCATTATGGACTCTGATTTTAAACTTGATAAACAAGTTAATGCGGTCGTGAAATCTATTTTTTATCATCTTCGTCTTTTAGCCAAAATTAAATCTTTTTTTATCCTTTTCAGATTTTGAGCGCGTCATGCATGCTTTTATTTCTTCTCGTCTGGACTACTGCAACGCACTTTATTCTGGAATGAATCAAAACACACTTTATCGACTGCAGTTAGTCCAGAATGCTGCTGCGCGCCTTTTAACAGAACGGAAGAAATATGAGCACATCTCCCCTATTCTTGCGTCTTTGCACTGGCTTCCTGTTCGTTTTAGGATTGATTTTAAGATTTTATTGTTTGTTTTTAAAGCTTTGAATGGACTGGCCCCAAAATACATCTCTGACCTCATCCAAATCTACAGACCGGTGCGCGCTCTGAGGTCAGAGGGCCAGCTCCAGCTCGTGGTCCCTAAGACTAGACTTAAAACTCGGGTGCCCAGGGCTTTCTCTGTGGTTGGCCCTAAGTCATGGAACGCTCTGCCCCCTCATGTCAAAACAGCCCCCACACTGGAGAGTTTTAAGTCTCGTCTTAAGGCCCACTTTTATTCTCTGGCTTTTAATACCGCGTGAGTTGTGTGGTCCTCTGTGTTTTTTATAAATTGCTTTTGTTTTTAGTTATTTTATTATTATCACTTTATTTATTGCTATTTTAGTAATTTTTTATAATTACTTTTGATTTTAGTTATTTTATTATTATCACTTTATTTCTTGCTGTTTTAGTAATGTTTTTATTAAGTTTTATTGATTTTATGTGCAGCACTTTGGAAACTGTCTCTTTTTATGAAATGTGCTATAGAAATAAAGTTGGATTGGATTATGATTTCTATACTGAGGCATAATGTGAAGCGAATTCGTATTTCTAAAATTGTTAACAATCTCTTGTGTTTTGTAAATTTCTTAGCAAACAAAGACTATAACCATTTGAATTTTCTTCCTAATGGCATTACAGTACGAACAGTGGCTTACTTTTCACCTTCGCTTCCAGGTCAGAAATAAACCTGCCCTCTCCCAATCACTGTTTTTCCTCCCGTGTACAAAATCTCCCTGGCCTATCCCCAAAGATCCCCCACAAGTGACCCTAACAGCCCCTGCATCTAATCCAGGTTATTGTTTACTCTGAAATTTCATCATGGACTAGGACTTAGTAAAACCTAAGGTATCTCTAAATGGAAGGGAACAAGATACAGTTTTATTGGTGTAATGAAGTGACAGCTGATGCTGACCAGATTGAAGCAGGTCATAAAATGCTTCAAGTCTATGTTTGCATGTTCTTATATTAGATGAAAAACAGACCAGAAGAATAAGCTAGGATTTACAGAGAGACGCTGTGTACTGGCTTCCTGCATGAGAAGTCTGCTTTGTTTTAACCAAAGTCATAACTAGAATATGTTAATGACAAATTCTGGATTATTTGCACGTACTTATCAAACTGTCAATATTTTCTTACCTCATGGTTCCTTTGAATCAGCCTTTCCCTCTCAAAGTTATAGGTTTTGATACTCCATAAATGTTGCAGCCCGTGTTGTGGTTTGGTGTCAAATTGTGTATTTGAATGTTGAACGTTGTTGTTATTGTAGGATGAGGAAATCACCAAAGAGGAGATTGACCTTTTGAGTGATGCCTGTACAAAACTGAAGGAGCAGAAGCGTCTGTTGACTCTGGAGAAGGAAGAGTTGGAAGAATTGAAAGATGACGTTCAAGAATACAACGAGGTGAGTGATATTGTATTATGTAGCAAAATGGTATTATCAGTCAGGCACAGGTTTGTCCTGAGACTATGGTGCACACGTGGTCCATATTTGAATCGTTTTATGTAATACAATTCATGGAGGAAAAAAGGACTGTTTACAGATTACACATAGTTACGTCTATACAATTCTACAAACAAAAAGTGTACGCTTGTTTTTAGACAATATATAGAAGGCCCCTATAGTTTGTTAGACAATGATATAATACCGTAATAAGATAATTGCAACTGCTCTATGAAACTACTAGATAGATCAGTTTCATACAAATTTCAAATAGCCAGTTGCCTTAGTTACATCCGAAAAGGTGAAATGCGTCACATTTTCAGTTTGTCAATATAAAATAGTGTGACTGACATTCAAATACAAATAAGAACAACTTGTTAGTATCAAACACATCTCCCTTGGAAACTTAAGCCTCATGTTAAAGTTATGTTTTCTCATAGGACCTGGAGGAGATAAAGAAGGAGCTCTCCAAGTCAGGACAGGAGGAGGCCGTGGAGGAGTCTAAGGCCAGTCAGCATCTGTCAAAGAGAGTGAATCGAATGATTGGACGAATCGACAAAATCATCGGAGAGCTCGAAAAAGATAAGGTCATTCTGGACGGACAGATGGACACAGGATCTACCCCCCCAGTTGGGTAAGACCACCATATCCAAAAACACAAAATGAAATCTACAATGAAGCACCACATTGATCAGGAATTATGTTATGACCACTGATGAGTAGAGTGAAGAATTCTTATTATTTCAGCTTAATATTAAACTTGATGTGTGAGAAGCAGGAGAAAGAGTTTAGAGTGAAGTTGACAACATTTAAATTGTGATTACTGGAACACTAGATCAGAGCATCTTGAAAGCAAAAACTTAACTCATAGTATTATCCATAAAAAGTGTCTTGGCAACAGCTGATGTAGTGCTAATCAGTGGATTAGCTCTTGTAACACCAGTTGTAGCGCATGGATTGTCAAAAACTACTGAATTACTTGATACTCATTTGTTACTAGTTTGGGGTTATAATGTTGTTCCTGATTAGTTTGTGTATCATTGCGTGCATGTATTTTATAGAATTAATTATTGTATTTAAATTTTATTTTATTATTTTCCTCTATTTCAATCTCAAACAAAATACATATTTATAACTTTGATTTTATGTAAGCTATTTATTATATTTATGTTGATTTTATTAAGTTACTACTCAATCTTCATTTACCATCAATACTTCATTTATCTATGTAAAATGGTGGTGGAGATACTGAAACTAAAGGTTTCCCAGATAAATGACAAAAACTTATTACAATTTTCCAGATTGTTCGTTACTAAATATAGTGATGCTGCCAGGTAAGATCACCGTGGTTACTGCTATTTGCCTGTTTAATACTAACACTGCATCCCTCTGCTCACATCATTCATCTTTAGACTTAAGTATTGTAGTTTACTTTACACTTGGTCTTATTGGTCCTGGTTAATGGTAGGAAAGATCACTAGATAATGTTGGATAATGTTGGATTGACCCTCTGTGTAATAGGGGTGGCACGGTTCACAAAATTCACGGTTCGGTTCATATCACAGTTTAAGGGTCATGGTTTTCGGTTCTGTACGGTTCTTATTGGTTTCTTTCAAAATACACATTATATCCATTTATCTTAATAATCCACAATAACAGAATATAACATTAAAAAGGTTATAAGATTATATAATAATCTAATGTAATATAAAATCTTAATACAATGTAATAATCACACAATCTGAATTTGACATGACTTTAAGCCCATTATTGGAACCATCTCTCTGATCTGGTGGCAGTAACTATGTCACCTGCTGTTGAAAAAACCCTTTCACTAGATATTGAAGAAACGGAAACAAAAGTACGTGTCTCGTATTAAACTTCTACCGGTGAGCGGGCCGTGCTCCGTCTGGAGCTGCGGATACCGCACGTCAGCGCAGGTATCCGCACGTGTAACGTGTATCACAGGGCAGGTTAAACTTTATAAAACATCTGTCCGTGCCTCACTTACCGACTTTTCACGCGCTCTCTCCTCCTGTTAGTTTCCCTGATAGCGCATAAGCTCCCTCCTCAATGCCTCTGATTAGAGCGCATTTCGGCAGCGGCGTGGGAGGGGGGTGTCCGTGACTTTCCGCTTTTCCCCAGACACCAGACTTAAATCACACTGGTGCATCCTCTATGTCCTTGCCGCTATCTCCACTCTCACTTGCCATTTCTATCTAACTTTATTTACCGCACTCAGTCATCTTTCTTGCGAAAAGGAAACACGAGCCGAGGTTACATACGGGCATGCAAGAGGCAAGTATACATTGTGCATGCCCGGAACCGTCAGGTGCGCACCGAACGGTTCGTCGTGACAAGCGAACCGAACGGTTCGTCGGTTTTTCATGAACCGTGCCACCCCTACTGTGTAGAGGTGTAATCTTCACCAATTAACATCTTCACATCTTCGATTTATTTATTATTATTTTTAGCTTTTTGACATTGTACAGCACTTTGGCCAGTTCTCACTGTTTTTAAATGTGCTATATAAATAAAATTTACTTTACTTTACTTTACTTCACAGATGTGATTTGAATCTAATGTTGTAACTATTTACAGTGGTTTACAGAATTGCCTTGTGCCTTGAAATGCTTTTGCATGTTTAAATTGTCTAAAATCAGAACATTATTACTGCACACAAAGGTGCATTGAACATATTTTGACTTAAATTAGAATATCAATGTACAAAGATGTATAATAAAAATACACACTGAGAATCTAAAGCCTTACAAAATCAATGTACCTGTACCTTTACTGATCCCTTGTGGCTGGAATTAGAATTACATCAACAGACAAAAAGCATACATTAGAGTAAAGTTGTACAAAACTGTAGCCATTCCAGTAAATAATCATCTTGGCCAGTGCTTTATCCAGCCACAATGCATTTCAGTAATAGCAATATAATGTAACCAAAAAGCTTTATTGATTTTGGCCATCTAATGTAGCTGAATTTGTGTGATCTGGGAAGCGTCGTTTTGTTTAATATTGCCTCTGACTCTCCACCACCTGTTTACCCTGTGTCTGTGCTGTCACGGTCTCCTGTATGCAGTCTGTTCTGCGCCTTCAGGGAGAATCTGGTGAGCATCGATGAGCTTATCGGAGTCATGAGGCAGATCCAAAATATCCCCGAACACAAACTGCAGAGCATCGCCGACGCGCTGGACGACAACAAGGACGGCAAGATTGACATAGATGATGTTATCAAGGTATGGCATCTTCAAACTGATCTTATACACTGCATTCATTTATGTTACAATTCTTGTAGCCAGTGTTTAGATAAGTTCTTTTGGAGGTCTTGAATCTTAAATAAAGGAGAATCTTGCTGATTGCACTGCTGTGTCAGAAGGTCTTATTTTATTGTACTTTTTGTATTAAAAATTATCAAAGTCAAAACTCTTTATCATTTTTTACACATATTCAAAAAGATTAAGTTGAAGAAAATTACTGGTATTATATTTCTGAAGTGTATGATATTTGGACTTGCTTCACGTGTTTTTCATATCCATTAAATAAAATGGTTATTACTCTCTTTCCTGTTGTGTGTCCAGGTGGTGGAGCTGATCGACAAAGAGGATGTCGACATCTCCACATCCCAGGTGGCCGACATCATGGTGATGTTGCAGAAGGAGGAGAAACTGATGGAGAAGGAGAAGGCCAAAGACAAGATGGAGAAGGAGATGGAGAAGGAGCAGGCAGTCAACAGGAACGTCTGATGAACTCAGACCTCAGCACGAAAAGACTGGGCATCTTGAGTGTCACTTTAACAGGAAGTGGAGTGAGGTACCTCCTTCACAACAAATATAAATGGCTCATTGCCTTTGAAACGCACAGAAAAATGAATTAATAAATAATAAAACGCCATGTATGTGATAGCTACTTTGAACTGAAACTGTATCATATGTTGATATTTTGTATAATTTCACTGATTATTTATGAAAGGCAGGGAACACAAAGACTTGAGAGGATTCATTGAGAATCGTTTTGAGAAAATATATATATATATATATATATATATTGATAGAGAAAATATTTGCTTGAAGTGGCGCGTCCTCCATTTATGTTAAAGAACTGAGCAAATCATTTCAGGATTTTGCACAAACCGTCAAACCATCCAAACCATCCCTCTGCCATTCCACGTCATCTGATTATCCATTTTGTTTTGGTTTTTAAATGTTTTTCTGTTGAGAGCGAAGTATTTTTACAGAGACGGGAGTAGAGGAAAGGGTGGCTGCCAATAGAAGTCATTGTTTTGCATTTGCTGTACTAATATAATGACTACCCTCAGTCCCTAACAATCAATATCCAGAGAATTCTTGTGTTTCAGATTGTTATAGTAAATGATCTAGGCCAGGGTCCAACACGTCGATCGTGATCTACCAGTCAATCGCCAAGGTAGTGTGGGTAGATCGCAGTGTCGTAGTACTCGACACCGGTCTTGGTCTCGAGATGATGCAATCATATTTCATTACGGCCGCTGACTCCTGTGTGCGCTATGAGCTCCTGTGTCCTCCTCAGTGTGCTCAGAAGTGCAAGACTAAGTGCAAAGCAAAAACTAATCTAAATTTATGTTACAGTGTTACTCTGTTTCAACTTCCTGTTTGAATAATTCAGGGACGGAGTGAGATTGGATTGAATCTCACTCCAAAAGCCCATCTCACTCCAAAAGCCCATTGCCATGTCTAACAGATCATTCTAAAATCGACTAGAATGCAAGAAATCATACCTAAAAAATCCAAACAGACCCCCTGTCCCCCTCTTGGTAGATCTCGGCACACCATCAACCTCAAAAGTAGATCTCGGTCAAAAAAAGGTTGAGCACCCCTGATCTAGGCTACACATATACGAGTATAACCAGTTAAGGAGAGGCGTGAAATGTCTGCAGTAATGATGACTGCTGTTATATGATAAAAATGTGCTGTTAAAATTTCTATTCGAAAAACAACAAAACATAAAAACAAATGCACAAACAAATAAATGGCATATGCCCTATTGAAATATGCCAACTTTGAATTAAAGTTGCAGCATATAGTTTTGTATTTAAATATTCATATTTTGTAACTAAGTTTCTTGACAGTATGTAGGGTGCACTGTCCAAGAAGCACGCTAAGGCGAGCTTAAATCTCCTATACAGTCTGTGCTAAATTTTTGTAACTTTGATGTCTGCTAGGTAACTGGTTTCTTTATGGCGCTCTATGAAATGCCAAAGTTGCACTGAAGAATATTTAAGAATAAATTCACTATCATTTCAAATCCACACCTTAAAGCCGTTATACATTTTCTATTTAGTTTTAATAATTGTTTTGAGCATATTTAAAACAGAATATACAAAGTGACCTTTTCTGGATTCTCATTATTCAATTATACAGTAAATAATTTTGATAGACAGATCAGGTTTGAGTTAGTTTTAGTCTCAAAGCTGTATTTAATTTTGCACTGTAGTGATGGATGAATTTGTGGCTGAGATGTACTCCTCAGGAGTCTTTATTTCCTTTTTTTTTTACTTTGTTGTAGCCTGAAAATCTCGACTTTTGAATGTGTGCGTGTGTTAAACTAGCACAGAGATCTAGTGAAGTAAAGGTCATACATAAATGTGATCTTTCTATTACGTTAGTTTAGGATTAAAACATGATTAAACTTATGGATAATCTAAATATTTACTAGGAAATACAATTTTTGGACAGTGTTAAGTCAGTACTGTTCTTGATTTCAGTGTATTTTCTTACAATTGAAGGCAGCATCAAATTTACCAAAGAGCATGTGTAATCAACACTTTCTTTTCTTGGCAAGTCCAATTGAAAACCAAGTAATTCATTTTTATTGGTCAACTGTTTTTATAAGAGAGATACATTTAGCAGCCTTTGACAATAAATTAACTTGTCATAACCTCATAAAGTGATTCAATTCTGACTGAGGTATCAAAGTGTTACCAGCTTGAATCAAAAGTGAAACTATTCTATTCCAGTTAAAATGTCATTAATTAAGAAATATGAACAACTAATACATGCAATCAGTTAGAGATGCAGCTTGAATGACTGAGGGTGGCACAAGTAGATAGGCACTTTTATCAAATATGGACATAAGGCTCCCATAGCCTGCTACAGTTGTTTACTCTGTATATTTGCTGAGTTAAAGTGCTTTAAAGGGAGTAAATAATATTTCTGTCTCTCAGTGACATGCAGTAGAGTCCAAGGTGGAGAATAGGCAGCTGAAATTGTGGGAGAGAATATATAGGATCACCAGCTATAGGTGAACTGTGTGAATTTCTGGTGCAGGGTCCGCTACCTGCTTGTCTTCATGGAGATGTTACTGGTTTGTCTAGAATGTCCCACAATATTGCAGTAAACTTGTCTATTTCTATCTAGGCCAAGTTACAGGTCAGATCTGTGGTGAGCTCACTCAGTGTAGGAACACGTTTTTCATAGTACTTTTGAGCAGTAAAACACCTGTGATTGAATAAAGATTCAAGATTCAAAGCTTTTATTGTCATATGCACAGTAAAGAAACACATTTCCCTGTACAATGAAATTCTTACTTTGCTGCCCACACTGGATGCCAAGGGTATACAAAAAATTAAAATAGATGAATAAGATAAATGCAACATGGGTGAGTTTAATGCCATACTGTGAAACCTTTCAGGCAAAGTAAAAATATCTCCAAAGAAACAAGCTTGTGGCGGACCCCTTACCAGAAAAGTTACAGAGTGCACCTTTAAGCATTCATGGATGCAATGCAGCAACTATAAGTTAGGTATATCATGAAACAAAAAAGGCTAGTCAGTAGCATGAAATTTCATCTGTCTGATAAAGAGTCCCATAATAAAATGCCTACAGGTTGTCACCCTATTTATTTTTTATTTATTTAATCCAAAATATACATGTAAGTTCTTCATTTTGGTACTCATTCATTCACAAATTCATGTAAAAACTGAATCATCTTGAATAAATTGTAAACTCCTAAATGTTTATTTTGTTTTATTGCCCCTGTGTTTTAATTTAAGTCATTGCTACTTTTGATCATTTCCTCCACCAGTACATCTTAATGCAGTAATGATCCAAGAGACCAAAGAGGAAGCTTGTGGAAATGGGAATCTACTTTAAATCTACATTTAAAATAGATCTTGTAATTTATTAATTAACATTTATGAATTTGGGTCTGATGTTATTATTTAGTTAAAAGCTTGACAATTAATTCAAATATTTTCAATCAATATTCGCAATTCCTGCACCTTTTTATGAAATGTTTGACAGACTGTATAAATGGACATGGCTAACCTGCTAGCTGCTACGTCCAAAATAGAAAGTGTTCATGCGGGCGCTTTCAACTCCATCGACTCTGTGTAACTGTTGCTGTGAGCCTCATCATTTGGTCTTAAAATGTTCATATTCACCCGCTCCACGCGATCCTGGTGTTTTAATTCCACAATTTTTTTCACTATTCCAAATTCGCTCCTATAACTGCTAGAATCATGAGCTTCATTTGACTGGAGCGAAACGCTATGGGTGACGTCAAACTCTTCTTCATACAGTTTATGGCCAAAAGTCCTTCACTATCCTTATCCAACACTCCAACACCTTTCAGTCTTTTACGGCTCCTGGAAGTATGCAACAAAATCTCTCTTCATTGCCAGTCCATCCAAATGAACACAGTAACAGACTTTAGCAAAGCAAATAATTGAAAAGTTGAAAAGTTATATTATTATCATGTAAGTCAATACAGTGAAGTTGTACAAATGATTGATTTTATAAAGTAATGTTGTATACCTGAACCCCCATCTTGTCCAGCTCTGCAAGTGAAGATTAGGATATTATACTGTTTTCTAACAAAACAGAGCTACGGTTTAAAAGTGTTTTGTGTAACTTTTTTAGAGGTAGGTCCGTCAAATGATTTTCTCCATGAAGATATTATTGCTTTGTCTGGAATGCTTCACAGTATGGCCTTTCTGTCTTCATGGAGAGGCAACCCCGCTCACAGTCAGAATACATGTTTTTCTCTGTATTTTTGAGCTCTAAAGCCACTTGTAATTGAATAAATGTAAAGTAGGGTTGTTTAATGTCATTGGACCCCAAACAAAAAGGTACATAGTGCACCTTTTTAAATTATATGAAACAACCAGGCAACCCATTGTACATTTGCATACTGCTCGATCTTATGTGCATTAATATTGTAATCTGTAGTACCTTGTCATTGTACAATAGCTCTTAAAACTTAGTCTTGGTCTTGCCTGCTAGCAATACCTATTTTTTCTTTTTGCGTATACCACCAGGGACATTTAAAGCTTGTTTTTGACCCTATATTCAAATGAACCAACAACAAGAAACATAGGGCATCTTCTCTTTTCTGGATATATACAAATTCTTGTTACTATAAGTGGTACACTCACATGTTTACATTGTTTTTCAGAACTCTTACTATAGACCCAAAATGTTTGTATTCACTTCTTAATTGGTGCTTCATACAGGAATGGCTTCATAACAACACAAATGCACAGTAAAATCAAGGGCATTCAGCTTGTAATATTTCTCACTTTACACAGGTGCTACATAAAAATTATTTTATTTCTTTCTCATAACTAGATTTTTCCTTTCAGCTCAAAGCAATTTACAACTTTGGTGCTTCTTGCTCACATGCCTTATACTTTGCATTTTCATTTGTAATATTTACCACTTCAGTAGCCTAATGCACTTGTATAGCGAGACCTGCACCTTCCATATTAAATTCAGTGATGTAACATGTAAACATGATCATTTACAATTCCGTCAAGTAGAGTTTCAATAATTTTCAGTTGAATTTGAGTTTTGGTGTTGGACTTAGTCATGTTTGGACCTATACATGTACTTGTATGCTTTTTTTAATGCTCTAATTTCTAAAAACAAGCACTTTGAATCAGAGCACTCCGCTTCAGACCCTTAAATCTATTATTTTATACCTTCTGTAACTACAACTACATGCAATAAAGCTAATAACTGTTTTTATGTGAGTTTTGTAAATCATTTCAGAAAAAAAAAATCTAAAATCTAACCATAAAGTGCTTATACTTTGACATCAATTCCATATTTTGTTCACTAGATGGCAGTAGTAGATGGTGAATTTGCCCAGTCTGAACACAGAAGGCCCTTTATTGGATTGTCACAAGAGACTAATAATAATAGAGTAAAGTAATTTCTCAGGTTTTCTAATATTAATCTTGAAATTTAATATCCAAAACACATTTTATTTTATTTTATTTATACATGAATATGTATCTCACAGAAAACAGCGTATGATATATTTCTGTGATCCTGTCAGAGATGAGATATCCTGCAGCATCTTACTTTTTCTTACATTCTAATTACTTCCTCCATCTCCCATTTGACGTTCTTTGATTTCTTTCTTGATGTTTTGTTTGTTTTTGCATGGCTGACCCTCAACGCTCCACTGATGGGTAATTTGAAGGGCCCAGCAGGTAGCAGCTCTGATACAAGCAGCAAATGAACCAATTTATGCCTCTCCCAGAGCTGCAGACCCTGACTGTAATAACACTGAGCCCGGAGCCAGTGGACTCTATTACCAAAAGTTTTCTGTCTCTGAGATGAATGAACAATATGGGGTTTTGTAATTCAGGGAAAATAGTAGTGCAGAAGCTGGATTCAGGCTATAACACAGAAAGCTGTGTCAATGCAGTGTAATTTAGGAGAGCACATTTGACAAGGAATTGGTGTCATGTATCAGTGGTGAACCCAAACATTTTATATTTTTAGAGAAAACAATGTCTTATTATATTATTTAATTAGTTTTAGTTTAGTTTAATTTTTCATTTGAAAGAATTTCTGTGCTTTATTGAAGAAATTCAGTCAACGGTCAGGAGTCAAGTAGATTCAATTTTTTTTGAGTTTGTGTCCAGGAAAAATAGCTCAGTTATATACCCCAAAGAAAATTTAACCAAAAAGTTTCATTATTTTTTCATTATTTCTTTCAGATCATGGTTTATGTTTTCATATCGGACTGTTTTAACAGCTCACTAGCAGTCTCCTTCATGATGGTCATATGATGTTGCTGTGACATGTCTGGTCAGCTGATTTAAACAGGTTTTGATGATTTCGCCTTACAGGTGGAGGCAGGACAACAGCGCAATCTACAGTTTTACTTCTTCAGCACGGTATCTCAGGTGTGTGAGAGTAAAAAATCTCCCTCGTCCCCGTTTATAGTCCCCTGAGCAGGGACGTGCACAGGAATTTTGAGGGGCAGTTGCTCTGACCTGAAAAAAGGGCAAACCAACCCCCCCAAAATCACAGGCTACAAGAAGTGTCTGGAGGAGGCTTGTGGCTGCTCCTCTTCTTAAATGTAATGTAATTATGAAAAATTGCCAGTAGTAGGCTAAAATGTGAGTCTGATTAATTAACTCTTTCACTACCAGCCTGTTTTCAAAATCTAAGCCCCTGACTACCAGAGATTTAGAGCATTTTCACTGATTTTTCAAGACTCACAGAATACGGAGTTCTTTCACTATATAAACGTAGCACACATCAAAATAAAGTGTTGACTCTCATCTTTCACCTGGAAAAAAAATTATGTTTCTAACCTTTTCGGTTCTCAAGTAATTGATAGTAGAACATAGCAAAGTTTCAGCAAAAACACTGTTTTTTGACAACAAATTTGAGAAAATGACCTTTTTGTGAAAGGAGGTATTACAAGCAGATAAGTGACTTTGACATCAATACTTATTGATTTAGTGACACCTCAAACATCTAAAATAACAGAGAAAGATTTTTGATTGCAAATTTTTTTTATTTTATTTACAAATATAAGAAATAACTATATACAAATTGACAAAGAGAACAATCTTGAGAGAATAACAGTTACAATAACAACAGAACAATGTGTGCACGCGCGTGAACAATGTGTGCATGTGCGTGAACAATGTGTGCACGTGCGTGAACAATGTGTGCACGTGCATGTATGCGCGTGTGTGTGTGTGTGTGTGTGCGTGTGTGTTGTTGGCCTTCAGGGAGAGCGGCAAAGTACTGGCGAGCATAAAGGTTTGTCTGCTCAGTAATGTGTGCCAGAAGCTCATTTGTGATGAGGAGCTCAAAGAAGTCTGCTGGCACGTCAGACTTCAGCTCCGCTGCAGCGCTCCGGAGTCCAGGGGTGGCCGTGAAGGGAATCATGTTGGGTTCCCAACCTTTTTGTTGCCACTCCACACTTTGTGTGGCAGATGCACCACCTGTAAAATGACAGAAATGTACAACATTACCTAATGTAATTTTTTTGTATTGCTGCAATGTAATGGGGAGAATATATATATATTTTTTTACCTTTCTTCTCCGCTTTGCGAGCAGAGGTCCCCACCCCTGCTCGCAAAGTAGGTCCTCTGCTGGATGAAGGCTCTGTAAATGGGAAATTCCTTCACATCAATAGTGGCATTTTACATATACAATTTTACATATACACACACACATACCCAAGCATAAACCTTTACATACACACACACACACACACACGCATAAACCTTTATACACATAGCTACGCACGCGCACACACGCACGCGCACACACGCGCACACACGCGCACGCACGCACAGACACGCACACACACACACACGCACGCCTGCATTCGTTCACACAGTAGCTCCCGGACATTTGGACAAGAGGGAAAAAGTGCATGCAGGCAGGGAGGGGATAAAGTAAGTTCATTCATTGATTCACCACACAGCACGTTAACTTAGTTCTTACCCATCTCTTCCTCTGGAGAGGGGGATCTGCTTCTCCCAGAGGATCCCGACGGCAGCCGCTCATGGGCGGGTCGGGGTCTGGCTCGCTGGACTCAAATTCGCTGTCCTCCGGGTCTGAGACCCGAATAGACATGGCCCCTGCCTCGGACAGACGAGATCTCTTTCTTGCCGTCCTTGCCTGATCCGGCGTGTCTCCGCGGTCATGTGGTCCTGGACCTTGGGTCCCAAGACCACTCCGACCGCTCGGATCACTCCGTAAAAACCGATCGATTGTTAGCTGCCGCTAGGCATATTGCTCCACTACTCAGTACACACGGGTGAGCGCTTCTGGGCTCTCCGCCCCCGATCGCCAAACTAACACACACACGATCACCACCTAGGGGTTGGATGTGTGAATTACACCTTGAACTATGAATTACAAGTTGCTCCCGGACGTATCCTAGCAACCCCCGCTGAAAAACGGCTTTGACGTCAATCGACGTCTCAGTAGACTACGTCTGGAATCGCTCTGACGTCAAACGACGTCTCCGGTAGAGAAAGAGTTAATCCATTAGCCTACACAGTATTATCTCATCTTTATCACAATGCAACGTCTCTGTCTCACCTGCTGGTTGGCTTTTTCTTACCCAACTCTGCAGTGATGTGCTCCCCTTTGCTGCCTCTCTGAGGGTTTTCTCTCTCTCCTGCAACCGCCTCTTTTCTGTGGGCATCACTTAACATAACACAAATTACCCAAAATAGTGAGAAGATTTAGTCATTTAACCATTTTGAATGACAGAATTCATGTGATGCATTACTTACATCATTCATTCTGCTTGCTAAAACAAAAAGTTAGAAACTGTAGTCATGTAGCTTAGTTTGCCTACCACAAAATTAGCAGCCTGTTTAAATAATGGGTTGCTTGTCTGCAAGCTAGGTAGCTGTCTGATTATTTAGGCAAAACGTGGCAAACTGAACATGTATTTATGAACATTTTAATTCAATTCATAAACCTTCATGGTGATCATTTGTTATACATCTCAATCTCACCTTTTTCCGACAACAGCACGGTGGCTGAGTGGCTAGCAGTCACACCTCACAGCAAGAAGGTTCTGGGTTCGATCCCTGTGTGTGGAGTTTGCATGTTCTCCCTGTGTCTGGGTGGGTTTCCTCCGGGCACTCCGGTTTCCCCCACCAACCCAAAACATGCGCCATAGGGATTCGGCACTGGGCTTTTCCCTCTTTGCTCGCCGCTACTGAGGGAATCTTGGTTAGTTTCTTTTCCTCCGCTTAGTAATATGAGGTCTGATCTGAGGTCGTAGTCAGATGGAGCAGGGGGACACGGGTTCCCTGGATGGGGAGGCGGAGGCGGGCTCACGGTCCGCGGCTCGTGAACCGGTCCGGCTCACGAGTGAATGAGGCTTTTATTTTAGGAAAAATGTTTTGAGTGGCGATTTTTTGTTTTCATTTTCAAATCTAGGCCTAGGCCTACATGAAATTCTGTATCCATTGAACAATTTATTATTATTTTATTATTATTATTATTATTATTTCTCGGAAGGGCAACGTCAGTCCAGGAGAGCACAGGGGCAGTTGCCCGGGCAACCTGAGCAACCCCCCTGTGCATGTCCCTGCCACTGAGCATGTTTGTTGTCCTTGTCACGAACTGGCTCAGGGTTCGTCCGGGATGCAGGCAAAGTTATGGCCGCATGGTGGAGAGAAAAGAAGAGAGCCCTGCAATCTCCAGCAGCCAGCTTTTAAAGGTGGTGGGCCCTGCCCACAATCAGGTGCAACTAATGGTCAGCACCTCCCACTCTCTGGAACCTGGAAGGGAGGGGCAGAGGACCAGCAGCAACACACACGGCAGTAGCTCAGTTGGTAGAGCGTTTGTCCACTGATCCAAAGGTTGGCGGTTCAAATAACGCTCTTGACATAAGAAACATCAGTGGTTGAGCGGTCAGGTCCACTGACCCACAGATTGGTTGGTACGATTCCAGCTCTCACAGATGAATGCTGCTGTTGTGTCCTTGGGCAAGACACTTAACCCTCCTCGCCCCCAGTGTCTGCGTACACTGGTGTGTGAATGCGTGTGTGAATGGGTGATTGGTTCCTTGTTGTAAAGCGCTTTGGGTGCCTTGAAGGTGGAAAAGCACTATATAAAGATGTGACCATTTACACACAAACATGTACCCACAAAGCCCAATGTGGTTCTCTCTTTTACAATGGTCAAAAAATAGTAATCGTTTAACAACAACCATGTACAGTATGTCCAATGCCTTGGTTTAGACTTCATCAGAGATTTGAAGTACCCTTCAAATCTTAAAATAATGTTTATTATTAGGGATATAAGTATTCATGGTTTTGAAAACTTGGTAAATGTGTACTGCTGTTTAAAAACTTTAAAGTTAAGAAAATATTGTACAATTTAGCAGTGCCAAATATGGTAACTCATTAATGAATATAATGAATGCAAGGATTTTCTTTTAGTGCAGCGGTCTCCAACCTTTTTTCTCTTAAAGACTGCTATTGTCACAAGAGTTTGTCAGTGACTGGTTGAAGGGGGCAGGTCCATCAACAGTGCAAATTGTGTACAACCCCTAATCCTATATGTTCTTAAAATATCTTATACAACTCATGTTTGCTGTTTATTAGGTTAATTGGCACTATATTGTCATGGTAAACCACAGGGCCGTATTGTTAAAAATAAATAAACAAACAAATAAATGTATTTTATTGTATTTATTTTTCTCTGGGGCCTGGTGGTTGGGGGCCCCAGAGTTTTAGTGCAATATCTGACCTGACTAACAGGCCACTACAGCTAATGTAATAATATGTAATGTAATAATATTACATTAGCTGTGGTGTTCAATTGACTTGCATGACTATGGATGATGACTGACAAGCTAATTGACCAGGGGCTAGAAGTTAAAATCTATGACCAAAATGCATTACCTCTGCAGGCAGTTCTTCCACAAACGCTCTTGTCCCAGTAGCAGCAGGTGCAGTATTTTGGCTCCATCTGCTCATGACGTATATTCAGGTGCCCATACTATGCGCCCCCCTGTTCCTCTCTGGCCGGTGAGCTGTCCTGGCCCCTCTAATGAAAATAAATGGTGTTGTATCCGCAGTGCAGTGGGTGACTTGTAGCTCATCTATCAGCATCCAAACTAACCACACACCAAAACACACACACACAGAGAGAGGTCTTTGTGTCATTCTAATGTACTGTATAGGTGAAAGAATAAAATATGTCAGGTAGTTATAATAGGCAAACATAACGGCATGATAGAAGCTCCAAAAGATAAGAGCATAATATGAAATGTGAATTAGAATTTTTCTGCCTGTCTTAACTTCAGTTCAATTTTATGAGTTCTACCCTTCTGGTCGGTGAACACTTCCATTGTACCATTGTCGCTCGATAACCATCTCGACATGTGCGATTTTTTTATTGTTAAACATTTCTCACATGGCTAGGGAGACCAATATAGTTTCTGCTCTATAGTTTGTGTAACCCCTTAGTCATCCAGCTCATGCCCATCGCAAAAGAAAGTTTAATTTAATATGTTCAGCCACTCATCCGAATAGCTACAATCAGTCATGTCATAATTGCAATATTAATCTAAAACAACTTAATAAAAGAATCAAGTCTATTGAATTCAGTGTTAGAAAAAAGCTGTCCAATGGGAGCTGATGCCACCGTCATCACAACAGAGCCTCTGATCTGCAGATCACACTAGCAAGAAGCAGATTTTTCATTTCATTTGTACCAAAATGACTACGCAACACTAGCACACTAACAAGTTCTGCACGTATCACCAGTTAAGAAAATTGGAGAATGAAGTAAATACAGAGTACTAGTGACAGTGAAAACGGGGGTTGAACAATTGCTCAAACATGCATGAATCACTCCAAATACAGCTACAGGTGAGTAAATGGTGAGAGGAAACAACTACGTATAACGGTTAAAAGGCCTAAATAATATGTCTGGTTTAATTTTAACAAAGTTTTGGTCTATCTGAAGCATCCACTATGCATGTTATTTGCTCTTGTATTCAAAACACATCGCATACAATGTTATGATATCTAAATACACTACTACTATAGCTTCCTGTCACCACTTTTGTGTGATTCTGTGCTGGTTGTCTTCATATCCCTCACACTCAAACAGCTGAGGGCCCGTGTGATTCTGCTTCTGCTTACCAGAGTCTGAGCAGCCGCCAGAGAATAAGTGGCAAACCATTTCAGGCCGCAGCCTACATTTTATTTTCTCCACAACAGCACGCTAAATTCTCAAGAGCTGAAGAATCCTCCATCTCATCTCGAAACAGACGACGCTTGAAAAAAATAGTGGTGGGAAACAAGTGGGACAAAAATAGTAGCATTATTTTTGAGTGGATGAAAAAAAAAATGAAGTAGGAAGAAGATTCACAGAGAAATGGTTTAGTGACAGTTTGAAATCAAAAGAACAAAATTGTGGTTTCCCCATGTGTGAATGTGATAGACAGAGTCGAGATGGGCGGCGGTCCCAGGACAGTGGTGGGGTTTTGTGAGAGAAGGTTATACTGTACCATAGTCGGACATGAATACTGGAAGGACTGAAGGAGTGTAAGAAGAAAAATGCAGTTAAAAATCGTGTATATTGGTGCAACAAGACCCTGTAATGGATTTTAATTTCTTCTGATTATGAAAAATGAAAAATGAGACTTAAAATCTTAACCTTTGCAATTGTTCAAAGTATTCTGTAAAGTAATAACTAAAGGAGAAGCTACTGGTTTCATTCGGGGACACTGTGCACTCAGGATCATGGGAAATCAACTGCCTGACACTATCCCAGACAATTGATTCTCTGTCAAAGTGTATTATCAAGAGAAAAAAAAAAAAAACACAAAGTAGGCAGAGATAGATGAGAACAACATAGCAGGGCTCTCAAGTCTCACGCATTGAGAGTGTGACACACGCAATTCGACGTGTTCACACGGTCACACGCCACACATGGTATTTCTCACGCTGATTTTTTTTTTTTTTTTGGTGTCCAGAAAATCGGTCTGTGTGGCTCAGTTTATGCAGGCACCGCGCGTTTTCAGCGAAGAAAACTCTCCCCCTCCTCCCCGTCTCGCTCCCCGGAAAAAAATCAGCCAATCAGAAAATAGATTGTTCTGTTGTTGGGCAGACTGTAGAGTAGAGGTAAGATCTTAAGCCCGAGCCCGAGCCCGATCTGACCCGACCCGAAATTCGGGTCGGGTTCGGGCCTAAAATGTCAATCATTGCTTCGGGTCGGGCTCGGGCCGGGCTTCTCTCTCGCTGACTTTAAAAATAAATAAATATATGTTTATAACAATGTATAATAAAACGATGTGTGGATACTAAACTAAGGAATACTTGTTTTAAAATAAATAATTTGGATAAAACAGAGAAGGCGCTGTAAGGTAATTGCTATTTAACTATTAAACAGGAGCCGCTCTTAATAATCTTCCCCTCCGCAAGTCCGCATCTATTTTGACCTGGTATCCCCAATATGGAGGAGCAAGAAGTTAAGGATAAACTAAAGACAGGAGAACTGAAAAGACAAACACGCACCGGTAAGAGTGAGGTGTGGAAAAGCTTCAAATTGATTGTTGAAAATGCTACAGAAACTTGCGTTGGCTTCGCTGAATGTAGTCAATGTGGCGCTTTGCTTTCATACGAGAGCAAAAAGACGTTCCCTCTGCGCGCCTGCGCAGTTGCGCACTGCTCACACATTCTCAGCGCACAAGAAAACCTATGCAGCGCAGGGATGAAAGAGTTCCGCTTTTTTTTTCAGCCGCGGGGTCATCTGAATACGGGGGAATCGTCCAGTATTCAGAAACAAAAGTATGTGTCTCGTATTAAACTTCTACCGGTGTAAGCCACGAGCACGCGCAAGCCGCGAGCACGCGCAGCTCTTTCCGCGTGTAGCGGGGGGGGGCATGTCGGATGTCGCGCACAGGAGTCCAAGGAGCGCTCAGGGAGTTAGTGTGTTTGCTCAGACACATAAAACATTAGGGGGAACGCTGAGCAGGCATTTAAACAGCTGTACTAGCAAAATTGATGATCGTCAAACATCTATATTATCATTTGTTTCAAAAAAACGCCCCTCACAAATAAAATATGAAATTTCGGGTTTGCTTCGGGCTCGGGCCTGCAAATCAAGTTAATTGGTCGGGCTCGGGCCGGGTCGGGCTTTAATACCCGCGGGCCGATTCGGGTCGGGCTGGATTTTTTAGGCCCGATCTTACCTCTACTGTAGAGTGTAGTTTCAGCTGGTAAGCGCACACTGCGGTGATGATAAAACAAACTGAGAACCATCAGGTAATAACTTCATTTATATAACTCTCATTAGTTGCTTTGTAGTTTAAGTTTGCTCTTTAGACCAACATTTACAGCAGGGCTCTCAAGTCTCACGCATTGAGAGAGACAATTCGACGCGTTCACACGGCATTTCTCACGCTCCTCGGAAATAACGCAGTCTCACGCACGACCCCACTCAAAACTTGAGAGCCCTGAACATAGAAACATTTATCTTAGACAGTTGTTTTTATGCAATATGAGCATGGCAGAAAGTGGGCGGGGTTAATTAAAAAAAATGTTCCTGACTCATGGCTCAAAACATAGACTGGGGATAGCTAATGCGCTAACAGCCGTGTTCCAAATAGGAAGTGTGCTAGGGGCCTCTTCCGGCGCCTTCTGCCTCTGGCTCCCATTGACTTACGTTGGAATATTGTCGTCCCTCTCTCTGTAACTGCTGCTGTGAGCCTTGTCATTTTGATCTTAAAATGTTCGTATTATTTTGCTCTACATGACGCTGGTGTTTTTTCACTGCTTTGTCCATCAAAAAAACTCTGTTCGCCCCTGTAACCGTTTTCATTTCACTTAGTCCACTTTTTTATAGTCTATGATCCAAAACAAAGCAGGTACAAGTCCTTTAAGGTCACCTATATCTTTGGATAGTAAAAGAAAGAAATTTGTATCAAAAACATTGCATTACTTAGTTTTTATAATTAAGCAATTATTCAAGGTCCAAATGCACAAACTGGGAACTAGCACAAAGCCTCAAGCATGTTTAATTGGTTATACTGTACTAAAATATATAAGGCAATATACAGTACTGCCCCCTGTTAACCACTAGTATCTGTATCAGTTTCAGAAATAATTCTTTCAGAAATAATTCACTTAAAATGTCCCTTGTTGTTCTGGAGATACAATTTGGCTGTGTCTACCCGGAGATCCGCCTTTAAACACGTCTCCAATAATCCTGCTTTATGGTTTGTCATTCCATCCTCTCCAGTCTTTACATCAACATATATTCCCCTGAAACCAAATATGTGTACACGTAAAACTGAGCCCTGTTAAAATTTGCAGAAATGGCAGAGGGGCAGGTTTTAAGTGGCCTCTGAGTGCTCTCCTCGTGTGGGACCCTTCATCTGAGAGCCCAAAACCCAGGACTCCAGGTCTGAATATATCTCTCAGTCCTGGTCTAATCCTCTCCCCTGTCCCGTCAGCTGTCCACACCGCTACAGCTGTCCCGCTAATGATATAGCTAATGAGACATCTGGGGGGTCTGGTCTATGCAGCGCAGTATGAGATAACCCCAAAAGTAAAGGGGGAAGTCTGAGGGCCACTTTCCCACATGTCCCAGTATAGACCCATACAAAGTGATGTAATCAAAGAATTTGTATGTGTTTTCAAAATGTCAGGCTGTCACTCCAGTGTATTTTAATGAGGAGGGAAATGAGGAGGTGGGTCATTCCAGAATTGGAGGACATTTTGGCTTTAAAATTCTTGAAAAATAAACCTTAACTTTTCTGATTTTCTGCTACATATTCATCAACAATAGGTAATAAACTACCAAATGCTTGATTAGCTCATCTTACGGTCAATGGTAATTTTTTATTATATGATTTATTTGGTTTATTTATTTATTTACTCTAATCACAGTAACAGGGTTGCAGGTAACAGGGTTGCAAAATCGAGCTAATGTTCACTTTATCTCAGGAATAGAAGCTAGCTGTTTAGCGAGCTGTTATTACTAATCAAGAGGAAAAACTTATTTATGCAAATACGTAAAAGGGAAAAAAAAAAGTCTTATTCTGATCATTTGCATAACAGGGTTGCATGAGGTAGAGTGAGACATTCAGTCAAGGCTAACTGTTTTATAAAAATATGAAAAATAGAAAAGAAGACAAACATTTGCTCTACCCATTCTTTTGGAAAACTGTTTGATGATGTCAAGTCCAGGGGATCATGTGGTTTACTGCTTTCTTCTTCTTCTACCAGGCTAAAAATGTTCTGGTAACAGGGTTGCGTGCATGTTGTGGGACACATGTTCCATGAATAATTATTATTTGAAATATTATGTCTATTAAAACAAATGTTCCCACAGTTACAAGAGATGGCAATGAAACAAATTATAGAAAAAACAAGACATTTCAATTCAATTTTAACTGTTTTATTTGAGATTCAATTTGGCCATTAGAGGGGTGGGACAAGAGGAAAATGGGATTTTGGGGGGTATTCCAGACTTATTTGGTATTATAAAAGTATTTTCAAGCATTTTCTCTTAGTTTTTTTTAGATTTGGTCTCAGGACAAGTAAATTCACTCAGAAACTGTATGTTTTAGTATTTTGTATGTGGATTATTTAATATTTGATGGGTGGGACGTAAAATGTCCTCCAATTCTGGAATGACCCAGGTAATGTCATGTATGGGTCCATCACTCAGAGGTTGAGAGCCCCAATGTAGACTAAAACAATGCATTTTGACAGTGTTTTATAGTAGTTTCTAACAAACCCAGTGCAATAAGATAGTTATTGTGGTCATTGAGTTATGGCACATCTGTATTTTCTGTGATCCATCCTAATCTGAACCATTATCAACTGAATTGACCATTGATCAGGAACCTGATTTTAACACTTTTTTCATAATTTTGCAAAGATTGGCTGAATTTTTCAGATCCATATTTATGCAAACGGATAAAATGGACCATGACTTTGCAGCTCAAGGCCTAAAGTTATCCGTGAAATCTGCCAATATTTGACATTCAGAAAGGGCCACATCCATTTGAAAAAGGCAGAGTCGATCAATCACTTTCTCACAGCACATCTACATAATGTCATGGTGAATCAAACAAGGCTTCAGGTATTTACTCTATTCTGATATAAACTCACGCCCATATGGCTTATTAATTCATATAGTATTTACAATAGAGCACTTTTCATCCTTCAAAAGATATAATTTTTTGTTTTGAATTGTCAATTGCTATGGCAATGGTGCTATTTTGTAATTATTCAGAAACCCATTGTTGGGGTTATGCCACACTTTTAGGTTGTTAAAGAAAGTTGGTCAATTTTAAACTTCCATTTACTTAATGGGAATGAATCCTCTACCAAGTAATAGACTTTTCATAACAACAATTTAATCTGTGTGAATACATAAATGCTAAGACAAAAGAATATTTTATTGAACCAAACAAATCCTTTTTCAACTGGTTAGTTTAATGGATGCCTGAAATCAATTACTGCTGTTTGTTTATTCACAGTATAAGAAACTCCTTCATCCTGGAATGTGGCTATGAGATTAACAAATAGTGAAACAGTTGGATAAATTGTGCTTTTAGACCTACACAGTAGTGAAATAAAGCACAGAGGGGACATTATAGCAGGCTGTTGAGTGGCTTCTGGCTTTAGCGTCAGTCAAATGTACTCTGCGATGGCTAATGCATCACTGTAGCTTAAATTATAGCTTTGCTCTCACTGTCAATGGAGAAATTAATGACAAGGCAAACGGCTGCAGTTTGTTCACACTTGTGTATGGTTTTCACATTTAGGCCATGAAAAGTTGTTCCATTGCAGCATCAGAGGGAAAAGTCAATGAAGGTGCGGCTGCAAAACTTAAAAGGGTCTCTACTGTGCTTCTCTAGCAAGATTTTTATGATTTAGCAAGCACTTTACTCTCTGCAAATAACTGATGGGAATATTGCACAAGTGAAGTGTAATAGGGGTCTAAAGATGGCCCATTGGCAGGGATGAGCTTCATTTAATGGGTGAATAGGAGATTCATGCACAGGCATATAGATCTACATATTACTCCATAATTGACTTAAAGTATACATTAAACCACATACAAAATATCCTGTTTTTCAGTTTTCAATCATTAGGCAATTGTCGTTTTTCAGGATGATTCTGGAACTTTTTTCTTTTTCTGCCACCTGCTTATTTTCATGGAGATGTTATTTCCGGGTATGATCCACAGTAGGACATTAAACATAATTCATATTACATTTATTTAAAAAAAAACAAACAATCCATCCACTTTATCTAAGAAGGGATGGCCAGTCGAAAGACAGTCCCTCCAGCGTGTCTTGATTCTTCCCTGGGGCCTGGGGACATGAACACCTCCCGAAGGAAACAGATGACCAAACCACCTCAGTTGCTCCTCATTCATTCATTCATTCATTCATTCATTTTCTTCCGCTTTTTCCATTTTCTGGGTCGCGGGGGCAGCAGTCCAGGCAGTGTTCTGCTGCCCAGAACACAATGCACCAGCCCCCATGAATCCTTCCGCGGGTGGTGGGTCCACAGGAGGACGGCTCACGTCACAACAGGCCTTGATGTACTTCTGCCATGGGGGCTACCAGTGTCCGCAGACACTGGGGGCGAGGTGGGGTTAAGTGTCTTGCCCAAGGACACAACGGCAGCGCTCATCTGTGGGAGCTGGGATCATATGCGGTCAACCCGTCAAGAGCGGGATTCGAACCACCACCCCTGGATCACGAGGCATATGCTCTACCAACTGCAGTTGCTCCTCATCCTATAATAATAATAATAATAATAATAATAATAATAATAATAATAATAATAATAATAATAATAATAATAATAATAATAATAATAATAATAATAATAATAATAATAATAATAATAATTATTATTATTATTATTATTATTATTATTATTATTAACCAAAAAAATGAGAGATGTAATCATATATTTTAGGCTAGTCCCAAATGCCTTGTTTGAATGCATATGCCCCACATGTGACTGTGGTAATTGCCCCAAAGCTCAGAGGGCAGAAGTGGGCTCATGGTTTACATTCTTGGGGTATTGCATTCTGCTTCACTTCTGCTCCTCTTAACAATGTCCCCCCTGATCGTGCCATGGCCGAACGAACTGGATGACAGCTGCAAAACCGAAAAACAAGACGCCATTTTGGAGCGAGAAATTCCTGGAAGATCTACAGCCCTGGTCTAAAGTTACATAATGAGGCCAATCCCCACTTCCTCTCTGCTTCCTCTTACTAATGTCACACCTTCTTGTCGTTCACGTACTCGAAGTTGGGATGTCTTCACACAGACCGCCATTACTGTCTGAAGTCATCTCTCACATATGAAGGATACAGAGGCACACAGCTGCGCTAACACAGCTGTTCTTTGAATGGACTTGCGAGTTTTGGAAAGATATTTTCAATGTTGGACCAGAACTCCATATAAGTCTGTACAAGTCAAACAGTCAATAACCATCAACAGGTAGTCTAGATTACAATATAGTGACGGGCATTGGAACTGAATACAAAAGATTCAAATAGAAAATAATAAAATAGTAGAGGTGACAGTAGCTCAGTTGGTGCAGTGTTCATCCACTGATCCAAAGGTTGCCAGTTCAAATCCTGCTGGGTTGAGCGGTCAGATCCACTCACCCACAGGCTGGCAGTGCGATTCCAGCTTCCACAGATGAATACTGTCATTATGTCCCTGAGTGAGACACTCAACCCATCTTGCCCCTAGTGTCTGTGTACACTGGTGAATGAGTGTGTGTGTGTGTGATGCAAAGAGCTTTGAGTGTCTTGAAGGTGGAAAAGCACTATATACAATTTTACCATTTTGTATCATGTATAAGAAATAAGTTCAGATGTGTCAGATTTGAATAAATAGTAATAAAATAAACAGCCCATAGGCTTTATTGAACAACAGAGCAACCAGTAACCATATTTATCTAACTGAAAAGATTTATTGTGAGTCAAGCCAACATGATATCATAACATAGGCTGTAGGTTGCAATATTTTTATGGACTACAGAAGACTTATGCTATAGATCTATCATAATGTTTCTTTTGCTTTGCTTTTGTCTCAGAACAGACTAAACTTGTTGTCATTTTTCTACATAAACTTTGATGCTATGTTGTAAACGGCACCGAAATCCATTTAAATTACGCCGACAACAAGAAAAGCTGCTCTCATAACAGTCTAAACCGACATGACTCTTCACCACAGCGGTTTTAAACAAAGTGATTGCGTTGTCCTGTGTCCTGTCTTTTCCCCTCTTGTCTCTAAGTACATGTGAAGTGGGTGTTGCATGAAAGTCCTATTTAAACTGGACCTATGGGACCCTGTGGTCCTAACAGCTGCCCAGATGTGGCTCATGTCCAAACCATACTTATGCACTACAACTGTGGATCACTCATTCACTATAGACTTCAGAATGCATGGGGTTTATTCACTTTGTTTTTGCAAGATGCTTTTTGGAACCATAATAGAGAGATTTCTTACCCCTGATGTCACCCATTTCCATGCATACAGCATCAATTTCTTCAACCAACAGGGTTATGGGTTAAATGGCAGCTATCAAATGTATGGGACATTAGACAAAAAATATTGATCCACAAGGGAAATGACTTTGACAAAGCAGCTCAAAATTACAATTACTTTATAATAAAAAAAGCAAATATTAACAACATATGAACAAAAACTGAATTTATATTACCATTTATATTTTTGCTCTTTGTTGTTATATTATATTGTGACGTGTGAGCTACTGTGTAAATCATTTCCCATGTGGATCATTAAAGTTTGAAAGACTCACAAAAACATGTTGCAAATAAAGGTGCAAAAATGCATATTTGAACTGTGTTGTAAAAATGAAATATAAGTAATTATAATATCCAATAGAGTATACACAAGTGGTTTAGACAGCTGTTTGTACATGTATTTCAAACTATATATCGTTCTATTTTCTGGACAAGCAGTGTTTGCAAAATTACTGTCATTACTTTGCATATAAATTAGACTATTCTTAACTAATTAAATTTCAATGTAATGCCCAATGAGGCCCCCTTGTGGCTCCTGGGGGTCTATGCATCCTGCCTCTATACCATAAAATAGCATTGACAAAAGGACTGGGAAATAAAATGGCAAAATAGGCAGTTCTTGTGGGGTGTTCTTGGTCTACACAGGTCAGAACTGAAACCTCAATATATTCTAACACGCTTTTTTTTTTTTTTTTTTATCTCTACACAGCTTCCATAGTTTTAGGGCACGTCCAATATTTTTCTTTTATGATTTCTTGATTGAAAAGATGAATGTCTCTTTGAATGTAGACCACTATAAGGCGAATGGTAATGAGGGGATCAAACGGACACCTCCCCAATCACACAGATTAACCGTGATTGGCAGATCCTCACTGGGCATTGTCCGCTCCCTCTGTCTCCCCCGGCGACAGACACATGGATCAAAGACTACACAAGGAATCAAGACAGGTGAATTCTCATGGAACGCGATTTCCTTTTTCCATAGTATAATAATAATTCTATATTATATTTCTGTATTTGTTATGGCAAACTCTTATTTTTTCATGATCTCAATATTTTCTGTATCAATGGAATTTTTTTCATTATAATTTTTTACACCCGCAAAATTGGCATTTCTTTTGACTTTGGCTTTTTCCGCCGTATCATTATGGTACTTAGAAGAGCTTAGAAAAAGTGTGCATCTAGTGATTTATTCCTTGTGTTTTATTCAGTGATTTAACCTCAGTATTAACTTGAACATGAAATACCTTGTAAATCTACTTGTATTCGAGTGACTAGTTAATGTGTAGTTTTTGCTTACTCTTCTCACGTCTCATAATGAAGGTACTTTATTCCTGTTTCCCGCGGCGACAGCAGCATAGATCAAAGAATCACACATCCTGCATCTTGGCACTCCACTTGACCTCCAGGTTTATCCTCTTCCCCCTGTCTCTCCTCTGCCCTTTTCCATAAACCCCCTTCTCTCTTCCTCTCCTCTTCTCTTTAAAACCATGCCTTTCCCTCCCCTAAACCCACTCTCCTCCCATTTGGTTCTTTCTTTGCTCTCTTCCTCCCTCCTCACTCTCCTATTTCTTTCCTTTTCCTCTCTGCTTTCTTCTTTCTTTTCAACCTCTGTCTCTTTCTCTCTCCTTTTTCTATGTATCATCCCCCTCTCTTTCTTTCTTCCCCTTCTCTTTACATCTATACTGTACATCTATACATCTATATACCTACTCCTCATATCACCTCTCTTCTTTCTTTCTTTCTTTCTTTTTCTTTCTTTCTTTCTTTCTTTCTTTCTTTCTTTCTTTCTTTCTTTCTTTCTTTCTTTCTTTCTTTCTCTTCTTTCTTTCTTTCTTTCTTTCTTTCTTTTTCTTTCTCCCACACTTCTCTCTCCATGTATATACAGTGGTACCTCACCTTACGAAAGACCCTACATACGAAAAATCCAAGTTACGAAACACCCTCACGTTAAATTTTGGTCTCTAGATACGAAAGAAAATTCAAGTTACGAAATGCGAAATCTCAAAAATACGAATAATGCACGCTCAGATGCACGCCCCGCTGTTATCCCCGCTCAAAAAGCATCTTTCTCGGCCTCTTAGCTCTAGCGCCGAACACGCAAAATTTTCAACAAAATGTATTAAAGATCCCATGACATGGTACTTCCCTAATACATGGTTCCCTAATACTGTAAATGAATCCTTCTCCAAAATCAAGAATCAGTGCATGAGAAAGAGAGATAAGATGAGAAAGAGTCATACGTCTCTCTCTGGAACAGTCCATTATGGGCGTTGTTGCTTGAATGCAAATGAGGAGGACAGAGATGGCCTATAGTAGCGAGTGGGGGCGTGGCCAAACTCTCCACTCTCTCCTCTTCAGCTGTGCGCTCTGGCTCAGACTGGCTGGATCCCGCTTCTGCGTTTTTGCGCGGAGGAGGAGATGAGAAGCGTTCCATTGAAAAATAAACACATTTCCACAGAAAATAAAATTAAACCACTGCTGTTTCAGAGGTCCAGAGGGTCGGGTAAAGGACTTCCGAGCCTAGAAACACTCGCACGTGCCTCCAGGCAAATAAAAAAACGCATTTCGCATTGCGTAGCTCCTCTGCAGTCCAAACTCTATGGGCGTGATATACAGAGACGCTGAGTAGAGACACAGACGGGGGTGGAGCTGCATTTTTCGATCTGACGTCAATAAGGTGCCTTGTTGAGAATCGCCCGTTTGAGCTGTGTTTTTTTCTAACGCAGAAAAGGACCGCAAATGCTCAGTTTAGACATTTCGCAACTTTTAGCCATGGGGGGGGGGGGCTAAACAGGGTAGGGGAGCGCACATTAACGTTCAAAAACCTCAGAAAGTGAAAATTTCATGCCATGGGACCTTTAAATAGTGAAGCATGGGGGGAGACACGACTCCGGAAGCAGCGCAGAGACATGAACGAGGAGCACGGCGCCGCGCGGCGAGGAGCACACACCGCGCGAGGAGCACCCCTAGTTTTGGTCTGCACGACTGGACCGGACCGCGTCCTCTGGAGCCCAAGTCACAAACCAGCCGCACGAAACCAGCAAAGAGCGGCACGTGGTAGTTTAATCCTGGTCCAGTTCTGGTTTAGTTCAGGTCCAGCCCAGGTTTAGACCTGGTCTAGACCTGGTTTAGTGTTGGTCTAGAGTCTAGACCAGAACTAAACCAGGTCTAGACTCTAGACCTGGTTTAGTCCACGTTTAGTCCTGTCTAGTCTCTTAGCCAATCAGGACGCAGAACCAATGTTACAAAAAAAAGTTACACTATAAAAAAAAAACAAACCTTGGAACGAATCAGGCCTTTTCCATTGAAATAGCTACTCAACTTACGAAATATTCACGTTACGAAACCACTTCTGGAACGAATTAATTTAAGGTGAGGTACCACTGTATTCCCCCTCTCCCTCTTCTCTTGCCCCTCCCTACTTTGTTCATTTCTTTCTTTCTCTTTCACCCAATCTCTCCCTCTCTCTCCACACTTTCCTGTATTCCCTCCATCTCCTTTTTCTTCTCTTTTTAAATCCAGACCCTTTCACCTGAGCCCACCTCTGCCCCTCTCGGTGCCTCCTGCTCGTGCTGCAGAGCCGATAACCTGCTGAGTGTGTGGGTGGCATCTGCAGCCCCATTTAAACTTTATTTAACTGACTCATGAACGAAAAGGCTTTTAACTTCAAGTACAGCACTGTAAATCACTTTCAAGCTATATAAGCGGCCCACATATGTAATTTTATAATGTTTTAAAAACTATAGAAATTGTGCCAAGGCTTATCCATCATCACCCGTGTTTTAATGCATAAAACATTTCCAACTTAAATATTTCCATAATCACATAATCACACTGTTGGAGTCTATATGATGTTTGAAATATGTTGTGATAAGTCTGTCTTGGACCATGCTTTCTTGTGGTACAGTGGTACATTTAGCCAGGACTGAATATGAAAAAGTTTTAGTCCAAAAAGGGACTAGTAAAGAGATATTATACTGTACTGCATTGCTACAATCTTTTCTCTGCACAGTGGCGCAGGTTAGTGCTCTCACCACACAGCAACACAGTCCTGGGTTTGATTCATGGACGAGGTTGAGCCTTCATGTGGACCCTAATAAATCTTATCTCACTTTTGCATTAAAATACATTTCTTGACCCATTAAAATCTGACTTTATTTTTACTTTGACCAACATAAAAGAAGGTGAGGGCCATAGGTTTATTAAGGGTCAACATTTACCCCATACCATTAAAACAGGCTCCATCTGGATCTGACGAAAAAGGTTTCAGTGTTTTTTTTTTCCTAAATGTTAAAATCAGTGGTGGAACCCAATGAAGTAAAAGTAGTAAAGTACTGTACTTACTGTACTGTACTTAAGTAGATTTTAAAGTGGATACTTTTTACTTTTAACTTCACTACATCTGAGAGCAGGTACCTGTGCTTTATACTCCACTACATTTTTAACTGGTCTCAAAAGTAAAAGTGTTTTTTAATTTTAGTTAGAGACCTGCTGTAAGGGCAAAGGGGAGGTTTTTTTTTTTTTTTTGTAGTTTGAGCAAACAAAAGTATACATAAAAAAACCCCAAAGCATTCAATTGTTTCTGTGGAATAAAATTCAGCACAAATTTTTTTCAAAATCACTACATTTGAAGCTTCATCAGACCTCAAAGTATGTGTGAAATAGTTAATTGTTTTACTCTTCAAGTAATTTTTAAACTGGTACTTTAATACTTTTACTTAAGTAGATTATTTCATGTGATACTTTTACTTGAGTATGTTTTTTGTTCTTGTATCTATACTTTTACTCAATAGGCTAACAAAGCTGAGTACTTTCTTCCACCACTGGTTAAAATACATTAAAATACATTTAAAATAAATACTGTATCAATACAATGTTCAATGTTCTGTAATATTGTACAGAACATTGAAAGTGGTAACAATGCTATAAAATAAAATCACCCAAGGAATTCTTCAAGGATGTTCAAAGACAAAGAAGATATCACCAACATATATACACAACATACAAATATATATATATATATATATATATATATATATATATATATATATATATATATATATATATATATATATATATATATATATATATATATATATATATATATATATATATATTTATATAATGGCCACTGCACCTGTCAGACCTGTTGC
The DNA here is from genome assembly GCA_036785185.1 of Paratrypauchen microcephalus. NCBI lineage: Eukaryota > Metazoa > Chordata > Actinopteri > Gobiiformes > Gobiidae > Paratrypauchen > Paratrypauchen microcephalus. The sequence goes on from JAVJIX010000010.1 coordinate 4,202,239, forward strand.
TATGGCAACATCTCCCTCTTCCTCTCTCCTCCCTCCATCTCTGTTCTCAATCGCCCTGAAAACCCACTCTTCTGCTGACACCGGTGTTTTGAACTGCCCCAAATGGGATGCTCTCATTTGGGTGGAGGGTTACAGTGGTGAGCCCATCAGCTGCTGTGGCGTGGACAGCTTTACCGCCGCGATAACTAGCCCTGGGTCTCTCTCTGTGTTTTTCCATTGGCCTCCCTCTGCTCTGCCCTCACTAACAGCCATGAGAAATCAGGCATGGGATTATTCAAAAAGCAATTCGGCTTGAAACAGTGGGGAGGATATGGAGAGAGAAAGAAAGAGGACTGAAAATGTGCTGCTACCACCACTCTTCATTTCAGACTCCAGTGATTAAAAAAATAGTGACTTATTCTGGCAGAGTTACAGACTTAGCTCTATGTGTGCCTCTGGAAAACCCACAAAATCTAACAATAATAGAAAGTAATGGTTTTACTGATCTGCACATATGACTTTTTTATTTTAAATTATTTTTAATATACAACTTGGGAGTCATGTAACGCAGCTCCAATTTCTTACACAGGTACAAAAAAGAGCAGACTTCTATTTGTTAAATAGAACAAAATACAACTCCGGATAAGTTTTTGAGGAGGAAACCACCAGAAAAGTTACACAGTACACGTTTGATTGTGATACATTAAAGTAGATACTTTGACACTTCTGTCATCTCTTTTGAATATAATGATTTGCTGCTATGAACCTATAGGGAAAAAAAATCAAAGGTAAAAAGTCCAGATACTTTTCAACATATCAAAAAAAAAAAAAAAAAGGCTGCAGTAAAACAAAATAAACACTCCAAATGTGAACGCTACAAAAAGCATTTAAGGGAACTTTCATGAAAGTGAAATTATGATGCAACAAAATCCTGGTTTTGCTCCCTGGACCTCAATAAACTGTGACTCTACAAATGAGAGGTGAAATGTTTATTTACCCAATATCAGACCAAACAGGAGGTCTATGGGTGGTCGGCACACAAATGGTTTTCTATTGTGTTTCTGGATTTTTGGTCGATTTAGCAAGTTCCTCTCCATTGGGTGAAAGAGACAGATGGAGACAGTGTTGAAATAATGAATGGGAGTGAGACATGCAAACTCCATATAGCCTAGTCAAAATGAATCTCTGGAACTTCTTGATGTGAGAATTAAATAAGGACAATACAATTTTCAAATATTTTCCTTTTTGAATTTGAAAAAATGGTTTTGACTTTTGTTAGATTTTCTGGTATTTCCAACTCAGTTTCTCCTGAGCGCTACAGCTTCCAGGAAGTGTTCTATCAAAGAAGTCTATCGAGCGTGCTTGATAGAATTCTGCTCTGCTGGGCGCTGGTTGGCTGTGTGTGTGTGTGGGGGGGTCACTGTCAAGAGTCAATATCCCACATCAGGATGAGTGAAGATTATGATGTAACTTACAAATAATACAGGATTTGTGATAATTTAAAAATTTTGGGGACCTGTAAAAAAATTGTGATATCAGGGCAAAACATACTTGCGTGACCAGCCAGTCCCTTCTACTGTACATTCTGTTTGAATCCAGAAGGAACTGGAGTCGGACCATGGAGCGTGAAAAATCTCTGTTCAAACTTGAGACAGCCCAACCATAGCTGCTAATTTGTAGCATGTGTCTCTTGAAAGCAGAAGACATCTTCTCTCCAGTACATAACTTCTTGAGATAAGCCATAATTTGGTGCTTCAATTGTTGATTCTCCTGTCCATGCTGTTTCTCAGTCCTTTATGATTTTTCCCCCTTTTGACATGTAAGCAGCCATGTTTGTTTTGCTTTTTTTAAAATGTGAACTGAGCATGCGTCCCTCTGATTTGATCATCCACCTGTCAATCACGCCTTCTGGAATCAGGCAGACATGACACGGGTTCAAATCCACTCATCTTTAAAGCCCCAGTGTGTAGGATTTGTGGCGCATAGGTGGATAGTCGCTATTGCACTTCCTGTTTTAGCTACGGCAGACCTCGAGGGTCACCTGGGCGCGCCGTAGCGCGGACAGCTCGCGTACCGGCGCAAGAACCGCGCGCCACTACTGTATACATAAAACGCGGTCCCGTTCACTTTTTTTTTTCTTTTCGCATGAAAACACACATTCCCGATCATGTACCATGACAATCTACCATGAAGCCTTACAGTCTCCTCTTTTTGACTATGCAATTCATTTCCCGGCACAACAATCCCTCCCCGAGCACATGGGGCTTTTATACGGAAAAGCACAAAACGGAAAAGCACAAAGCTTACCTTTGAAGGCTCTGCCCAGGTCAAACTCAGCATTTCACCATAAGCTTGGTCTGAAATCTGTCCGTAAGGATCCAGCGAATAAAATCCAGTAAAAAAATGTAGTCCAAAACACTTGTTAGGTCCATTACGACGTGTGATCCGGCAACATGCTTGTCGTTGTTTACCCAAAACCACGAGCCTTGCTGAAGGCGAAGGTGGAGCCCAAATGTCCAAATGTCCAAATGTCTCGTAATCAAAATGGCTGCTTCTATATGGGGAAGATCCCCCTTTTATGTGACTATATCTAAGTCCAAAAGAATACTTTGATTTCATGATGGAAGTGAAAAGGCTTGGAAAACAATGTATTTTTGAATGGGTATCTTCAATTTCGGTAATTAACGGGTAAAAATCTTACACACTGTCCCTTTAAGTTTTGTCAAAGCAAGGGCTTCTGGCTGGTCAGGTAAATAAACTAACTCTGTACAGTAGGTGTCACTTTTTTGTATTTTCATTAACATTCTTAAGTTATATTAATATATTTTTCCTGCCTCTAAGCTAAGGCATGATCAAGCTCCACCATGCTGTATTGCTTAGTGGAAGAGCTGGAGATCTTGAGACTGGACTCAAATCGATGTCTATTTGAATAGACAGTCTCTCCATTTTCTCTCTCACCATACTGTTCTGCAAAGTCAATAAAGCCTTCTATGGCCAAAATGTCTTGCCCAAGGACACAACAACAGTTTGTAATGAGACCCTTGTGTCTTTTATAGGCTAATTATGGAGAAAAATAATATTGCGCTACAACTGTGGTAGACTGGGCATTTTCTTTCCCAATTAAACTAGACAAACCACAAGCTCTTGGACTTCGCATCTACAATTATCTGTAAAACGGCCATCCAAAACCAGGATTCCCATTTTAATGAAAAACACACATAATTACTGTATAATTTTACTCCTATGATTGTAACATATATTTTAGAAAACTGAATGCAGTTGTTTTCATTTTATTTTTGAATCGGCGAGCTCAGAAACATAAACATGCGACTCTTCATGTGTGTTTGATCGTCTCGTATTGTGTTTCACTCGAAAGAAAAACACATGCAGAATATACAGGAGGCTACACACATATAATTATAATGCAACCAACGGAGACCTGTGTTTAGAGGTATAAAAGGGCATAGTACAGACAGAGGTAGTTTTTCTAAAGTCTATTTCAACAGCAATTATGACTTTTGAATATTTTTTTTTGGTGGTGGTAATTTTGCAGTAATAATTCTTGACTATAAGTATTCAATAAACAGTGGGGGAATGTAAAGTAAACGTAGTAAAGCACTGTCCTTTAGTATAAATTTGATATATCAGTACTTTACTGAATAGATTCTAAAGGTTTTACTTTTACTTCACTACATTTTAGAGTAGGTATCATATATAAGTAAAACAGCTTCTGTTGAACAACAGTCATCACAAATCTTACATTTGAAGCGTTATAAGACCTCAAAATATTTTTACACTTAAAGTACCTTTTTAAAAAGGTACTTTAATAGATTTTTTTTTCTGACACTCTTACTTTTACTTGAGTGTTTTCTGCTCTGGTATCTGTACATTTATTTAAGTAAAAATAAATAAATACAGTATTTGATTTAGTTTATCTTTACTTCCTCTATCGTCAGACAGTAATGACTTTGTGCATTATATAATTATAGACCTCTAGCATAGGGTTACATAGGCCTTTAGTTTGTACTTTTGATAGCACAGTGGAAGCAAAACGTAAACAAATCAATGATGTTTTGTCTCAAACAAAAGCCATTTGCTTTAGATGTAAAATAAAATTGGGCAGGGCATGTTTCATGCTGCGAAACACAGAACACTTTTTTTTGGGGGGGGGGCGCTCCAGGATTTCTTCTGGGGGCCACTCTTGACATATGCATGCATTTGTTGTGTCTCACCATCACTCATAACCATATCAACATTCAACAACAATTTTATTTATGATTTGGATTGTGATTTTAATGCTTCTTATTCTGTAAAGCACTTTGTATTACTTTGTGTACAAATTGTGCTATACAAATGAACTTGCCTTGCTTTGCCCATTTCACTTTCACACTTTCAAGGGACCAACATAAACATTACAATATTAAACTTTGTTTTAAAATATTCAATTTCTCTCACAACAAAGCCCTCCATAGTGAATACTCAGTGTGTGTCTGTGTCCAGTGCTCCTTTTCCTCCTAAACATCTTGTATTTTATTAGCTGCAGGTCGACCAGGTGATTTTTCTTCTGAGCTAAAAGCGTGAAGTGCAGGTGCATAATTAGCCCTGGGTCTGTTTTATAATGGGTTTAGTCCTATGTGGGCCATTCCTTTAGGCTTTACAAGCAATTATCATAATGCTGCAGCTGTAGGACTGTTTTCCTGTTTGGTTAAAAAGGAAGAGATGCACATTATACACAGAGGGGAAATCTAAAGAGGAAAAGTGTTGGCTTATATTATTTCAAATGTACCTTTATAAATGCAGTGATTTGTGAGGGTGGAGTGGGAGGGTTGAAGAAGCATTATTTTTGTTAAGCTCTCTCCAGATGTGTTATACATTGTTTTATTTATTTGGCTATGTTACAATTTTCTATGTTTTGTTCTATTATTCTATTTCACACTCTGGAGTCTAAATTAGTTTTGAAGTATAATAGCCATAAAACATCTATCTACACATAATTAAACCGCTTATTCAAGTATCTTTGTATTGTCCAAAAAGAGTAATTTATATAAAATCACTACTCAAAACTATAAGACTAAAGTAAAGTAAAGGTTGTGTCTCCACTGGTTTAGAAGAACCAGGGATGACTCAAAAGCTCCTCAAGCGATGGCCTGCAGTCAGGCTGCTTGGGCAGGCAGGTATTAAGGAAAGACCGGCATTCTGAAACACAAAAAGGGAAAAGTGTAGGAATTTAGCACTGTTAAATATAAATCCAGTTATTTATCTCAAAGCATTCAATACTTGACATGTTTAGAAATGTAATATCCATACCTTCGGACAGGCCACTGTCAAACCTCTTCTTCCCCCTCATGTAGTGGCATGTTTTAAAGGGCTTGTTATGGAGGAGGTCATAGAGAAGCATGCCCAGATGAAACACTGTGGTGGGCTCAGCACTATGCTTCAGAGGAATACCACTCAGGAGGGGCTTTGCAGAAGGTTCCTGAAATCACACAATATCACCTTATAACTCAGTACTGTTGGGAATAGTACTAAAATGGAGATGATGTACCTGTATAGTAATCATAAGTGCCTTACTTAGCGAGACACCCACAGCCAAAGTCTATGACCCGGACTTTGAGGCTCCCATCCCCAGTCTCCACCAGAATGTTCTGAAGTTTCAAGTCACAGTGGAACACACTGTTGTGCATCTGGAGAGAGACCTCAACCATCTGCTTCGGAATCACAGCATAGGGCTGCTCCATACGCAGGATGGCCTGCACTGGGAGCTCATACCGGTCCAGTAAAGGGACCAAGGCTGAACAGTTCCTCTGGGACTTTATCCATGTGAGCCATCTCCTCAGTCAGGTTATACTCCACGCCATTCTGCACCTGACAAACACAAACGCATTTTTACTAATAATGCTCCCTTTAATCTTTGTATTTTTGTTTTGTGGAAGTTAAAGTTGTATAATTTAACTTACCACTCTTTTATAGAAGACTTTGTGTCACGGGATGTCCTTGATGGCCACCTGTAGCAGTTATTCAAATGTGCTTTATTCTTTTGAATATTTTGATGTCATTTTGAGAGTTATAATAATGATAATAAAAGCTTACAAAATAAGAGTTATGCATGTGAATGCCCGCAAACACAGAGCCAAAGCTTCCACTGCTCTGACTGTACAGCTCAAGGTACTTCGACTGGAAATCAGCTCTGCTGGTGCTGACCTGGAAGCTCACATCATAGAGTTCATTTTCAGGAGAACTTGTGCAGCGCTCAGACAAACTCTCCATTTTGACCTTTTTGGGGTGGACCACAGGTTCACACTGGGCCCTCCTTTTCCTCCGGACCACAGTTTTTTCCTTCCACAGGAACACAGATGTCAGTGCTTACAACAATATAATCATAAGTGAAAAATGGCTCAGGGTATCTACAATTCTACAAGTTAAAAAAATGCCACAATATTTTCCTTGGTTACCTTATTTTTTTCTCATCTTCCGGCCCACTCCTTCTCCCTTTGATGATAAAGATGACATTTGTCTGGACTATAGTAGTGAAGTTTAGCAGTTGAGGGTAAAATTCCACACAGGTAGAGCAGAGCTGCCGCAGCCCCATCACTCATGTATTCTGACAGGGCAGAAGAGAGAATGAGGGGTGGAGGGTGGGGTCTGAGTGGTGAGGCGGGGTCCTGGAAAAGAGTTATTGATGAATGGATATGATTCTGACATTGAGGTAAGTGCCAGAGGTCAGACCATTTCACATCAGTCAAAAGGAAACTTTCAGTTACGACTTTCTTCTTGCACATAATTTTTATTCTTTCTTTCATATGACACTCCTAGCATTCCTAAAAGAAAATTACGCTAAAGACTTACATGATTGGGTGTGTGATTGTGCATTGCATTTAGTACGGAAAAAAGGATTGATTACATAGAAAAGAGAGATTTGAAAAACAAAACAAAACAAAACAAAAACAACTACTGATCCTTGAGGTACACCATTTTTACCTAATATGTAAATTGGCAATGGCACAGTTGATAAGCACATGTCCATTAACCTAGATGCATCTTGTTGTTGTTGTTGTTGTTGTTGTTGTTGTTGTTGTTGTTGTTGTTGTTGTTGTTGTTGTTGTTGTTGTTGTTGTGTTCTGGAGTATTTAACCCTCATCACCCACTCCAGTCACTGTAGCTGGAGGCTGGTCATATCAGGAAGGCAATCTGACCTAATCTGCCCATCATTGTTTTTACTGTGGTCATTCCTGGCAAAATGACAACTGCTAATCTTGACCAAGCTTATTAACAAATAAATAAATAAATCAGTTATTTCATATTCTGTATAAAATTAAATAAAATATTGTCTTAATTTAATCTCAAGGAGGAGTTTATTTTATGTTGCTTTGGACTTTAGCAACTCATATGTTTTTTTAATTTGTATTTTTTCAGCTGTTCTTTCTTTTACCTGTGCATTTAAAGTGTTTTACTGGTGTGATTGTGACAAACTTCTTCCTCATATGGAACAGTTTACTCCGGGTCTTAATGACTGTAATTTCACGGTAAAGAAACAAAACAAAACAGCCTTGGGTGCATTTGTAAATCTCTTTCTTTCTGGTAAGTACAGGTTAAATGGTCCCTCCTTATCGCTGGTTGGACCAGCGGCTGACCCTCATATCTACTGATTCTAATCTGCAGATTTTGGATTGAATGTACACGGTTTTGGTCTAAGTCTCGCACGCAAAGTATAAAATGTTACCAAGTCTAAATCTCAACTGTTAAGAGGCCAGTTTGCCCAAGTTAGGTGCGTAAAATGAAATTGTCTGCCTTATGCGTAGAAAAGAGAAGTTAAATAACGATAGAGCCACAACAGGTCCTATATTACACAAAATTGACTCTTGTGACCTTTACGCCATGTTATTGTGTTGTTACCTCCTCAAAAACATATTTGGAGTTGTGTTTTGTTTCATTCACACATGTTTTACTAATCACCAAAAATGCTCTGTTCCACTGTTCCATTTTTCAAGTTAACAGTTCATTTAAAGATCCCATGACATGGTACTTCTTGATGCTTTTATATGGCTCCTTAATGGTTCCCTAATACTGTAAATGAATCCTTCTTCAAAATCAACACTCAGTGCATGAGAAACAGAGATAAGATGAGAAAGAGTAATTTTTCTCTCTCTGAACACTCCATAATGGGCGTTGTTGCTTGAATGCAAATGAGGAGAAAAGAGCTGGCCTATAGTAGAGGGTGGGGGCGTGGCCAAACTCTCCGCTCTCAGCTCTGAGCCCTCAGCTGATCCATTTCCTTGTTTTTGCATGGGGGGAGAGATTTGAAGCGTTCCATTGAAAAATAAACACATTTCCACATAAAATAAAATTAGACCACTGCTGTTCAAAGGTCCAGAGGCTCAGATAAAGGACTTCCGAGCCGAGAAACACTCGGACGTGCCTCCAGGCAAATAAAAAAACGCATTTTGCATTGCCTAGCGCATTCGCAGTCCAAACTCTCTGGGCGTGATTTACAGAGACGCTGAGTACAGACAGACGGGGGTGGAACTGCATTTGCATTTCTTTTTTCGATCTGACGTCAATAAGGTGCCTTGTTCAAACTCGCCCGTTTGAGCTCCGATTTTTTGTAACGCAGAAAAGGATCGCAAATGCTCAGTTTAGACATTTTACAACTTTTAACCATGGGGGGGGGGGGGGCTAAACAGGGTAGGGGAGCTCACATTAATGTTCAAAAACCTCAGAAAGTGAAAATTTCATGCCATGGGACCTTTAACCTTTAGTTTAGTAGAGATTGGCAATTTTAGGGTGATCTAAATGATTCTAGTGAAGGTGTATGTTTCAAACACTGTGGCGCACTTTCTGTTTCTCAGCCTAAATATGCAGGGTTTGTGTGTTAAATATGTGTGAATGAAACAAAACACAACTCCAGCTATGTTTTTCACATCTTCACTGTAATAAAAAAGTTTATTTGTTTGTATATAAGTCTTTGGCTGCATTCTGCTTGCTGATGAGTCAATGATGCAACATATTTTTGAAGATCCTGTTGAAAATGTGACCTCTTTTCTTGATCCGAATAGACCAGAAATGAATGATGTATTGTATTTCCTACTTCTGTGTCCTGGGTTTGAACAGTGGCTCCTGATTCAGTATCTCTGTGTGAAGTGTCTCCCTCTGAAACGCAGTTTTGAAGTCTGCTCTGGCACTTTGACTGAAACTCAAACTCATAGGTTTGTGTGTTTGTGGTCATGCAGTTTGAATGGATTTATTCACTATTGTCTAATTTACTTGTACATACTCACATGGAAATTGACAAAAGCACAGTGACAGTGATTATTTAGGCCAGATGCTCTTCCAGTCATAACCAAAAGGGATAAAAAAACAACAACTTGATTTAATGATGTCAAATACGATTTACTGTGGTACAATTGTGGTGATTACATGTTATAGGTTTGCTTCCTAATACATTCTATCGAACAACATTACGAAGATGAACTGGTGAATCTAAAATTACTTTGTGGATGAAGGAATGCATGTTATTTCAATTGTATCTGCTCTGTATCTTATCTATTTGACCAGACAATAGATTTTTTCCCCCCTGCAAGACAAACAGAAAGTACATGCTAATACACAGTAAGATTGGTTATCAGTTAAATAATCTGAAGGAAATTCTTGACCTAGAGAAACCAACACATGACATAAAATAACATAAAAAAATTGTGTAAAAGCCAACATTTTAAATATAAAAGTAGGAAACTACCATACTTAAGTAAACATTTTAGGTATCTGTACTTTCTTAAATACATTTTAAAGTGGATACTTTGTTTCTACTTCACTACATTTGAGAGCATTTTGAACAGAACTGAAAAGTAATAGAAAAGTATTTTTTATGATACTGCTCAAAAAGGCGTCTATTTTTTTTTTACATTTGTGGTTTGAGCAAACAGAAATATACAAAAAGCAGCTTAAAAAGCAATCAATTCAATTCTTTATGTTGAACAAAATTCTGCACAAATCTTTAACAAAATCACTACATTGGAAACTGTGCACACAATACTTTTTAAGCACATTTTTAAAAGAGGACATTAATATGATTTTTCATTTGACACTTTTAGGTTTACTTGAGTATATATTTCTTTTGCTGTGGTATGTGTTCTTTTACTTAAGTAACAAAACTGAGTACTTCCTCTTCCACCAGTGGCTGTAACCTTTAATAACCTTGCAGTGGATATATGTGAATGGCACGTTGACCTCTGTGTGTTTGGCTCCTTTCCCCTGTGATTGTTTCTCAAGTGTTTAGGGCACGCTCTGTCTTTGGCCTGGCCCGTGTTGCCCTGTGAACTATCATCAGCTCTATTCCTGCTCAGCGCTGGGACCTCCATGCTCAGAGGAGACCCCATCGTCCCCGGATACTGTTACCATGCACCTGTCCCCCTGCGTCTCTCCGCGACACGCCTGTCCCTCTGCACTGAGGATAATCGCTGATTTGGCACACTTACAGTAACAACATACCAAAGTCCGCTTTCACACATCCGCCGGGTGTCCTATCTCTACGGGGACAAGGGTTCACCCAAACATTATTAAATGTCGATAGGGAAGACTCAATAAAGTACTGCAGGGTTAAACAAGAGATAGTTGAGCATATTTGAAGTGTTTTTTTTTCATTACCTTTTCCTTTTTTAACTTTTCTGTTTTGTCTCCATGGATTTATTTCTTTGCTACCTGGAATGTTCAAGTATTGCATTCAACTTATCAATTATACATTTATTCAATTTCAGGTGTTTGTATTGATCAATAGATGTGTGAAGAGTCCCTCAGTCGTCCAGGTAGAATCCATGATAAAAGGAGAAATTCAATTTGTCAACTGGACAGAGTTTGTTTGGTCGAAAACGTTTCGCTGCTCATCCGAGAGGCTTCGTCAGCTCTGGTTCTAGTGCTGGTTAGACCCTGTTTATATCTAGCTGCAGGGAGGAGCTCCCTACACTGAAATAGCTCTGAAACTATCTCAACTAATCTGTCTCTTTTGAGGAATTCCTAAAACAAAAGAGACAGATTAGTTGAGATAGTTTCAGAGTTATTTCAGTGTAGGGAGCTCCTCCCTGCAGCTAGATATAAACAGGGTCAAACAGCACTAGAACCAGAACTGACGAAGCCTCTCGGATGAGCGGCAAAACGTTTTCGACCAAACAAACTCTGTCCAGTTGACAAATTGAATTTCTCCTTTTATCACGTATTGATCAATACTTATTTCTTTCTGTGAGCACGGTCTTGTATCCAGAGATCTGACTTATGACTTGACCTGGTGATGTCCCAATGGAAATAAATAAGAAAATATAGGCAAAAAGAAACACGCCCACATAAAGAAAAGTTACATAGTGCACCTTTAAGATTTGTTTTTTCTTTAAAGGTGCACTGTGTAACTTTTCTGGTGAATTCCGCCACCTCCTTCTTGGAGATGTTACTGCTTTGCCTTGATTATTTCACACTATGAAAATAAACTTGCTTATCACAATGAAGACAAGTCACTGGTCAGATCTATGGAGAAGCAAGCCTGCACATAGTAAGAATTAATGTTTTCCAAAGTATTTTTGAGCTATAAAACACCGGTTATTGAATGAATGCAAGACAGATGTGTTAAATGCCATAGTGTGTGACATTCCAGGCAAAGTAACCACATCTCCATAGCAAAGACAAGGCAAAGACAAGGAAATAGCAGATCCTCCACCTTAGAAGTTACATTTGTAATTTTGAAACATAGAATGGACAATTTCAAAATTTTAAACCTTATTGCACTATACACTTAGGTGTTGTCTAATTGCATTTCTTTCTTTTTTTTTTTTAAAACAAGAGGAATGTGAAATTGATCGTTGTCATTTTATATGATACATTTACTGTTTTATATATTTATTTATATTTTTACATTGGTACACCAGACACAGACACATACAAATTCCTAATATAAAAAAGATAGAAACCTACTATAGTATATGCTAGGTTTCTTGCTGATAAATACTATGCTATAATGGCACCCCCTCCCCTTATTGTATGTGCGTAGTCACCCATCACGGAACAGTGAAAAAAATTAATGAATGACCTATACAGATATTTATGAATTAGCTGTACGCTTGAATGCCTCAGTAAATCTTCATGAAGTAGGTCTAAATCACACTGAGTGCTGGGTCAGTCCATGGTTTGTTAGTGAGAGCTTCTACAACAAGCTCTTCTTATGCCCATTTGAAAAGTGCTTATGTCGTCCCAGGACATTTAGGGGCGTCTGGAGGTCGCCTGAGCGTGGAGCCAGGGTTTGATAAACGACAGAGCAGAGGAGGAGCGTGAGGACCACAAAAATCCAGTGTGTAAGGGGGGCTGAGCAAACATGTACCAAACAGAAACAGCTATTTAGACCTGAAAAACAAGCCCCCACCCCTCCACCAGCAGGACCGCCGTGAATGGGGTACTTGAGCGTCTCAGGGAATGGGCAGGATGTTCCTCTCTGGACGTACTCAGGATGGGGGGCAGAGGCGCACACAGAGCACCCTCTCTCTGGGTCATGATGACAATTTAACCAGTGTAGGGCTTTATAATTGGATTAAATTGTTTATTTTACAGAGCTTCACACTGTTTGTAACAGTATGCAAGCTATTTTCAACAGCTCAGCTTTGGTCCCTGCTATAATTATTTTTTAAATTGGACTGTAAAATATTCCAATTAAGCTAAATTAAACTTTAAGGTGCAGTATGTAACATTTCTAGTGGAGGGTCGGAAGACAAAAAGACAGCAGACGCTCCACCAGAATTATTCTGCAGTGCACCTTTAATAATAATAATAATGATAATAATAATGATCATGATAATGCAATAATGTAGCTTTAATAGCAATAGACATGCATTAGACATCTGTAGTGCTTTTCCTGATGTTCAAAGTCAGTGCAAGTTTGTGCATTATTAATTCATGCCATTCTCGTTGGTAGTGGCCACAACTGCCCTGGGGAAGACTAATGAAAATGAAGATGCCAACCTCTGTCACCAACCTCTCGGACCACCAGCTCTCACGCACACACCAAACTAGACAAGCTGGGTGAAGTGTCTTGCCTAAGGGCATACCAAGAGTATGCATTAGGCACTGTTGCCCCTGTGGCACTTGGTATCCCCTGTGGTCTCCCATACAAACGTACAAACCAAGCCCAAACCCCGCTTAGCTTCCAAGATCAGGTGAGATTGGACATTGACAAGGAAGTATGGTTTAGGATATCTGTCAACTTTACTACTGTACACAATGCATTTAACCAAATGTTAAATGTTAAATGATTAAACGTTAATGTTAAATGATTACTGTTGCTTTTACTTCCACAGTTCCCAGTCACTGAATTTAGTAATAATAAAAATGTATTGTTATATTATTATTACAATAAGCTCAGTTCTTAGTCCTTTGCAGGTATGACAGTGCCAAAGCTGAATAAATGCTGTTAAGGTGGTATTAAAGGTGGTCTTAAGGCGGCATGCTGGTGAAAAGATGACTTGTTCACAAACGCGTGCTCCTGCATTTCTCCCTTTAGTTCACAAAATCTCACTTTGATTACACTCAGTTTACTGAAGGCGGTTTACTTTTCCTCGCACCACATCCTGAACAAAATTATACACTCGTTTGAACATTTTAAAGTCATCTTTGGGGGAAATCAGCTCTCAGTACTTATGATTTCAGCCATGATTAAAGCAACCATCAAATAATCATTTCACCATGTTATAGTGAATGTAACACTTGGAGGATTTGTATACTGTGGTTTCATGAGGTAATTATCTCATCACTGTGGTGGATACTACGATGGAATAAATATTTATCTTCTTAGCTTCTCTGCTGTTTGTCCGGATATGAGCAGTGGATGAGAAGTGTGGACCAAGTATTTGCTGTTTTTATCACAAGCTTTTATTTTATGTATTTATTTTTCATCACTATGATTTGACCACATTATTATTGCTATTTTTTTTGTTTAAGACTATTTGGTCAATTCATTAAAGAGAAGCTTGTTTATTTCAGGGTGAATGCTATACGTGCTTACCACAAAGCCATTATACTACAAAGATTTCAGTGTGAAAAAAATAAAAAATAGAAATATTGCATATAAGAGAAAGTGGAAACCCATTACTAGTATGCCTATAATCACAAATGTATACTTGTATTATAAGGCCATATCTTTTTTATTAACCTCATTAAATTTTGAATTAACATTGAAGGTCCTATGTTTCTCAAAATTGACTCTTGTGAGCTTTAAGCCATGGTTTAATGCTGTTATCTCATCAAAAACATACCTGGAGTTGTGTTTTGTTTCATTCACACATGTTTGAGCTCAAAATGCTCTGTTCCACCTTTTGATGTCATGTAATTGTAGTTTCCAAGTTAACAGCAACCTTTTACCTTTTGTTTAATAGATATTGGCAATTGGCTGAAATTATCTAAACGATTCTACTGAATGTGTATGGAGTTTAAAAACACATTGGAGCACTTCCTGTTTTACCACATGACATCACAAGGTGGAACAGAGTGTTTTCAGTTTGAAAGAAGAGCACGGGGTTTGTGTGTTAAACATGTGTGAATGAAACAAAAGATCACTCCAGGAATGTTTGTGATGAGGAAACAACATTGTAACATAAATCATGAAATAGCGTAATATGGGCCCTTTCATAGCAACATCCTTGTCTGCCAACCTCTAAGGAGACAAACAGGTGGTAGACTGTTCACCAGAAAAGTTACATAGGGCACCTTTAACACACACCATGGAGACCAACATTATGAACTACTGTGGCAGCATGGTGGCTGAGTGGCAAGCACTCACGCTTCACAGCAAGAAGCTTCCGGGTTCGGGCTTTTCTGTGTGGAGTTTGCATGTTCTCCCTGTGTCTGGGTGGGTTTCCTCCGGTTTCCCCCATCAACCCAAAAAATGCACCGTAGGTAAAATCCTCCAGCTGAGGTCCTGACCAAACCGAAGCAACAAGATCATGGGGATGGTCCCCAGGCGCAGTAATGTGCTGCCCACTGCTCCTAATAATAAGGATGGGTTAAATGCAGAGAACAATTTCTCCTGTGTGAGATAAATAAAGTCATTCTTCTTCTTCTTAACAGAAAACCCCTCTTTCATTTCTCATGGGACTTGCGTGTTTACCAATAACAGAAACACATCTTTGGCAGTTTACTCCTTGCTTCATTTTCAATGGAGAGGATTCCTGCGTCACTTGAACCACAGTTTGTCTTGTCTCTGTCTCATGTTTCAGTCTGTGTACCAACCATCAGTTCTCAGACAAAACATTCAAAAACAAGATTCAAACAAGCCCTCTGCCGCACACTGTGGCATTTTGGTCATGTTTGTCAAACAGAAATCCCCCTAAACAAACACAAAACTCAACACTGGCTGCGACTGTAAGATGTTTATTTGAAAACCTTTTGACAGCAACTGTGTCAGGCACAAGGAGACAGAAGTGTGTTTTCCAACTGGTGGGATGTGACTCACTTTGCAATAATGTATTCACGTATAAATGCTATGAAATATAAATGAGAAATGAAAAAAAAAGGCCAATGTTTAGTGAAAGCTTATTATCATTTAGTCTAATAAATAAGATAAGATAAGATATGCCTTTATTAGTCCCACAGTGGGGAAATTCCAGTGTTGCAACGCACAGATCAAGAACAGCAGGAAAATGTAGCATGCAATAAAACAAGATAATAAATAAAAAGGGTAAATAAATTACTAGGAAAAAATATGTTTTTGCTGTGGTGAATACAAGATAAATTAAAAAGATACTAAACAAAATTTACTACTAAACTGGTAAATTCTCAAAACTCATCTTTGCATGTAGAAGTTGACTTTTTGAATGATAAGGAAATAGTTGTATAGTCTATACCACATGAGTTATTCTCACAAGGGGATTAGAAAAACAACAGACAATAGGTGAATCATATATGTAAAGTTTTGCATTGTTAGCATGGTGGTTATAAAACTAGCAACACGAGCGTTCAAAGTTTGTTTTAGTATATTATTATTCTGGCATAGGCCGTTAGTTTGGGCACCTCCAATTAACTACATACATTTGAATATCTTATCAAAATCCTTGCAAATTTGTTTTAACATTTAGTATCTATAATTCTCACAACCACAGTTCATCTCATGCTCCATTATTTTACTTTTGTGTATTACTGCAGTGTTTCCCAACCAGGGGTACTCGTACCCCTAGGGGTTTGCGAGCACACTGCAGGGGGTACACGGCAAATTAAGGACCTGAAATAAGAAGATTTTCATTTAATAATCAGTTGTGTCACAAGAGTTAGATACAACAAAGGAAGATTATTTTGATTTAGTATTTATTTGGGTAAATTATTTTCAAAGAAACATATTCTTTATTTTTATGTTTAACTAATTTGAGTTAAAGAAAAGAGAGAAAATGCCTGAGAATTAAATTTTCAAATTAAAGGAAAAGTAACTTTTTTTTTTTACAATCTGAGCCTTCTTTCGGCAATAAAACAAGTAGTTTTACTCACCCATAGCAGTTTGGTGTCAATTGGAGTGGTATCGCAGAAGTTATGTTGGAGCCGTTCTGTTCTACTAATGATCCCGTATCCGTTAGCGTGAGTGCTCGGGGCATTACTTTGCGTTCTCCAAATAACACAAACTTTAGCACTTTTCAAATCACAGAAGATCGCTGTGTCAGGGTAGACTTTTAGTGGATTCCAAAACGTCCTGAAACCCGATATCCAGCTATAGTTTCATTTGATGACGTCATCAGAGAGGACAGTGCGCATGCGTGAACTCAGCTGTTTTGTAAACACCGCTAGTCCGAAAGAAGCTAACACCGCTCTGAACTTTACTTTTCTGTTGCGATATCGGGTTTCAGGCCATTTTGGAATCTACTAAAAGTCTACCCTGACACAGCGATCTTCTGTGATTTGAAAAGTGCTAAAGTTTGTGTTATTTGGACACCGCAAATCAGTGCCCCGAGCACTCACGCTAACGGATACGGGATCATTAGTAGAACAGAACGGCTCCAACATAAGTTCTGCGATACTGCTCCAATTGACACCAAACTGCTATGGGTGAGTAAAACTACTTGTTTTATTGCCGAAAGAAGGCTCAGATTGTTAAAAAAAATGTTAATTTTCCTTTAAGGAGATGAAATAAAATGATTTTCATTTAAAAATCTGTTGTGTCTCGTTCTACTTTTGGAGAATTATCAACATGTATGAGTGAGGGGGTACTCGAGGTATGACAAAAGGGCTCAGGGGGTACACAAGACAAAAAAGTTGGGAAACACTATATTACTGTTACCATTAAGGGCAAAGAAGTCTTTTGTTGATTCATAGTCAATAATTGTCACTCATGGGATTTGTAGTTTTCAACATCTTGTAGTTTTATTCGAAGCAGATTGTGTTCTGTTACAAAACATGTTAAAAACGTCTTATTATATAAAATGCTTGGTGTCCATTTCAACTTGAGTTTAATTGTTGCCAAAAGCTACACCTCCATTTAAAGTGGTGATCTAACAGAGACAAAGAAAACGGGAAAAGGCCTTAGAGGATTTCAAAATAAAAGTATGAAAAAGTCAGATAAATACAGCAAGGCCTGATGGGAAAATTCAGCATTCAGACAAGTGAGCATATGGTAAAATACAGTTGGATAAAACACTCTCACCATAGGGAAAGCTTTTTACTCAACATGGAAGAATAAATTATCATCAACAATTTGAAGTGCCTTTTTCTTGTAAAGTAAATTAACTATTTATTATTATTATTATTATTATTATTATTATTATTATTATTATTATTATTATTATTATTATTATTATTATTATTATTTTACATTCAAAATAAAATGTAAGTATCCAGGCACTTCAGATGTAGACCAAAACCAAATATAGAGAAGAAAAACAACAACACTTTTTTAAATTTCCTGTTATAGTTTACTGTACAAAGGCCTTTATTTTGTGAACAATAAAAACTGGCATTTTAAAAGAAAACATTTACAGCCAAGCAAATAAATACGTATAAGTACTCACAAAAATGTTGGGGTAAGTACTGGGACAGACAGACAGAGGGTAAGACCAGACTGTACAGAAAGATGGACACAGGTGTAATATGAGGTAATTTTTCTGTAGCGCCATCTTGAGTTTGGCTCGAGTTCTGCAGGCTACATTGTTCAGGCTTACTGTTTTTAACAATGGACCAGTATATGTAAAAAATAGTCATCATATCAATGCAAGTATGGGGCTTATATTATCCAAATATAGAGACAACAATGAATATCTATTGTTGTTTTCATCTAGTAAGCCAGTACATTTTAAAACTTTCATTCAGAGGTGATTTAAAAGATTTAAGCCAAAACATAACATTATTACATAATGTATGGCTGACATATGCCTATAATTGAAAAGCTACAAACTGGCTGATGTCAATATTCACCGTGTCCATCTTTATATTAAATCCAGGAGCAGAAAACCATAGAAAATACTGAAAAAGGCCATTGCACAGTGAAGTGTATTTGTTTAGCAGCGAGTGAATGAGCGTCTAAACCTTCAGTGACACTAAAAATCGCCCTTCCCTTTAGCGATGTGGCTCTGTGTAAACATTTCACCCCTGCTTTGTGTTTGGGGTCAGCTGACAGATGCTGAAACTGGAAGAAAAAAGAAAAAGATGTCCGTTTGGCAATCCCATGATCCTTCACTGCACCCGCCTATGCTGCAGCGAATCAAGTGAAAATAAGACTAAATTTGGCACTTTTTACTACAGTTTCCTTAGACAAACTGATACAAATATACTGCTTAGAAATATTTATTAAAAGCATTCCTTCATTTCAGTTTTAATACTAAACAGCAGCGATAACATCTGGGCAGCTGTTGTACAACAGCGCCTTTAGCTTTAGCATCACCACAACCTCCTGCTACAACAACGGGCCTTCTGAATAAAAGAGCAGGACATATCAAACATGTTTACTTTCTCAATGAGGGCTGACACACAGCCAATGGTAATTGACCAGTCAGGTGCATGAAATTCACATTAATATAAAAATTTAAAACCACTAGATTGAAGCTTAAATTAGTGTATTTTGTAATTGAAAACCTGATTTTATTCAGAAGGTCGTCCTACAGTGAGGAGTGGTCCATGTCTCTAATGTCTCTAAGTACTTCAGTCGCGCTGAAAGGCCTCTCTGGCACATAGAGTGAAGCGCTGCTTTTTCTTGCCCAGCAAGAGCTCATCGTTGCTTTTCACTTTCGCAAACATCAACAAAACCACGAGTCTCCGCTGGGGCTCGAGTCACACTTGCACAATAGTCTTCTGTCTGTCGTACATTCGCTCTTTAAAAACTTGTAAACAAACCAAACATCTAAGATGGATCAAACTCAGAGAAGCCTGCCAGGTGTGAAAATCACGTTGCAGTTCTGCCATAAAATAAGTTACAAAAATCAAAATAAAAATCTGCGTACAGTACTAAAACCTAGACTAAACTTTTCTTAGGAACCACATGTTAACTCTATAAATATCTTTACAAATATACATGTTAATTATTCAAATAAACCTTTTCTTAAATGATTAAATGTTTTACACATCGACAGTGTCTTCTAGACTGCAACGCTCCGATCCTAAACAGTATTTAAAAATGTTTTTTGTCTTTTACAGCTGAGGATATATCATACATATTTGCATTTGTATATTTACAATAAATCATTTTTAGATACATAAAAAACCCTCCAAACATTTGTACTTATGACTGAGCGACCCTGAATGTATCACAAAAACAGCTTGTTCAGGTTGTGACGCGTATAAACTCAAATG
Organism: Paratrypauchen microcephalus; assembly: GCA_036785185.1. NCBI lineage: Eukaryota > Metazoa > Chordata > Actinopteri > Gobiiformes > Gobiidae > Paratrypauchen > Paratrypauchen microcephalus. The sequence continues at coordinate 4,222,003 of JAVJIX010000010.1, forward strand.
TTCACATAATAATCCTTTTAAAAATGTGTGAAAAATGTTTTTGGAAGAATTAGTCCCATCCAAGTCAGTTTTATGGTTTCTTGCTGGTAATGTTTTGACCAATCAAATGTGTTTGTTGCAAGTTCCTTCTTGGTGACTGACCAATGCCCTTCATTGTGTTGTTTTAAATGTTCGTCCTTTACTTTTTGAGTCTGAGGAGGTTTAATCCCAATAGGCACGGAATGGTTTCTCCCACAGATTGTCCGTATAACAAAAGACTGGCCCATGTACAAAAATATATAACTTTATTCAAGACAAAAACAAAATAATCCTTCACGTTTTCTGGAGTCTCGAAGTTGAGGAAGAAGTCTACAACTCTGAGTCACAGAGTTTAAGACGGTGTATTGCATGAGTCTGTAGCTGAGACTGGTAGAGTGGGTGGTGGGTGCGAGGGGGTGGGTGGTGGTTGAGAGGGGGCGTGCTTTAAGTCCGGATAGCCCCATTTGAAGACAGCTGCTTGGGAAGACAGGGCTCGTCAGGGAGGGGGTCATGGGCGAAAACAGAGTCATCCCCCGAAGAGCAGGTGGAGTTTGAGTCGGGACAGGTGGGGGAATACTGCTCGAATGGGACAGACAGGTCCAAATACTCCTGTGACAAAGAAGAAGACAATGGTTAAAAGTTGAATTTTGATTCAAACATGTCACTTTGCCAATTTTCAACAATGAAAACATGTTAATGAAAATATGCTTCTGAGTTCTGTAGATTTGAACAGGAAGTCAGTAGACCCATTTTATATTATTATGCAGTCAGAATTTATGTGTCATTTCAGTATAAAAAATACACAGAAACAAAACACTGTACTCAGGTCCAGGTTATCAGCAGCATAAATAAACAATAAATAGTTTAAAATATTGTATGCCAAATGCAGTCTTTAAAAACAGACCCCACCCGTTTCCAAGTCAGTTCTATTTTTTAAGGTGCTTTTGTTAAAAGTTGTAATGTTGTGAGAGGTTTGGCTAGTGGGTGGGAGAATAACTAATGAAGAAGATAAAGGAATAAAAATGACTAAACTAAAAATATTAAAACAATTCCTTGGCTGTTTTTGTGCAATTTCTCCAAAATATATTTGATCTAAATGTCAGTGATCCCACAGTGTCTCATCTGAACTAAACCTGTCCTTGTGTTGTCCAGACAGAGGTCCAGCCTTTGATTTGGTGCCATTTATCAAACTGAGAATAAGATCAAAACAGGTACATGACATTTCAGTGACAGCACGTTAGTGGAAATCTTCAGGTCACTGCTTTGGACTACAGACGGGAATAAAAACGGATTCACTTGATCAAAAAACAGGAAAACAGTCTTTGATGTATTTGCAATCAGTGACTCCCTGACACGTGGAGTCTATCTACAGTGGCGAAAATGACCTTGAAATCAAAAGGATACTGTACTAGTATTACAATAATAGAAGTAGTAATAATAAAGCCTGCATTGCTGTTTGTTTTCTTGCTTAATTTTGAACATGAACTGCACTATATTATAAAAGGATCTGTAATGCTATAACAACTACAGCAGCAGAGGCCCATAACTCGCTCATCTTAGTCAGAAATAGATAGTATTCAGTTACATTTACACAATTAAAACGGCACTTCTTTTCATTTTTACACATTTTTACAGTGTGGTAGAGTAATGGTTTTGGCCACTCGTCCCGCTGTGAGTCTCTGAGTGGCAAAAGCTGTTGTCGACAGTATTAAGATTAGTGTTTCTTGCGTTGCTCTTTCAGATAAGATATTGCTTTTTATCATTTTGGTTTATCCTCTCAAATACCATTTTTGTTTTGTCCTTCCAATTACATTAACTTCAAATTAAAAATCAGGCTTTTAAAAATGTGTGAAGAATTTGTCCCATCAAAGTTCTTGCTGGTAACGTTTCGATCAAATACTACTCTACTACAAAAATTACTTTTGTGTATTACTGTTACCACTCTTGGACCATGACTTTGCACTTCTACTTAAGTAATTTTGAAGTAACGGTACTCTCATCCTCTTATTTAAGTACACTATTTGGGTCCTCTCCCCGCTCTGATCTCAGTAAATAGCGTCTATCTTTGTTCTGCTGCTTTGGCTTAGTTCCACACTGTAATGCCCCCATCTTAACCGCTCTGATATGCCTCTCTATGGCCTGGGCTGTTTCTAATCTCTGTTTTCCTCCCGTTTCCTCAGTCTCAGTGGCTGCAGCTGTCCAAAAAACTCACATCTGTGGAGGTCATAGATAAGATCCGGTCGTGGTCCTCCACCAGTTGTCTGAACGTAGGCCTCTGGGACGGGATGGCGTGCCAGCACTCCCTCATGATCATGTACCTATTAAACAGGGGCAGAGGAAGTACACTTTAAATACAGAGGAACACTTTAAGTACACTTGAAAATAAAATAAAAAGGAACACTTTAAGCCCACATAAATACATAGGAACAATTTAAGTAAACTTTAAATACACTTTTTTTTATTGTGTTCTGGGCAGCAGATCTGTTTGGACTGCTGCCCCCGCGACCCAGAAATGGAAAAGCGGTAGAAGATGGATGGATGGATGGATGGATAAATATACTTTAAATCTGTATTTGCTCCGATCTGCAGATGGGACTAGTGGTGAAAAGATGTGAACACTAAGAGAAAGGGTTAGGGTAACATTCACCACATCAGAACTGGGACAAAACCAGGACTAAACCACAAACTATAAACCTGGATTAGGTCAGGACTAAACCAAGGACTGGACCAAACCAAGTCCATATCAGGACTAAAATGGGAGTGCACCCTAAATGTCTTCAGCAGACATATTTTGGATACATGGGCCTGTGAACCTACATTTTAATCTTAATTGTTGATCTTAGTTGCTTTAAATAGAAAAAAACAAACAAAACACATATAATCAATACTGAAGGTCTTACAGTGTTGGGCTTACAGTTTACAGTTTACCTGGTTTGTTTAAATGTTAACTTCAACTTTAAGTTGAATATGCAATGTCATCAGTCTTTGCTCACTATTTAAGATCAGTATAAACTTACTGTATTTTCCGCACTATAAGGCGCACCTAAAAGCCTTAAATTTTCTCAAAAGCCGACAGTGCGCCTTATAATCCGATGCGCCTTATATATGGATGATAACAGGAGAAGTTCAATTTGTCAACTGGACAAAGTTTGTTTGGTTGAAAACGTTTCGCCGCTCATCCGAGAGGCTTCGTCAGCTCTAATAAGAATACTGGTAAGACACTTGCTTATATCTTGCTGTAGGGAGGAGCTACCTAGCTAACTACTTTCCGGAACTATCTCATTGGTTTCCGTCTTTTGTTTCTCTGGCGTCTAGCTGACGATCTCTATTCATCCCTACACGCCTGTTTTTCACACCTCTGGCCCTGACCTGGCTAGCCCCATTGTTTCCCTGTTTGTTTGATCTAGGCTTAATAATGGAATTGTAGATGGGATGCAAATTATGTCTTATATATGGATCAATATTGGTTAATCATGGCTACCATATTCAGCCACTACTGTAGCTTCTATTCTATGCGCCTTATATATGAAAACAGTTTTAAAATAGGCCATTCATTGAAGGTGCGCCTTATAATCCGATGTGCCTTATAGTGCGGAAAATACGGTAACTAAAACTAAGTCAGACTGCAATTTGTGAATTGACACTTCTCATCCATACATGTGCATTTTATTCATAATGATGCACTCTTACAGTTCATGCGTGCAGTTGGCTGGTTTGTCCATCCTGTGTCCCTCCTTCAGCAGTTTGAACAGCTCCTCCACTGGAATCCCGGGATAAGGAGACCCCCCCAAAGTGAAGATCTCCCAGAGCAGCACGCCATACGACCACCTGCACACAGAAAAAAGCAAATATGAGAAAAAGAAGTGATAAATGCATCACTTGTTAGAAGCTTGGTTTGCCACTTTTTATTTGAAGGGCCTTCCTATTTATTTATTTACTGAACTTAAAATCTAAATAAAAAGGCACAATCCGAACAGCCATAGAACTAATGCAGAAACCAGAATAGTTAGCATATAGTTTAGTACTTAGAGTCCTACATACAACAGTACACACTGCACAAATACAATGTAAAAATACAATATCAGAAACACATTACAGGTGAGAGAGAGCCCTGAGCAGTTTAACACAGCTGAATGAGAAAGATGAGCAGTATTGATTCTCTATTTTTGTGCACTCAATTTAAGACTCCACTTGACTCTTATTGTTGTGGACGGAAGGTCAATAATTATTTAAACCAACAGGCCTCTCCTACAGACAGGAATAAAAGAAGCACATCTCCAGTGCAATAAATGCTTTAAAAAAAATCTATAACCAGCTCAAGGCAAAGTCAATCATACAGGCTTTTGTTGCCCAAGCTATAACAAATACCCAACTCATATGGCCAAATACAATAACAGCTTAAATGTTGGCTTCCGACCGTTGCAATTTGAGCAGTTTGATTAGTTAAAGATACACTATGCAACTTTTATGATAGGGTTATGCCTCTTGCTTGTTTTCTGAAGCCTTGCCTAAAATGTTCCACATTATGACATTAACCTTATCTTTTGCCATGAAGACAAGCAGGGGACGCCATCAGGTTACAGGTCAGATGTGTGGAGACGTGATCTCATAATGAGAATGTGTCTTTTTCAAGGTATTTTTAGCAACACAACGGACATTCCAGGCAGAGCCATAACATCTCCATGGCTACTGGCAGGTAGCGGACCCTTCTCCATCAAAACATTCTTGACAACTGCAGAATTTATTTGCTTTAAATTACTGCATTTAAATTCAGGTTAGAATCCCACTGTGCATTTTTTTAAAGGTCCCATAGCATGAAATTTTCACTTTCTAAGGTTTTTGAACGTTAATGTGAGCTCCCCTACCCTGTTTAGGGCCCCCCCACCCATGGTTAAAAGTTGCAAAATGTCTAAACTGAGCATTTGCGATCCTTTTCTGCGTTACAAAAAATCGGAGCTCAAACGGGCGAGTTTGAACAAGGCACCTTATTGACGTCAGATCGAAAAAAGAAATGCAAATGCAGTTCCACCCCCGTCTGTCTGTACTCAGCGTCTCTGTAAATCACGCCCAGAGAGTTTGGACCGCGAATGCGCTAGGCAATGCGAAATGCGTTTTTTTTATTTGCCTGGAGGCACGTCCGAGTGTTTCTAGGCTCGGAAGTCCTTTATCTGAGACTCTGGACCTTTGAACAGCAGTGGTTTAATTTTATTTTCTGTGGAAATGTGTTTTTTTTTCATTGAAAAGGCTGTCCTTTCCTCCTCCGCTCTTAAAAGGCGGAAATGGATCAGCTGAGCGCTCAGAGCAGAGAGCGTAGAGTTTGGCCACGCCCCCACCCTCTACTATTGGCCAGCTCTTTTCTCCTCATTTGCATTCAAGCAACAACGCCCATTATAGAGTGTTCAGAGTGAGAAAAATTACTCTTTCTCATCTTATCTCTGTTTCTCATGCACTGAGTGTTGATTTTGAAGAAGGATTCATTTACAGTATTAGGGAACCATTAAGGAGCCATATAAAAGCATCAAGAAGTACCATGTCATGGGATCTTTAACTGTTGAACCAGAATGACCTTCCTCCTTTTGCTGCACTTTGTTTAATGTAATTATCCATGCTCCTGTTCAGGAAAAACAAACTGTCCCAATGAGGCCACTGTACCATCACTAACAGAGTTCATAGGGGCGCAAGACAGAAGCTTCAAAGAGGATTGAAAAAATGCATGAATGAAAAATCTGGGGACAATCTGTGTGTCGTGACTTGTGCCATGACATGAACCAAGTGGTGCGTTCAGGGTTGTAGTGTGTTCAGGAGCAGCAGGTGTTTTGTATTCAGAGTTGTGTGCCCGGTTTAATATTCACAGACCATTAGAGGCCTAATAGCCTAGACAATTAAACATGACTTTATTTAGAAGCAAACAGAACACAGAGGAGTGAGGAGGGAGGGGAAGGTCAGCACAGCCTTAATGTTACAGGTTAGGAGGCTTAAACTGGGGATGTGCTAAAACAACTCATTTGAATTTAGCAATAAATGAATGCATTTTCCCAGCCAGGCCCAGCTATAGATACAAGAGTATTGCAATATAAGGGGCTTACCACCCTGGTGACAGACTACGGAGTAAATACTACATAAATGACAAATGTAAAGTGCTTAGGTTTATTCAAATGCTTACTAAAAACGCTTACTAAAGAAACATTGTGTAATTTTGTGGAGATGGCACGTCGCCTGCATGAGGCTATGGAAAAAAAAAGTTAAAACCATACTGCAGAACATTCTGCATGGTTTTATGCCATATTGTGGAATATTATAGCCAAAGGAACAACATTTGCATGGAAACAAGCAGGAGAGGCCAAATAAGAGTCAGGTTTGTGGAGATTAAAGTCTGCTTACGATTGGAAACAGTCTTTCTTTGTGTTTCAGTGCTATAAAAACAAATGTTTTTATTTTGGTATTTTATGGCTAAAATGTTACGAGGTGTAAATTTGGTTAAGCTTTACTAAATTGTGACTAAAATTTAAAATCATAGTTTGTGTAGTCCTGCTCTAGGATTATCTTGGGTTTTGCAGGAGTCATAAAATGGCAGGTAAAGTGTACTTTTTTAAAACATGTGCTTATAAAACATGTGGGAGCTATAAACCATCACAACCTCTCTTAACCTACAGTTGGTATCCTAAGATAGCAAACATATGAAGCTATAACTTTTGGCTAACTTGAAGTAATTTTCTTGGGTTCATTTATGAGCTGAGATTAGCTGTCTCGCTCCCTGATAAAGCACGGGGGTCAAAGGTGAAGTGTCCCGCGGCGTTCTGAGAGGAAAGCACGACTGTAGCACGAGGAGGAGGTCGTGTTAACCCAGAGCTGCTGTAATAACAGACTCAGCTCTAATCGGGCCATACCGCTGCTGACAGGGCCCTGTGTTTGTGTTGGACCCCTCAGATGGGACACTGTCTGGGGCAATGGGAGAGAGACGGGAGGGGAGGAGGTGGAGGGGGGTGAGAGGAGGAGAGGAGAGGGGAAGAAGAGAGGAGAGGCAAGAGGGAGGAAAGAGGGAGAAGAGAGAGGAAAGAGAGGGGAGGAAAGAGAGTGGGGCACGAGAGGGGTAAAGAGGGAGAGGGAAGAAAGAGGGAGGAGAGGGGGGAGGGAGAGGGGGAAGAGGGAGGGGGGAAGAGAGGAGAGGCAAGAGGGAGGAAACAGGGAGAAGAGAGAGGAAAGAGAGGGGAGGAGGGAGAGCGAGAGAGGGGCGTGAGGGGTGAAGAGGGAGAGAGAGGAGGGAAAGGGGAGAGGGAAGAAAGAGGGAGGAGAGGGGGGAGGAGAGGAGAGGGAAGAATGAGAGGAGGAAGAGAGGGCAAGAAGAGAGGAGAGGGGAGAGGGAGGAAAGAGGAGCGCGAGGGGGTAAAGAGTGAGAGAGAGGAGGGTGAGGGAAGAGGGAGGAAGGAGAGAGATGAGAGAGGAAAGAGAAAGTGTAGAGAGAGAGGGTAGAAAGAGAGGGAGAGACAAGAGGGGAGGGGAGAGGACAGAGGAAGCAGAGAGCAGAGAGAGAGAAGAGGGAGGAGGGAGAGAGCAGAGTGGAGAGAGGGAAGATGGGGGCAGTTATTAAGAGACATATTGACCTGTTAACTCACTGCCAAAACAGAAGCAAGAGGTTAAAAAAATGTGTTTGACTTGATTGTTTTGAAAAGTGGCAGGAGTGATGTGTGCATTTCAACAAGTTTAAAGTGTTTTTTTTTTTTTTTTTTAGGTATTTGTCCAGTTTGATGAAGGAACTCTTTTCAAAACAAAACTCTTTTCCTAGAGGTTGTATACTATAACTTTTGTAACATTTTGCTTTGGACAAATTGACACAATGACTTGACAAATAAGCAACAGATAAATCATTGAAATCCAGTTTGTCAGTGTGTGTGAAAAAAGATTTTTTTTACTACATATAAATGACTATTATCCATAATGCATCACAAATATGCTAACAAGAATAATAAATTATGGTAATTTAACTGGGCATTTCATTGTAACTCACTGAGAAATGACTGCAAATGGTTTTTCAATGCAGTTACAATAATGTAGTTGAGTTATATGTAAAAAAAAATGTATGGAGTATATACAAAGTAAAAGAAGTAAAATACAGTACTTAAGTAAAAACGTTTAGGTATCTGTACTTTACTGACGTAGATTTTAAGGTGAATATTTTTTATTTCTACTTGACTACATTTGATAGCAGATATTTGTACTTTCTACTCCACTACATTTTTGAACTGGACTGAACATTAAAAGACCTGAGAGGGAGATTGAGGGGTTTATTTTTAAAAGGTTTGTAGTTTGAGCAAATAAAAAATACTAGAAAAACAGCTAGGAAAAAACCTATCAATTAAACTGTTTCTGTTGAACAAAAGTCAGCAAAAATGTCAATACATTTGAAGCTTTATTAGATCTCAAAATCTGCACAAAATACTTTTATTTTTTACTCTTCAAGTATATTTTAAACGGGTATTTTAATACTTTTACTTAAGTTGATTATTTCATGCGATATTTTTACTTAAATAACAATACCAAGTCCTTCTTCCACCACTGCATATTTGTTATAATAAAACCAGTAGTGTGTCAGTTCTTATTGATAATCTCTTTGACAGTTTGTTTTTTAGCTGGTAAAACAACACTGTATCTGCCCCTCTGAAGTTCAGTCTGGAGCTTAAAGAACAAACACACTGAGGAATGCCCACGTTTAAACAGGAATCTACGGGATTAGGAGAGATTTTACATATTCGAGAAGTCCACAGTTTTACATTCACACCACCAGTTTGACACTAACCTGCTCAGTCATGGCATGTCAGCACTGTAAAGAGGCATACATGAACAGAGAGCTGGTATTTGGATCTGGTTTTGCATTATGAAAACTTACACGTCGCTTTGGTGAGTATAGACCCGGTCAAAAAGTGCCTCTGGTGCCATCCATTTCACAGGCAAACGACCCTGGAATAACAAAGCAGAATGCCTCGTCAGCACCATCAAAATACAGATTATATACAGGTGCATTGTGTAACGTTTCTGGTGGAGGGCCCATGAAATGCTTTTCTCTGTGGACATGCTATTGCTTTGTCTGGAATGTTTCACAGTATGGCGTTAAACATTTCTAGCTTCATGGAGACCAAACCAAAGTTATAGGTCAGATCTGTGGAGAGGCGATCCTGCTTACAGTCAGAATGCCTGTTTTTCTAGGTATTTTCGAGCTATAAAACCACCTGTGATTGAATACATGTAGGGTAGAGCTGTTTAATGTAATACTGTGGAATCTTCCAGGCAGAGCAGTAATATCTCCATGGAGACAAGTAGGAAGCGGACCCTCCACCAGAAAAGTTGCACAGTGCACCTAAATATGACAGGTTCAGCAGTATAGAAGAAATGGATTAGGAGAGATTGATCACAGGGTGTAAAATATAATCACTATAAACAATCTGACCTCTTTGGATTACACATGTTTGGGTCAAAAGGTAATCCTATATGATTCTTAGAGACAGGAATCATATAGGATTATCTTAAAGAAGTTAAGGTTTAAAAGTTCTCTGTGCCAATCTATCCTTAAAGTGGCTGTATTATTATTATTATTATTATTATTATTATTATTATTATTATTATTATTACTACTATATTTTCTGATCTGTTATCAAAGATGTTTCCTCTTCAAAAACATGGATTTGCGTTTTGTTTCATTCACACAGGTTTAACACACAAACCCTGTGCATTTTGGAGTTCTTCTCTGAAACAGGAAAAGCCCACCTTCTGTTGTCATGCGGTAATAGAGGAAGTGTATTTAAACTCCATACACCTTCACTAGAATAATTTTGATAATTTCAACTCTAGTATTGCCAAATCTAAAGGTAAAAGGTAGCTGTTAGTTAACTTAAAAACTTCTTGACATCACAGTGTGGAACAGAGCATTTTGGGCTTTGGAGATGTAGACAGACTAATAATAAAGGATTACTCAAACATGTGTGAATGAAACATAACACAACTTTGGTACGGTATAACATGTCAAAGGAAAAGTAACGTTTTTTTTTTTTTTTTTTTACAATTTGAGCCTTATTTTGGTAATAAAACAAGTTGTTTTACTCACCCATATCACTTTGGTGTCATATGGAGCATTTCCGGAGATGTTTTAGATTAGCGTTAGGCTAACGGTGTTAGGCTAGCGCGACTTATAGCCATAGCTCGGGGCATTCCCTGAGCATGTAATATGCCCCGTGCGGGTTCCAAATAACACAAACTTTAGCACTTTTCAAATCATAGAAGCTCGATGTCTTACTCTACGATTTCGTTTGGTCAAAAGTGGCCTGTAATCCGAGATTTAGCCATAGTTTCGAGTAGATGAGGACGCCAGTGCGCATGCGCGGAGTGTGCTCTCAGCTCCCGGGACCCAAACATGGAACGCATAGCTGTAAACTATGGATAAATCTCGGATTACAGGCCACTTTTGATTCAAATGAAATCGTAGACTAAAGACATCGAGCTTCTATGATTTGAAAAGTGCTAAAGTTTGTGTTATTTGGAGCCCGCACGGGGCATATTACATGCTCGGGGAATGCGCCGAGCTATGGCTATAAGTCGCGCTAGGCTAACGGCGTTAGCCTAACGCTAATCTAAAACATCTCCGGAAATGCTCCATATGACACCAAAGTGATATGGGTGAGTAAAACAACTTGTTTTATTACCGAAATAAGGCTCAAATTGTAAAAAACGTTACTTTTCCTTTAAAGCTCACAAGAATCTATTTTGTGTAATATAGGACTTTCAAAAACAGTTTTACTTATTTAATGAGCTGTGTGTGACTGTGGTGGGCTTACGTTGGTGGTCTTTTTGTAGTAGTCGATGTTGTGCACGTCTCTGGCCAGTCCAAAGTCTGCGATCTTCATCACATTGTCCTCGGTCACAAGAACATTTCGGGCTGCCAGGTCTCGGTGGATACACTGCAGTGAGAGGGAGAGGAGAACACATCAATAAAACAATTCAAAACAATTCAAAACCATGCAAAACACCAGCCACCTCAGGCCCACCGGAGTCAAAAGCATCATTTATACATTCAGCACAGTGAGTGACAGTGTACTAAGACCAACCTCATAATGAAAACAAAAAAGTAGAACATTATGTCTATTAAGTCACCTTCCAAATGCATTAAGTTTAGGTTCATAAAGTTTGATTTGTCTTATGTGTTATGAAATACTATGTAACTTTTCTACCTACTTATCCCATGACCTTAAACCAAATATCTCCATGGAGACAAGAGGTATTGCAACCAGGCCAAGTTATAGGTCAGGTCTGTATAGCAATAAAAACACCTGTAATTATGCACATTATGCACAGTAGAGAAGTTGAATAACATGCTGTGGGCCATTCCAGGCAAAACAGTAAATAACATTGCCATAGAGACAAGCAGATTGCAGACCCTCCACCAGAAAAGTTACGCAGTACACCTTTGACGTTCTGTTCTCTTCTGTGTGTACATAAATACTGTATAATGATCCCTCCCTCAGTTTCTAGTCAGGACAGTGGTGAAACGTATTCACTCCAAAACTTTTGTTGCTGACAGTTAAATTTTGCTATTGTATAATGAACAAAATATTGCTCTTGCATTTCATTACAACTCTATTTGTGTGTGTTTTAATGACTTTAGTGTTTTTCACAGTGCTTTTGTTGTGCAATTGAGTCACTGACAAAGTAATTTCCCATGTGGAGCAATAAAGTTTGCCTCAGCTTTAGCGACAAGCATTTTTTTTTCTATTCCTCTCTACTAAAACTAAACCTTCAAATTGAGTAATGTAAGAGCTTGAACTCCCTAGCCAACAAAAATGTTGCTATTTGCTGCAGGTGTTCCAATCAGTAAGAACAGGTAGGTGATGCTCTTGGAAAAAGGACAAATTTTAGACAAAACTAAATCCAGGCACTCCAGTAAAAAGTTGCACAAGGAAAAGTATAGTTATAAGGCCTGTATTTAAACATGACCATGACCAGTCTTCATCAGGGCTTAGTTAGAATCATGACACCCCAGCCTGCCTCTCTTTAAGTGGTGGTTTGATCCATACCTTCTGTGAGGCGAGATACTCCATGCCTCGGGCCACCTGGTACGCACAGGACACCAGGTCTTTGAAGGTGAGCGTCTCATCTGGGATTTTACATGTGTCAAAGGAGTAGTCCATCCCAGGAGGTCTCCGCGCTCTGAGGTACTCCCTGAGGTTTCCTTTAGAGGCATACTCCACCAGCACATACAGAGGACCTGGGAAGAGGCGAATAATATATGTAAGTATGTATGTTTTTGGTATGTGTTTGTGGATGGGACAAGGTCTCATGGTATAAGATCTCACATGATTTCCTGGTGTCCACTGTCCAGGGAAATCTTGTGAATGTGATCTTGTGAATTGTATTTAATGACTTGAAATTTGTCACTGCATACAATATAGGTTACTTTATATAGACTGCAGAAGAATGTGATAATATGATCTTGCCACCAGTCTTTGCACGAGTAGAAGTATTAATGAGGGGGCGTGTAGGCCTGTACTTGGCCGCTGGGGGCTGGAGGTGCATAATGGTGATGGCATCTGAACCAATGTGTGAAATCACTGACAGCGTGGGTAATGTCTGCAATCAAGAATTTAGGATGGGCTGTCACAGAACTCGCTGGGCATGTGTTCCATGCACACACGCGCTCCTCTCACATACGCACACTCCTGTAGACCCGCGCACGCAACCTCACGTCAACGCTAGTTTTACTCTGCGTTTCTCCATTCTTTAGCCTCCCATTACGCAGGAGACCGGTATCTTTCTTGTGCACTCCCCATCCCACATCAGACCCTCTGATCTCTCTCCCCCTGGTCACACCCTCCTGCCTGTCCCGGGCCGACAGTCCGCTCCCGCCTGTCCCGTGTCTGTCACCTGAGGTACGAGTCCCAAACAGGTCAGAGAATTATGGGATATGTTTATTGTCATATAAATGTTTCTGATTTTACCACTTTGCACACAGATATGGATTAAACCATTAACACAATGGCAGGGTGAATGTACGACCTGCGCTTGAAGAAGGAGGTGCCACCATGAGCAGTGCCCTGCAGACAGGGTAAGAAAACACACTTTAAGATAGTGGTGTAAACGGCCTCATGTGAATGAGCAGTTTTTGTACAGATCACGATCAAACCAAACTGTAGAGCAGCGCTGAGCCCAGGGAACAGGTGATGGACTGTGCGCTGCTGTGGGAGGGCATCCGGATGGCACACAAACATCCCGGACAGCATATGAACATGCATTTATCATATATTTAAAAATAAAAGAAGGATTCTTATGCCTTCAATATGTTACAGGTAATGTTTTTTCAGTGAATGAGTTTGATATTTATTTTTATGATTCTGGAAATTCACTGAATGAGCCACTCCACGCCCTCAGTCTGCACCACTCCACCTGATATTCAGGCCTGGCACACCTCTTGTTCAGAGCTCCATGCCCCATGCTTGCACTCATGCAAAGACCGGAAGCAAGATATGACCCTTAATGCGCAATCAATCTGACTGAAAATAAATAATACCTACCTCTCCTTCTATGAAACCTCTCTCGTTATTTTTACTAGGCCTACTTATTTTGAATTTATTATCACTCTAAGGCTAAATCTATAATGGTATAACAACATAACAATAACAACAACAACAACAACATTCAAATACAAATTAAAAGAAAATGTATCAAGTGTTCAGTATTTTTGTATATACTGTATTTTTTCATTTTGTTCTAATTTAGAGAGGAAATATTCCTGGTCACCACTCACCGTCCTGTGTACACGCTCCCAGCAGGTTGATGATGTTTTTGTGTTTCCCAATCATCTTCATCATCTCCATCTCTGACACCAGGTCTGACAAATCTTTATCTGTCGCATCATCTACAAACACATAAAAAGTTTGCATAATAAGTATTATTAATCTACTAATACATACTATTTTAAAGTAAGAATACATTTATGTTTTAAGCATTTACCTTTCAACATTTTGGCAGCAACAGTGAGAGGCTTGTTTGGTTTTTCTTTATCGATGCCCACAGCCTCAGCCATGACCACCTGACCAAAACAGCCCTCTCCCAATGGCTTACCCAACGTCAACCTGAAATCACAAACATATACACAATATTAGACCTGTATTACAATATACAGTATCACTTATAATATTATAAATGAGCTGCTGCCCAGATGACTCGTGACGGAGAGACCTTCTGAGGTCCATGTTTTCTTCATTTTATTCATTGCTCAAGGACAGAATGGGACTCATTGTGAGATAACGTGTTGCCTGGCAGCCAAAGACATTCTACAGGGTTTTACTGTTTACTGTGATATTAACCTGTGATTAGGAGTCATTAAAGGTGACATATTTTCTTCAGTTCACTCATTTGAGCTTTTAGCTGTGTTGTTTCCTCATGAAAAAGCATATCTTGAGTTGGGTTTGTTTGTTTGTATAGCTTTAGATAAGATTATGCTTTTGTCTGCTATGTGGCTATACATGGCACATGTGGATCATGACTTATATTTTGGACATTTAAAATAGCAATACTGATCTAAAACAACTCAGTAAAAGAAAGAAGTCCATATTTTGTTTTTATTGATGTAAACAGTTTTTAGCCATATTTATCAGCTTCAAGTAAATAAACATATCTTGTACTGTGAACAGAGAAACTTAAATAATAATCCCTTATAATCACTTATATATATACACTCAACAAAAATATAAACGCAACACTTTTGTTTTTGCTCCCATTTTTCCTGAGATGGACACAAAGATTCAAAATTCACTCCAGATACACAATATTACAATTTCTCTCAAACATTGTTCACAAATCTGTCCAAATGTGTGACAGCGAGCACCTCTGCCCCGCCGAGACAATCCACCCCACCTCACAGGTGCGCCACATCAAGATGCTGATCCGACATCATGACCAGTGCACAGGTGTGCCCCAGACTGCCCACAATAAAAGGCCACCCTGAAATGTGCATTTTTTTTTTTTTTTGCTTTATTGGGGGTCTGGGGACTCAGAACCAGTCAGTATCTGGTGTGACCACCATTTGCCTCATGCAGTGCAACACATCTTCTTCACATAGAGTTGATCAGATTGTCAATTGTGGCCTGTGGAATGTTGGTCCACTCCTCTTCAAAGGCTGTGGTAAGTTGCTGGATATTAGTGGGAGCTGGTACACGCTGTCGTATACGCCGGTCAAGCACATCCCAAACAATGGGTGACATGTCCGGTGAGTATGCTGGCCCTGCAAGAACTGGGACATTTTCAGCTTCCAAGATTTGTGTACAGATCCTTGCAACATGGGGCCGTGCATTATCTTGCTGAAACATGAGGTGATGTTCATGGATGTATGGCACAACAATGTGCCTCAGGATCTCATCACGGTATCTCTGTGCATTCAAAATGCCATCAATAAAATGCACCTGTGTTCTTCGTCCATAACAGCCTTTGAAGAGGAGTGGACCAACATTCCACAGGCCACAATTGACAATCTGATAAACTCTATGCGAAGAAGATGTGTTGCACTGCATGAGGCAAATGGTGGTCACACCAGATACTGACTGGTTTATATGAGTCCCCAGACCCCCAATAAAGCAAAAAAAAAAAAATGCACATTTCGGGGGTGGCCTTTTATTGTGGGCAGTCTGGGGCGCACCTGTGCACTGGTCATGATGTCGGATCGGCATCTTGATGTGGCGCACCTGTGAGGTGGGGTGGATTGTCTCGGCGGGGCAGAGGTGCTCGCTGTCACACATTTGGACAGATTTGTGAACAATGTTTGAGAGAAATGGTAGTGTTGTGTATCTGGAGTGAATTTTGGATCTTTGGGTCCATCTCAGGAAAAATGGGAGCAAAAACAAAAGTGTTGCGTTTATATTTTTGTTGAGTGTATATATATATATATATATATATATATATATATAAATATATATAAGTTCAGTAGACACTGGCAATTCCAGGGCTGAGATCATCTAAATCAGGGGTGTCAAACTCATTTTGGTCCGGGGGCCGATTTCAACCTACTTTGATCTCAAAGGGGCCGGATCAGAAAACTCATGGCATATTTACCCCAAAAATTGCAATAAGTCCAAATATTTGTGCAGAGAAATTCAAATCTATTACAAAAGTCTTTTTTATTTGATCAATCTTTCTTTCTTTTTCAAAATATTATGAACAACCTTTAAGAAAAAAAATTAATTTCAACACAATAATACAGGTTTCCCATTCACCTTCATGAACAAATAGGAATTAGTCCATTTTTCTTGGAAAATCCTGCACTCGACGTCCACTTTTCTCATTTTTGACATTTTGCTGATGAGGGTGTCACGGTCAAAAGTAAAAATGAAATGATGGTCCTTTAAGAAAAATAATTTGTGCTGATATGCTGAGCTGTGCAGAAAAGTGGTGCAGAAAATTACCAATATTTTAATAGAAAATTAAAATATAATTAAAATATTTGAATAGAAAATCAGCTGAGGGCCAGATTAAAGGTCTTGGAGGGCCGGATCTGGCCCCCGGGCCGCATGTTTGACACCCCTGATCTAAATGATTCATGTGAAGGGGTGTGGAGTTTAAAAATATAGTGGAGCACTTCCTGTATTACTACGAGTATTTCCTGTTTGAAAGATGAACTAAATATCCAGGATTTGTGGGTTAAACATGTGTGAATGAAAAAAACAAACAAAACTCCAGGTATGTTTTGGATGAGGAAACAGCATTAAAACATAGATCAGAAAACAGCGAAATGTGGGCCCTTTAAATTGAAATCCCTACATCCTACATCCTACATTCAGTATCCTCAACAGTTATAACAGACCCCTCCATACCTTGTGCGTGGAAACTCCCACTTGGGGTCCGAGGGCAGCTCCAGCTCGGACACGTGGGCGAGCATGGGTCCGTCGCTGGAGGAGAGACGGGCAATCCGGACCAGAGGAGTGTTGGAGTTCATGGAGGAGTTTGAATCCAAGGAGACCTGCTGGGAACAAAAGCAACATGTTATAACCTCTGCTAAGGCTGTGGCACCAGAGACTGAGAGAAAACACAGGGAGAGGAGAGACAGGAAGTGATTTGGACTAAAATGTAAATTAATGTATAGTTTACTATCTCTTATCATTTGGTTGCTGGAAAATTGATATAGATGTTGTTGCAGTTAAAGGAAAAGTAACGTTTTTTTTTACAATCTGAGCCTTCTTTCGGCAATAAAACAAGTAGTTTTACTCACCCATAGCAGTTTGCTGTCAATTGGAGCAGTATCGCAGAACTTATGTTGAGCCGTTCTGTTCTACTAATGATCCCGTATCCGTTAACATGGTGCTCGTATCATATGCTCGGGGCATTACTTTGCGGTGTCCAAATAACACAAACTTTAGCACTTTTCAAATCACAGAAGATCGGTGTGTCAGGGTAGACTTTTAGTGGATTCCAAAACGGCCTGAAACCCGATATCCAGCTATAGTTTCATTTGATGACGTCATCAGAGAGGACAGTGCGCATGCGTGAACTCAGCTGTTTTGTAAACACCGCTAGTCCGAAAGAAGCTAGTCCGAACACCGCTCTGAACTTTACTTTTCTGTTGCGATATCGGGTTTCAGGACGTTTTGGAATCTACTAAAAGTCTACCCTGACACAGCGATCTTCTGTGATTTGAAAAGTGCTAAAGTTTGTGTTATTTGGAGAGCGCAAAGTAATGCCCCGAGCACTCACGCTAACGGATACGGGATCATTAGTAGAACAGAACGGCTACAACATAAGTTCTGCGATACTGCTCCAATTGACACCAAACTGCTATGGGTGAGTAAAACTACTTGTTTTATTGCCGAAAGAAGGCTCAGATTGTAAAAAAAACATTACTTTTCCTTTAAGAATTAAATTTAAAAAAATTCCTCCTTTTAAAAACTTCTCCAAAAGTCTTCAAAATGATGTCCATAACAGTAGATAGTCATGGGATGGGACTAAAACCCAGGAATGTACTAAAGATAACCCCATGAAGTGGACCAAATCTAATAGAATAATAGAGGGAAATTTGCCACTCTAGCCAAACTGCATTTCATTTCATATTTCTGAAGTAAAATATGCCACAAATTTGTTTAGGGGGGCTACTTCAACAAACAGCTGAACACGAATCCGGCGCTAACAAAGACAAATGGAACAGGAAGTGTGGACAGGTAACGAGAACTGCGCGACAGCAAAAATCAATCTATCAAAAAACTCCTATTTCCACCTTCCACCGCCAGACCCAGCTTTTGTGATCGATGTGCTATACCCGGACAAAATACTTACCAACTTTTTCACAAAATGAGAAAACGCTATGAAGCTAAAATTGGACAAGAAAAACTGCTTGAAAATAATTTTGCAGGTTTGAAAAGTAATATGGGACAGTAAATGCCAGTAGCTTTAGGGGCAGATTTGGAGCGAGCGAAGATTAGCTCAAGAAAACCAAGTGAAGATTACTGAAAAATGCAATAAGAGCCACACAAACCTACATGAGAAGGACAAGGGGCAAAGGCGAAAACTGTGGGGCAAACAAATGGTTATATGCTATGGTTTAACAAGTTTAAATTTCAATTTTGTCCCAGGTTTGGTCATGATTTTAGATTTTTTAAATTTAAAAATGTAGATCAAAAGGCTTCAAAATACTGGTTTAGACATTTGGTCCTGGTTTAGTTTATGACTTAATGGAAATTAAGAATGAAAGTTAAAAAAAACTTTACTTCAGAACATTCTCCATGGAAACAGATGAGTTTTATCTCATACTGCGGAAAATTATAGTCAAAAGTCATTCATGTATAAGGAGATGCAAGACAGGACATGTTTTTCAAGTGCAATAAAAGCAAAAATAAAAATATGCTTTTATTTTAGTATACTTTTTGGCTAAATGTTACATAATGGGGCTTTCATTTTAAGTCCATGTTTAGTCCTAAATTAGTTCTACAAAAACAGTTTTACTTCTGGGCATAGGCTAATCAGGGTTAATCCTGTTTAATCCTGCTTTATTGTTTACTCGTTCTTTTATTCTCTAGAAATGTCCACTTTTCATCATGGAAAGCATATTTTGTGAGACATTTGAGGTTCACAATATTGGTAACACAAGATTGATGTTGAGAAAAATGCGATATAACTCACTACAGTAGAGTAAATCATGGTTTTCAATGAGAAGCTTTAGTTTAAAAATGCTACTTTCAGAAATATGAAGCCTTTAATTTCAGTCCTGGAAAGTTGGAGCCCAAATTTAGTAACCACAGAGCAACTGCTAACAGTGGGAGGCCAGCAGAACAAAGCATTTTGGGTAGGATAAATAGACTGCATCTGCTCTTTATCGTTATGCATACAGTACTATAATTGTGAGAACGTGAACTGAAAATACAGCCATCAAATACCATTGAGAAAACTATATATATATATAAAAAAAGTCTGTTTAAATGTCAAAACTCAAAATGCCAGCAAAATGTGTCAGTGACTTCTTCAGACACACACAGCTTTGGAAAAACGTTTCGTCATTTATGCCTGTGCGTGAAAAAAAAGAAGAAGAAAAAAAGAGCTATGGCACATTTTGTATCATCTCGAGTTGTAGTTCAAAGGCGGTTCTCACGCTGGTGAAGAAACTGCAGACAAATAAAGCGTATGTGAGGTTTGGAGGTGACGCACACAGAGCACTGGAAACCTCTGAGATGGTGACATGTGCTGGCATCCATCCTGGAGCAATTTCAGGGGGATCTGAGATATTTATGCCCCCCTCGGAGTGTCAGAGCTGGGGATGAGATTTCACTCTTTGCTCCTCTACTGTTGACATGTAGTAGGTCTGATTCTATGTCAATCTAAAGCAGTTTTAGACCTGCAGTGTTTTACAGGGGATCCAGAGAAGACGTGCCCCCCTTCAGAGTGTCAAAACTAGCAGACATTTCACTTTCAGTTCTCATAGTTTTTATTTATTCATTTAATATTTTGCAAAAACAGGCAAATATTAAGGTGGACATAAATGTATGCAAATATATGTTATTTTACGTGGCTCCTTTTGTGTTACTTGGGATAAAATGTGTAAATAGTGCAATGAAAATGCCTTGGCCTTGATTTAGACCTGGTTTGAACCCAGTTTAGTTGCTATAGATATGATTTAGTCTTGTTCTAGTCCTGGTTTAGTCTAGTCCCGCCCAAGTTTAGTCCCAACAGAGGAGTCGACAGGGGAGTGTGTTGTCCCAGGCCCAGAACGTGACCTCTTCCTATCTATTCATATATATTACAGAGGGGGCCCATGTCAGGTGTCTTGCCACGGGCCCCCAAATTTCTGTTGACAGGCTTGATCCCATTTGTGATGTGGCAACTGGGGAAATGCAAACACATCACATCAACAAGCTCATCTCTTCTTTAGTTGCTGTCATGTTAATTATCACAAGCATTGACCAATCAAAGTGGATAGATCAAAGAGGTAGAGCTTAAAACATTTTGAGTACCTTAAAGGTAGAAAAGTGTATAAAAATGTGACCATTAATGCAACCAATAAGATGTCAAAAAATCATTGCTGGATAATTGAAAATGATCTTTTATCTTAATTAATGGTTAGGGTTAGACTACTGCTTGCTTATGTCTTTGGAGAGTACAGGTAGTGGGCAGACAGTGAGAGAGAATAGGTAAGTTTGTGCTAATCTTGTATCTACTTTCTGTTACCTGTCTCTTGAGGGGGAACTTGGAGAGTTTTTGAACAGGGGGAGTGGGCAGGGTCTTTTGGGTGGTCATCCTCATCCGGCACAGAACCACAATGATGACAGTGAGGATGACGAGCACACAGCCTGTCACATAGATCAGGATGTCCGCGTAGTAGTCTTCCTTCTGCTCACTCACTGCTAAAGAGTGAATATACTGTAAGTAAGATACATGCAGATGATAGCCAATACAATTACTAAGCTACAAACTATTTACTAAGAAAACCACAATTACCTTCCACAACCTAGATCTTAACTCATGGATCATAGGACTAAAAGTATGCCTACAGAGTACAGTAGTAATAGTAGTAGTTGAATCCTAAGTAAAATTTGTTTTAACTAATACAAAATAACCTGACTCTAACCCACTACTTGGATAACAATGCAGCTGACTGTTAAAGGGCTCATATTGTTGATTCCTCATCACAAACATATCTGGAGTTGCGTTTTGTTTCACACACAAACCCTGCATATTTAGGAGTTCTTCTCTCAAACAGAAAACTCTCCGTTTGTGATGTCATGTGGTAATACAGGAAGTACTCCAATGTGTTTTTAAATTTTAGACTCAACTGGATGATTTCTGCCCTGGAATTGTCAATCTCTACTGAACTAATGGTAAAAAGGAGCTGTTAACTAGAAAAGTACCGCTTTGTGACATCACAAAATGAAACAGAGCCTTTTAAGATTTGGAGATGTAGACAGACTAATAATAAAGGATTATTTAGACATGTGTGAATGAAACAAAACACAACTCTGGGTATGTTTTTGATAAGGTAAGAACATTATATGGCTCAAAAGAATTTCTAAAAAGAATCACCCAAATAGAATCAAGATAAAAACATTTTACTCAGTATCAATGAGACCAAGCATATCCTAACATTTGCTCTTTTTTTTTTTTGTAAGAGAGACTGAAGTAATCCTGGTATGCCTTCTAAACCCACGGCAGGTATTTTTACCTGTGAGTGCTCTCTCCTCAGGGAAGTCATTATGAGCTAAACAAGTCTTTGAAATTACCTTTTAGCTCAGAGACATGTGAGCGCACCACCAGCCTGATCAAACACACACTCGGCTACGTGTTCAAGCAATTAAAATGGCAACATTATACTCTTACATTGTTCTTAATGAGGCGTAAAGAGCGTAATTATGCAGCTATGAAAATGATACTGAGTAAAACACCTTTTTACGAAACAATAATAGTGGTAATCATGTCTTTATGGGTTTGTAACATCAGCCCACATGTGACTAGGGTGGCTGAGAAAGCTCCAAGCACTGAAAGTCAACAAAAGTGCATTCAAATAGGTTTAGAATAGGTTAAATTTTCACTTTCTAAAGTCAATTTCAATTTTGTGAGACACGATGATCAAATAGAATAGCTAATCTGTATAATAATGGATCATTTTTTTGCTGGTGCTAAATTTGTACACTGAACCAACATAATAATAACTCATAAGTGCATATTATAAACATTTAAAAGAGGAAATGTGGTAGAGAAAGTCTTATACCTGGCAACACCGTGAGCCAAGCAGAGTGGTGAGTAAACCCAATAGAGTTCCCCGCCAGGCAAGTGTACTCCCCAGCATCCTCAAAAGTGACATTGGCCAAGAACAGCACCTCTAGCTCCTTATCTGTAGTGTTAATGCCCGCAGTCTGTAGGAGAGAGGGAGAAGAGGAGGAAGAGGAGGAGGAGGGGAAAGAGGGAGAAATGGTAAGTCCCAACACCAAATAAATCAAATAAATTTTAAAAGATGGATTGTGTGAGAAGGGAGAGGAGAAGAGTTAGATTGTTGTCATCCACCTGGAAACAAGCAAGCAGCACCTCCACCAGCTGCAAAAACCAAAACTGACCAACTCAGTTTGAAACCACATTTACAACACTATAAATTCAAAAAGTTATAGGAATTTTTTTGAATGAGAACAAAAAATTGATAATTATTCTGATATGCTTGGGTGGATAGAGAACCATTTTGGCAGAAACAACCTCATTTAAATATGATTAATTTCTCTATTCATGGATTTTGATTTACATTTATGTGAAATATTTAGGACTTTTTCCCTTTGAAAGATATAATATTTTGTTTTAAATCACTTTAATCACTATGGCAACAGTTAAACTTATGAATAATTTTATCAATTAAAAAAGAAAAGAAAAGTAAAGTCCTTCGGAGGGTTAACCATTCTTCCACAGTGGATACACATATTCTATTGATACTTTGCAGCTGACGTCATCAACATTCCCCGGGGATGCAGTGCTAACAGTTGGCACTGCTCTGTCTAAAGCTCCGTTACTCATATTTGACTAAATTAGACTATTAATCTGAAAAAAAAGAACTGTCCCAAGCTAGTTAACATTAGCCAGCAGTTTTTCAGTTAGTCCTTCTTAACTTTTTGTTGAAAATACCTAAAAAAAACAAACATGAATGCTCATATTGTACAACATTTTGACAGTGTTTGCTAACGTGTGCATTGTGTCACCATGGTAACTCCCACATCTCTAATGGCAGAATGTTTAGAGCAGTGAAAGGATCAATTATGCACCTACTCAATAACATATAGGATACAATATAAAGCACGACACAGCAAGGACACATTTAATAGAAGAAGAAGAATAAAAGTAGTGTGTGGTGCTTCAAACTGAGCTGATAAATAGTTTACCTGTTGGAAAAGCTAAGCCCTTCTCCACAGCCTGGATCGTGGCTGGCAGCAGAAATCAAAGGTGATGAATTGCACCACATATCCAGTCACTCTACATGCTACAGTATATATTGAATAAAGACATCAAAAGACCATCTGAAATATTCACTCATTTAACATTTGGATTTTAGAACACACCGAGATCAAAGCTGCATCTTCACAAGCTGCAAGGATTAGAAATAAATAATTTTGGGGAGACGTGTTTTATGAAGACCTCGGAGCAATGTTAGCTTAGGGAGACTTTTGGTTCAATTATGTATATTTAAAGGCGCATTATGTGACTTTTCTGGTGGAGTGTCCATCAAATGCTTTTCTCCATGGTGATGTTATTGCTTTGTCTGGAATGATAAAAGGAGAAATTCAATTTGTCAACTGGACAAAGTTTGTTTGGTCGAAAACGTTTCGCCGCTCATCCGAGAGGCTTCGTCAGTTCTGGTTCTAGTGCTGGAAACGTTTTCGACCAAACAAACTTTGTCCAGTTGACAAATTGAATTTCTCCTTTTATCATGGATTCTACCTGGACGACTGAGGGACTCTTCACGCATCTTTGTCTGGAATATTTCACAGTATGGCATAAAACCTTTCTATCTTCATGGAGACCAAATTAGACCAAGTTACAGGTTACAGGTCAGCTCTGTGGAGAGACAACCCCACGCGCAGTCAGAATGCCTGTTTTTCTAGGTATTTTTCAGCAATAAGACCACCTGTAATTGAATAAATGTAAGGTAAAGCTGTTTAATGTCACACTGTGGAACATTCCAGCAGAGCAATCCATAGAAACAAGCAGGTGACAGACCTCCAACCAAAAAGTTACACCTTTAATACTAATCCTATTTCATACGATTTTGTATTACAGAACTGTTTGTAAGGTATTGCCTACTACAATATAGATATTTGTCAGATTATTTCTGCGGACAGTACTGTAAAAGATGGTAGAATATGAAGAAGTGATAGATTCTTGTAGTGGGATTTGTCCATTGAACTTGTATTGATTCATAGGTTATTTCTGCCTCTTGTTCAGTGGGGCCTGTGTTGAGACCATTTCCCATGCCTTATTACAGCTCCAAGAGTCATATGAGTACTTGTTAAAACGGCTGCTGACTAAAAGAAATCAATATGACTCTGTGTTGTACAAATTGGTGGGTGTTTCTTTTGACCTGAGTCTAATTAAGTCTAAAATAGTGCATTTCTATTGATAATTGGCAGGAAAAATCAAATATATTGTAGTGTAATGGGATCTACAAATTACAATGGTTATATTTTATGTATTTCTTTTTTACTGATTTTTAGCCTATAGGCCGTCTGTTCAGCTGTTTATAGGCGCCATTTTGATTACTTTTCTAGGCCTGTCACGATAACACATTTTGAGACTACATTATGCCACTGTCACAAAGGAGGATAATCCCAGTAAACCAGTTTTTAAATATCATTAAAAGGCTGAGGTGCAAAGAAAAAACAAAAAAAAAACAAATAAATGTTAGAATTAATCCATAATTAGGCATAGAAGTGAAGTTATTTATTCTACCTTCTATAGCTCAAATTGTACATTATTACATAAAAATGGCAAGAAATCTCCCCACTATTGCAAAAAAAAAAAGAAAGTACTGTGTAAATACTGAGCCTAAAATATATAACTTCTGCTTTCATATATTAAATGATATATTGATATTATAATTATCATGACAAGTCTATACTTTTCTTCATTCAAAAGACATAGTCATTTGTTTTGAATTGTTATTTGCTATGGTAATGTGGTATTTTTTTCAGTACAAAGCTATCAATAGCCTAAATATTGATTCGAATGGGCTAAATTTCACTTTCGTATGAATTAGCAACAATTTATTTTTTTCTGAGTTGTTATTTTTTTATTTATTTATCACATCCAGATAAGAAATAATAAGGCTGATTGGCAAATTAGCAAAGAAATATGCGTTTTCCAGTAGCTGAACCCACAACCAAGCAGAGCCAGGAGACAGGAACACACCAAGCAGAGACCCAAGATGGCTGCCGTTCTGCCTGTAGGTTTATGGTTTACCTTGTTTGTGAATCTTAAGCCAGAAGGGCCTCTCTGATTTGCCTACAAAGTTGGACGCTCGACACCAGTATTTCCCAGCGTCTTTCTCTGTGACATTGTAGATTTTGAACTTATCATGGATCTCAATGTGTTTACTCACAAAACTCTGTGAAAGGGAGAGTCAAATGAACAAAAATTAAATATACTTGCTGTAATTTTGAGCATTTACAACATGGTTTTCAGCCTCCATGATTGCAATAGGACGTTTTTCTTTTTGCAATTATAATTAAAAAAAAATGACATAATTGAAAAGACAGTTTAGATTAATTTTGGTGTAAACATTCACAGATTAAATACATGATAAAACATTGCATTGTCAATCCTGTGTGATGAAAAGACACATTAAAAGAATAACAATGAGTAAATGGCACATTAAACACAATGCAGTGTCAAAACATGGAGAAAGTTCAAATGAGAAGAAAGAATTATCAGAGTGAATGAAGAGGCAGGGCTGACATCCAGACGCCTCCTTCGCTCCTTACAATAACCCAACTTCAAACAACTAGTTTAGGCCAAAGCACTCTCTTCCTCCCCCTCTCCTCCTCCCCCTCTCCCTCTGAGTCTGCGCCTATACTGCCTGTACCACACATGTCACACAGAGGCAGACTGAGACGTGTGGGGCAGATCTGGGTAAATACTGTTTCAATTATGTGGTGGATGAAAATAGAGCATGGAGCCGCGGTCTGCCTCCTTCTCCTCCCTCTGTTTCCCCCTCTTTCTCTTCTTTTTCTTTCTGTCTTTTCTCTTTTTACTCTCTCCCTCTCTTCTTTCTATATCTTACACTGTTTCACACCCCTTTATGTAAATTTGCTGTCAGTCTGGGGTTGGAAAACTCTGCTTAAACACACTTTTCTACTAAGACATTTAAAGGGTCTGCCCCATGCTGTTTTTAATCACCCATGTTATTAGCAGGATAAACATACAATACAGACATGAATAATTGTGATGTTTGATTTTGAATATACAGTGCAAATACAAGACTAAGGGTGGATCTTAATACTACCCATTTACCTAATTCTATAGTGAAACAAAAGGTAATGTAATCTGACTTTAGTTTATTCACAATATAGAGCATTTTTTTTTATTTAGCATTTAGAATATAGCCATTATCCATTATAGATATACTTACAAACTGTCATTTCGCCAACTCACAATTTTGTTTTTAGATTTGAATGAAGTTGAGAACTATATACAAATATATTATAATAATATTTCATTTATTTTCTTTCTTTCTTTTTTATATTTTTGCTCTTTGTTACTATAATATATTGTGATGTGTGACCTACTTTGTCCGAATAATTCCCCTTGTGGATCAATAAAGTTTGTCTAACACTGTTTAAAACTTAAAAACAGGCATGACTGATTTTAAATGAAACCTTTAACTGTACTGTAAAGATTTACAGTTGAATGTAAAATTAGCGGTAGATATCTCTTTTGTCCGGATGCCATTAGCCTGCACTGTGTTCACTTGTGGTTCTTTGGTATTCTTTGGGCCTGTCTAATTATTATTGATATGTTCCCAATTACATCTACGCAGTCTGGCCCTCCTCCTCTGTCTCCGTACCCAGCAGCCTGTCACACGTCTCCCTCACTGCTGACTCTGCCCTTCTGTTGCTCCCAAACTCATTTTTTCCGTAACTTTTTATTTTTTTCGAATCCTCCGCCTTCGTCTCGTCTTTTTGAAAACGCAGCAACATCTAACAGCGACGTCGCCACCGCAGCACTTAACTTAGCCCAAACCAGATGTTGTATAGTCCTCGTTCTCTCCTCTGAAAATCATAAGGCTTGGTGTTGTCCTCTTTTTAGACCAAAATAAAAGAACAGCTGGGCGGGGAGGGACTGCTGCCGTATTGGGAAAGGCACTAAAGCATGCAGTGGTCTATTTCCTGATGCTTAAGTTGTTTCAAGTACATTACTCAATGGACCAAAACAAAACTAGACAATTTTAAGTGGGAATTTAGGAAGAGAAGTGTCTGAAGGTGCACTGTGTAACGTTTTTGGTGAAGGTTCTGACACCCACTTGTCTCCATGGAGATTTTATTGCTTTGCCTGGAATGTTTCACTGTACAGCATTAAACTTGGAGACAAGCAGATGACACAATATGGCCATACAGTTCGAATCTGTGGAGAGGCAAACTCACTCATAGTAAATATCCATGTTTTTCAAGGTATCTTTGAGCAGTAAAAACACGCATAATGAAATAACTGCAAGATAAATAGGTTTAAAGTGATACTCCGGGATTTTTGACATAGGGTCCAATTTTCTAGTTAGCCAGCGTGTAGGATATGTGTAGAGAAAGTTATTTTGCGATTTCATGCAGTCTTTGTAAAATCTGAGTTGGCTGTTGCTAAGCTAGCGAAAGTGAACGTCCTGCAGCTAGCCAGCCACTAAAATAGACATACCCAGTACAAAACAAACACCCAAACAAATCAGTTATTATGCCAGGGTATCGATGTACATATCTGTGTTGATAGAATGATTAAGGAAGTAAACCAAGCATGTATTCCTTTGATCATCATCAGCAATTCGTACTTCCTCATTGAAAGCTTGACAGCCGCGGATTGATATCACCCGCATGTCCCAATCCGACCGGCTCTAATAGTTTGTTTACTAGCAACCTCGCAACTGTAAAAGTGAGCACACGGAGCCTGTTCAAAGTATGGCAATGTTTGGCGAGCCCGATTATTTTGATGAGGAGGAAGAGCAGTTGCATTTTTCCAGTGAACCATACTTGTATGAGCCGGAGTATACGGACGAAGAATTGAAAGAGATGGATTTACAAAGAGCAAGAAAACAAGAGAGCGCGTCTGCAAATGCAGCCGCCGCCGAAGCTGCAGCAGAAAGCCGGGACAGAAGAACCGGGGATTGGTGGTGTCAGTGCCGAAATTGCGAAGTTATGGAGAACGAGGATGAATGTTTTTGCTGCAGGGAGTGGGACTGTTATCCCACAAATGCAAGAGCTGGAGCTAGATACTTCGTTTCGAAGTCTAGATGTGTCTGGTGGCCATAGCACTTCCAATGATGTCTGCATAACAGAGCACCAGGACTTCTTGCCCCATCTCAATCGTGGCGTACTGGAGACATTCTTCTGCGTCGAAAAGATAAATTGGAAGAAACGACCTAGACCTGCTGGACCTAATGGCCAGTTATCAATGCGGTAAGTGGTGTGCCAGAAAAAAATGTTGAATGTAGGAGCGTTTGGCCAGTTGCAAAATCAGTGAGATGATTATACTCACATCTTCTAAGTTAGGCCTCCTGTTTCTGTTACTCACCAACGTGTGTAATGCATGCCTCCAGTCTCTACTCTTTGTAATAATGACAACTGCTGCTGATGAATTGACGAGGGAGAAGTAAAATTCCGCCGCTGCTTAGAAACTAGTCCCCCAATATGCGTCAATTAAGTCGTTTGAAGCAAGGTCCGTTTCGTTCAAAATCTTATTATATCAACACAGATATTTAAATCGATACCCTGGCATAATAACTGATTTGTTTGGGTGTTTGTTTTGTACTGGGTATGTCTATTTTAGTGGCTGGCTAGCTGCAGGACGTTCACTTTCGCTAGCTTAGCAACAGCCAACTCAGATTTTACAAAGACTGCATGAAATCGCAAAATAACTTTCTCTACACATATCCTACACGCTGGTTAACTAGAAAATTGGACCCTATGTCAAAAATCCCGGAGTATCACTTTAATGCTAAACTATGAAACATGGCATCTAAATGGAGACAATCAGGTGGCAAATTCTCCACCAGAGAAGTTACGTAGTGCACCTTTAAGATGAAAATATTTAAGACACAAAACTAGTACTACCAGCTGTCGTCATTTTTATCAAAGTATAGCAAACATTTTGGAATATTGTACTACTTAGATGACATTGTGTGTATCAGACCATATTTCTGATGGTACATTTCTCATGGCTAACACACTTACTTTGAGTATGTTGACGTATGGCGCCCCGTCAGGAGCGTAACGGCTTCCGTTGACCTCGATGTGTTTGAGCCATTGGATGTGCGGCTGGGCGTCGCTGTACACTTTACAGTGAAACTCCACGTCACTGCCCACTAACACCGTCTGATTGGCTGGGAGTCCAGCCTGAAGGATGGGTCTGTGAGGGGACCGCTCTGGGACAGGGACAGACACAGAGGATCAAAATCATGGATTATGCAAAGTTTAGTTAGTAAAAGGGGATATAACTAAAATGGCAATACGGTTTCATATTATCATTTTGGAATTTTGCAATACAAAATGTTAAACAAGGCTAAAATGCTTCAAGTTTTAAAAATCATAGACATTGATTTTTTTTTCATACAAATTTGTCTTGCCCCAGTTATTATACATACTGTTACATACTTGTTAGCAACCAGTAGCCTTATGACAGAACTCCTCTCTGGCCTCTGATAGTTGTGAAACTCACTTATGAATTCATCATGGTAAATAATTTGAATAATTGATGCTAGGAATGCATTAGGAAATATAAATATGTTTATATATGATTCCTGCTGATAGTAAAAATCAGATAAGAGTGCTTTTAACTACGGTACCACAAAGTTATCATACACCACAAAAGCATAGTGTTTTGGTGGAAGTTGTTGGTGAACTTACCGAGTACGTCGAGCTGGTAGGTGTGTGTGATGGTGCCATATTTGTTCTCTACCACACAGGTGTAGTTCCCCCGGTCTGAAGGGACTGCACTCTCCATCACCAGACTCCACTGCTGGTGTCTTAGCTGCAAGGGACAAGGCAGAGACCAGCGGGGTAAGTGCTAGTTCATTTGAGCAAATAGCATAACAGTGATTAAGATACATTTTATGGCAAAAATTGTGCATTTGTATTGACTGTCCAAAAAAAAATAAAAAAAAATCCTACTCCTGGATTCAGCTTCTTGTTATATACAACATTTTCCCATTCAAAACATATAATATTTTGCTTTAAATTGCTAATCGTTATGGCAACAGTCTTAATTTTTCATCATTCTGGACCCATGGATGAGTCACAAAATTTCACACTATTTTCCAACCATGAATCAGTCAAAAAGTTCATTCATCTTGGTCTATTTGGACGCAGACCGCAGCAGTTCTACCTTACAACTGTTTTTTTCCTCATTTATATGTTCAATTTTGAGTATTTCTGCCCAATTATTATTATATTCTTATCTTAAACCATATATGTGTACTATTTGTCGAGCTGTAACACTGTAAAACCTCCCCTCAGTTCAAAGCCTTTATTATAAATCCCTTTCAGTGTAGTGTCCCTCCTATCCCTTTGTATACCCCTGAAATTACATATTTAAAAGTACCACACATGCTGTATAATCTAGAGCCACGCTGACGTCTGAAAACTATTAAAACCCCATCAGTGACACTCCGAGCTCCAGACACTGTAAAACCAAAGCCCTGAGAGATTGTATAATGTTTTATCATTAGGATCATTAGTGCGTGGTGTTATAGGTTGCACATAGAGAAGTGAGGAAGATGTAGATGTAATTATGGACTGAAACAAGATGAAACAATGTTATACTAATATGTACAAAATGATGCTTTTTTTCCCCTAATATGTTGTGGTATTATCTAGATTCATGTTAAGATTGAGTGTACTTTTTTGCATTGGTTTTGCTACATTTCTATACGCTTACACAGGTAGAGTGCAGGCCTGGACTGGTAATCGGGCATACCGGGCATTTTCCCGGTGGGCCGACAGTCCTAGGGGCCGATGCCCTTCTTTTTTTTTTTTTTTTTTTTTTACTTGGAGACCGGCCCACAATTTAGGACTGAACCAGGACTAAACCAGGACTACATCAGGTCTGAACCAGGACTAAACCAGGACTACATCAGGTCTAAACCAGGACTAAACCAGGACTAAATCAGGATTGAACCAGGACTAAACCAGGACTAATCAGGTCTCAATCAGGACTAAATCAGGTCTGAACCAGGACTAAACCAGGACTAAATCAGGTCTGAACCAGGACTAAATCAGGATTGAACCAGGACTAAATCAGGTCTGAACCAGGACTAAATCAGAATTGAACCAGGACTAAACCAGGACTAAACCAGGACTAATCAGGTCTAAATCAGGACTAAAACAGGATTGAACCAGGACTAAACCAGGACTAAATCAGGTCTGAACCAGGACTAAATCAGGATTGAACCAGGACTAAACCAGGACTAATCAGATCTAAATCAGGTCTGAACCAGGACTAAATCAGGATTGAACCAGGACTATTTACATCTAAATCAGGACTAAATCAGGTCTGAACCAGGACTAAACCAGGATTAATTAATTAATGAGGGGCCGGTCTAAGCCAAAAATGCCAGGGCCATTTTTTTGTCCCAGTCCAGACCTGGTAGAGTGTGAACTTATTTAAAGGCTCATTGTGTAACTTTGCTGGTGGAGAGTCCGTTAAATGCTTGTCTCCATTGAGATGTTATTACTTTGTCTGGAATGTTTCACAGTATAGTTTCACAGTATTTCTAACTTCACGCAGACCAAACCAGACCAAAGTTATAGGTCAAATCTGTGGAGAAGCAACCTCACTCACAGTCAGAATGTCTGTTTTTGTAGGTATTTTTCAGCTATAACACCACCTGTAATTGAACAAATGTAAGGTTAGAGCTATTTAATATCATACTGTGGAACATTCCAGGCAGAGCAATGACTATATGGACAAGAAAACAGGAAAGTAACTTCATAATTTCATCCATGCATAATATACATTTTAAACTCCCCCCATGACTTTATCTAAACCACTGGTGTCATCGACATTGGTCCTTTATAGCCCTATAGCCTTCTGCCTGGCTCTGGTCTGTCCCAAGCTCTAGGGTGAAGGGGTTGTACAAACACCGGGCGCTCCCTGCACATTTTTCCAATGCAGGTGAGCGCATGAAAAGCCTCTTGTTGTTGACGTCAGTTCTGTAGTGGCTCTGACCGGGTCCACTTGAGTTCAGCGCTAGAGCCAGAGACACAACTGGGTCTGTGTCTGCTCGGACTGGGGGATTCTACTGCGCTGCGGTGCTTCTTTTTTCACTGTTTCCAAGTCACTTTTGAGTATTTCTGCACCAAAAGGCCAGGAAACGACTTGTAGGCTATGCAGTAAAATCATTCATGTTAAAGGTGCATTGTGCAAATTTTCTGGTAGAGGGTCTGCCACCTGCTTGTCTCCATGGAGATGTTATTGCATTGCCTGGAATGTTCCATGGTATGACATCTCACATATCCAGCTAGCAGTTATTAATTAGGGGTGCTTCTATTGCTCAAATATACATTAAAGGCAAATTAACGTTTTTTTACAATCTGAGCCTTCTTTCGGCAATAAAACAAGTAGTTTTACTCACCCATAGCATTTTTCTGTCAATTGGAGCAGTATCGCAGAACTTATGTTGAGCCGTTCTGTTCTACTAATGATCCCGTATCCGTTAACATGGTGCTGTATCATTTGCTCGGGGCATTACTTTGCGGTGTCCAAATAACACAAACTTTAGCACTTTTCAAATCATAGAAGCCCGATGTCTTAATGAAAGATTTCGTTTGAAGCAAAAGTGGCCTGTAATCCGAGATTTAGCCATAGTTTCGAGTAGATGAGGACGCCAGTGCGCATGCGCGGACTGTGCTATCAGCTCCCGGGACCCAAACATGAAACGCAAAGCTGAAAACTATGGATAAATCTCAGATTACAGGCCACTTTTGCTTCAAACGAAATCTTACATTAAGACATCGGGCTTCTATGATTTGAAAAGTGCTAAAGTTTGTGTTATTTGGAGACCGCAAAGTAATGCCCCGAATACTCATGCTAACGGATACGCTACAACATAACTTTCTTCAAACAGCTCCAAATGACACGAACGTGATATGGGTGAGTCAAACGACTTGTTTTATTACCGAAAGAAGGCTCAGATTGTAAAATAACATTACTTTTCCTTTAAATTCTTTCTGTGAACACAGGCGACTCTCCACAGATCTGAACTGTAATGTCGTGCTGTAACCTGCTAGGAATAAAGGACCTTTGGATGTGAATAAGACATCTAAGTCCTTTATTCAGGTAGAGTCATGGGGGAAGTTTAAAATGTATAAATATATATGTAAATACATGACGCATGCATGAAATTATGAAATGTCTTAATGTGTAAAGGTTGTGCACTAAAATCTCACTAAATGTTTCTGTAAGAATTTTTCATATTTACAACTTCTGGTGAGAGGTCTGCCACCATGTTTTACTTTGCTAGGAATGTTCCACAGTATGGCATTATACCTTTATCATTAAATATCTATGCCTTTGGTCAATTTCAGGTGGTATTGCTATAGATTTGCACTAGCTGACAACGGGCAACAATGCTTTTAATGCTTTCAAGGCTTTAAGCAGAATTGTCACAAGTAACAATAGCTGTAGTAGTAATCGTAGTAGTACAAGTAGTATAATAGTAGTAGTATCATTCATCTCTCCTCTTCTCTACTCTAGGCTGGAGGTGAAGGTGGAAAATCCTCCCAGAGTAAATATTATGGCTGTGTGTGCATTTTGCTTTGTGCAGTCGCATAGTAACACACCACACCACACTGTCTCCACCCCCTACGCCACCTGCCCCGCCTCCAGCTCTGTCTCGTACACACCCATGAGGTCCTAAGTGAATGGCTGCTCTCATTGGGGTTTGAGTGACGTCCTGACCACATGTAGAAGAGGGGGAGAGAGACGGTAGTAAAATATGAGCTGGAGGACAGACCACCAAGAGGCTATACTTATAGTTATGGACCATTTAAAATCCTAAAAGCCCCATGATTTAAGCTGAAAATGAGCATAACTCTTACATAGAAGCAATTGAAGATAGGCCTGGAGTAAGTCACTATAATTTGGAGTTTTTTAAAGCCTTCAAACTACAACTAGAGATCAAAAGCATTTTCAAAATCATTACCATGCCACTATTAATATATTTTCCAGCACGTGCTAGTATGAATAAGCTCCATTTGAAAAGTTTGATTTATTTTTAAGTAAAACCAAACAATTAAACAGCATTAAATTTAAATGTTAGCAAATTAGAGACATTTTTGGAGCGTAACAGGCGAATAGGAACAACATATCATGGTACCTCATGGTGGGACAGAACTAATATAGTAGTATAATACGACTATAATAGTAGTATAGTAGTACAGTGGTACCTCACCTTACGAAATTAATTCGTTCCAGAAGTGGTTTCGTAACGTGAAAAATTCGTAAGTTGAGTAGCTATTTCAATGGAAAAAGCCTGATTCGTTCCAAGGCCCCGATCCAAGTTTTTTTTTTTTTTTATAGTGTAACTTTTTTTATAGTGTAACTGTGTGTTCTGCGTGTTTCTCACATTTGTCTCTCGTTTAAACACTCAAACTTTCATAGATTTTCAACAAAATGTATTAACAGTGAAGTGTGGGGGGGGAGCAGGAGGGGGGAGAAAACTGCGCTCTGACACGTGTGATAGCGCAGCATGACCCGGCGCGGGGCTGACAGCAGGTCTAGACCAAGGTCTAAACCTGGACTGGACCAGGACTAAACCTGGACTAAACCAGGACTAAACCAGGACTAAACCTGGACTAAACCAGGACTAAACCAGGACTAGACCAGGTGGATTAAAGCAGCGAGGAGGGGACTGCACGCAGTCTGAGCGCATGAACGCATGAACGAGACCCATGCAAGAGCCGCGGTGGTCTAGACCTCCTCTAGACCTGACCAGGTCTAAACCTGACCAGGTCTAGAGGAGGTCTAGAGGAGCCGCTGTGGTCTGGACTAAACCAGGACTAAACCTGGACTAAACCAGGAGGAGCCGCGGTGGTCTGGACTAAACCAGGACTAAACCTGGACTAAACCAGGAGGAGCCGCGGCGGAGTGTTCATGCGCTCAGACCACCGCGGCTCCTCCTGGTTTAGTCCAGGTTTAGTCCTGGTTTAGTCCAGACCACCGCGGCTCCTCTAGACCTCCTCTAGACCTGGTCAGGTCTAGAGAAGGTCTAGACCACCGCGGCTCTTGCATGGGTCTCGTTCATGTGTTCATGCGCTCAGACTGCGTGCTGTCCCCTCCTCGCTGCTCCCCTCAGCTGTGACTCGAAACGAAACCAGGAAATAGACCGCGCGCAGCGCTTTAATCCACCTGGTCTAGTCCTGGTTTAGTCCTGGTTTAGTCCTGGTTTAGTCCTGGTCCAGTCCAGGTTTAGACCTTGGTCTAGACCTGCTGTCAGCTCCGCGCCGGGTCATGTGCGCTATCACACACGTGTCAGAGCGCAGTCTTCTCCCCCCTCCTCCTTCCCCCCACACTTCACTATTAATAATTTTGTTGAAAATCGATGAAGGTTTGAGTGTTTAAATGAGAGACAAATGTGAGAAAAGTTTAAATCCAGTCTGAGAAAAGCGTATAATGTGTGTAGCTGAGCGCGCATTATTTGAATTTTTGAGATTTCGCGTTTCGTAACTTGAATTTTCTTTCGTATCTAGAGACCAAAATTTAAGGTGAAGGCGTTTCGTAACTTGAAATTTTCTTTTTTTGGGTCATTCGTAAGGTGAGGTACCACTGTACAGTATTATACTATTATAACACTAGTTTTATAATAGCATAATAATAGTACTAGTAGTAGTAGTTATTGCAGCAGTGACAGTAGAAAGTGCATTTTTCAAAACAGTAAATATTAAGCCAAATAATAATAAAATAACAATCTATATCAATAAGGGAATAATCAGGTGTAATTTTGTGCTCGCATGTAAATTATCATCTTTCTGTAAGAAGTGAAAATTAAGCTAAATTTTGGGAGTTTTGCATGGTTGAAAATGCTAATTAGTAGAATTTTCACGGTCCGCTTAGAAGTGACTAAGGCTCAGTCATGGTAGAGACAGGAGGGCTGGAAGAACACAAGAATAAACAGTAGTTAGAAATCATTTGTGTTTTCCATTACTTTTACTTTTACATAACCAAAACAGGGTAGCACGAAACCCTTTTGGTGATCCATCTTTGAAATTGAAAGAAAAAATCCAGTGTACAAAAATAAGTATAGGGAAACTTATATCCACTTGACAGTACATTCAAACAGGTCAATAATCACCGTGAGTCTTTTTTAAAAAGCTCTACAGGCAATATTCTGTCAATAAAAGCGTGTAGTTTGGAGCAGATTGCAGACTTGGAGGAAGGAACTGGGAAAAAATGAACTGAAAATCAAGACTGATCAATATGAAGAAATAGAATAACTTAATTTTTTTTGGCTTATTGCCCAGATGTACTCGCCAGCCTTTCAAAGATAAGAACTCACGCAGTTTAAAGGGCCATTATTACACTATTTTCTGATCTGTTATAATATCGTGTCCTCATCACAAACATACCTGAAGCTGTGTTTTGTTCATTCACATAATTTAACACCTGAATATTTAGGCTTATCTCAAACTGAAAACACTTGTGATGTTATGTGCTAGTACAGGAGATTCTCCACTGTGTTTTTAAACTTCCTACATCTTCACTAGAATCATTTCAACCATATAATTACTAGAACCCTACTGAACTGCTCTTAAAGGTAACAGGTTTCTAAATAAACAATAAGCATTTTGCATTTGAGATGTAGACAGAGTAATAATAAAGGGTCGCTCAAATGTGTGAATGAAACAAAACACAACTCCTGGTGTTTTTGAGGAGGTAACAACATTCTCTCAAAGAGTCAATTATGCGTAATACAGGACCTTTAATATTTCAAACACAACTGACATTCCCGTTTGCCACTATTTGAGTTAATTGTTTTCGCTGCAGATGTCCCATGCCTTTACGATTGTTACTGACACTGACCCCGGCTGAACCGGGGCATTAGTTGCTGGACGTGATAATCCCATTCATTCCAATCATGCCAGATTCCAAACAGAATTAATTTATTAAGGAGCTTATGTCCCAAGTCATACAGGCTTTAAAGCTTTCAGGGGTTTGACTGAGGCTGTAGAGGGACAACAGGCCTGGGAATGGGCAGCAGACTTTCCACTGATAACTTTAATAATCTACAGTCTGGATTATGGCCCATTAAGAAGGAAACAGGGCTGTACAGTGACTAAATTATGTGTTTGAATGCGTCATTTGAATATGCTTTGGTTAAAAGGCACTGTACAGATAAAAAAAAAGCATTTTATTTATTTCTATTTATTTATTCAAATAGGTTAATTGAGAACAAATTTACAATAACCTGGTATTTGTCAAAATGTAAAATTTCAATGCATTTAAGACCCCCAAGCCATGATTACTGAAGACAACTTAAAAGGAAAAAATATATTATATGGCCAGCCAAATCTTCTAGATTAAGAGACTAATTACGTAACACTTCGATGTTTGATATGTACAGAGGGCTTGTAGATATTTTCTTTATATTCTAGTTGCTGGTTGTTAGTGATAAACACACAAAGCACAATTTGGAAAGAAGAACGTATTTCTTTTATTTTGTATAGGGTATTTTTGTCTACTTTAACACTATTATCTGTGTCTCTACAAGTCTAAAAAGATGAGAACCGCCATACTGCAGTTTTTGTATTTGATTCTCTACTGGCTAGAGGGTGGCAGCAGCGCTAAGATTTGCACACTGTAAAACGAACTGTAAACTTTCTCCTTTGATAATAAAGTTGTGTTTGCACAACGCGCCGGGAGGGAAAAGTAAGGACTAAAATTAAAAGTAGTCCAAAAATAATCTTATTACAAAAGTGACATTCCTTAGCGGCCTTCCAATCCCCATAATCCAGGCTGTGTTAAAATGTGAAGTGGAAAAACAGGGATTTAAAGTGCTTAAAGTCTTAAAAAGTGTCAGTGTGGAGCCCGTTTAAGAGCCCTGGCAACCTGTCAAAGCACAGATTGAAAAATCACAGCAACCCGTTCGGACTGAGACAAACCTATAACAATGTGTGCTTTTGTTTGGCTCGTTTAGCATTAGCACAATAGCACCACGGCACTGGCTTTGGCTGTCAAGGATTCCCTGTGTCTCAATAGGGCATGGTTACAAAGTCAAAGTACCTCATGGAGAAGTAAAAGAGGTAACAAAATGTATATTTGAGTATAGGAAAGTAGCAGAAAATATACTGTGCTCACTTGTCACTGGATGATGGTTGTAGAGCTACCACAAATCAACCCTCAGGTAATTCAAATAGACTACTTCTCTACCACTACTATTACTATTACTACTACTATTCCTTAACTACATGTTCAAATTACAATGAAGAAAAAAATAGAGGCAATGGCACTTCCGCCAATCAGGCCCATGATATGATGACTGTAATGTAAAAATGTACTATAACGTTTACTTTTTCCTACACTATTATTGACACAACACTTATACATTCTTATGAACTTCAGATTGAGATGCAATCATTACAGCGTACGCTTTTGTTTGTGTCCATTTAACATTGTGACAATACAAATGTGTGGAGCATACAACAGCATTGGCTTTGGCTGTCAAAACCACCATGCATCTCAATAGAGAACAGATCCTCCCCTCACTCCCAGTTTCTATCTGATGGCTCAATAGAGGTTGGCCTTTGACCCCTGACCCCAGCCGATCGGGACGCTGCACGGAGAAGGAGCCACAGTTGTCCTGGAACACTCACAATGCACGGTCCGCGACTGCACTGGAATCTGATTTTGTATTTTACAAATGAGCCACACATCTGATTTACCGATTCATTTGGCTCCAACAAACGCATCGTTTAGCTGTCCGTGTTGCCTTCAGCGGCTTTACAAAGTGTTGTGTGACAGATATGAGAGTGAGTGAAAGCTTGAGTGCTCACAGAGAAGATGGTTTGATGGAGTTCCATTATAGATCCTTGAAGAAAATAGAATACATTTACGCTTGTGCAATGTATTGGAAAATGACATTGCACAGGCACAATATGAAGGAACGGGGTTTTACTTCTTCTTTTTAGTTTTTTCTTTTTCCCATTCAGAAGTGCTCACAGTAACATTAGCTAAAACATGCATCATTGACTATACCTAGAAAGGCCTGATTGGTTGCCCCAATGTTATTAAAATGGGTCAAAGGCAGATTAATACTTACCATACCTAAGTCATATCCTTTTTCAATTTGACCAGAAATCACATTTTTGGTCTTCCTCTCTCTAGACTGCCTGTCTGCAGTTCTAACCTTTGCATTTTCTCTTCCATATGTAAATATTGATAACAGGAGAAGTTCAATTTGTCAACTGGACCAAGTTTGTTTGGTTGAAAACGTTTCGCCGCTCATCCGAGCGGCGGATAAGCTAGACGCCAGAGAAACAAAAGACCGAAACCAATGAGATAGTTCCGGAAAGTAGTTAGCTAGGTAGCTCCTCCCTACAGCAAGATATAAGCAAGTGTCTTACCAGTATTCTTATTAGAGCTGACGAAGCCTCTCGGATGAGCGGCGAAACGTTTTCAACCAAACAAACTTGGTCCAGTTGACAAATTGAACTTCTCCTGTTATCATGGATTCTACCTGGACGACTGAGGGACTTTTCACGCATATGTAAATATTGTATAGATGTGGTGATAAATTTACTGATTGACTGGATGAATGATTTATTAATATACACTGTATTTTATTAGCATGTACGCTATTTATGACAGCCTGTCCAGGGACTGAGGGTGGAAGTTAGCATAGCATCTTACTATACACTGACACAAACAACTTTTTATGTGCACTGTCCCTGATAAATAAACAAATAGCTAAAATGGGCTGGCTCTTTAAAGGTGCACTGTGTAACTTTGTGGTCGGGAGTCTGTCACGGACCGTCTGCTTGTTTCTTTGGATATGTCATTGCTCTGCATGTTGCACAGTGTTATTAAACAGCTCTACCTTACATTTATTCAATTACAGGTGGTTTTGTAGCTCTAAAATACTTAGAAAAACAGGCATTCTGACTGTGAGCGGGGTTGTTTTCCACAAATCTCACCTGTAAATTGATCTGGTTTGATCTCATGAAGATAGAAGGTAGGTTTAATACCATACTGTGAAACATTCCAGACAAAGAAATAACATCTCCATGGAGAAAAGCATTTGACAGACCCTCCACCAAAAAAATTACCCAATGCAAGGTTCTCATTCTTATTCCATCCTTATCAT
This sequence comes from Paratrypauchen microcephalus, assembly GCA_036785185.1. NCBI lineage: Eukaryota > Metazoa > Chordata > Actinopteri > Gobiiformes > Gobiidae > Paratrypauchen > Paratrypauchen microcephalus. Next base: position 4,262,558 of record JAVJIX010000010.1, read on the forward strand.
AAACAAAAAGAACCTGGATGCATTTCTGTTTACCTTCTTCTCTGCATTTGTCTGTGCTCAATTGCTGTCTCTAAAATATTCTCACAAGATGTTTGTTTGAGCGTGAGTGCTCTGATAGACTTCCATAACAGATGCCCTTGTAGTCTGGACGATAGTGTGATAGATTTGATAAAGGAACAGGAAGCGGCCCTCTCAGATCCACTCGAGTGAGGTGACAGGATGTATTTTTACTGAAGGGTAATGGCTGCTAATGGACGAGGATTTCTCTCACTCTTCTGCACATCTGAAGCCACTTACAGAGGACAGAGGCAGCCCGGAACTACACTGTGTCCATCAATAAAGATCCCTCAGCAAAGCAGTTCCATACAAAAGCCCTACGTACAATAAAGCAATATTAACTTCAGCTTAAAGGCTCCTCTCCCGTTATTACTTTGCCTGGAATGCATTCATAGCTCAAAAATACATGCACTCTCTTTGCAAATCTGACCAGTAAATTGGCCCGGTAGCATCACCAGCTTGTCTCCATGGAGATAGGAAAGTTTAATGCCATTCTGTGGAACATTCTAGGCAAAGCAATAACATCTTTACAAAGACAAAGTGGCAGACCCTCCAACAGAAATCTTATACACTAGGATATTTGATCTATCAACATGTGATGTCTGGTAAAGATGCACCGATCCAGTAGTGGTATTGGATATTGGCGGCAATACTGAAAAATTTGCTGGATCAGATATCGGCTTCCAAATATCTGTTCAGATATTTATGTACATTAATGTATTAAGACTATCTTATTGGTTATATTTGGCTCAGATAGTCTCATAGTGGTTGATTTTTTTTAAATACAAAGCTCTTCTATGTTACGTAAGTAGTAGGATCAATCTTGACTTATTTTAAAGGTCCCATGGCATGAAATTTTCACTTTCTGTGAGCTCCCCTACCCTGTTTAGCCCCCCCCCATGTTTAAAAGTTGTGAAATGTCTAAACTGAGCATTTGCGATCCTTTTCTGCATTAGAAAAAATCAGAGCTCAAACGGGCGATTTTGAACAAGGCACCTTGTTGACGTCAGATCGAAAAAAGAAATGCAAATGCAGTTCCACCCCCGTCTGTCTGTACTCAGCGTCTCTGTAAATCACGCCCAGAGAGTTTGGACTGCGAATGCGCTAGGCAATGCGAAATGCGTTTTTTTTATTTGCCTGGAGGCACGTCCGAGTGTTTCTAGGCTCGGAAGTCCTTTATCTGAGCCTCTGGACCTTTGAACAGCAGTGGTTTAATTTTATTTTATGTGGAAATGTGTTTATTTTTCAATGGAACGCTTCTAATCTCTTCTCCACGCAAAAACGCGGAAATGGATCAGAGAGCGCACAGCTGAGAGCTGAGAGCGGAGAGTTTGGCCACGCCCCCACCCTCTACTATAGGCCATCTCTTTTCTCCTCATTTGCATTCAAGCAACAACACCCATAATGGCCTGTTCAGAGAGAGAAAAATTACTCTTTCTCATCTTATCTCTGTTTCTCATGCACTGAGTGTTGATTTTGAAGAAGGATTCATTTACAGTATTAGGGAACCATTAAGGAGCCATATAAAAGCATCAAGAAGAACCATGTCATGAGATCTTTAAGGAAACAAATGCAGTTTTTACTCAGCACTGGTATTGGTTGGTATGATATATTTATAGATATTTAAAGTCATAGTATCGAAATCGGTATTGGAACTGAAAAAGCTGGATCAGTACCCTAATTTTTGGTCTTTAGACGGTATTCATCATTAAAAGCAAACTGTACTGAGCTTTTCCATTGCAATAAAAGTGCCACTGACTTTGCAGAGGAATTTGGTTCTCTACATTTACTGTAAACAAAAAATATAAAAATGAAAAAAATAAATAAAATATTAACAGATTAACTTTTCTTACTTTGACACATTATGGCCACAGGACAAAGTGTAGCTGGGAAAGTTATTGTGTTATTGTAACGACTGCCCTCTAACATCTTCATATGGGACTGTGATGTGTTCATTTGGTGGGATGCGGGGTACCAGAGGAGTGGGGGTCCTGGGTCACATGGGTCCTGACAACATGACAATGGCCTACAGAAGCCCCGCCCACATTTGGGGTCGTCAAGGTGATGTTGCTTCCTGCTCCAAGTGACAAGATCATGTGAGAGTGACAGCCGTGGAGAATGGGGCTGAATCGACCCGCTGTGATTTTTAACTCCGTGATGGGACCCTGACATACTTCCCTCACTCATCTATCAGAAGAATAAAGGATTGATTTGTTATATTGTTTTATTGTCATGCTAAAGTTATTTTAAAATACACATGTGTTTAATATAGGCATAACAACAGACTGACCTTTTCCAGTGAGTAAGTTATAGGTGGATAATGGTACTTGGTTTAGAAATTGGGGAATATAAATTTATGGTCCTATATTATGAGAAATTTACTCGTGTGAGCTTTTAGTCATCTTATTATGCTGTTAACTCATCGAAAAATATACCAGGACTTGTGTTTTTTTTCACTCACACTCACACTAAATCCACATCTCAAAAGCTGACATGAAGCGGTAATTTTCAAGTTAACCTTTTATCTTTTGTTCAGTAGAGACAGGCAGGGGCTAAAATAATCCAAATGATTCTAGTGAAGATAAATGGAGCACTTCCTGTATTACCACATGACATCACAAGGTGTTTTCTGTTTGAGAGAAGAACTCAGCCTAAATATGCAGGGTTTGTGTGTGAATGAAATAAGCACAACTCCAGGTATGTTTTTGATGAGGAAACAACATTATAGTAGATCAGAAAATAGCGTGAGCCCTTTAAAATCTGTAATACTACTAATGCTGTAAAGGACTGATTAATCCCAGTGATTTTAATTTTGTCTCATTGAGCCTCAGAAGATAAGTGAAGTTGAGCAGATTTTTGGACTTGAAAAGAGCTGGATGCCCTCCCCTCTGACCCTCCATGATCCTCTGGTGTCAGTGATCCGTCTGTCCCCCTCTGCTCGGGGTCGACCTCTGCATTCACTCTCCTCAAGGCCAGGCCTAACCTCAGAGGGGGCACTAACTGGTGTAAGAGCTGCCCCAGGAGAAGAGCAGGGGTGTGGTGTGGCGTCCAAATAGAGACACAAAGACTAATGTCTCCATATTCAACAATAACATCTTCATCAGATAGTGTGTATTTGTATGGTTAAGACATGCACGGTTATGTCTTAATAATGCGATTACTCAATTGAAATTCAAAAGATACTCTTAGATTGACTGCCATGAAGTTTTTTTTTCTTTTTGAGAAACAGAAGAAGAATTTTGAAATGAAGTTTGGAGATTTTTGTTTTGTTCATTTAAGATTATTTTTTGACCAATAGGGCCAATGAGACAAGATAACTGATTTTCTCGATATTGAAACTCAAATAGACAAGTTTTACTAAAAGAAACCGATGCTGATGATTTTATATTTGTCTTTCAACTTAGAGCCACTATGTTCTTATAATGTGGTTCTTGAAAGTAAATCACTTGTATGTATTTTTCATAAAAAGAAATGCATTGTTACTATACTGTATGTAGTCTAAACCACCTTCCAACCCTTTTGATGGTCTACATAAATGACAAAACAAATCCATACTTCTTTATTTCATAACTTTGAATATGCAATCACAAACATGCCCCCTTTCTTCATAATGATATTCCACGTGACATTACTTTTAGCTTAATTGGCCACAGTAGGACTCACAGAGCTCTAGTAACCACTCCAGCTATGCCATGCCAGGCTTAAAGCGCCCGGGCTATATTCAGACCAAATCGCAGGGCAATCGAACGATGACAACTCATAATGTCAAAGTGAGTCTGGACACTACACAGGACAAGGCCACTGGGTCCAACAGGCTCTAGAGGCCTTATTACACACATATCCCTGCTCCATACATCTATAGATATACATCTGATGACACCTATAATAAGCTAGCGATAGAGCGTCTGGAGACAGGGTCACAAAATGGCTGCCACAGCAGTTAATGTTTTACCAGACTACTTCAGAGAAATTAGAACTCCATTGTTATTGACCAAAAAATTGATGATGATCTATAATTTATATATAAATAAAATTATATTTGGCCTTGAAAAAAACATATAACATAAGAAACATGGTCAACCAACAGAACAGTTTCAAATGGCAATATTATACACACAAATCTGACATTATTTTACAACTTAATATTTGTACAACTGTACAATTGTGCAGAAGGGCAGGGGACTCTCTGGGCTGTCAAGTTCCTGTGAATATTGGCTAATCTTTTGTTGACCCATCACTGTGTCACTGTTTGATTTTCTAACTTGAAATTAGTTAAATCAACAATTTTGTTAAGACCTGTGAGATGACTGCTATTGTAATTTTGGACTGTACACACTGAAATGTAATATTTGGGTGTCGTCTAACTTAACTCAGAATGAAGCAGCAGTAGTCGTCTAGAATTAATTTACATTATATACATTTATCACCATGGTTATAAACGTTATTGAGTAAATCTCGAAACTGTATTATTAAATTGTGATAATCCCACCAAATTAAGTCAAAATGAGAGAATCATAAAAAAAATCTGTCACACACACTTTAAGTCTCTGAGAATTATAGAGGGAGAGTGAGCAGGGCTGACAGGTGTGAGGGCCAGTCCGGAGCAAGACAACTGCAGAGGTCCACTGGGAGCAGATGTTAGAGATCTCTGTAAACTGTTAATAGCTGCAGGATCTCATTACATTTAACTCTTTGGAGGATGAAGAATGCTTCTGTCAGCCTTCTCTCAGCACTAAAGCACAAGTAGCACAACTACAATTTAAAGGTGCGCTGTGTAACTTTCATTGGAAGGGTCCACCATCTGCTTGTCTCTTAGTTGGTTTTACTACTCAAATTTACCTTGAAAAACCTGTGAGCGAGATCGCCTCTCCATAGATCTGGCCTGTAACTTGGATTGTAATTTATATTTTGGACGCTTGAAACTCAATCAATCTAATCTCTTCAAATCCTGGAACTCAGACCATATTTTCGAGGCTTTGTTTCTCAGTCAAAATCAACTTGTATCTTTATTTTACTGTTTGAACAAGTGGGGCCTGATAAGAGGTTAGGACAATGCAAAAATCATAACGTGAGATGACTTCAACAAAGCAAGAGCTGAAATATAAGCATTATTTAAAGGAAAAGTAACGTTATTTTACAATCTGAGCCTTCTTTCGGTAATAAAACAAGTCGTTTGACTCACCCATAGCACGTTGGTGTCATTTGGAGCTGTTTGGTAAAAGTTATGTTGTAGCGTATCCGTTAGCGTGAGTACTCAGGGCATTACTTTGCGGTCTCCAAATAACACAAACTTTAGCACTTTTCAAATCATAGAAGCCCGATGTCTTAATCTACGATTTCGTTTGAAGCAAAAGTGGCCTGTAATCCGAGATTTAGCCATAGTTTCGAGTAGATGAGGAGGCCAGTGCGCATGCGCGGACTGTGCTCTCAGCTCCCGGGACCCAAACATGAAACGCAAAGCTGAAAACTATGGATAAATCTCGGATTACAGGCCACTTTTGCTTCAAACGAAATCGTAGATTAAGACATCGGGCTTCTATGATTTGAAAAGTGCTAAAGTTTGTGTTATTTGGAGACCGCAAAGTAATGCCCCGAGTACTCACGCTAACGGATACGCTACAACATAACTTTTACCAAACAGCTCCAAATGACACCAACGTGCTATGGGTGAGTCAAACGACTTGTTTTATTACCGAAAGAAGGCTCAGATTGTAAAATAACGTTACTTTTCCTTTAAATATACCGTCAAAAAAAATCTGGTATAAAGTCAAATTTCAAATTTCAAGTTTTTGGAATCAGTTCTTTTTTAATCCAGGCTCGGGTATGGCATATGCTGCTGACTAAATAGCGTTTATGCAGATAAAATCACCAGACATAAATAACAAATGTATTATTGTAATGTCAGTTTTTCCAACTTTAAAATTGCATCTACAGTCAATCAAAAATGCACAAAATCCCAGGAAATTGCACATCTCTGGTTATAATTTTGTACTTTGAGCGTTATATAAAGGTACACTGTGCAACTTTCTTGGTGGAGGATCCATTACCTACTTTGCCTGGAATGTTCCATGGTATGAGTTAAAAATCTAGCATTTATTCATTAGGGCTCTTTCTTTTACTCAGAAATGCAATATTTCTTTCTGTGAATAGGGGCGACTCTCCACAGATCTGAATTGTAATGCAGTGTAGTGCTGTAACCTGCTTGTCTGCAATTTGCAATAACATTTCCATGGAGACAAACAGTTGGTGGACCCTCCACTAGAAATGTTACGCAGTGCACCTTTAAAATTGTTTCAGTCCAAGCACACATTTTGACTATTTGAGTTCTTTAATAGCTACTACAATCCCACTCTTTTGAATACAACATCTTCAGGTCACTCTCGCAAACACAGACTTGGCACTGTCCCTTTAAGCCAGAGCAGATCGTAGTGTTTAGGAAGAGTCCGATGACAAAACTGAGTAGAACAGCTGTCCACTGCACTACATTACTGTCAACACAGGCCTATCAGTCCACTATCCGGGCACTATCTCTCATATATCCACGCACTCACCCTGTTTATTTTAGTTTAGTTTAGAGACCTGGATCATGGCGTGCTGTTTTGTGACCTTTATTTTTACCGTGAGAAGATTTCAGCACTAGCTCCACTTACAGACTTTCACTGTAAGAAGCATCCCAGCCCCGTGCAGAGGGCAAAAGAGCAGACTAGCAAGGATTTAGAAAGGCCACTGGAGGAAATACAGCCCGCTCTGGTCATGACCTCTTATCAGTGCTGCTGGAGTGTCTTCATTGACTCACCAAAAGAAGGGTTTTCTCATACTAACTTTTGAAATGGAAGATTATAGGTTAATGGTTTGTGAAATACGCAATGGAAAAGGTCATTGAGATCTAGATATACAGTAATAATATTAAAAGTTAAAGGTGCACTATGAAACTTTTTGGTTGGGGGTCTTTCATCTGCATATTTCTGTGGACATGCTCTGCTTGGAATGTTCCACAGTACGACATTAAACAGATTTATCTTATATGCATTTATTATTTATTTATTTCTCTGTGATGATAGGAAGGCTAAATGCCTTACTGTAAAACATTTCAGACAAAGCACCAGCAGAACAGTAATACAATGCAACTTTAAAGGTCCCATGGCATGAAATTTTCACTTTCTGAGGTTTTTGAACGTTAATGTGAGCTCCCCTACCCTGTTTAGCCCCCCCCATGGTTAAAAGTTGTGAAATGTCTAAACTGAGCATTTGCGATCCTTTTCTGCGTTACAAAAAATCGGAGCTCAAACGGGCGAGTTTGAACAAGGCACCTTATTGATGTCAGATCGAAAAAAGAAATGCAAATGCAGTTCCACCCCCGTCTGTCTGTACTCAGCGTCTCTGTAAATCACGCCCAGAGAGTTTGGACCGCGAATGCGCTAGGCAATGCGAAATGCGTTTTTTTATTTGCCTGGAGGCACGTCCGAGTGTTTCTAGGCTCGGAAGTCCTTTATCTGAGCCTCTGGACCTTTGAACAGCAGTGGTTTAATTTAATTTTATGTGGAAATGTGTTTATTTTTCAATGGAACGCTTCAAATCTCTCCCCCGTGCAAAAACAAGGAAATGGATCAGCTGTGGGCTCTGAGCTCTGAGCGGAGACTTTGGCCACGCCCCCACCCTCTACTATTGGCCATCTATTTTCTCCTCATTTGCATTCAAGCAACAACGCCCAGAATAAAGAGTTTGAGAGAGATATTTATGACTCTTTCTCATCTTATCTCTGTTTCTCATGCACTGAGTGTTGATTTTGAAGAAGGATTCATTTACAGTATTAGGGAACCATTAAGGAGCCATATAAAAGCATCAAGAAGTACCATGTCATGGGATCTTTAAAGATCATCAAGATGCAAAATGGTTCATGAAATATGCAATGGAAAACATTAAAAAGTTCACTGAGATCTAGATATAATTAGACTACAAAAAAATAAAATAAAATCAAAGAAACACATAAAAGATTAATAGTGACCCTGATGACAAAGGCATTGCTGTGATTCAAGAGCATACTGCATGCACTGGGAGCCCTATATTGTGCACTTTTGAATTCTATTACTGTGAATACACCTTATTATTGTAGCTTCTTCACAACAGTTTTACATGTGGATTTTAGAGCGGTGAAAACTAGCACCATTGCCATAGCAGTACAAATTCAAAACAAAATATTATCTCTTTTAAACAGTAAAAAGACCTCAAAATGTCACCTATAAACACAAGACAGGAAGCAAAGTAGTTGTCCTATGTCATGGTCACTATCAATATCAATATTTATGTCAACAGTCAATACAAATGTATATAAATACAATAAATACACACTTTGTAGATTTGAGGACAGATTAATATTGTGCCCCTTACCTTAATTCCTCCCATCCGCTGCTCTCCTTTAAACTCTTTGCCGTTCTTCAGCCAGTGGATCGTGGGCATGGGGTTCCCAGTGGCCGCACATCGAAACTTCACCGTGTTGGCAGCTGGGACCGCCAACAGCTTTTTGTCCATTCGCTCAGGTCTGGTCCAGGAGGGAGCTTCTGTGCACAAAACAAAACAGGGGTTAATCATAATCAATACACTTTTACATTACAATACCATATGTGCTTTTTAATATTTTGAAATGTTACTATAATTGCTATAATTGTATTCTAGCCAAATCTACTCAGTGCTTGGAGAAAACAATCATGTGACACAAGTTCAACATAAGGATCAGATGTTAAAGTCACAGGTTATTTTAAATTAGTATTTGGACTGTCTGAAAACATAAATCTTGATCCCATGAAACCAATATGCACACACACCACATCAAAATTAGGAGTAAACAGACTAAACCTGGAAAACAACCTGGACTAGACCGGAACTAAACCAGAGCAGGATCAAACCAAGTCTACATAGGACAAAACTAGGATCAATTACCAAATTTGGATAAGTATGAATAGTCTAATCAAAACACAATTGTGATCCATTTATTGGGAAGAAAATAATAAGTACAGTAAATATACAATTGTAAAGAAGGGAACCACTGTAATAGTATCAGACCAGTAAGTGCTAAGCAGCATCATACTTTTGTACCTAATTTGATTTGTTTCAAAAAAAAGTTTTTGAAGTGAATACCTTTCACCACTCATGCAAGAGGCTTCTTCAATTCTGTGACTAGTGCATTCCAATTTCCCCATCTTTCTCCTCCGCCACCTCAAATCTAGTCTGGCCACGTTTTCTATTTCTCCAATAATCTCAGATCACAGGACTATTTTGGGAAAGACCCTGCAGGACTCCATCCTCACATGTTTTGCTAATAGCTCAAAGATGGCACAGACGGGGTTGTTGGTTTGCCCTGTTTTCAAATTGGGCCATGTTGAAGGAGTTAGGCTGTCATATAGTAATGTGGGTTCTTCTCTCATTGCTTCACTTCCCCAAACAACAAGCACTGGAGCATGGGCATCATCACCGAGAGGCTTAATAAATAACTTTAAATGCATAATGGTTTGAAGTTGCTCGGTTAGATCAGCGGATTAACTGACAAAGTATAAGTAAATTAACTTGACAAGGTAAAATAGCACTTTAGTAAAATAAGTAATGCAATATAGATACATAAATGATCAAAGTAATTTATATTGTTTACAGTTAGAAAGAAAGAAAGGCAACTTGATCAAAATGGAGAAACTGTTAGCTGGTCAATTAAAAGGCCAATTTTATGCAATTTTCTGATGTTATGATCTGTTATAATGTTGTTTCCTCATCAAAAACATACCTGGAGTTATGTTTTGTTTCATTCACACATGTTAAACACACAGACCCTGCATATTTAGGCTGAGTTCTTGTCTCAAAATGAAAACACAACAGAGAATTTTGAGCTTTGGCTTTACACAAACGTGTGTGAAAAAACAAACAAAAAAAACTCCAGCTATAGTTTTGAGGAGGTAACAACATAATAATATGGCTTAAAACTCACAAGAGTCAATTTTGCGTAGTATAGGATCTTTAACTTTCGACAATTTCCAATCCACCATACAAACAGGACGAAGAATCTACTAATGCTTGTGAGGTCCAATGCTTCCCGCCAAAACCTGTACTGTCTTTTCCTCTGAGTGCTGTAAAACTTATAAAACCTTTTCTGACGGATGCTCCATGGGTGTGAATCACTAGTATGGAGCTGTATGGGACAGGGGACAATGCTGGTACCCCTGTGCTCTGGGATACTACAATGGCACAGTCCATTTGAATCATCAGGTCTTGTGAGTTTGGGAAGCTGTCAGTGCGATTTATTGAGTTGTATTGAGAAGATTGGGCACAAAGGAGTCAGGGCCCGGCCATTGTCCTGTGTGTGGATAGAGAGAAGGGTAGTGATGCGTAAAGGGGGACAAAAAGGCTGGGGAGGTGGTTGACCGGTCATCAGATGTCTCTTTTTACTCCCTCAAACACAGAAAAAGAGACGAGCTAATTACCATCTCAATGTAGCATGGCGCAGCAGCAGCCCACAACTGTCACACACAAGTTTAGGTCTGATAAAGTTTGTTAAAGTGGAGAAGAAAGTTAAGAGACTCTCAAATTATAACACATTGTTTTTGATGGTGGGATAAGTGTATGATAACAGTTAGTATTAGGTCAGTTAGGACAAATGAAAATAAAATACTGAGAATAATATAGGCTCAAATTCTGTATCTAATGGACTTAACAAAGTTCATAAAGAAGCACTAAAACTGGCCTAAATCTTCTGAAGGTCTTAACAGGGACTTAACTAGCAAGCAAACTATGCTGAAACCAGATCAATACTTGGACCACTTTTACTGGTTGAGGGCGTGCCACCTACTTGTTTCCATGAACATTTTATTGATATGCCTTGAATGATCCACATTATGGCATTAAACTGATGTAACCAGGCAAGTTGGAGGCCAGAGCTGTGGAGAGGTGATTCCGCTCACAGTAAGAATGCATGTTTTCAAGGTGTTTTTGGGCTATAAAAATGCCTGTAATTGAATAAATGCATGATCATAAATGCATGATTTGATACTCTTGAACAATACAGACTAAGTAATAACATCTCACCTCCAGAAAAGTTGCATAGTGGGCCTTTAACAGGACCAAACCAGGTCTTGACATGACTAAATCCCAATCCAAAGTGATCTTTTATGTTGATTGCCTTGACAGTAACAGTACTTTTACTTCATCTTGATTACTTCTTGCCCATTTATTCTCACTTCATTGCCACAGTTTGTCCCAAATTTGTCTCATTCAGACCTAGTTCATGAGGTGGACCACACATCGGGCCTGTTTAAAGACTCTAATCCCAGCTTTATTTGTGCGTGTGTGTGGCTGCTTACAACGCCAAGAAGACAGTGTCTACAAACGGCAATGAGACCATGCTGATCCAGCCGCTCTAACTGCAGCATGGAGAAGCCTTGAAATCTAACAGATATTATCCTTTTATGGGCCAGTGTTTTTGTTAGCGAGCTGGGGAGTCTGATGCTAACGCCAGCAGGCTATTCAAATGCATTACATTCTGTTACAAAGCCCATTTATGATTGTTTGTTTTCAGGGACACAACTTAAGTTGTTGGTCGGGGTCTCTAATTCCTTCATGTATCTGTGTGTGATTACTACTCCAGAACTAAGCCAAATGTTGAAGACAGCAGCCAGAGTCAGACTGTGTGCCACAAGTCAATCACAAAGGCAGGATAGTAAATACTGAAGTCAAAGGATCAAAGAAGTCTAAGAAGAAGTCTAAGATTATTTTCAGATGATGACCAACACACTATGATGTCACCCTTAACGACAAGTAATAACTCAGTGGAAAAATTAAGCTTAAAGAGATGGACACAATGTGATTAGCTGAGACAAAGTAGTCTACTCAACAAATATGAGATAGATATATACTAGTATTCTTGCTGAACACAGAAACATACTCCTATCTTTACAGCAATTCAAACCTAAGTAGGATTTTTGCAGGACATGAATACAATCTGGCAACATAAACCAGAGCTCACTCATCTTTCTGATTGGATAACTGGCTTGAGAACCAAAAATAAGAAATTAAGAAAAAATAATTTCTCCTGTGTGAGATCAATAAAGTCACTTCTTCTACAAAAAAAAAAAAAAAAAAAGCTGAGTGGCTAGTGCTCACACTTCACAGCAAGAAGGTTCCGGGTTCGATCCCCGGGTCGCTCAGGCCTTTCTGTGTGTGTTCTGTGTGGAGTTTGCATGCATGGTCTGGGTTCGATCCCCGGGTCGCCCGAGCCTTTCTGTGTGGAGTTTGCATGTTCTCCCCGTGTCTGGGTGGGTTTCCCCCATCAACCCAAAACATGCACCACAGGTAAAATCCTCCAGCTGAGGTCCTGACCAAACTGAAGCAAGACGATCATGGAGATGGTCCCCGGGCGCAGTAATGTGCTGCCCACGGCTCCTAATAACAGGATGGGTTAAATGCAGAGAAGAATTTCTCCTGTGCGAGATCAATAAAGTCACTTCTTCTTCTTCTTCTTCTTCTTCTTCTTCTTCTAATGTAAAAAAAAAACAAACACTTCATTTATTTTCATTTCATATTTTTCCTTTCTTGCATAATTAAACAAAAGTTTACATTACAAGTGCTGTCAGTACAGAAGCACAGAAAGCAAATTCAATTAAGTAATTAAGGTGTAACATTAAGGTAAAAACAGTGTATCTGTTTTCAGCTACTACTGAAAATTTGGTAATGAAACATGGTTCCTTTTTTAATTCGATATGTTACTTTTCTGTGTACGTGGGCGCAGAGGGCACTGATCTCACGGCCCTGGGAAGAGGCGAGGTCCGGGTGGGAGGAGCTGCAAAGCACGCAGCCAGAGCGTCGTGCCACCTTCACCTCAAGCCTTTCCTGGTCGGCCCAGAGCTGGTCGTAGCACACCGCCTCGGTGGGAGTGTGCTCATTGGGGGCTGGCGACACCAGGGGAGATGTCCCTCGAGGGGATCCTCTGGCACCGAGTAGCCATCCCTTGCCCGCCGAGTTGAATCCCCCGGGCAGACTGTGCAGACCTCACCTGTTTATCTCGCGGTTTCACATCTTCTTGAACTCTCTCTTCAAAGTTCTTTTCAAATTTTCCTTACAGTACTTGTCGACTATTGGTCTCGTGCTGCTATTTAGCCTTAGATGGAGTTTACCACCAAAAATTTACCAAAGTAACAAGTAACGTAAAAAGTTACTTTCCATAACTAAGTAAAGTAAGGGATTACTTTTTAAAGACATAACGAGTAACAAGCAAACAAGACTTTTTTAAAGTAACACTGGAGGTAACAAGGTTTAGGTAAACAAATTGCTATAACCACTTCCAACCAGTACCACTAGTGCATTTTCCACAACTACTGCACTTCAAAGAGTAACTCAACCTACTCCAAATGATTCTACTTTACAGTATTCATGGTTTTCAGAATTATGAAAAGTTTGGATACTTGCCATAGCAACATCAAATCAAAATATTATATCTTTTGGATGGTCAAGCATCTTCAAAATGGCACCATAGCATGAAGCTGAAACCCATGAATATAGCAGAAAACATATAATTAGTACAAAACTAGCTTCTTAGACCCTAAATGAGAAAGTGCCAGGGGTTTCCTGTCAATCAGAATAACTGCACATATGTGGAGTCTGTGAATGATTTGAAGTAAACGCGATCCACATTTGAGCTGCAGAAATGATGACAGTGTGTCTTACAAAGGCTCAAACACATGTATTGTTTGGAGCTAATTGGTCGGCATAGAAACCATAATATTTGACTTTGGAAAAACACATTAGAAGACAGACAAAACCTTCCAGACTTAGCTCTTCATATAATTTAATCACATACAAAAACATTTTATACTATGCTCTTAATATAGCTTTAAATATGAAACAGGTCTGTCGATTTCAAATCTTGCGCAATCTCTCTTAGTGTCTATTCTCCTCCACTACTATCAACAACCGTTTTTACACTAAAGGTTTATGCACATTTAACATGTACAAATATTGCACGTGGCCCCTTTAAGAGTCCCTTAAGCAGCTTGGTCTCAGTTACAATGTACATTTATATGCCATGGTGCGTGGTATACAGTTAACATACCGATCGCACCAGCCGTGTTTCGGAGTCCATTTTCACTTTCAAACCAAACAAACAGCACACCGGAGTACGCCCATGTATTTTTAGGCCCCTCCTCAGTTCACCTTTCACATTATTTGACATCTGCTATACCACTACTACATCCACACATGAGACAAGGGGTTATCTGTGACCCCTGGCCCTGTGCATGTGTCCCAAAGTGGGCTTGGAGTGGCTATGTCTTGTCCCTCTCCCTCCTCTTCTTCCAAGGTTCAGCTCCAAACCAGAGTGAAGGAAATACCAACCTGGCAATTACACACGGGCCGAGCAGAGAGGACCCGTAAATCAGAAACACACAGAATAAAAAGAAAAACGTCTATGCCTCCACTGCTGCTGCTGGTTCAAATGGAAAACGTCTATTTTTACAGTTCTGGGCTGAAAAGTGTCTGTATCAGCTGCTCACAGTAAATGGGGAGGCATTCAGAAAACCACCTGAGCTCTGTGGTGAAGCTACAGTCACGGAATGGAATAAAATAAATCAGAAATCATTTAAAAAACTTTTGCAGTACCATTATGCCTAACATTACTGGATGTTGATGATCATTTAAGTGGGATTTTTTTATGTATTTATTTAGTTTTATACAATGCAACAATTCACAATTTTGTATTCAAGAAAGAAATTTTTGTCTTGTTTAATCTTTTATACAATTATTATAATAACTTATTTATTATGATTACACTGATACTACAATTATACAATACGAAAACAGTTATTTAAAAATACTAATGTTGATGAGTTAATGACTTAAGCCTAGATTCTTGTTGCTTTATATTAAACAGAAATAAATACATAAAAAATAAACTCTGAGATGACTATTTTAATATTGGGCTACACAATTTCACCTTTTTAGTCTATATGAAATATAGACTAAATGGCTAAAAGTTGGCTAAAAGTTAAAAGTTAAAAAGCTAAAAGTTGCGAAATGTCTAAACTGAGCATTTGTGGTCCTTTTCTGCATTACAAAAAAACAGAGTTCAAACGGGCGAGTTCGGACAAGGCACCTTTTTGACGTCAGATCGGCAAATGCAGCTCCAGCCCCTCCCTCTGTCTCCGCTCAGCGTCCCTGTATATCCCGCCCATAGAGTTTGGACTGTGAATGCGCTACAATGCGAAATGCGTTTTTTTATTTGCCTGGAGGCACGTCCGAGTGTTTCGAGGCTCGCAAGTCCCTTACCCGACCCTCTGGACCTCTGAAATACCAGTGGTTTAATTTTATTTTCTGTGTAAATATGCTTTTTTCATTGCAAAGTCTCTCATCTGTCTTCATGCGTAAAACACGGAAGAGAGGAGACAGGGAGCTGAGCCCCCCCCCCCCCCCCCCTCTCCTTAGCCTATCTCTCTGTCCTTCTCATTTGCATTGAAGCAGAAACACCCAGAATAAAGCATTTTAGACACATATCTAGCCTCATGAAGACTGTCAGAGTCATATCTCATGCAGTGAGTGTTGATTTTGAAGAAGGATTCATTTACAGTATTAGGGAACCATTAAGGAGCCATATAAAAGCATCAAGAAGTACCATGTCATGGGACCTTTAAATCCATAGGTGTTTGGGGTTATCAGTACACAGTCACGTAGACGTGAATATGGCAGCATTTTCTCTATACCCACTGAACAAACTACACGGTCACTGATCCCTGGACAATCTAATCAGGAGGGTCATTGTGTAATGGTGTAACTTAGCTGTAGAGCAGCACACAGCAGATCGGAGAGGAGATACAGTGGAACCTTTGAAGCAGGGACAGCCCACCCGCCGTCCCACCCCCCGTCCCACAGACCAGTGCCCCGCGCAGGTCCCCTCTGTTGGGCTGCCAGAGTCAACATCATGGTACATAGCTCTGGAGAACAGGCCTGTGTGCGCTGACTAACAGGCTCGCAGTGTGCCACAGATCTGATAGAGAAGAGTTTATGAGCGAACCATAGGAGGTAAAGTTCCGAGGAGCTAAAATACTTTCCTCAGTGGTGAAAGATTCAAAGATTCTTGTTGTGTTGTTATATTTTGGGGCGTCTGTGTAATTTAAAACCTAATAAACATGGGTAAAACAATGGTAAAGTCTGTGAAGGGGTGACAATGGGGGAATGCGCTGGTCGTATCATCTGTTAAATTAGTTTCAGTGCAAAAGCGAAATGAGCAAAATTAGTTTAAAATACTGTGCACTTTGCAAGCTTAGGCATGTTTCATCTTTAGAAATTCACATCTATAAAATATTTGAAGGGTTCAATAGCAAAAACAGATATCACTGTTTCAAAAAATGTCTAGAAAGTTGTTTTTTTTTGTTTGTTACCATCATCTGGAGATATTTTCAATGGATGGAATAATATTTTAATAGCAGTAAAATACAATTGAAGAAAATAACTATACTAAGATTAAACTACAAGCCTCCGATTACTTTTTCAAAGGGCACTTAGCTGTTTTTTCAAAAGATAATATTGTATTCCCCAAAGTTTAGTACTCAGAAATGCAATCAATGAGAATTTAGGCTATCCGTGGCTTTCTGAATTATGAAACATTAGAACCGTTGTCTTAGCAATTGACAATTTAAAACAAAATATCATATCTTTTGAACGGTGAAAAAGTCCTCAAAATGTCATCTGTAAGAGGAAGCTAAAACCCTTGCCAATGCTACGCAAGATGAACCAACTATTCAAGTGTGAGAATGAACATTATCAAATGAATATATCAAACATGCATACTGCAATACATAAACTGCTCTCTGTGTATCAAAACCATTGCATCTGCCTTCACCTATGCCCAGACACCTCCAAAAATAACAGCGACCATCCACTTTCCAATGTGCCTTTTCCCCAGATAAAGAAGTGAGACAAATTCAATGTCTATCTCACAAATTGGTCTTTCACTGCGGTCCTGGTTTGTGCGGCTGCCGGGTCTCGGTCTGGTGCCATTTCCCAGAAGGCTTTGGGGGACAGCGCAGAGGAATGAGCTCACGACTGCTCTCTTCTGTCTTTCTGTCTGTTCGGCTGCAGTTTGGGCTGGTAGCATCATTTTATTTGGCACACATAGAAAATGAGTCAACCTGATATCTCCACTCACTGACCCACTGTTTCCTATGGGCTCTTGTCTGTCTACACAGCTCCAAATGGAACGGTGTAGTGGAAATATGCTGTATTACATCTTTAACAAAATGTTTAAATAGTGGGCGCGTATTTTAAAGGTGCATTGCCTAACATTTATCTTGCTTTGCCTAGTATGTTCCACAGTATAGATGAAACCTACAGTATCTATCACAAGGGAGACAAGCAGGTGACAGCAAAACGCTACATTGCATTTCAGATCTGTGAAGAGTCGCCCCTATTTACAGAAGGAATGATTCTATTTTTGAGCTGAGTGAGAAAGTCATGGCAGCCAACGTTGCACCATATTCATACAAAGGCAAAGGCAAGGTGAATATAGTGTCTTGCCCAAGGACAAAGCAACAGTATGTGGTTGGAGCAGGAATCAAACCCCAACCAACTGAGCTAAAAGCATCCATCAATTGAGTAGTAACGCTTGTGTTACAGTGGCCGTGCAATAATGTTTGATTGAGTGTTTCTACTTGAAAAATTATTTAAAACCAACAATTGCTTGACCTAAATGACGCGTTTCTCATTCATTTAACAGTGTCTTCCAGTGGATTTGTCTGTTTTTCAGTTTAGCATTGGGTGATGTTAGCGTCACATGGCTGCCTTCCTGTTCTGAAGGCTAATTAGCGCAGGCTTAGCGGACATTAAGCAGCGATAGCAAGGGTTTAGCATTTCTGGGCTAATCCCTATCCTTTTGGCCAGGAAATGGGCGCCTTGTATGTCATGAGGTAGACTTACACCGGTGATTAAGTCTGAAGCTATGAGGCTATTTACCCAAAAGTCTTTGCAGCTCTGAGGCCATTTAACCGCAGCCAGGACCCAGACTGTGGTGAGTTGTGAGTAGTGGCAGCGTGTACAAACCGACGCAGGGTACCACATTCACTACAAACACTGCCTTATACTAGCAATGGTTCTCCACCTGCTTGTCTCCATGGAAATGTTATTGTACTGCCTGGAATGTCCCACAGTATGGCATTATAGTTATCAAGTTCAGGGGACACCACCAGGCCAAGTTACTAGTCAGACCTGTGGAAAAGCAAGCAAATAAAGCTAGGCAATAAAAGCAATAAAATAGCAGTCACTGAAGAAATGCATGATAGGTAAGTGTATGGTAGTTAATGCACTACTTGCAAATAATGTTCAAGTTTTGAGTTTGTGTAGTTAACTAAATAGTGCTCTGGGTGAACCCTGCACAGAACAGGATTCAGAAATTGCCCTCCTTGATCATTGCATAGAACATTCTAGACACTCCTTTGACGGTGAACTGATAAAGGCCATAAAATCCAATTTACAGATGTTATAAAATGTAATTAGATGCTATCAGTGCAATAATAAATCCAATATGACTTATATAATGAGCCATTAAAGAGCCTATTGAGGAGAGAGTCTGGTGCTGTGTTTATCAAAGCCACAGGGAAATAGGAGAAGATCTGTGCCTCAGCTACATTTACAGCAATATGGCACTGGGATTAAAAAGACTTATAGCTGTAATTGTGTTCAATAAGAGATGCAGCATGAAGGTAATTGGCTGATATTATCAATATTATGACCTTTGCTTAATGTAGGCTGCTTAATACATTTTTAACAAGAGCATTTTTTTGAAGGATCTGAGTGCCACTTTTAAAGGTTGCAGATAATGCATATAAATGGCCAGTATGTTTAATGTAATATTGTTGACACTGTTATAGTGTGTAGTGTAGTGTATTTTCTATTAGGTTTTAGCAAAACTTCTTGCAAAGTCAAAGATCGGTATTCAGACTGATTAAAACTAAATAGCTAATTATTAATAAAAGATCTTTCTTCTAATTTTTCATAATATTACACTAGTAAATTGTAAAATCCACAAAATTTATTAAAGGTTCCATGGCATGAAATTTTCACTTTCTGAGGTTTTTGAACGTTAATGTGAGCTCCCCTACCCTGTTTAGGGCCCCCCCTATGGCTAAAAGTTGCAAAATGTGTAAACTGAGCAATTGCGATCCTTTTCCGCGTTTGAAAAAAAGACAGCCCAAACGGGCGAATCTGAACAAGGGAACTTTCTGACGTCACACTCAGGGAAAGGTTTCCACCCCCCTCTGGATGTCTACCCACCGTCTCTGGAAATCACGCCCAGAGAATTTGGACCGCTAACGAGCTACGAAATGCGAGATGCGTTTTTTTATTTGCCTGGAGACACGTGAGTGTTTCCAGGCTCGGATGTCCTTTATCCGAGCCTCCGAACCTCTGAAACAGCAGTGGTTTAATTTTATTTTCTGTGGAAATTTGTTTTTTTTTTAAATGGAAAGCGTCTCATATCTTCCTCCGCGCTTACACACACGGAAGTGGGGCCAGCGCACAGCGCACCGCTAATCCAGGAAACAGTGGCGTATTTGGCCACACCCCCACCTGCTGCACTGGCCTATCTCTGTCCTCCTCATTTGCATTCAAGCAACAACGCCAAGAATAAAGTGTTCCAGAGACATTATGACTCTGACTTTACCTGGCCAGCCAAATGATATCTCTCTGTATTTGCTACAGCGAGATACCATTTGGACACCCTCGCTCCACCCTCGCTCCCCCGGTTAACAACGGACTCCGCGATTCTGATTCGTTCAAAGATGGTGACGTCAGTGCACCCGCCTTTGCCCGCAACGTCACTCTTAGGCAGCGGAAGTTCCTCCTCAGTTTTGAATCAAGATGGCGCATCGGAGAACTGAACGTCACTTCCATTCAGCTGTAAAATTGGTCTTAAATGACCTAAACACATCGATTCCTTAAAACCACAGCAGCTGACAGCTCTAGAGGCCTTTCTTTTCTTTCTTTTCTTTTGTTTGATTGGTTCACGTCACTGTCCGTTAACTGTTCTCTGATTGGTTCACTTAGCTGTCTGTCTACGCGCAACGGCAGCGCATTCTGGACCAAGCATTACCAGACTCGCTGCTGGTACAGCGATGAGTCATGGATTCTTCCAGGCAAACTCTGACTGTCTTGAGGCTTTCTCATGCACTAAGTGTTGATTTTGAAGAAGGATTCATTTACAGTATTAGGGAACCATTAAGGCGCCATATAAAAGCATCAAGAAGTACCATGTCATGGGATCTTTAAAGTCTGTTAAACTTGTGCCACCATTCTACAGTTCTGTTTACAATGAGTGAAATGGTTTGTGTGCAAGTCCACATTTGCAAAATAAGAAACAGCAGTCATCATATACACAGATATGGCTTGTGTCTTTTGTAAATGTATGCTATATATTGTATAGCATCACCAACAGACTGTAGCTGTATGTAAAATATGTGAGTGTGACTGTGTAAAAAGGTAATATTGAATTCACCATTTGCATTACCTGCATCTTCTGGCTCTTCATCATAGTCTTCATCATCACCAGACGACAGAGAATCTAGAAAACACAAGCAAAGCACAAAATATAAGACTCAATTGTAAAACACCGTGTACTTGAACTTATGAACCATTTGATAAGAACTAAAAGTGCAAGTCAAGTACGTGGGAGTATTTGATTTGAAATGGTGTGTGGAGTAATGATTGGACAATGGCACACACAGCAACGCCTGTGCGTGTTTTACCTGAAGCATTCTAAGTTTCCTGAATGGAGTACAGTTCTGTTCCTTCACGCCTCACAAGCAAAATATTTCCACAAACTGCACAAATGTACCCACTCATTAACTGAGCACAAGAGTGGAACGCCAGAAAACAATTTAGGAAAACACTACCAGAGTTTAAATACTGTATATTTTACCTTAAGGGATAAATGTTTGGGTTGTACAGTAATAGCGAAAGTAGTTGTAGTTGTAGTAGTAATAGCAATAGTGGTAGTAGTAGCCAGAGTAGTAGTAGTGCAGTAGTTGTAGCACAGTAATAGTAGTAGTATTAGCCGTAGTAGTAATTGTAGCCGTAGTAGTAGTAGTAGTAGCCAGAGTAGTAGTAGTAGTTGTAGCCATAGTAGTAGCAGTAGTAGTAGCTGCAGTTTATAAGATGACTTTTAGACATGGCTAGTTATTAGACCATTACTTTAAGTTTTTATTTTTGAAATCAGTTTTATTCTTTAGTGTAGATCTACTATCTAGCTATTTTAAGTCATCTTTTCCCTGTAAAAGTAGCACAATTTGTAGTTTCTCTTGCATTAATTCTTCAGTCTGTGCATACTCAGCACTAAACACCATTCATTTGGAGCATGTTAAATGGCTGTAATCACGCCTCCAGACAGTGTTATCTCAAGTACAGCACATTAACAGTGAGTTTTGTAATGATTTTGGAGCCTTTTCCTGGTTTAGCGGCTCAGGTTGGTTTAAATGAGAACCAGGTGTTTCCCCCAACGACCAGGTTTGTGTTTCCACCACTTGACACCTCCGTCTGCTGCTGTTCAGAGGCTAAGCTCATGAAAAGGGGGAGATGGGGTGATTTAAGACAACGAGGAGTTAATATGGAGAAAATTTAAAAAATAAATGCATTCAGTTATTTTTTGAGGCACAGATTTCATAGAATATAAGGTTTCAAAGTGACTCAGTAGGCAGTAAAAGCAGGGATGGAATTTATGAAGAATTTTGCTACAACAATATGGATTTTAGTTTACGTCAGATGGCCTAACTCTTTATTTACCCAGGCTATTAACATTTAAACAGGAATACAATTATCACTTGATTCCATCTAAATTCTTGTAAGTTGAAAGTAAAATAAAATAAGTAAAATACAAACATAAAAATACAACAAGTGGAGCGGGTTAATACAAACATTTTAAGACCAAATGGCGAGACTCATTGCAGCAGTTACAGCGAGAGGTGACATTTTTTTAAATTTTTAAAGTCAATTAGAGCCAGAGTAAATTGGAATCAGAAGCATGGTCGCTTCTTATTTGGAACACGGCGGCTAGCGGGTTAGCTATGTCCATTTATATGTACAGTCTATGGAACAGACCTTTGAACTGAATACAGAACAGATCAATGGAAAAAGATAAGTCAACATTTCCCTATTGTGTTCCAATCACAGTAGTTAGCTCTTCATTATAGTCTTTATTTTCAGTTTCCTGGTCTTAACTTTCTGAATTCAATCGTCTTTTCTTCAGTGCTTTCTTCTCTTCAGTCCTGACAAGATCTTAAACACTTTGTACGCCGCTAAGTGTCCTTTCAACTGCTCACATTCCTCTACTGGCTCTGCTCTGTACACTGTAAAAACTGGCCTCCGCTCCCGCCTGGCCCCTGTCCAAAAGTTAAATCTGATACCGCAGCGAAATATCTGACACCTTACTCAAATATTTGACCAAAAACACAAAGGCCTATGTGTGCTTTAGAGAGTGTGTTTGCAGAAGAGGGAGGAGAATGGACATGCTCTATAACAGGATATAATGAAAAAGTTAAGAGGGCATGTAGTTAAAAGTGAAGTAACTGTGATAAATGCGTTTCGGGTTGGGGTTCAGTCCCCTCATGAGATAGATGTATGGTAGGAGCAGAATATGGGGAAAAATTTTGATACAATGAACAAAAATGTTTTATAAAAGGATTGTGTCAGCCTATTATTTTTTATTATTTTTGTAATCTGTAAAACATATGGATATGTCATTGCTCTGTCTGGAATGTTCCACAGTATAACATTCATATTTTTGTATTTACAGCTATTCTTCCTGGACTAATTGACCTATGATTGATGAAGGAAACTGCAGTGCACGAAGGAACCCACCCAGACAACATGCAAACTCCGCACAGAAAGGCCTGGGTGACCCAGGGATCGAACCTGGAATCTTCTTGCTGTGAAGCATGAGTGCTAGCCACTCAACCACCATGCCGGCAGCTGTACTGTACATTTATTAAATTAAAGGTGGTTTTGTAGCTCAAAAATACAGATAAAAACAGGCTGACTGTGAGCGGGGTCGCCTCTCCACAGATCTGACCTGTAACTTGGTCTGGTTTGGTCTCCATTAAGACAGAAAGGTTGAATACCATACTATGAAACACTCCAGACAAAGCAATCACATCTCCATGGAAAAAAAGCATTTCACAGACCTTCCACCAGGAAAGTTACACAATGCACCTTTAATGTTCAATGAAAAATAAACTTTTGATTTAACAGAAATACATGTGCTGACTATAGGTATGTTTTAAGGTCAGTTAGGTCTACTTAATTCTGCTGTGAGTGTCCGTGCCCTGATCAGAAAGAGGAAAGACTATTTTCCGCAGGGCTGTGGGCCAAACAACATAGCTTTAGTGAGTGTTTACTGTGAGTGTGAGAAGAGGAGGAGGAGGAGGTGTGCAGGGCGCTCTCGTTCAACTCCATCTGTTTTCAATGATGAGCTCTGGGCCGCTAATAGCTTTCTAATTAGTTGTCAATAACGTGCTCAGCTGGTGTCCATAGGTTTATAGGAAGAGACTTTGAACTGATGGTGTGTATATTATGCCCCTTCTAAATGCACTACCAACACCTTTTCACCTAAACAACTGTAAGGCAACTCTAATAGAATCAGTATAATATTATGGTAATTTTCCACGTTATCCATGGTTTGTCCAGAGGTGTATTATTAGCCTTCAGATTGGTATTTCTCTACATGCTAAAAGGGCTATTTCACATCATTTGAAATGTTCTTATCAAGCACCATTGCTTGGTCTGCAAAACTTGTCAACATTACGACTGTGGCTTGTTTCTTCACAAATGTTTTCAAATGTTCCTTGTGGATCACCGCTACCTGTCAAACTAAACCACAATCATAATATTTCTGTTTACTTTCAATTATCCATAATGAGCATGTTTTCAATATCGTTTGGGACTGGTACATTAATATTTATTTATTTATTTATTTATTTGACAGGGACAATGCAATCGGACATAGTTACAGAACAGAGTTTGCAGCTGATGTGATGCATACAGAGTTTAGCAAGTGCTAATTTTCAACTCCCGTCCCTGGTTGAGCTTTTCTACACTAACATAAAAACTAAAGTACATATATATATATAAAAAAAATACAATTTCATCTATTTAAATACAGCAGTGCAAAGACATGTAACACTCACTCACTCACTCACTCGGCTCATTCATTCACTCATTCTGACACTATTTACACATGGGTACATCTTTATGCCTTCTAGCTTCCTGTTAGATGTTAGATGTTTCTATTTTGAGGATGTTCAAAAGACATATTTTTTTTCAAATTGTTTTCATCATTATTAAAGGTGCACTGTGTAACTTTTCTGGAGGGGGGCTGCAACTGTCGTCTCCATGGAGATGTTAATGCCTATAGTAATTGCCCACAGTATAGTATTGAACTAATCTGTCTTGCATTTATTCAACTACAAGTGTTATTTATTGCTCAAAATATCTTAAAAAACATCAATTCTTACTGTGAGTGGCATCTCCAGAAATCTAAAAGGAGATGCATAAGTTTATGGCCATACTGTGGAACATTCTAGGCACAGCTCCATGGAGACAAGCAGGTGACAGCCCGTCTTTATTGTCTTGTACGGATGTTTAGTCATGGTGTTTATTGTCTTGTTTATCAGATGTTAAATGTTCACTCTGGGCCTGGGGAGCGCTGCAATTTCAAATTCTTTGTGTGTAACATGTACATATGTTTTTTGACAATAAAACTGACTTTGAACTTTGAACCATCTATCAGAAAAGTTACAAAGTGCACCTTAAATCCACATATAGTTACATACTGAAGATTAATTTGCCGACTGATATAAAGTAAAGCCCTCTGTAGTTTGAATGCGGTGCCCCTCACCTGTCACCCTGAGGGTGTAGTTGCTGACCAGTGCGTTGTTATGGACCGTGCGGCAGGAGTAGACCCCTGAGTCCTCATATGACACATTGATGATGCGTAAAATCCTCTGTCCCACCCTGGTCCTGTTGTGGGACACAAGACTGACCCCATCTTTAAACCACACCACAGGTTTGGAGGGGTCAGCTGCGTCACAGGACATCTGCAGAGTGTCCCCCATGCCCAAGACAAGGTCCTCCAGGAAGGCCGCTTCACTGGACACCGGGTCTGAAACAAGAGAGGAAATAATGATGAGAGTAGAAAACACAGAAAGATTAGCTAAAGTGTTAAATTTTTTTTATTTTTGGTTAGGGATGTTTGTGTAATCCCTCAGTCCTCCAGGTCAGTGATGCGCAGAAGGCAAAGCAAGACAACACTGCAAATAGTAATGTCGAAGTAAATTCATATTACTCAAATAAGAAGATGTCACTTGATTTGAGTAGATTTCAACTGACAAGTGAATCATTTTATTATTATTACTTTTTTGTTTTTTTTTTACGTTTTTCTCATCTTCAGTGTAGCTAGGTGTATTTCAACTACAAAAAGTTCCATTGGTAGATAATTTTACTTGTCATCTGAAATAGCCTACTCACATCAATATATGTCCTAAATGTATATAAAACAGATATCGATATAGGTTTGATACTGAAACTTTAGCCATCATTTGTTATATTTTCTCTGAGCTGCCCCTGTCTGTGTGTGCCTGTGTCTTTCCCACTTTATCCTCAGTGTATCTGTCTGAACAGACTCATGAGTAAAAATGGAAATCGAAGAGAAATTAGGCTAAAAATATGTCTGTTACACAATGTAGCAACAAATTATTTAACATTGCACTGTAAGACATTCTCTTATTATTTTTTACAAAAGTGAAAATTTAATTTATGTATTTATTATAGCTTAATACAAATTTGTCGGCCTTGTTATGGATTTTAAATCTAAATATTGTTTTAAAAATCCATATTGGACCATTCCTAATTTTGTTGTCAGTGTTCTTTCAGTGAAACACTTTGCATTGTTGGTAGTTAAAATGATAAAACACTGCAGAATCCACTGTTATTCCAGGGTTGAGGCAACTCACCAACCTCACATCTTTTTAAATCATTTGTTTTAGTCACATAATACTTTCTACATGTTTTATTATTGCTAGTCAAAGTTATTCATAAGTCCCACTCATATGATGTAACATTTAAAGGTCTCTTTCGGTGGGTAATCAGGGAGCCTAACCAGAACTGTCACTGCTGCTTGGGCTGACGGAGTGTCTCTCAGTTTTTCCAGCTCATCTCAGTCTGAGCTCCTGCCACCGCTCTCCTCAGGAAAAGACACCTTTCAGGTCAGAGCCAGGGAAAAATCAACATGTTTACAACGAGTCTCACACAGATCCTGGTCCAGAGACAAGGACAGACAGGGACAGGCAGGGACACAGAGGACGGTCCTGTCACTGTGCAGGGGACAACACTCATCATCAGCCCTGTGAGTCAACACCGCCAACAAGGAGAATCTGTTTACTCTCAACACATCTGCATAAACTGCAGACTTGGTCATAATAAACACCTATAGCATGCTACTTACCAGTATTTGGGAATTTAAAGGTGCACTGTGTAACTTTTATGGTGGAGAAAGCATGTTTTTCAATGTTTAAACTTTAAATGATGCAAATTTTTCAGACATCCAGGAAAATGATAATATTAAACAAAACAAACAGCAGATGGCAGATCTACCCAGAAAAATGAGTGCACCTTTACCAATAAATCCAAATATAAATGTATAATAAATACTAATTCATGACATTCTAGACGTGCATAATGATTAGTAAACTGATGGCCGATAAGCTCAAAATATTGGCCTATACTGGAGATTTAAGGAAGATTGCTGATACGCTAAAATTACAAAACAGAAACTCACCAACTAACCAAGCTATTTGATAGTTAAATGCTTTATTAATTAACAAAGACATAAGCATAGTGATTCCTTTGCATTACTTTATTTAAATAAATGTATGCTACAAGTACAAGTACACACCATAGCCAGACAGAACACGTGAAGTCTGTTTAGTGTACGGAAGGGCTGGAAGAGGTGTGATTTATGACAGTTCACTCTCACTATTGACCTGTGTAAAGGTCACCAGAGGAGCCCATCACACAGACGGGAGAGCAGCTCTGTGTGCGTCTGATTGGAGCAGAAACAGCAGCTCAGCACACAGCAGCGAAAGGCTAAGTCCGGAGCACGAGACGCACTACAGACTAATGGCTTACAGCGAGGCCCACTGTGAGGAGGAGGTGCAACAACAACTGGAATTATCTGTGGTACAAAAGTTCAAAACAATTCTTTTTTTATTCCAGTCAAACAAGAGTAAGCTGTACAGACTGCCTATTAAAGGTGCACCATGTAACTTTTCAGGTGAGGGGTCCATCACCTGCTTGTCTCCATGGAGATGTTATTGCTTTACCTGGTATGTTCCACAGTAAACTTGTCTAACATGAATTTTTTTTATTGCAGAAATACTTTGAAAACATGTATTCTTTACATGAGTGGGGTCATCTCTCTACTCTCTCTAACCTGTGACTTGAAATACAAGTTAAATGCCATACTGTAGAACATTCCTGACAAAACCACATCTCCATGGACTAGCATGTGGCATATCCTCCAGCAGAAAAGTTATGTAGTGCACCTTTAAATCTATACAAAGCAGATGAACAAGAGGAAAATCTGACAGTTAACTTAAATATTACATTAGTAGGTAGGTCATAATCTATTGAGCTACATAGACAGAGTAAAACATGATAAGTAATACGTCTTTTCTTGTCTGAATACTATAATTATTTATCCCTATACAGTTGCCCTGAAGGTTAAAACTTATCAAATGAGTTGTATAAAAGCAAGTAATAAACTGAACACTTTCTCTTAAAGCAGCACTTATAAGTGAATATAAAGTCTAATTAAAGTAAACCAGCTCTATACACTTCCCCTCAGTAATATAAAAGTTTTCCAGAACTACTTTGAACCCTGGTTTCATTGAAAACCACTGAAAAAGACTATTCTAGTGCAAGCCTATGATTTATCCCTTCATAAAGCAAATAGCTGTCTGGAAGAATTGTGAGTTGTTTTCGCTGTCTCTATTTTCTTATTACACTCAGGCCATGTCTCAGCTCTAGTCTGACAACAATATTTACTATGCATTTTTACAGACAAAAAAACCATTGAAGGGAAGAAAAACACCAAGACGACAGCGCTGGACATAAATCTCAACGCAGCGTGAAAGTCCTGCTACCTTTTCTTATGACCTGGGTGAAAGGAGAGGAGGGAGCAGGCTAAGAATACATGCTCCACTTAAATATATGAGGCTAGGGCTTTATAAGGCTGATATAGTTATCTCTGGAGACTCGTAGGTCACTTTTGAATGCATAGACCTCTTTCTCTCAATGAAAAACAGTAGCTCATACACTAAACTGGAGAGTGTGGGGCTTTTAGTTTAGGGAATTTATGGGATGAAGTTGTCAACCAAGTTCTCCCATAAAGCAAAACAATGGAGCAGTGTTTGTCACCGTGATTGATGTGTACAGAGCTAATGGTTGACTGGGATTTTAAAGGTGCCCGGTGTAACTTTTCAAGCGGAGGGTACACAACCTGCGCTAGTACACGGAGATGCTATTGCTTTGCAGAGAATATTTTTTAGTATGGCATTAAAATTCTCCAAGGTCAGGTTACAGGTCCGATCTGTGGAGAGGTGACCCCAGACTAACAGAAAGAATGGAATTGTTTTTCAAAGAGTTTTAGATTAAAACACCCATAATTAAATAAATGCCAAATAGATATGTGTAATACCATATTGTGGAACATTCCAGGAATAACAATACAATCTATATAGACCTTGCCTGGAAGAATCCATGACTCATCGCTGTACCAGCAGCGAGTCTGGTAATGCTTGGTCCAGAATGCGCTGCTGTTGCGCTTAGACAGACAGCTAAGTGAACCAATCAGAGAACAGTTAACGGACAGCGACGTGAACCAAGCCGGTAGGAAGCAATGCAAAAACATCTTTTTTGAAAAGAAAGGCCTCTAGAGCTGTCAGCTGCTGTGGTTTTAAGGAATCAATGTGTTTTAGGTCATTTAAGACCAATTTTACAGCTGAATGGAAGGGACGCTGCGGGCAAAGGCGGGTGCACTGACGTCACCATCTTTGAACGAATCAGAATCGCGGAGTCCGTTGTTAACCGGAGGAGCGAGGGTGGAGCGAGGGTGTCCAAATGGTATCGCGCTTTATAGCAAATACAGAGAGATATCATTTGGCTGGCCAGGTAAATATAGACCAACAGATGGTGGTTCATTATTTTAAAGTTGTAAACATTGCAAAACAGTAAAAAAATACTTTAATGTTTTTTGATTACCGTTGTCAAAACCCAACTGTTGTATAAGTGTGACGTAGTGGTTTTAATATCTACCAATTTCGGGATTTATATTTTCAATTCAATGTAATCTTTTTGCTCTTATATTATACTATTTTGTAACTGCCCTGTTTGTAAATACCCTGATATTGCTCCACTTAGATTAGAAGGAGATCTATAGTAATTCTTATCATGATATTTTCAACAGTCACAAGTGAAGAAGACTACGTAATACAAATCGTGTGCCTTATTTCCTGGTGTAACTGTGTGTTAATGCAGCCGCTGTGCCTCATCTCACTTCCTGTACAATAAGCCTTTCTTTCCCTTTGAAGTACTATTCCCATTTCTTTCCTACATCCTCACTGCGCCCCGGGCCAGGCAAATGCAATTTATTGAAGGAGCAAAACAAAACAAAACTATATGAATCATACATTATAAACTCCACTCTCAGGTGTGAGACAAAACCACAATAACATTTTCTAAAGGAATGCAATCAGAGAATATCTAGTGCTTCCTGCGATGGTGTACTTTCACATGCAGATGGGAACGCTGCTTTGAATAGAAATGCATTGGACTGGGAAAGGTGTCAGCTCAGGGCAGGCCAATGTGAAGTGGAATTCAAATGGATTTTTAAGTGTCATCTTGTAGTGGTCTTGTCTCCAGCGTTTTATCCAGCCGTATACTGATGTTCACGTTTGGAAATATTTCAAATTATTTTATGATATTCCTGAATTTAAGACATATACAAAGAACAGTGCAAAAATGTCTCAGTCATTCTTGTTAGATTAGCTCCTAAAATAATACTGATAATATTATATAAAAAAATCTACTGATGCACTCATTTCTTCAGTTATTTCACAATCTCCTATTGTTTTTTTTTTACAGTAAGGTAGTTAAGACTCACTTCAAAGCAAGAATAACCTGGTTTCTAAACTAGAATGGGCCTTTCCGTGTGGGTTTTCCTTATTCTTATATCTTTATCTATCTTCTATTTTTGTATTCTATTAAGAGATGCCGTAACACAGATGTTTCTCAGTTTTTTTCTTATCTCTATCTCCCCTAAATACTTCATCCAACTGAGTCTTTTGCCTTAAACCTCATGGCCTACGGATTAACTATACAGCCCCACAATCATCTTGGTTTTGTCACTCTGCTCTTGGACATCTCTTGGTGTCTGGAGTCTAGCCTAAAGTGGGGTCACATGTCCGATCGCCGTGACGACAGACAGGGGCTCACAGAAATGGGAGGAATGTGTGATTATTATGGGCTGCACTTCACACAGAGGTCCAGCTGTTGTGTGACCAGCTGTGGTGAACAATATGGATCAGAGGTCTTGTATGAAGAAGGGAAGATGGCGTAATTCAAAAGAAATGCGTACGGATAATTACGTTGTCCCAAGTGTCTTCGAACGTTATAACTGTCTATAAGAGTCATTTTGAGGTCTTCCTTCTTTAAATAAAAGTTCACTGTATGGTTTTCTATAGCAACAAAATATTACCAAAAAATAAGCATACAAGATATTTAATTTCAGTTGTTGTTTTACAGACAAACTATGAAACTTTTCACATGAGGAGTAGATGTGATTGTCTCTATGGCGATGTTATATCGTTACCTGGAATAATTGACATTAAAAGTATGTATCTTTCATTTGTTTAATTACACGAGCTTTCATAGCTAGCAATTTAATAAAACCTGCATTATTACTGTGTGCAAGGTTGCCACTCCACAGATCGAATCTGTAACTTGACCTGCTGGTGTCATTTGCTTATCTCCATGATATAGAAATTTAGAACTTGGAAACTGTTTATGAAATGTGCCGTATAAATGGATTGGATAAGTTTAATGCCATACGTGGGACATTACAGGCAAAGCAATAACATCTCCATGGTGACAAATGGTGGGCCCTGCACCAAAACGTTGCATAGTGCACCTTTAAGTGCCAACCATGTTTCTATAGTGTATTAAAAACTCATGTTACTTTTACATTTTCGTATGAGCACAAATTCATAAGTTGGGGCTTGCTCCCACTACAGCTCCCCTCTCACTCACACTTTATGGTGATCTGTCTTCCATTGAGCTCCTTTGACTCTTTAAACCTCAGTTTGCTCTGAGGAACCATGGCAGGTGGGTACGCAGTCATTCATCTTCTAAATCAGATAACATGACGCTTTATTGGCCCACGTTTACTCAAACCCCCAGCTCCAATCTGCACATGGATCTATGGGAAAGTCACAGAATCTCAAACTACACTCAACTTGTATGAACTTTGAAATGCTAAAAAAAAAAAAAACAAACAAAAAAAAACAGTCCTTAAAGGGACAGTGTGTAGGATTCGTGGCGCATAGGTGGTTACTAGCTATTCCACTTCCTCTTTTGGCTATGGCAGACCTCGAGGGTCACCCGGACGCGACGTAGCGCCGAGATCGCGCGTGCCCGCGCACGAACCGCGCACCGCTGTATACACCGCTGTCCCCCGTTCACTTTTTTTTTTTTCTTTTCGCATGAAAACACACAATCCCGATCATGATTCATGACAATCTACACATCAAATGAAACCTTACAGTCTCCTCTTTTTGACTATGCAATTCATTTCCCTGCAAAACAATCACTCCCCGAGCACATGGGGCTTTTATACAGAAAAGCACAAAACTTAGCTTACTTAGCTTACCTTTGAAGGCTTTGCACAGGTCAAACTCTGTATTTCATCATAAACTTGGTCTCAATCTGTCCATAAGGATCCAGCGAATAAAATCCAGTAAAACAATTTAGTCCAAAATACGTGTTGTATCCATTACGATGTGTGATCCGGCAGCATGCTTCTTTACACAGGCTCCCCCCTTCCCCCCTCCCCTTCCCCTTCTCTCCTTCTCTCCTTCACTCCCAAACGCAGCGCGGCTAAGCAGCTGTTAGCAGGAGCCGAGGCGAAGGATGAGCCCAAATGTCCTTCTGTGGCTCTCGTATTCAAAATGGCTGCCTCTATATGGGGAAGATCCCCCTTTTATGTGACTATATCTAAGTCCAAAAGAATACTTTGATTTCATGATGGAAGTGAAAAGGCTAGGAAAACAATGTATTTTTGAATGGGTATCTTCAATTTCAGTAATTAACAGGTAAAAATCTTACACACTGTCCCTTTAAAGGAAAAGTAACGTTATTTTACAATCTGAGCCTTCTTTCGGTAATAAAACAAGTCGTTTGACTCACCCATATCACGTTCGTGTCATTTGGAGCTGTTTGAAGAAAGT
This sequence comes from Paratrypauchen microcephalus, assembly GCA_036785185.1. Lineage (NCBI taxonomy): Eukaryota > Metazoa > Chordata > Actinopteri > Gobiiformes > Gobiidae > Paratrypauchen > Paratrypauchen microcephalus. Next base: position 4,295,182 of record JAVJIX010000010.1, read on the forward strand.
TATGTTGTGGCGTTTCTGTTAGCATTTGTTAGCATTTGTATTCGGGGCATTACTTTGCGGTCTCCAAATAACACAAACTTTAGCACTTTTCAAATCATAGAAGCCCGATGTCTTAATGAAAAATTTCGTTTGAAGCAAAAGTGGCCTGTAATCCGAGGTTTATCCATAGTTTTCAGCTTTGCGTTTCCTATTTGGGTCCCAGGAGCAGTCCGCGCATGCGCACTGGCCTCCTCATCTACTCGAAACTATGGCTAAATCTCGGATTACAGGCCACTTTTGCTTCAAACGAAATTTTTCATTAAGACATCGGGCTTCTATGATTTGAAAAGTGCTAAAGTTTGTGTTATTTGGAGACCGCAAAGTAATGCCCCGAGCAAATGATACAGCACCATGTTAACAGATACGGGATCATTACTAGAACAGAACGGCTCAACATAAGTTCTGCGATACTGCTCCAATTGACAGAAAAATGCTATGGGTGAGTAAAACTACTTGTTTTATTACCGAAAGAAGGCTCAGATTGTAAAATAACGTTACTTTGCCTTTAAAGTGCATATTGTCCTTGTTATTGCCAAGTCCCATGTGATACTGACAAAGCAGACAGTCCCATCCTTCTGGTGTCTCCTCGCTGCAGACTAAGGACAGACACTGGCCCTGCTGTTCACTGCTACAATATGTGAAGTGATGGAGCTAATGTGCACTATAAGCCGTGGAATAAAACTACATTTGTCTTTTGAGACTCAAAATTTATTCATTTGTTAATACGGCCAAAACCCATTTCTGTCAATGCGGTATTCCCAATTCACATTTAGAAAGATTTATGAAGTAATATGCTATAAAATATATAAAAAATATGACAAAAGTTTTGAGTTTGCGCTGTAACTTTTCCGGTGGAGGGCACGCCACCTGTTTGTATCCATGGGGATGTTGCTGCTTTGCCTGGAATGGCTCTACAGTATGGCATTAAACTTATTTATCTCCATGGAGACAAGCAAGTAACCCCAAAGTTACATATCAGATGTGGAGAGGTAACTTAGTAACAACACATCAACGATACCCATGATGAAACAAATGAAAGATGCATTAATGCCCTACCATGGAACATTAAAGGCAAAGCAATAGCATCAATAGAAACAAACAGGTGGCGGTTTAAGTACTTTGTGATTATCGTGATTGACGATTTCTTCCTACTACAGTACATTTTCAACAAATACTGAGTTGGCAGCAGTGTTTACAATGAATTCAAGACCTATTCGATTGGCCGCATGTGACTGGTTAAAGCTTTTATATATAAAACACAGTCCTCAATTAAAGCTGCAGTGTAAGGAGGCCATCTTAGGTCTTTTCACCACTGAGTTCTATTACAATCAATTTTAGTTAAACTTTATCCAAGGAAAAAAACAAAAACGCATGCCAACTCCTGAGTGGCCTATGTGCAGCTTGGGCACTCCATAAATCAGCGTTCCCCCCCTGACCCACCCCCCTCTGGGCTCAATATCATAACAAACAGCCCTTCAGAATAATATAAATCCCTCTTTGAGACCGTGCTCTGTCCGCTCCATCTTTTCTGTGCGTCTCAAGTGGTTTATTTATCCTCTCCAAACTTGTGCAGGGGCCCGGCTTGCTGCAGCACTGTGGGGTTGAAAAGGCTTCTTTATGTGGCTAGCTTGTGCGTGCTGGCTCTACCTCTCTCTCTCACACACACACACACACACGCACACACACACAGAAGCCATGCACAGAGGCTGGTGCTGCTGCTGGTGAGTCTACACGGGACAGGAAAAGCTCCAGACCAGACCAAAGGGGGCTAACGTATCAAGTCGCGTCAAGGAGAGATTAAGAGACACTTTAGATCATTGTAGCGTACAGTAGTGCTACTTCATAGGTGTCCAGGAAGTCCTTTAATCGTTTGGTAGGTCGCTTCGTCTCTACATGGTCTCTAGTTTGATTCCTGGTTTGTGTGAGGCCAACCATCAAAATTATCGTTCAAGCTAATGGCTAATAAACAAAATAGTTGCGTTTGCATTTTCCTTTCGTAATTATGAATAACGATTTACACATTAACTCAACTTGACAAGCTACAGGTCAGATCTGTGGAGAGGTTAGTCCACTCACGGTATGTTTTCAAGGTGTTTTTGAGCAATAAAAACATGAGCAATCAAACTTTAATACCACAGCATTAAACATTTAGATGGTAGAACACCCTCTATCAGAAAGGTTATGCATTGTACCTTTAAAACCTTTTATTTGTGTCTGATTCTGGCCAGCTTTCATCACTACACAGTAAAACACACTGTTCTGAGACGCCCCTAACACTGCTTTGCATAAGGTACGTTCTGCAGGTTCAAACAGGCCAGAAAGGATCGTAAACAAGAGTTAATTACAACTACCTACTTCTTCTTTCATTCATTTTTTTACTTTTTTTTTCTGAGTTAACAAGTCCTTTTATTGAGTCCGGTAGGAGCACATACCTTTTAAAAGCAGATCTCCCCAAACTGCTTATGAAGGTGATGGATTCCAGATGGGGCTCAGAGACATTTATCTTTATCAAGCTGCTCCTGTTCCCTCCTCCAAACTTTAGCGAGCTAATAATACAACAAGACTGTGCTTCCACATCTGTAGACCGGGCCAAAGGAAGAGAGGAAAAAAAAAAACTCGACAAACGTCCGTTTTTACTGCTGATAATTAGTTGTTTGCTTCTCCTACTGAAAAGACCAACTCCTCCTTTTTGAACAGGGAGCACAAAATACTTTCCACATTTCTGAGATCCTTCAGTTGCAGCGACTGTGAAGTTAATAAATATACAGTTGGAGAGTATAGCCTGGCTTATAGATCTGTAACATATTTGATCCATAGAATAAATTCATACATCCCATTCATTCAGTTATTATTGATAGATTAAATTATAATGATGTATATGAGCAAACTGCAACTACTGAGTTCAAAAATAAGTCCACTGTGTACAGTCTGCATGCAGTTATAAAGCTTTTAGGCATATTGTCCAATTATCAGCATGCCAGTTGTTATTAGAATTATTGTGTCATCAGAAAAGTAAAATGTAATATAAAGTAATATGTTGGACCACTAAAATGAACTAGTGTCTTTCGCATTTTTAAGATGAAGTAAAAATCATCATAATTTAGGGCAATCCACTTTCTTCTCTAAAGCCCAAGTCTGACAAGTGCCAAGATTAAAAGAAAAGCTGTGTTATTCTCTTTACTTCTGAGTGAAATATTATGTCTGATTGGTGTAGACGATATGTAACTATTTAAACTCCTATCTTTTTTTTTTCTCGATATAATTCAGCATGACTTGTCTTTTTAAATCTATGCCAAAGGACTTTCTGTGACTTCTTCCAAAATTGTAGCTGGTCCAAAAGTTCACCTCTTTCCTTTCCTTCAGACTGGTCAGACCAAATATAGGGCGCTTGGTCCAAGCCACAGTCAATGGGATCCTTTACACCTGACGCTCTGCTTTGAATCACACAGAGAAGTCCTGATGCTTGGAGACACATAATAAAGCATTTACATCATAAGCATTATTGAACTCCACGTATTTCTTATTTTTAAAGATCAAAAACCCTCTCTATATCACTTTATATATTGGCTTTAGTAAAAAATACACAAAGAATGAAGCGATGACCCTGTTTAAAGGTACTATATTATGCAAAATTATTATACCATTTATTATTAAGTCTGTTTACACATTTCCAAAGCTCAAAATGCTCTGTTCCACCTTGTGATGTCATGAAGCAGTCATTTTCAAGTTAACAGCTATCTTTTACCTTTGGTTTAGTAGAGATAGACGACAGTTCCAGGGGTGGAAGTATCCACATCTAATGTTTTCAGAGCTTGATTACATTGGTTCTTATGACAAATATGTACAGTACTGACAAACGTGCAAACAGAGAAGTCACAAAAGGATACTGAAAAAGTTTTACATTTCAAAATAATCTGGAGTTAAATAGGCACACAGCGTGGTTGGGAGCCTGATCACCTCACCACTGCCGTCTGTTGCTGCGTGATGCCAACACATTCTCCCACTTCCTAGACGGAGAACTGAGACTAACTGCCAACAGTGTCTGGCACCAGGACAGGACCCCCTTAGACCCCCACAGCCCCCCACATCACATGACCTTCACACGGGGTCATGTAACCTCCACTTCACTTCCTCCTAAATTGATTACATACACCTAGAAATATAAACTGATTAGAGGCTACAGTAGTATTAAGTTATGTAAGAAACAGCTGCTTACCAAAGAAAAAAGACATGTATGCTGTTTCTATAGTTCTCAACCAAAGCAACAATTAAACAAAGTATTGCAATATTTTTAATAGTAATAGTAGCGGCAGTAGTAGCAAAAGCAATAATGCTACTAGTTGCAGTACGTGTAATAGTAGTTGCAGTAGTAAGAGTAGTGGTAATTGTTGTAGTAGAAAGAGTACTGGTAGTGATGGTGGTGGTAGTAGTAGTAGTAGTAGTAGCATTAGCAGATGTAGTACAAATAGTAGTGGTGGTACAATTGCACATTACTAATGTTACTAATGCAAAACCTGTAACAGCAGACAATTACTTGATTCCTGTAAAATAGTAGGAGTATGAGAGAAAATAGTGAATAGCAGACCTCAACACATACTTGTACATCATCCCACTATCACCTTCACACAGGATCCACCCCCCCTCGTTCCCTCCTCCCCCAAAACACATTTCTTTCTGTCCATTTCACCACTATGCCAATGGTAAGCCCAGCTCCTTTAGACTTACCCTGACACGGTGCGGAGAAAAAACCCACCCTAATCTCTCTTTAATATGGTTTGGCCGGATGTGAATACCTCCGGACAATAGCTCTAATCTGGGCCAGCCTGACAACCTCACACAGTAGAGAGGGCCACGGCTGCCAGGAGGAGACGAGGAGGAGGAGAGGATTGTGAAGAAGAAGAAAAAAAAAGTAGGATGTCCCAAGTTAGATCAAGGAGAGAGGCAGAAAAGCTGTTCTTGGGCGGGCGTCTTGAGCTTGTTGCCACTATTCTCCATTTGGACTCAATACAAGAGAATCCAAAATCCAGTCAAAGTTAGACATTACCTCTAAACACCCCGCCCCAGCCTGTGCCAGCCCTTTACCCTCACTCCAAATGACACCTCTGCTCTGACCAACTGCTGCCTGTCCTGCTAATGAGCACCGGAAGTTACTGCACATCCTCAGCTATCTCGCAGTGGAAGTATAACAGTAGTAGGAGTAGTGGTAGCAGTAAGTATAGTCATCATGAGTAGTAGCACTACATTATTAATCCTTTATTATTAGTCTGTCTACATCTACAAAGCTCAAAATACTCCACTTTGTGATGTCATGAAGTGGTTGTTTTTAAGTTAACAGCTACTTTTAACCTTTTGTTCCAGGGCTGAAATCACTCAAATGATTTTAGTGAAGTTGTATAGAGTTTAAAACACTGTGGAGCACTTCCTGTATTACCACATGACATCACAAGGTAGGACAGAGAGAGGCAACCAAAATATGAAGGGTTTGTGTGTTAAACATGGGTGAATGAAACAAAACATCACTCCAGATATGTTTTGATGAGGAAACATTATAACATAGAAAATAATGTAATATGGGCCCTTTCAAAACAGTAGTTAAAAAGATTTATACAGTTTAAAAAAGCATTATTGTATGTATTTAGTAGTACATATTTCAATCTTCTTAATGCTCCAGGATGTATTTAGAATGTAGACTGTAAACTGAGTCTTCTCATTAACACACTGTAATCACAATAAAACCACATTTACATATTTTCCCCAAGCTGTCGTGCGATCAAAGACTATGTGGTAGCAGTATAAGTACAGTGTGTGCCAGTCTTTGCCCCCTACCCCATCACATCCACCCCTGCCCCATCACATCCACCCCTACCCGCTGCTGTCTGTCCCGCTAACGAGCATCGGAAGTTACAGTAGGTCCAGAGCGGCGCATTGGCACGGCTGAATCGGCCCGGGCCCTTTCATGCTAGCACGCGGTCGCCCCCACACCCTTTCACATGTTGGGTTGGGTCCATCCCTGGTTAATTGTCATTCCAAAGACGAACTGGCCTACTTTCAATTCAGCAGACAAGTGCGAAGACTAAGGAGCGGCGGGTCACAAAAGCCAGGATGTACGCGGAGTGTGTGCGAGGGGCGCCCCACCAAAGAATCACACTTCCCCTCGGCTGCAGAGACCCAAGCCGATTACAAGATGCCTTTATTAGTGGACTTTGGATGGGTCTTTATAGAGTTCTAACAAGGCCCTGGGTTATACTAGTCCAGATGTGGAACAAAGGACTCTTAAAAATGCAAGGTAAATAGGTAAACAGCAGTTTCATCTTTCTGTTACATGCAACTTTTTGAGGACTTTTTCCATTCAGTAATATTTTAGTTTTAAAGGGCCCAAATTATGCTATTTTCTGATCTACTGTATGTTGTTTCCTCATTAAAAGCATACCTGGAGTACTTTGTTTCATTCACACATTAATACAGAAATCCAGCATATTTAGGCTGAGTTTTTCTCTTGAAAACACTATGTTTCACCTTGTGATGTCATATAGTAATACAGGAAGTGCTCCACTATGTTTTTAAACTCCATACACCTTCATTAGAATCATAATTTTAATTTCAGTAGTATAATTTATTGATATTGATATGATTAAATATTGCATTACAGTATTATTCATTCATTTTCTTCCGCTTTTCCATTTTCTGGGTCGCGGGGGCAGCAGTCCAAGCAGTGTTCTGCTGCCCAGAACACAATGCACCAGCCCCCATGAATCCTTCCGCAGGTGGTGGTTCCACAGGAGGACGGCTCACGTCACAACAGGCCTTGATGTATCTTCTGCCATGGGGGCTACCAGTGTCCACAGACACTGGTAGCAAGGTAAATAGGTAAACTGCTGTTTACCTATTTACCTTGCATTTTTAAGAGTCCTTTGTTCCACATCTGGACTAGTATAACCCAGGGCCTTGTTAGAACTCTATAAAGACCCATCCAAAGTCCACTAATAAAGGCATCTTGTAATCGGCTTGGGTCGCTGCAGCCGAGGGGAAGTGTGATTCTTTGGTGGGGCGCCCCTCGCACACACTCCGCGTACATCCTGGCTTTTGGGGTTAAGTGTCTTGCCCAAGGACACAACAACAGCGCTCATCTGTGGGAGCTGGGATCACATGCGGTCAACCGTCAAGAGCGGGATTCGAACCGCCAACCCCCTGGATCACGAGGCATATGCTCTACCAACTGAGCTACTGCCGCCGCATTACAGTATTAGTATTATTACATTGTCAAAGACATTAGGCTTTTGAAAACACTGCGAGATAAGAGTAACTTGTTAGACCCAATCCTCCTATTTTTTTATTTTTTTTTTTTTTTAACAAATGAACTTTAAACAAGTTTGGTGACTCTAAATGTCAGCCCTGTTATGAACACAGGGTCATGGTTCTCCTTCTAAAGCCCACAGTTGTTGGGGTACAGAGATAAAAGAAAGAATGAATGGAAAATATATTGGCACTCTACAAAGCCAAATTGTTGGAAGCTTCATCAGCAGTTTTAATGGCCAAAGATTTTTGCTGAACCAGTAAGTGATGAAAGACAAAAAACAACTTGAGTGGTCTGTGAAAATGTGATAAAAACACTTTTGAAATAGTGTGAACAGAGGCATAAAGCCATGACAGGGATCAGGCAATAAATAACTTAAAGGTGCACTGTGTAGCTTTTCTGGTGGAGGGTCTGCCACCTACTTGTCTCCATGGAGTTGTTATTGCTTTGCCTGAAATGTTCCATGGTATGACATTAAACATATACATCTAGTATTTATTCAATACAGGTGTTTTATTGCTCAAAAATACAATTATTCCATCTGTGAACGGGGTGACTCTCCACAGACCTTAATTGGAATGTAGCATAGTGCTGTAACCTGCTTGTGATAGATAAGTTTAATCTATATTGCGGAACACTAATATTTAAATAAAAAAGTTTTAGAGCCAAACCTATTATAAGATATAGAGGCTAAGTGCAATTTTAGGACCATTTACTCTTATCTCCAAAAGGGGCAAAGGCGTCTTGAAGTTTGAAGAGCAGAAACAGCTGATAGGAGGTGTATTGTACAAGGAGAGGCCTGATTGAAACATTAAACTTTGCCCCCCATGACCCCGACCACGACCTTACCTCTGACCCTTTCAGTGTGGCCAGTGTACCTCCTCCCCGCAGCAATGACATACCCCCCCAAATAATGTCCAGCCCTGCTCCGGTGGTGGGACTGTGATTGTGAGCAGACAGAGACATCAGTGTCAAGGTACACAATAAAGAGACAAGCTCATTTTTACCAAGAAAGAAGAGTTGTTGTAGTAGTAGTAGTAGTAGTAGTAGCAGCAGTAGTAGTAGTAGTAGTAGTAAATAATAGTAAGTAATAGCATGTAATAGTAAAAAATAAGAACCCATATAGAAAAAAAATGTCCCAATAAATTCACTGTCATTTTATCAAACTACAGTGGTACCTCACCTTACGAAATTAATTCGTTCCAGAAGTGGTTTCGTAACGTGAAAAATTCATAAGTTGAGTAGCTATTTCAATGGAAAAAGCCTGATCCGTTCCAAGTTTTTTTTTTAATAGTGTAACTTTTTTTTTTTATAGTGTAACGTTGTGTTCTGCGTCCTGACAGGCTAGACTAGGACTAAAAGAACATGGAATAAACCAGGTCTGGCCAGAACTAAACCTGGATTGGACCTGTTATTATTATAACACGGCAGTGCCGTTGGAGGAGCGCGCTGCTCGTGTCTCCGCGCTCCTTGCGCTCCGTTCCGCGGTAGGGCTGAGAAGCTGAGAAAGATGCTCTTTCAGCGGGAATAAGAGCGGGGCGGGCTCTGCTTCTATCTGACCTCCAGAGCCGGGGCGCCGACACTGTGAGCTAACAGGCCGTATGGACGTCGCTTTTTGATCGGCTCTTCCTATCATTGTGAAGCAGAATTCACCAAGCGTTGGATTGTTCACTCACTAAGGGAACGTGAGCTGGGTTTAGACTGTCATGAGACAGGTGAGTTTTACCCTGCTGATGATGTGTTGTGTCTCCCCTCGCACGTTCGGCGCTATATTGAGCCGTGTCCACCCCACACTTCACTATCAACACATTCCATTGAAAATCTATGAAAGTTTGAGTGTTCAAACGAGAGAGAAATGCGAGAGAAACTCCAGTCTGAGAAAAGCGTATGTGTGTGGTGAGGCATTTACAGCCCTAAAACATGTAGAACAATTGCAAAATACAAAGTTGTCCTACCTCATGGACCTCTCCCACCGCGGGCCACCTCTGGAACCTAACCCCGTGTGTGTTGATAAAATGTATTTACGTTTCGGGGCGTGCATCTGAGTGCGCATTAATTGAATTTTTGAGATTTGTTGTTTTTAAAATGCTTTATAAATAAAGTTGGATTGGATTGGAGATTTCGCGTTTCGTAACTTGAAATTTCATTCGTATCTAGAGACCAAAATTTGACGTGAAGGTGTTTCGTAACTTGAAATTTTCGTTTGTTGGATCATTCGTAAGGTGAGGTACCACTGTATTATTATTCTCAGTTTTAGGGATGGGCAGAGTAATTAAAGGTGGAATGCTCCCTAGAATGGCATTAAACATTTCTATCTAGCATTTATTTAATTATAGTTGTTTATATTGCTCAAAAATGTGCCTCTCCACAGATCTGATGTGTAAACCTGACCAGGTGACATGAAGAATACAGGATCCTTTGCCTGAAAAGTTACACAATGCACCTTCATGTTTTCAGATGTGTTACTTAAGCTGTTTAATGTTATTATAACACTGATCAACCTGCACTATCACCTTCCTATTATATCCTATTGGACAAACCACCACTTCTGTCACATTTTTATAGTTTTCCATTGTCATAAACTTCATTACATGTTTTTATTTATTCCACACATGTTGTTGCCTATTGTGATTTTCCTGCAACTCATTTCAAAGCAGCCTAAAAATGACTAGACTAATCCCATATGTGGTTTGGGTCTTTCCCCAAGACAGAGCCAGCTATCTGGTTTATGCTTGTTAAATTCAGCTGTAATTGGGGGTGGCACTAGGCAGGCCACTTCATATGTTATAAATTATTAATCTGTTAAATGTCTTGAATCGTGTTACTTCAGAGCATTTTCCACACAATAAGAGCAATGCAGAAGTTATAGTTCAAATAGTGACAATTACCATGTTCAATTACCATTAGCACCATTATCAAAGGTTGCAATTATTTCTATTACATAATTATATAGATGCAAGTCCCAATCTCACCAAAGCCTTCATATTTCAGTATTCTCTCTCTCAAATGTTAATACTCCAGGAATTGTTTACAATGTACACTCCAAACAGAGTCCTACTTTTGAAACACATACTTCATAACTCCATGCTATGACTATATGGCGTTCAAAATATCAACATTACCACACATACTGCTGTAGCGGCCATTGTCCTTACATAAGTAACATGGTCGTTGTCCACAGTCTTATGAGAGCGGGACAGAAGCAGGAAAGCCCATAATCCCCCCATCCCTGTGTTTCCTTGCTGCAGATACACACACGCACACACACACACGTAAACATGCACGCACACCCATATACACACACAAGCACGCACGCAGAGAGGAGCTCTATGAGGGAACAACAACTGGACTGCGCAGTTGTCCACACACATCTCTAGCAGACATCTACACCAGCCCAAAATCTACCCCAACCCCCATATACCCCCACCATGTACCTCTATCTACCCCCATGTACCCCATTCCCACTGAGCGGTTTGTAATGTAACTGTAACTAATGTAAACTTGCCTAAAATGAAACATCTGCTTCCATTTTTATTTTAATATTCACTAGATTAACAGACTTTAACGCACAGTGTGTATACTACAGGTTGTGTACCAAAAACTTGGAGATAGAGTTTTGCCTTTGTGGAATAAAAGGCAAGTAATATAAAAATTATGACATTTTAATTTCATTCCACTTTATTTACCAATGCATTGTTCTGGTCAGTCAGTTCTGATTACTTTAATACTGAGGCAGAAAATGGCATTATATATCTTGGAAAAATAAAAACATAAAACAAAAGTGATCCAAATGTGTTATGTAACTGTAACTACAGAAAAGCTTTGAAGAAATAAATATTATAGATCAATAGTCAATTTAAATAGTTCTTAATAGTCAAATTCAATAGTCTTAGGAAACCAATACTCATCCGAATCCAGATTTGAAATTTTCCAGCCATGAAACAAAATTTAGCTTAATTTTAGCTGAACTATTTTCATTGTGCTTTAGAATTGTGAAAAACCACATGCACTATTGCACACACTCCAGCAAAGCCAGTGTATAAAACACCTTTTTTTTGTTGGTGTTCAGCTAGCACAACATCTTTAAGCTTGCACACAAAAAACAAATGCGTGATGGTTAAAAAAGGCTGAGTAAACGTGTTGAACAACAAAGCTTTGGAGTCTGACTGCACTGAAGTGGCTTGTTGGGTGACTGAGGCTGTGTGGACCAAATTGGAGTTTTTTTTAATCTATAGTCAAAATGGACCTTTAAAATCTCTTGATGTTTTTTTTTCCTAAATATACTCCAACCACTGCTCCAGCTAAAAAATCAACTGTGCAATGACACAGTGAAGATAAACCACTAAAAACTGCAGCCCCAACGAACGAAAGGAAAGTTGTCCCATGTGGAAAAAATGCCGCAAATTACAAGACACACCACATTCAGAAAAATACTTAAATGTGGGTCTCACTTTTTTCAGAGGGAAAACACAAAGTTGGAGTGACCTCAAGTGTCAGAAGTCTGTCTCATCTTTCTTAGCAGCGTCCATTACAGCGCGCAGACGTTACTAAGTTTATTATTTTAACTCTTTTGGCAGAATAACAGAACCGAGGGGACAGGGGAGAGGGGCTGGCTGGCTGCGCTGGGGGAGGTGTGGGTGGCCTCAAACAGAAGCTGTAGGCTTATGGCTATACTGGATGGGCAGAACACATAAAGTTGCAATGAATGCTTTTAAGCTATATCTTTGACTTAATGTTAAATCATGCTAAAATGTCTGCCCACCCAATGCTAATGCTGTTTCATGACCTTGTACCCAGTATTCTCAAACAAATTTCCTCTCAAAATGCTGCTTTTACACGTTCTAGGACTGGGATTCACAAAGTACCTCAGAATTTGATACAATATATAATACATGGCTTACGACACGATATAATTATTGTACCATTAAGAACCAAATACATTTTAGCAACGATATTTCTTTTTAGATCACTACTCGAAACAGCAAATATGTCAAGTTTCCTTACACTAAATAAGCAACAAAACTGTAGTGAGGTCAAAAAATGATACCAAAAAGTACTCTTGGCAATGACTATTGGTCGATACAGCAGCCCACGATAACGATACACCAAATTTAGTAACACAATATATCAATATATAAACATTTTGATGTTTTTGCACACCCCTAACATATTCTACCTATAGGGCAAAATAGATGTTACTCCCCTACAATAATAAAGTTAGGTTCAATGCTTTTAAAATGTCTATTCACTCACTGACAGCACACACCACACACCCTGGGTTTTAGTCACAACTTCTTCCTTCCGTTTTTACCGAACAGCGATTATTTCACTAAATGGTGCTACCAAAGCATAGTTCTTATATTTTACATTCATGAATGTGGATGTGTATGGCTGAGATATGTGTGGGTGTGTGAGGTTTTTACTGTTTTGTTTTTAGTGTCCATAGTGACACTATCTTTTTTTTTTTTAAATCTTTAATTATTTATTGCTACCTTTGCACCGAACAAGAACTGCACTTAATTTTGTTGTGTCTGTTACAATGACAAATAAAGATATTCTATTCCTGTTTTGAAGAACCTTTTGAAGACTTTTGTTCATTCAGAAGATATATTTTGATTTGATATTTACAATAGCTATGGAAACAATTCCAGTTTTCCTTGATATTAAAGCCAAGGCTAATTTTCCAGCAAGATTACTTTTGAACATGATCACACAAATGATCAATTACTAAATATTTAACTACTCAGTGACAGTGCACACATGTAGAATTAGATCAGGTCCAGGTGTGTGGTGAATGATTTTAGCTGGACACTGGATGAGATCATGGGGTCTAAAGGCGACTATTGTGGACCTGTCCGAAGAGGAAAGGGTCCCAGAGGAGGAGTAGAGGGGGTGGTGTCTCCTCTTTGTGCGAGTTTGAACCTCTCAGAGCTCTGAGTACTACCAACCATCTGTCTGCCTCTGGCTCTTTCCCAGCCACATGTTTGGACAGGCAGAGGACACTGTCTCCTGGCACTGACACAGCATCATCCATCAAAAGAATTCAATCAAGTCTGCGTAATTAACCCGCCGTCTCCATACATTCTGTGAACTAGGAATTCTTACTTATAGAAGGCATGCAAACCAGTCTGGCATGAGTTTAAATATACAAAAAGATAAATTACATTTAATCCATCATATTTTTGTCATGAGTTGAGTTTGTATGATAACAATATTATGGGATCAACATATTGACTCATAATAATTATTAAATTTACATTGGAATTTGCATTTTCAACTGCATAATTTAGCAACTTTTTGATTTTTGATACATAAAAACTGTTGTTTGAGCTAGTCACATCTCATTAAAACATGACTATTTCCCTACAAATCTGTGCACAAATTTGAAGATTTAAGAGTTGTAGCTATAACATAAGAAGTACACTGAATCGATCCTTGGAAAAATAAAAGAAAACATCAATCATGTAATCGGATCAGAAAACGTTTTGTCAGATTTGAGTCCTACCCCTTCACCCCAGAGCCACAGTCCGTTTGGGTACAACGAGCCCCTTTGTTCCTCCATGTCAGTCTTATCTTCTAAGTATCTCAACAATTTCCTCAAGGGGAGAGTTGTAATTAAAAACCAGCCATATGTCAACATGACTGTCAGCGCGAGGAGCACCAAGCCAGAGGGAGCGCCAGGTACAGGTGTGTGTGTGTTTGTGTGTACGCGTGTGTGTGTGTGTGTGCGTGTGTGTGTGCGCGCCCCGGGACGTCCCAAACAGGTAGAGTGCTATCAAAGAGCTCCAGCAGTGATTGACATCTGGAAATTAGCCAAAAAGGTGATGAAAGAAGGCACAGGTCTAAGTTTAGAAAAGTCTGGAGGTCTATGTACACTGTGAGAAATGGAGAAGACAGATGCTACAAAACATTCTCCAGTTAGAGAAAAGACGACGCTGTTTGATAGCGGCTGTTTTGTTTTCCAAATTTTGCATAGAGTCTCTTTTAAGACAGCATCAAAGAACATTATGAACCATATATCACAGATGTTACTGACATGTCATTTAATTAATTCAATAATTGGCACTCATTTCATTGCAGTTGATTTACTGCTCAAAAAATACCTTCGTAAAACAAACAAACCTACTACCTGCTTACATATCCACAGATCTGACTTGTAAATGATGCTAACCCCCAACAACTCAGCCATTTTCAAACAGGTTACATTTGACTTGTTGGTAAAAGAAGTACATTTTATTTTATTGCTTTGTTTTTTCATATTAAAAATCGATAAAAACTACATATAGTACATTATTTATTATGCTCTGTAATTGCATTTAAATGTAATGATTATCTTAACACAGACATGCTAGCGCGGCCTCTCACTGATCCCTTGTTAAACAGTCACTGATCTGTATTTCATGTTTAATTCCCTTCACCAAAGTGTCTTAAGTGGCTCTGGATTAAAGCCCTGATGTTCTGAACACAGAGCAGCCATTGTTCACACATCATCTTTCTGCACAGCTTACTTGGCTCCTCCGCCTCCTGTTCCTGCCAAAGATGATGTCTGATAAAGTTTCCAGGGGAATGAAATCCGTTAACACAAGTGTAGCTATTTTGTAACATATAAGGTAAAAACATGGGAGTTCGTAACAGCTCATTTACATAAGAATATGACTAAAGACTGGAGTTGTCTAGCGCTTCGGAGAAAATTGCTGTAGCATTATCACAAATTGGGAAATAGTGTTCTTAAAGTGCCCATCGAGGTGCAAAGCCTCATGGGTAATAGCCATTTAACTTAACAGCCACTCAAACATAGTGCATAACATGGAGTATCACAATTGTTCAATAAATGTCAGGTTTTCTGCTAGTATTTTTGGACTCTCCTGCACACAAAATGTTGCAACTTTTCTGGTGGAGGGTGCTACACCTTCTTGTCTCCATGAAGATTTTGTTTTACTTCTTGCATTTATAAAATTACAAGTGTCCTTTATTGCTCAAAAACATACATACATCTTACTTTAAGATGGCTCACCTCTTCATGGACCAGACCTGGTAAGGACCGGACTGGTAAGGTCATCTGCTTGTCTCCATAGAGATAAATAAACTTAATGTGAGAGCTTGGAACCCCCTAAGCAAAGCATTAGCATCACCATGGAGACAGGTGGTGTACCACATCAGGAAAATGAACGCACCTCTAAATCGTTTTAAATGTAACTTTAATGATTATGTTCATTATTTTCATCTTATGTTTCAAAGACAGCTTATGGTGCATTTTCAGTCAGGGTGTGTATTCCATACATACTTCAGCAGTGCTCTCTGAAGGGGGAGCTGTCAGCCAGAGGTGCTATGTGTGTGGGTCAGTAAATAAAGAGTAGAATAAAACAAACACAGCCTTTAGTCCAGTGTGGCGTCGGACGTCACTCTGGTTTTGGAAATGCCACGAGAGTCTGGAGAAATAAACAGCAGTGTGCTCTGGAATAACATTACAGAGGAGTCTATGGAAACAAGGCATTCAAACCACACTGTCTGTGCAAATATACCACGTATACATGTAAAACAGGGCTATGGCTGCAGGCTTACGCAATGTGTAGGAGTTCAATGGAATACACAGCAGAAGGAACAAAATGTTATACTTCAATACTACCATTATAATTATTTATGCTCTGAACAATTGTATTATCAGTAATATGAGAATATGACAATTTAGGTGTGGATAAGTTCAAGTCTTACATACATCATACATACATTATACAGTGGCTTTTTCCTCTCATTTTATAAATGAAAAGTTTGAAGTTTGGTAATGCAGCCTAAAATTTACAAGGCCTTTTATGGTGTGCAATTGACACTGCATGCCACTTTACATAGTACACATGGAGTAAGTATTTTGTTAGTAAACTTTGAAGGACATTTCTGCGTCCTTATCCCTGATGAAGTCTAACCTGGGTCACATTAATCCTGCCTCACACAGACACAGTATATAGACAGTGTGTAGCTGCTGTTGTGATGGAGCAGGGATGACCCAAGGCTGAGGGGAAACGTGCCATCTGCCCCGGTATGACAGTCACTTTAGCCCCACTGTGAGCCCATCTGTGGAGGAGGAGACATGAGGCCTGAGACAGGGCATCAGGGGCAAAAGGGTGAGGGGTTGAGACCATACAGCTTTAGGTATTAAGATGTACTGTAAATGTCGGAGGTCTTATTATTTAAACTGTATTTTAGGTTCATTACTTGTTCCGAAGTATTTCACTTATCTATCTTGCATTTAATCAACTGCATGTACATTTATTTACTGCACCAAAAAAACCTGAAGGACATGCATTTTCATAGCATCTCCATGGAGACAAGCCAGTGGTAGATTCTCCTCTGAAAAAACAAACAAAATCATAATGCACCTTTAACCTTAGCATTAATATTACCCAGTATCTTAGTAGCCTTAGTAGATTCAGCTGATAATGACAAAACTGCATACCAAGCAAGCTGATTTAAAGAGACACTGTGTAACTTTTCTGGTGGAGAGTCCGCCAACAGCTTGTCTCCATGGTAACTCACTGCTTTGCCTGCAATGATCTGCAATATGGCATTAAACTTGTTTTAAAGGGATATGCCACCCCCAGGTCAAATTTGGGCATCTCCCCACAGTCCAGAGACTAAAATAAGTGGTGGAAAGCGTTTTCCTGCTCACCCAGCCATTGTCCGAGTCTGTCGCCACTGACCGCCGCGGTATCTGGTGCTCCTCCGCCTTAGACTGGAGTCTAACGTAGCCAGAGAAAGATTTCGGCCAAAAGGAATTAATTTGCTCGATGCGTTTCCCAATTACTTTGTGTGTAGTGCGCATTCATATCGAGTGCAAATAAATGTGCAAATCAACACGGAGAGCTTGACTTGGTCATTTTGGGTGGGAACTATTTTCCAGTGCGTAAGAATACAGTCGTATCACGCACCACGTTGTGCAACAGGGGAACTCCCTTCCCGGTGCGTAATTGGGATTCCCCTGGTAGCGTACTGCGTGATACGGCTGTATTCTTACGCACTGGAAAATAGTTCCCACCCAAAATGACCAAGTCAAGCTCTCCGTGTTGATTTGCACATTTATTTGCACTCGATATGAATGCGCACTACACACAAAGTAATTGGGAAACGCATCGAGCAAATTAATTCCTTTTGGCCGAAATCTTTCTCTGGCGACGTTAGACTCCAGTCTAAGGCGGAGGACCACCAGTTACCGCGGCGGTCAGTGGCGACAGACTCGGACAATGGCTGGGTGAGCAGGAAAACGCTTTCCACCACTTATTTTAGTCTCTGGACTGTGGGGAGATGCCCAAATTTGACCTGGGGGTGGCATATCCCTTTAACTCCATATCGTACCAGCTCGTAGAGGATTTTTTTTTGTACATTTTTTTTTTATTTTTGCACTATTTTATTTTCTATACTGTGTTGTAAACATCCTGCTGTGTTGTAAATATCCTACTTAAATGTCCGCACTAAAGTGATATGCTTTCATCTCATCGTCAGCATGTATAATGTAAATTGTACATATGAATAGTGACAATAAAAGGCATTCTATTCTATTCTATATAAACACGTAGATGCCACCAGGTCATGTTACAGGTCAGATCTGTGGAGTCGCGACTTTGCTCACAGTAAGAGGACATATTTAGCCATTTAAACACATCTAATTGAATAAACACATGATAGACACATGATAGATGAGTTTCATACAGCAAAGCAATCACATCTCCATGGAGACAAGCAGTTGACGAACCCCACGCCCCTAAATTACGTAGTGCCCCTTTAAGCTTATAAGACTTGATTGACTGTAACCACTTAAGCCCTCTCTGATCACCTTCTTTCCCCACATACCACCGCTACACTCCAATTCACCCTGCTTTAAACAAACAGGCCTCCTACAGGCTTACATGTTATCACCTGACCATCACCCAGCGCCTCTTAAATTAATCAAACTCATTCAAAAACATTAGTGACTGGAAACAGGATCCGGTCATGTAGAGCCGCTCCACAGTCTTCTCAGTGCAATCTCTCACCACCTACAGGGCTTTTAAACACACATTTGGCTGGAAGATGAAGTCTAGTTTGATCGACCATGATGGCTCCCAATAGAGAACGCAATCAAGCAGGCTAGATGACAACATGCCTATTGTAACATGGAGAGAAAAAGAGGGAGAGAGCGAGGGAGAGAGTGAGGGAGAGAAGGCCCATGAGGAGAAACAAGGGGGTTTAATACAGGTAAAAAGCTAAAGGTTGGCCCATAGAGGGACTTTGAGTTAATATATTAATCAATGCCAGATTTTGTTTGTGAAAGGTCCACCACTAAGACATGTTCATTTGTAAAACTTGTCAATTTCAGATTTGACAATTCCCTAATTTCCTAGAATTATAGACACACAAGTTCAAGAAAAGTCAACTTTAATCATTTGAGTAACAACAACTCACTCTTATGTCATAGATAATACTCCCTACAACTGTACAACAACTCACTCTTATGTCATAGATAACTTTCTGTCAAGTCAATCACTATTTCGTCTTTTTTCGGTCTCCTTATGACCTCTTGTGTATATAGCAGAGCAATATTTGTTATACTTGCTATATTTCTATATTTTTACTTGTACATATACATTTATATAAGTATGCCTTAGTTGACACCACTCACCAGTTATTTTTGCTACTTATTTAGAATTTATTATTACCATTTACATTTTTGTTCTGTGTTACTATGATATACTGTGATGTGTGAGGTACTGTGTTCAAATAAAGTCCCTTGTGGATCAATAAAGTTTGTCTAATAAGTCTAATAAGTCTAACAACTCTAATAATAATAATAATAATAATAATAATAATAATTCAGAGACAAATTACATTTTGATTGACATGTGCGTGTGTGGTTTTCGAAATGCCATATTGGAGAGATACATAAATTTTATCTTGACATAGCCTCCCATATTTTTCTGCCAACACTTTCCAATAATAACTATCTGTCAAAACAGCAGTACATTTCTTTGAATAGACTCACTCCCACGTTCAGCAGTTTTAAAGTGTAATTTAAGTGTCAGATTGTCTACAGAATACATGGTATGGATCACACACAAAGGATCTGCCACTGATTTGATCCAAAGTAAGTATTTTCTGTTACTAAAAGTGTGTAAACATTGTCAGAAAACCGCTTTAAACATCTTAAATAAATTACTTCTTGAGAAAGAAAAGAGGTCAGTAGAAAATGTCAAAAATAGAGTGCAGAAAGTGTTTAGACTGGATCGATCCGGGGGTTTAACTCAGCTTCACAACAAAAAGCAAGACAAACACGCAAAGCCCAGCAAGCCAAATGATCCAATTATGTACTCCCCAAAACACGACGAAATTCTTCAAAACAAAATTATTTCAAATAGTAAACAGAGCGTCTCCTCCAAGCAGACATGACATCACACCAATACAAATAACTCGATATTGACAAATTAAAGGCTGGTGATCTGGTCAGTCCAAAGTTAAAGGTCCATATTATGCTATTTTCTGATCTTTGATATAATGTTGTTTCCTCATCACAAACATACCTGGAGTTTTGTTTCATTCACACATTTTTAACCTACAAACCCTGCATTTAGGCGGTGTTCTTCTCATTAACCAAAAAACACCCTGTTCCACTGTGTGATGTCATGTTTTTCAGCTCCATACCCCGTCACTAGCATCAACTGGATGATTTTAGCCCTGGAACTGTGAATCTCTACTGACAAAAAGGTAAAAGGTTGCTGTTAATTTGAAAACTACCACTACATGACATCACAAGTTGGAACAAAGCATTTTGAGCTTTGGGGATGAAGACAGACTAATAATAAAGGCTATGTAATGTCTGCAGTGTTAGTAGTTCAAGGCCATACTATGATCAGTGTGTTGTTGTGCTTTTGAGCAAGACACTTAATCCTTCTACGTAAGTCTAAATCTAGTGTGTGGCAGAGGAGTTTGAAGAGGCCGTTGGCGGTAACAGCCACATCTTTGTCACTTAGTCCCAGGGCAGTTGTGGCTACAGTGTTTGTTCCCATGACGACAGAATAAGTAATATAACGTAAGTGTTATTTCCATTTTCCATTACTTATTCATATTTGTTTTGATGTTTTAGTGTAGACTCAAACCTACCTGTGGGCGGGGCAGTGGGCAGACGGGCTGCAGTTACATAGAGAGGCAGCAGGACACAGCAAAGCCAGAGGGGGCGCCACAGAGCTGTCATTCCTCCGAACGACGAGGGGCGGCGTGGAGCAGCGAGGCCCAACTCAGAGCTCATCGTGCAGGCTCATTCTGTCCACGACCCCCTGCCTCCAGAGCCAGGAGAGCACAGCAGGGCTCCTGTAGGAGACAGGGAAATACAGTAAATATCCAAAGGGTAATGTGATCGAATTTGTTAAGACTAGATGCTTTGTTCAGTAGTATGAAATTTTATTAGAATTATGTAGAAAATTTGAAAGTCTCTATGTTTATTCCTACTTTAGACCCAGTTCAGGCCTGGTTTAGCCCTATCACATCCTGGTTTAGACCTGATTTGGACTGTCCTTCCTTAGTCCAGTTTTAGATCTGCTTTAGTACTAGGTTAGATGGTATTCAGTTTTTGCTTTACTTTTATTTCTTTATTTCTTTATTTGATTTATTTGACAGGGACCATGTACAGGAGCATTAATCACGATCAGTGAAAAGATGCTTTGTACCAGACTATAGCTCTTCGATCTAATTTCCATCTGCAGTCCCTGAGACACACAACACAACAAAACATTAAAGATCCCATGACATGGTACTTCTTGATGCTTTTATATGGCTCCTTAATGGTTCCCTAATACTGTAAACGAATCCTTCTTCAAAATCAACACTCAGTGCATGAGAAACAGAGATAAGATGAGAAAGAGTATTTTTTCTCCCTCAGAACAGGTCATAATGGGCGTTTTTGCTTGAATGCAAATGAGGAGAAAAGAGCTGGCCAATAGTGGATGGTGGGGCGTGGCCAAACGCTCCGCTCTCGCTCTGAGCTGTCAGCTGATCCATTTCCTTGTTTTTGCACGGGGGGAGAGATTTGAAGCGTTCCATTGAAAAATAAACACATTTCCACAGAAAATAAAATTAAACCACTGCTGTTCAAAGGTCCAGAGGCTCAGATAAAGGACTTCCGAGCCTAGAAACACTCGGACGTGCCTCCAGGCAAATAAAAAAACGCATTTCGCATTGCCTAGCGCATTCGCAGTCCAAACTCTCTGGGCGTGATTTACAGAGACGCTGAGCACAGACAGACGGGGGTGGAACTGCATTTGCATTTCTTTTTTCGATCTGACGTCAATCAGGTGCCTTGTTCAAAATCGCCCGTTTGAGCTCTGTTTTTTTGTAACGCACAACTTTTAACCATGGAGGGGGGGGGGGGGGGGGGGGGGGGCTCACATTAACGTTCAAAAACCTCAGAGTGAAAATTTCATGCCATGGGACCTTTAAACATAGCATAAAACAATGAAGTTTCAATCATGCACATTTTAGGTGCATTATTAAACTTTTGGGCTAGGGGGTCCACCACTTATTTGTCTCTTGGGGGATGTTGCATGGAATGTTTCACAGTGTGGTATGTTGTATCTTTTGTTGAAAAAATACCTTGAATGGAGTCATCTCTCCACAGATCTGACCTGTAACTTGGCTTGGCTACCTGCTAGTCTCAATACCAGTAAGATCAGTTAGATGCCATACTGTGAAACATTCTAGATAAAATTCTAACATCTTCAGGGAGAAGAGTAAGTGGACCCTTCGCCAGAAAAGTTACACAGTGTATCTTTAACCATGAAAACGTAACAGAATACACTCAGTAGACAAAACAAAGGGAAAAAAATAACAAAGAACAAAGTGCATTTGTGAACCTGCTCCATACTTTGACCTGACATTCTTCTCAGATTGGAAGGATTAGAGTGGAAATCCTACTTTACTAGGAACTTTCCACCTTTTTCTTCTTGTTAAGACAACAGCAACAATATTTGCCATTCACTTTTAAAGCAGATTTTCACGCAAACACTAAGTCCAGAATCCAATTAACTGCACTGCAAACGGACTGGAGAAATACCCAGGGCAAACAACACGAGGCTGCCATTCCTCCTACATGACTTTTAGAGACTGTTGCACTTGGTTTAGCATCAGATTGACACTCATTGGCTAATCACGCTGGAGGACAAGGAATGCACAAGTGTGAGGACCAATAAACCAAGAAAAGAAGGCATTTGGTTTGCTGTTTATTTAAGGGGAATGTAATACAGCGTGCAGGTTTGTACAACCTTTGTACACAAATGTAACTTAGTTCAAATGAAGATATTTAAAGGTGTAACTAAGTAGAGGGTCCGCCACCTGCTTGACTCCATGTAGATGTTAATGGCATTTAATTTAACCTCCATGGAGACAAGCAGGCAACTTCACCAGGCCAAGTTACAGGTCAGATCTAAGGAGAAGTGGGCTCACTCACAGGAATAATGCATGTTTTTGCAGTAGTTTTGAGAAATAAAAAACTGCAGTTGAATAAATACAAGATATATTTGTTTAATGCCATACTGTGGAACATCCCAGGCAAAGCAATAACATCATCATGGAGACAAGCAAATGGCGGATCCTCCACTAGAAAAGTTACATAGTGCACCTTAAAGTTTCATTGATACTAGTAGGTTGCAGTCTTCAATAGTTGCGTTGTTAGTGATTTTATGCAAATGACCTTAACGTGGCTTTAAATGTCAGGAATGATAATTGCTAAACTGCATATTTGAAATTAACCACATACTGGTGAATATACTGCATGCCCATTCACTAGAGATTCTCAAAATATAGTTCCAGTGGGTTACACAAATGCCTTCTGGGAGTTAGAATCAGTTTGAACTACATTTTTTGTCCTCCTCTTGTAAGTTCTTGTTTAGTATACTACTACAGTCTAATTCTGGACCTGGTCTATCCCACTTTAGATCCACAGTGACAAGTACTGTATGTTTTAAAAGATTGCATATTTGTTCAAACATTTTGTTAAATTTCTTATAAGATCCATGACTTCTTTTGTGCCTCTTACAACATCCAAAAGGAACACATCGTCCACTAATAATACTTCAGGTATTTGCTCTCTCTCTGTACTTTACCTGCCCCAGCTCCTACAGGCTTGAGTAAGTCCTGTACGTGTGCGTGTGTGTGTGTGTGTAACATTACAGAGGTCTATGGGAACTGCACACAGGGCATATTGTGCACTATGGGTTTGTGTGTTGTCTTAAGTTTTCCGGGTGTTTTTCTTTCCCCCCGAGGAGCATGCGACCCGCTCTGAGGCCAGCACATAGAAGCACGTCTGTGTTTGCAAATTATCACTGTCTCCAGACTCCAAATCCAGCTCTGGGTGGACACAGAGGACAGAAAAAGACCTTATCTCAAACGTATACAGTTATGTTTATGTATTACGAAAGCTATAGGGCACAGTGAGGACAGGGAGTCAAGAGTCAAGTATTTATTTACTACTATTATGACCATACTACAAATACAATATGGCATTAAACTCATCCATGTTAGATTTATTCAATTACTGATGTTTTACTGCTCAAAAATACTACGAAAAAACATGCACTCCTACAGTGTGTGAGCTTGCCTTTCCACAGATCTGACCTGTAACTTGGCCTGGAGGCATTGTAGGCTTGTCTCCATGCATGTTGATGAATTTAATGTTATACTATAGACAAAGCTATAACATTTCCATGAAGACAATCATGTGGACAGAAATTTACACAGTGCACCTTTAAGAAAAGCAAAAATTGTTTATGTAAAATGTTGAGAGCTCACATAAAACAATATATTGCAGTTTGGAATTATTGCAATTTCACAACACAGGCAAATCATAAAACCTCAATTAAATAGCATCACCTTGATTCACTGTGTCATTTTGAACAAAGAACATACTAATGATGCAATGTGTTAGTAATGTTATCTTAGCTCAGTTAACGTGTATCTCATTTTATTTCACAATTTACAGCTGGAATTAAAGATGGGAATGTTTGGCACATAGGCAATAACAAAATAACTGGAACTGAAAGCCAACATAGTGTAAGTTATCGTCTCTTGCAATTACTGCTAATCAACTTTGTGAAAACTTGGAAAGCCACAGCATTTGAATTTTTCTCTGATGTCACTAATTAGACAGTAATGACATGAGCTTCAGAATAATGGTGAATCAAAGCAAATTACCCAAACACAACAACATAATTAAAGCATGACATAATTCACTGTGTAATATTCAGTATACTGTACTGCTAACACCCAAAAGTTCTCATCTAATTTTTAATATTAAAAGGTATTGAGTTTAAAAACAAGCACTATACTGTACGCTACACTACAATATTACTTAACATTACTACAACTATTGCTACTACTAGAACTATACGCATTATTCAAACTTTGATGATTGCTGTAGATGAATTTCAGTTTCCTGTTATGCCATTTTGAAGACTTTTCACGACTTAGAGGATCTAATATTTAGTCCTAATTTGATCACTCTGAAACCCAGGGATAGAGATGATACAGGTACACAACTACAATTACTAGTACTGCAACTACTATTACAAATACAAATTACATATTCAAATTCTTACTACTATCCTCCAATCGCAGAATACACCACCTGCTTGTCTCCATGGAGATTATGAATGCCATACTGTGAAACACTCCAGGCAATGAAATAATATCTCCAGTACAGTAAGACAAGCAGATGGAACCCTTAAATAATTCACTTATCCAAAGAATTTACCACAACGTAAAGGTGCACTATGTAACATTCTGGTGGAGGATCTGCCATCTGCTTGTTTCTATGGATATGTCATTGCTTTGCCTGGAATGTTCCACAGTATAACATTAAACAGATTTTCCTTGCATTTATTAAACGACAGCTCAAAACTATCTAGAAAAACAGGCATTCTGACTGTGAGCGGGGCTGCCTCTCCACAGATAAGACCTGTAACTTGCTGTGGTTTGGTCTCCGTGAAGACAGAAAGGTTTAATGCCACACTGTGAAACATTCCAGACAAAGCAATAACATTTTCATGGAGAAAAGCATCTGACAGACCCTCCACCAGAAATACAAATTCAAATAGTAGTGAAGATGATGAGTTAGTATCATGGCTCTAGACCCCGAGTGTAGCTCCAAGTGTTTTGTTGCCAGTATTTTTGAAAGCATAAAAAGGAAACCCAAGCTCTGGTGTGAATAATACATGCACATGAATCATGCAGTAGGACTACGTGAGTGTTGTAGTGGCTAGAAGGCGTCTTTTAAACACGGGTTCAAATCCCTGTTAGTCACATCAGAGCTACAGCGGAGCGCTAAGTCACCACTCCTCAATAATTCACCAATCAACACGAGATGGTGGGAACAGATAAGAGGCTAAACATTCCATGAACTGAACAATGAATAAAATCTGTTCAAGGAGAAGGAGGTGTGCAAAAATGACTACAGAGAGGAGTTTTTAAAGGTATGCTATGTCACTTTTTGACCGGGGTTCCTCCACCTGCTTGTTTCTATGAATGTTAGTGCTGTGCCTGGAATGTTCCACAGCATGAAATTTCACAACTTTGCCTTACATTTCTGCCTTACAATTACAGATGGTTTTATAGCTCAAAAATACCCAAAAAACAGGCATTCTGATAGAGGGAGGGTTGCCTCTCCACAGATCTGACCTGTAACTTGCTCTGGTTTGGTATCCATGAAGATAGAAAGGTTTAATACCATACTGAGAAACATTCCAGACAAAGCAATAGCATCTCCATGAAGAAAAGTATTTGACGGACCCTCCATTAGAAATATTACACAATGCACCTTTAAAGCTATTAAATTTGGAGGCAAATACTAAAACAGTACATTTTTATAGTAATTTCCGTACAAAACTATTTCAAACTATTGTCCACAATTCTATAATATGCTTGGGAAGTAAATATTTTTTGCTACAGGTAAAACAAGACATTAAATTTCAGAAAAATTCAAAATGTTAGAGATGCAAATTTTAATTACTACTAAATTAATCTGGGTAATTCTATTGGATTGCAGTTAACTATTTTTACGGTGTCTTAATTACAAGTTATTGCTTTTGCACCACAAGCATTTGGGATTGCGTGGACCTGATGTGACATAAAGCTGCTTAAGTCAACTAAACATTCCACTTCCCCACTTAAGACTATAGGCTTCAGCGAATACGCCTTTGAAACCGATCCAAGGTCTGAGTCCTGTTGCTATAGCGACAGAGATGTAACCACTTCTGTCAAGGTCAGTATAAGGAACTACTCCTTTCTTCTATGTATTTCTTATATAGCAATATAGCAACCTCTGCTATCTGGTGGGTTACGACCTATAAGTGGTTTTACTTGTAAATGACTTAAAGGGTAAGGTATACTTTTCGTATTCAAGTTCCAGTTTAGTCCAGATAAAGATTTGCTCCTTCTCTAGTCCTGGTTTAGTTCTAGTATAGTCCAGTAATTAATTATTTCAAGGGTTTGTCCCAGTTTGAACCCAATTTTGTTGTGGAATAAGACACTATAGAAATGTTAAGATCAATTTTAACAGTATTTTTGGCTATATTTTAATTTGTTACTACTACTACTGACTCAACTCACAATGCTCTATTAGCAAAATACACAAACCAACCATTTCACATATCTATTACCTTTTGATTGTACATTTACTAGTATGTTACTGCTTTCTGAAGTAAAAAAAAAAAAAGAAAAAAGAAATGAACAAAAACCTAGAAAATTTTGTCAAGCTACCAATTTACCCCAGCTTGCACCAGTCATTTTTGGACATGTTTGTCACTTGGGGCATTAGCGTGTTATTAAACCAAAATGAGTGTCAAAATGAGTGGACTGAACACATTATGAGAGCTGAGGGCAAAATGAAACAGACACAGTGGGGTGGTGACAATACTGGCATTCATAACAGAGCACAATATTAACAAGAGCAGAGCAGCCCAAACGACTGTTCAGCCCATAGCATTACATGACACACTGATGAGAATGGGGAAGTACTACTCCTGCAAGATACTCACTTTTAATCAGTGCTGGATCAACTACTCAAGCTTGTTACTTAAATAAAAGTGCAGATACAGGGGCAAAACAATTACTCAAGTAAAAGCATCACATGAAAAAATCTACTTAAGTAAAAGTATCAAAGCACCTGTACTTAAAGGAAAATTAGCGTTTTTTAACAATCTGAGCCTTCTTTCGGCAATAAAACAAGTAGTTTTACTCACCCATAGCAGTTTGCTGTCAATTGGAGCG
This sequence comes from Paratrypauchen microcephalus, assembly GCA_036785185.1. Classification (NCBI taxonomy): domain Eukaryota; kingdom Metazoa; phylum Chordata; class Actinopteri; order Gobiiformes; family Gobiidae; genus Paratrypauchen; species Paratrypauchen microcephalus. The sequence continues at coordinate 4,322,792 of JAVJIX010000010.1, forward strand.
GTATCGCAGAACTTATGTTGAGCCGTTCTGTTCTACTAATGATCCCGTATCCGTTAGCGTGAGTGCTCGGGGCACTACTTTGCGGTGTCCAAATAACACAAACTTTAGCACTTTTCAAATCACAGAAGATCGCTGTGTCGGGGTAGACTTTTAGTGGATTCCAGAACAGCCTGAAACCCGATATCCAGCTAAAGTTTCATTTGATGACGTCATCAGAGAGGACAGTGCGCATGCGTGAACTCAGCTGTTTTGTAAACACCGCTAGTCTGAAAGAAGCTAACACCGCTCTGATGACTTCATCAAATGAAACTTTTCTGTTGCGATATCGGGTTTCAGGCCGTTTTGGAATCTACTAAAAGTCTACCCTGACACAGCGATCTTCTGTGATTTGAAAAGTGCTAAAGTTTGTGTTATTTGGAGAACGCAAAGCAGTGCCCCGAGCACTCATGCTAACAGATACAGGATCATAGAAGAACAGAACGGCTCAACATAAGTTCTTCAAAACTGCTCCAATTGACACCAAACTGCTCTGGGTGAGTAAAACTACTTGTTTTATTGCCGAAAGAAGGCTCAGATTGTAAAAAACGTTACTTTTCCTTTAAAGAGTAAAAAAAGTAAAAGGATTAGTATTAGAGCATAGAGATAAGTACTTTTTACTCTTCAGTCCAGATAAAAAATGTAGTGGAGTAGAAAGTACAGTACCTGCTCTCAAATGTGGTGAAATAAAAGTTAAATCCACTGTAATCCACTGTAAAATTTACCTAATTGTTAAGTAAAACTTGTATTTTGTACTTTTTTTTAGCTTCTACGTCTGCTTTTATTATACTCACAACAGTAGTACAATTAGCAAAAGATAAGTATAATAAAGAAGTATGCAGTCTAGAAACAACTTGGAAGAGACACAGCCCAATCACACAGTCATTTGGTGCTGAAAAGTGTGAACGCTTTTGGCAGTAGTAATTGGAAATGCGCTAAACTGGTGATTTCGCAGGTCAATGGAGGAAGATTAATTTATTCATCTATTTATCTAACTGATTTAGGCTGCTCACAACAGGGGAGAGAATGAGGAAATCTGTTATGGGAATTTGGTATAGCACATAGACAACAATAAATGACCATAGGAGCAGCGGTTTAGAGTTTGTGGTGATTTATATTTTTTTTACTTTTAACATTAAAAACTTTAAATTTGCTAATTGCTTTGCCATAATGAAATATTGAAAAAGCCAATGTGTAAATCAGTGTAATATGTTTAGTAAAGGAAAGAACACACCATAAATGCATTCAAAATAACAATGTGTCCAAATATACAAGATTAAGATTAAGAGTGGATTTTGAACAGTTATACGTCTAATTACAAACACTGTATTTACTTTAGCCAAACTATACATTTGCGTGCTGATGTTTTAACTTCAGAAATAGCACCTGGGTAACTTTTATTGTCTTTTAAAAACAACACACCTTCAGTTACTGTGATTTTTCTGGTGATTTGATACTGTATTTTGTATTTGACTACTACTTTTCTATTTAAATCTGATTGTACATATATATTTATTCCCATTATCTTATGTATATAACTGTGTCTCATCTGACACAGGTCTATTGCTCTTTGGTTGCTATGCCATCTATTCTTGTTCTTTTACCCTCTGTTTTATATTGTATATTATATTTGATGATGAGCGAGCTACCGTACCCAAAGCAATTTCCCTTGTGGATCAATAAAGTTTGTCTAAGTCTAAGTCTAAGTCTAATTTAAAACAACTCTTGAGTAATAGAACTATACCTATTTTTATACCAGTATTGGCTATTGGGCAGAAGTTTGGACTAGTAACATAAGTTGCATTCACTCCCTCCTCTGTCCTTTACGCATTGTCTTCTTCTCTAAATCTGCTCTCCAAGCCGTCCTGCTCTGGTCTCCTATCATCATCTGCGCACTCCCTCACGCCCCAGACGAGTGAAGGAGCCTAAAGCCGCGCTGAGTGGCCAGAAAGCCCCATGTGAAAGCTCTTCAAGAGGCTCACAAGTAGAGAGAGATGAGTGATGTTCTGCGGAGGGGAGAGGAGCGGAGCGCGCGGCTGTTCTACACGTTCATTCAAAGAAACAGCAAGGAGCGAGAGAGAGAGAGGAGGGAGCGCAATCTGGATGAACTTCAGAGATGATTAGTGCGCGTTGGAGGCAGCGGCTCAGGGAATACGGGGGCTTGACAGATGCGTAATTCATTATTCTGCTAACGGGAAGACGTCACCTATGCAGAGAGGGAAGGCGTGTGCGCGCTGATGAAGGGATGCAGCCTTAAGTTTTAAGATGTTAAAGATGTTATTGTCAGCGTACAGCCTAAATGTGATACATATAAAGTTTAAAATATTCTGGTCTTTAGTTTAATTTGAATATTTTCACAATTATCGCCTGAAAGCAAAAGTGTGACGCGATCAATAGACGTGGAGACAGGAGGGGGGTGCCATTGAAAAGCGCTGCTGTGAATGATTCTATTGATTGCAAACACACTAATTAAAATGTTCTCAAGCTTTCACGTCAAATAAAGGATTTGAACGTTTGATTTGCTATAGAACATATATGATTTTTTATTTTTTTTACAAATAAACTCGGGCTGAAAATCTTCAGTAATCAGCAAAGATCACTCCAATTTTGAAAGTAGGATAAGTTAGTCAAAGCTTTAATAGAAAACCATAGAAAGTACTTTGGCCTGAGCGATGAAAAGCCTGTATGTAGCTTAATAGGAAATTCGACTGGAACTTATTCGTGCGCAATTTTGGGGCTATTTGTGCGCAATTGTTTGGCTAGACTGCATTTGAAGCTTCCAGACCGCACAATTTTACCATAATAAAACGACTTTGATCCTAACATCAGCACCCACAGATCTCAAGCACGACACGCCGCTCTTTCCAAACCAACGATCCTCTGTCACGGAACAAGCCTGGATTAAAAAACAAAAAACAACAACTGTGTTTTCAATTGCACCAAAATGTTCTTCTATGGTTAACTGTTTAATCAAGAGTGGAAGAATCAACGTGCGATTTAGATGTAAGAAGATGCATCCTGCCATAGCCACAGAAGAACGAATAGAAAAATAACTTTTACGCAAATGGTAAAAGTAATTGGAAACGTTTGGGCAAATACTGTTAAGACTTATTCAATACAGTTATCGAAGCAAATGTTTTGTATAAAATTGCTAGAAACTGACAAATGACTTCAGCAAGCTGCGCGCAACGCAGCTGTGCCACTATTACGCGCACTCCAAATGAATCTTTTTACGCATAAACCTGTGTTCGAGGCACCATTCCGTTTACGCACAGACTCAGGGGACCAGGAGGCGCCACCTGTGCGCTGTCACTGTCTTGGGCTGGTGTTGTATCACCACGGCGTCTCCGCGCACGCTGCATGAGACACCAAACCTGTCTGACTCTCATGCACAAGGAAGTGAATGCAAGTTTCTCCATTAATTAGAAGGTTAAACCCAAAGAATGCATAATAGCAGGTACTTACTAAAGAGTCCCACTTGCCGCGTGTCTCAATAAAAAGGTGTTTAAATCCAAAAACTGAAGTAAGAATTGGTCCTATATCCGCAACTCCACGCTTGAGTTTTTCGTCTCAATGTTGGAGTAAATAAAAGTCCTCTAAAATCCACGTCTTCGGGTATCGAGTCCCGATCCGCAGTCGTTGTTCGCCTAAAAGCTCCGAACTTCTCTTTCAACTAAATCCCGGGTCCGCGCTGCTGTCCACAGTGTCCAGGCGCCCGAACCATCCTCTCTGCGCGTGGAGCTGTGCGTGGCCACGGCAGAGTACACGCAGAGTGGACGCAGAGTGGACGCAGAGTGGACGCAGAGTGGACGCAGAGTACACGCAGAGTGGACGCAGAGTGGACGCAGTGGCGCGTAGAGATGTCTGTGTTGTCTGCACGAGCGGAGTGTGTTGCCACGGATCAGCCTCGCGCTCTGTGGCTCCGCTCCGCTGCTCCCAGTGAAGTACTACAACCCGCCGCTCTATTCACTCAACGATCAACACCGATCAGAGGCTTTGGACACTTCCGTTTTGAGTCAACAAAATAAAGGAGGGAGTCCTCGTGACGCACAGCGAGCGCAGAGGCATGGGCACCGTCCTGATGTGGGATATGGGCTTGTGAAATACGCACATGTAATGCACACAGTGTTATGCACCACTTTAGTTGTTAAAAATAAACAAATAAACAGCTCAAAATGTGAACACAGCTAAACTTTAAAAAGGTGCAAAGGAAATTATGGTAAAAGCTTGTAAATCAGTTTGGGATTTCCTTGTGTGGTTTTGATATGCATCCTCTTTATTTTGTATTTATTTTAGTAAATTGTGCAACTGTATTCTGGGTGGAATAGGTCACAGTTGTGCTTTTATTGTGAAGGCGGTGTGATGCCACTCTTTCCGCTGTGCGCTGCACTTGGAGAGCTGGTGCCCTTTGGCTGCTCGGTGCCTGCGGGACACACACAGCAGCGCAGCGGGCTCAGGGGGATCGCATTACGGCGCACCGCCCCTCGAGGGGCCGCTGCAGGCGTGAGACGCGGTCCAGGCGCCTCCCACCAACACACTCTCCCCGTTCATGAAAAGTGATAGAAAGGGCACTTGCCAAACTTTTCTGGACCATGCTTTAATATTTGCATTGCTTATATTTATATGAAAAGGTTTATATTTTCTTTCGCTTTTCCTCAGTTGGCTTGAATGAGACTGAGACTTTTCACTTGTGACAGCTGCCCAGAAAGCACACATGTCACATGACACATCTTATTTAAAGGATGAATCCACAGGGTGCCATTCTAAATGGACTCTGGGGCCCAAGGCTGGATTCAGATCATACTTCTGTTTGAGCATCTTTATTTGTCAGGCACATTTTATTTGATCCAAATCTTGAGGTGCATGGGGCTCAAGTATGCCTGCTATAAAGAACTGCTAAGAGAAAAATGTATTTATGCCTTAAGGAAGGGACGCATTTGGTCTGAATGAATAAACTTTATATATTACAGCATAATAACGTAAATCAATTTGAACTTTTTTCATCTGATTCAGCCATCAAAAGGCAACATAAAAAAGTGATTATTTCTTTTCTGACTGCACTGCAACCATCTAAGTGAGTGCTAATGAGTCCATATTGTCCCAAATTGGCTTAAAGTCATAAAAAGATTAACCCCAAACCAACATTTACCCCACCGAAAGGTGAAGTGTGCCACGTTAAAGTGAATTACTACTGTTAAATGATCTTTAAACAGTGAGTCCCCTCTGAGCTAGTGGCTAATTACTGCCGTCACGACATAGGTGACAGTCTCAAACAACACATCAATTACCATCGTGTCATAAAGTGTTTTTAGCAACAGTTTTATGATGCCATAAAGCAGTTTGGTGCTGAGCTGAGGGTGAAGAGTGTCCTGTCTCTTCAGTGGGTTCCAGGACAAGAGCCTGTGAGAGGTGATTTGTGACCAAAACAGTGTCACGGCGCCGTAAATGACCGTAAATTACAGTGAAGAGGGACGAGACAATTCACCTGCAGCAATTACTGTTGAATTTGATTTTGGGAATGCGTGGTAAAAGAAGAATTAAAACCCCAAATCAGGGCTGTGCTTTTAGTTGAATTTGAATTTAATTAAGATCCAGTCATTTCAAATGGTCAATGATATAGCTGACTCTATATCACTCTTTATGGTATTGTGCTCCTCTTATCTGCGTCATATCTTTAATTTTAATCATTACTGTGCACATTGGCACAGCTTATTCACTATATTGCTGTTGGCAAATCTAAATGTCTTTATCATGATGTGGCTGTCGTTTATTCAGGTGTGAGGACTGGAGATGTTGTAGAGAGAAGATGGATGAGTCCTGACCTGCAGCGACAGACTCCCTACTGTCTGATCTTTAACAAATGTGCTCTGGAATGAGAAGCATGTGTAAAGGTAGCTTCTTAGAACTGACAGGTCATCAGACATGACAGTATTTATAAAAAGCAAGATCAGAAATAAGTTTTGTGCAATGATTTTATAAAGAAGGCTGATGAAATAATTAACCTCTAAGTCCTTATCTGAATTTGTTGATTTAACTTTGCTAAATAAATATGCATCGGGACAGTTCATCATTAGTTTGTGTTTATTTGAAGAGCACACAGGAAAGTTAGGGCATCCCAGGTGGACACAAGAGGACACATGTTAACAACAGGTGTGGAGCGTGTCACTTGTAATGAGATAATGAGAAAACAAAAGCATCTGCTAAGGATCGTTACCCAGCAAATAGGAGACTGCGTCACTACCAACAGAACTTTGTGCATGTTGTACAGATGTCGGGTTAGGTTACCAATGTCTTTTCTACGTTTAACAAGTTTGACAGTTTTGGTGAAGTTTTTAATTATGGCGCTGATCACCGGGCTGCCAAGTAAATGATATAAAACATATTCGAAATTGAACACAAGTATTATTTTCCCTCCAAGTTATGTAATAATTAGAAAACACATGAAAACCTGTTTATCCTTACAGATTCAGATTCAGACAACTTTATTAATCCCACCAGGAGTAATTAGTTTGAGCAGTAAAAAAAAACACATAGTAACAAACAAACATTCAACATATGGAGTGATTCTGACCAAAGAAAAGCTCTGAGGTCTAAGAAGCACCAAACAAAATGTACATCTGTGTAGAATGTAAAAGGTTAATAGCAGTAGGAATAAAAGAGTTCATATATGATCTTAGCATGTGTCACTGCTTTAACTGACTCAGTGTCTGCATATTGAATATTTAATGAATAACTGTAAAGTGGTTGTTTTTTTTATTCATTCTCAGAAGTGTGCTGGGAGGTTGTGTCTCATGGGAAAGTCAACAGCAGAACCAACAGTCATTAAGTCTGATGAAGAGGAGGAGGGTGACGGCCCTGCACACTGACCTGTGGACCGTGTGAGAACTAAAGACGCACCGCCCCGAGTGTCACTGCAGTGGTCAAGGGTCACACGGAGTACTGCAGTAGTGATGCAGTACTGATGGTATAGTGACCACATGACCTCAGTACAAATACTCACTCATGTCGGGAGAACAACAGGTCTCCCCCTCCCCTGTACAAACCCTATCTCAACCACCCCCACCCTACCCAGCATGCACCTCCCACTGGGGGACAGGCACAGGGCGTGAGATGAGGCTTCTTCATTAGAGACAGTTAAAAATTAATCAAGAATAGATTTGGAACTTGAGACAAAATCATGTAGAAGATACAAAAGTGGTAGATATTTAATATTTATATAACTTTTATAGCCCAAAATCTGAATATGTAATTTCAAAATGTCACCATTAAAGGTCCCATGGCATGAAATTTTCACTTTCTGAGGTTTTTGAACATTAATGTGAGCTCCCCTACCCTGTTTGGCTAAAAGTTGCGAAATGTGTAAACTGAGCATTTGCGGTCCTTTTCTGCGTTTGAAAAAAAGACAGCTCAAACGGGAGATTCTGAACAAGGAAACTATGTGACGTCACATTGAAGAAAAAATGCAAATGCAGTTCCACCGCCCGTCTGTGTTTAATACCCACACTCTCTGGAACTCACGGCCAGAGAGTTTGGACTGCGAACGAGCTACGCAATGCGAGATGCGTTTTTTATTTGCCTGGAGGCACATGAGAGTGTTTCCAGGCTCGGATGCCCTTTATCCGACCCTCAGAACCTCTGAAACAGCAGTGGTTTAATTTTATTTTCTGTGGAAATGTGTTTATTTTTCAATGGAACGCTTCTCATCTCTTCCTCCGTGCAAAAAAGCGGAAGTGGGGCCAGCGCACAGCACACCGCTAATAGAGGAAAGAGCGGAGAGTTTGGCCACGCCCCTACCCGCTGCTCTGGCCTATCGCTGTCCTCCTCATTTGCATTCAAGCAACAGCGCCCATAATGGAGTGTTCCAGAGAGATATTTATGACTCTTTCTCATCTTATCTCTGTTTCTCATGCACTGAGTGTTGATTTTGAAGAAGGATTCATTTACAGTATTAGGGACCCATTAAGGAGCCATATAAAAGCATCAAGAAGTACCATGTCATGGGATCTTTAAATGCCAGTGTATGTTGTAGGAGACCATAATCTCATCTCAGTTTCAGATTAATCTTTACTTTCTTTCTCAAGAGCTCAAATCTTTTATTTATACTTATATGAGTGAGTTATGAGTATAAATAAACCATTTGAGATTCTTGTGAGATTCTTGTGAGCTTTAAGCCATGTTAGAATTGTGTAACCTCTTCAAAAACAGACCTGGAGTTGTGTTTTGTTTCATTCACGCCTGTGTGAGTGATCCCTTATTATTAATCTGTCTACATCTCCAAAGCTCAAAATGCTCTGTTCCACCTTGTGATGTCATATAGTTGTAGTTTTCACGTCAACAGCTACCTTTTATTCAATAAAGCAATCCCAGGCCTGAAATCATCCAAGTGATTCTAGTGAAGGTGTATGAGTTTAAAAACATGTTTGTGATGAGGAAACAACAATATAACATAGATCAGAAAAGTAGCATAATGTGGGCCCTTTTAACTCTTAAATAAGTTACATGACCAAAGCTATTTTCAGGCTTCTCTTTCTTCAGTAATGTCGCTAATAGCTGTGCTGCTTATTGGCCATTAGAACTTGTATTTATTTGCTTTATTTGAAAAGAGATAGACACAAAAACATGAAATGGAGCAGAAGAGTCTGGTGCGTCATAGTGCTTACAGCTGGTGCTACTTTGCAACCCGTGTCGTTAGTCATAATCGTTTTCAATGGACATAACAATGTATTTTATCCAAGTTATTTTAAACATCTGTTACAGATTTTGTGGCTGTCCAGAGTCTAATACTATTATCTGTGAGGTATTTACTCTTATCTTACCCCCACACCCCCTTTGACCACTCTGTTTGGGTCGTCCCAGTGGGCAGGAGGCTGGCTGACTCATGTTGTCTTTGTGAGTGGACGCTGGACAGAGGGGGCAGGACTAATCATTAACACGGTGATTCTACTTTGGGACAAAGATGGAGCACAAAGGAGGGACATGATCAGAGAGACCACTTCACACTCCACTGGACGATGCGTTCACTGACCCCTCGTGCAGTGGGATAAAACGCTGCTGCCATCACTCATGGGCATGTGCTCACTGCGGTACTGTGGCACTCTACTTCTCTGCAAATGCAGTTGTGTTTAGAACATTTCTTGAGAAGTGGCACAATATTTGGCACTCTATCATCTATCTATGATCAGTAGTGGAACGTAACACAGTAAAAATATTAAATTACTGGACTTAAGTACATTTTAAGGTGGATACTTTTTAGTTTTAGTTTTTGAGAACAGATATCATTACTTTCTACTCCACTTGACAGGACTGAAAAGTGAAAAGTGAAACACACACACAAATAAAAATAGCTAGGAAAAAAATAATCAATTTAATGCTTCTGCTGAATAAAATTTAGCACAAATCAGTATCAAAATCACAATATTTGAAGCTTTATTATATCTCAAAATGTCTTTAAGTACATTTTCAAACAGGTACTTAAATACTTTTACTAGATTTTTTTCATGTGATACTTTTATTTTGACTTGAGTATTTATTTTACTCTAGTTCTTCTTCCACCACTCACTGTCATATTCTCAGTGTCAAATGTTTTATGTGAGAGAGATGTTATATTTTTACTTCAAGCCTAAATAAAGGATTTTGAAAACCCCTGGTTTCAAACATTGACACCTCTATTGGTTTTGACTTGCTGCTTATAAGAACCATTTTGCATCGTTCATCTTTCAAAAGAGATATTACTTGTTTTGAATTGTTATTCAAAACAATTTGAATTTGTTATATGAAACCCATGGATATTGCCCACGGGGAAGGAATTTGAGAGAGAGAGAGAGAGAGAGAGAGAGAGAGAGAGAGAGAGAGAGAGAGAGAGAGAGAGAGAGAGAGAGAGAGAGAGAGAGAGAGAGAGAGAGAGAGGTTGTCTATTCATGTCTCTCAACCGTGCAACCAACTGACCACTGCCCACCCAAGGGCCATATAGTTTCTAGGATATGATTCCAGTCCATAAACAAAATACGACATAGGTTAAATAATACTTGTAACAGCAGTTTGAAACACAGACCTCATGTTGTAAAAGTTGTGTACAAACCATTAAACAGCTCATAAACATATAAAAGTACAGCACATTTACAGTTATTTGCACAAACAAATTATTATTGGGGACAACTTCTAAACCTGGATGAAAGGATGGTCCTGTGCTGTTGTCATGGCAACCAGTGTTTTTTTTTTTTTTCCTTACCTGTTTTTGGAGAGAACCATGTGTCTGATGTCACTTCAGTCACTGTGCCTGTCTAAATGTGTTTGAATGAGAGTGAATGGTGTGAATGGGGAAATGAAAAGGCAGCCACCAGACCTGCATTCTGTTTTATCAACTAACAACTTCAAAACAGCTTCTAATGTGAGCACCTGAAACAAACAAAAACACTCAAAGCATGTATTTACTCTTTCAAATGTTTCATGAGATTATATGTACTGGCAAATATTGGCAGCCCTTAAATACTGTTGACAAGCACTGCCACTTGGAGATCCATCACAAGCGTGTTTCCATGTAGATATTATTGTATTACCTGTTACTTGGTCTGATGGCATTACGGAACCTGTCTCCATGAAAATAGATAAGTTTAATGCCATACTGTGAGACATTCTAGACAACGCAATAGCATTTCCATGGAGACAAGCACATGGGGGACTTACATACTGCAACTTTAAAAGGCCAATTAGTGTGTCCAATTGACCCAACACTCTCCTAAATAAAAAGAGACAATGTGTTATCTTTGTTCTTGTTGACCTGTAATCAAGTATGCAAACATTTCATGACTTGGGAATATCTGTCTCTTGCGTCACTGTAGATATGGTGGATGTGATGTCTCTCTCAGAGGCAATTGTTCCTGGGTGCTTTGTGTGTGTGTGTGTGTGTGTTTAATATATACTCAACAAAAATATAAACGCAACACTTTTGTTTTTGCTCCCATTTTTCCTGAGATGGACTTAAAGATCTAAAATTCATTCCAGATACACAATATTACCATTTCTCTCAAACATTGTTCACAAATCTGTCCAAATGTGTGACAGCGAGCACCTCTGCCCCGCCGAGACAATCCACCCCACCTCACAGGTGCGCCACATCAAGATGCCGATCCGACATCATGACCAGCGCACAGGTGCGCCCCAGACTGCCCACAATAAAAGGCCACCTCGAAATGTGCAGTTTTTTGCTTTATTGGGGCTCTGGGGACTCAGAACCAGTCAGTATCTGGTGTGACCACCATTTGCCTCATGCAGTGCAACACATCTTCTTCGCATAGAGTTTATCAGATTGTCAATTGTGGCCTGTGGAATGTTGGTCCACTCCTCTTCAATGGCTGTGCGAAGTTGCTGGATATTAGTGGGAGCTGGTACACGCTGTCGTATACGCCGGTCAAGCACATCCCAAACATGCTCAATGGGTGACATGTCCGGTGAGTATGCTGGCCATGCAAGAACTGGGACATTTTCAGCTTCCAAGAATTGTGTACAGATCCTTGCAACATGGGGCCGTGCATTATCTTGCTGAAACATGAGGTGATGTTCATGGATGTATGGCACAACAATGGGCCTCAGGATCTCATCACGGTATCTCTGTGCATTCAAATGCCATCAATAAAATGCACCTGTGTTCTTCGTCCATAACAGCCTTTGAAGAGGAGTGGACCAACATTCCACAGGCCACAATTGACAATCTGATAAACTCTATGCGAAGAAGATGTGTTGCACTGCATGAGGCAAATGGTGGTCACACCAGATACTGACTGGTTCTGAGTCCCCAGACACCCAATAAAGCAAAAAAAAAAAAAAAAAAAAAAAAATGCACATTTCAGGGTGGCCTTTTATTGTGGGCAGTCTGGGGCACACCTGTGCACTGGTCATGATGTCAGATCGGCATCTTGATGTGGCACCTGTGAGGTGGGGTGGATTGTCTCGGCGGGGCAGAGGTGCTCGCTGTCACACATTTGGACAGATTTGTGAACAATGTTTGAGAGAAATGGTAGTGTTGTGTATCTGGAGTGAATTTTGGATCTTTGGGTCCATCTCAGGAAAAATGGGAGCAAAAACAAAAGTGTTGCGTTTATATTTTTGTTGAGTATAAATCTGTCACTCTGCCTTCCTCTGCTTCTGTTATAATAATTTGAGTCTTGTGACATTTTCAGGAGCCTGTGATCAATACGAGTGTTCATGGTCCTATTTAGGTGTTTAAAGATCCCATGACATGGTACTTCTTGATGCTTTTATATGGCTCCTTAATGGTTCTCTAATACTGTAAATGAATCCTTCTTCAAAATCAACACTCAGTGCATGAGAAACAGAGATAAGATGAGAAAGAGTAATTTTTCTCTCTCTGAACAGCGTTACGGACAAGCGTTTTGTTTATTTTATTTTATTTGTTGTATTTTAGTTGGTATATGTGAATGTGTTGTGTTACATGAGCCATTTCTCTGTGTTTTTCTATGGGTGCCGCCATTTTGTAAGGTCCATGTATGTGGGCGGGACACTTCTTGTCCCGCCTTCAGGTTCAGAGAATGCTTTCTGATTGGATGACTTTGATCTAGCTTTATTCTTTGTTCTTTGTTCTTTTATCTGTGGTCTTACCGGCTATAAATTCAGACCTTAGGGGGTCACTGATAGAGAGAGGACAGACACCACTGAAGACACACCGGAAGGTCCAGGACCCAAGCAAGAAGAAGCTCGGTACGGACGGCGGTGCCGTGAGCTTGTATTTGTGTTGTGGGTGCTGCTCCAGCGCCTTGGATTACACGTTTTCTGCGGACTCTCTGCCTCGAGGGTGCCACTGGAGAGGATTCCGTGCATTCCATGGGCTTCTGGAGACTACGGGCAGTTGGACTGGTGGGAGGACGGCCGCACACGGAGTGCGCACACCAGTGGTGCAGGACTGTAGGATACCTGTGTAAACTTTATTCTGTTGTTTTGTTTCTTTTTTTTTGTGTGCGTGTGTAGTTTTGTATCCCAGATAAACGGAGACTGTTTTTATAACTTTGTGTGGGGCATTGGCTAACTGCACACGTAACATAATTGGGGGCTCGTCCGGGATGAACGCCATGCGTTAGTGAGTCGTTTGTAGCCTGTTAGCATTCGTGAAAGCCAACTTTAGCATCGAGACTCTTCTGTTTTTTTTTTGTTTTTTTTGCTTCATCATGGCGAAAGCAGCGCTTGACTTTCTGGAAAATCCAACTGTTAAAGGTCTGCAGGATTTGAGAAAAACTGAATTGCTAGAGGTCACTAGGTCTCTAAACCTGCCTGGTATGAACGCAAAGTGCCCAAAAGCTAAAATGGCTCAGGCTGCTGCCCGGCATTATCATCGTGAAGGCATTTTTAGCATTGCCGATTTAGCTCAGTTTGAGGAGCCTGACTCCCCAGCTGGACCTAGCACAGATAGTGGGAAAGACTTCTCTTTCCAACTGCAGTTACTTCGGTTGAAAAGGGAACCCTCTGTTAGGCCTGACATCGTTCCCTGTAGATTGTCAAATTCTGAAATTCTGCAGAGCCTTGACCTAAAATTGTCTCACGTAGAGCCTGCGCAGAGAGACCAAATGACTGCCTTGATACTTAAGTACCAGGATTTGTTTCCCGATGTGCCAAAGAGAACTCATGTGGCCATTCATGATGTTGATGTGGGTGACGCTCCACCCATCAAGCAACATCCTTATAGAATGAGTCCTGTGAAATGTAAACTGGCTGAAGGTGAGGTGCTGTACATGTTGGAGCACGACATTATTCGGCCATCGCATTCTGATTGGAGCTCGCCATGTGTGTTGGTGCCAAAGTCCGATGGTACTCCACGATTTTGTACTGACTATAGGAAAGTAAATGCTGTTAGCAAAACGGATGCTTTTCCAATCCCAAGAGTGGATGACTGTATTGACAAAGTTGGACAAGCAAAGTTTCTCACGAAGATTGACCTGTTGAAAGGGTATTGGTGTGTTCCGCTAACTGATAGAGCTAGGGAAATATCTGCATTTGTCACCCCGTCAGGGTTGTATGAGTACAATGTACTCCCATTTGGAATGAAGAACTCACCCGCTACATTTCAGAGAATGATTCACTCCGTGGTTAAGGGCTTACCCAACACCAGTGCCTACATTGATGATTTGGTTACAGGGAGTGACACCTGGGAAGGTCATATCGCTGATGTTGAAAAACTGTTACAGAAACTGGCAGAGGCCAATCTTACGGTTAATCTAGCAAAAAGTGAATTTGGCTGTGCCAGTGTTACCTACCTGGGGCATGTGATTGGCCAAGGCAAGGTGGCTCCCGTTGAGGCTAAGATCCAGACTATAGTGGCCTACCCTGTTCCCACCAGTAAGAAAGCTTTGCGGCGATTCTTAGGCATGGTAGGATACTACCGCAAGTTCTGCAAGAACTTTGCCGATGTAGCCCTGCCATTGACAGATTTGCTCAAGAAACGTGAGGAGTTCGTGTGGACTGACGCCTGCCAAAAGGCATTTGACAGACTAAAGTTTGTGTTGTGTCACTTCCCTGTTCTCCGTTCACCTGATTTTGGCAAACCGTTTGCCCTAGCTGTAGACGCTAGCGAGGATGCAGCAGGTGCCGTGTTATTACAACAAGATACGAATGACTGTGTGGAGCACCCCATAGCTTACTTTTCCAAAAAGCTAAACCGACATCAAAGAAACTATTCCACTATTGAAAAGGAGCTTTTAGCCCTGATTCTGGCCCTCCAGCACTTTGATGTGTATGTTTGCACCAGCCAGAAACCCATGATTGTATATACAGATCATAACCCCTTAGTGTTCTTGGCTAAGATGAAAAACAAGAATAGGAGATTGCTAAACTGGAGTTTAATTCTTCAGGAATATGACATTGTGATCAAGCACATCAAGGGTAAAGATAATGTGATTGCTGATTGTCTATCCCGGTGTTGAACCCACCATGGGTTGAGTGAGGGACGTGAGTGAAAATTTTGATCGTTGAAATCAAACTTTTCACTTTAAGGGGAGGGTGTTACGGACAAGCGTTTTGTTTATTTTATTTTATTTGTTGTATTT
This sequence comes from Paratrypauchen microcephalus, assembly GCA_036785185.1. NCBI lineage: Eukaryota > Metazoa > Chordata > Actinopteri > Gobiiformes > Gobiidae > Paratrypauchen > Paratrypauchen microcephalus. The sequence continues at coordinate 4,337,878 of JAVJIX010000010.1, forward strand.
TAGTTGGTATATGTGAATGTGTTGTGTTACATGAGCCATTTCTCTGTGTTTTTCTATGGGTGCCGCCATTTTGTAAGGTCCATGTATGTGGGCGGGACACTTCTTGTCCCGCCTTCAGGTTCAGAGAATGCTTTCTGATTGGATGACTTTGATCTAGCTTTATTCTTTGTTCTTTGTTCTTTTATCTGTGGTCTTACCGGCTATAAATTCAGACCTTAGGGGGTCACTGATAGAGAGAGGACAGACACCACTGAAGACACACCGGAAGGTCCAGGACCCAAGCAAGAAGAAGCTCGGTACGGACGGCGGTGCCGTGAGCTTGTATTTGTGTTGTGGGTGCTGCTCCAGCGCCTTGGATTACACGTTTTCTGCGGACTCTCTGCCTCGAGGGTGCCACTGGAGAGGATTCCGTGCATTCCATGGACTTCTGGAGACTACGGGCAGTTGGACTGGTGGGAGGACGGCCGCACACGGAGTGCGCACACCAGTGGTGCAGGACTGTAGGATACCTGTGTAAACTTTATTCTGTTGTTTTGTTTCTTTTTTTTTTGTGTGCGTGTGTAGTTTTGTATCCCAGATAAACGGAGACTGTTTTTATAACTTTGTGTGGGTCATTGGCTAACTGCACACGGGCATTGTGCATGGGCATTGTTGCTTGAATGCAAATGAGGAGAAAAGAGCTGGCCTATAGTAGAGGGTGGGGGCGTGGCCAAACTCTCCGCTCTCAGCTCTGAGCTCTCAGCTGATCCATTTCCGTGTTTTTGCACGGGGGGAGAGATGGGAAGCGTTCCATTGAAAAATAAACACATTTCCACAGAAAATAAAATTAAACCACTGCTGTTCAAAGGTCCAGAGGCTCAGATAAAGGACTTCCGAGCCTAGAAACACTCGGACGTCGCATTGCCTAGCGCATTCGCAGTCCAAACTCTCTGGGCGTGATTTACAGAGACGCTGAGTACAGACAGACGGGGGTGGAACTGCATTTGCATTTCTTTTTTCGATCTGACGTCAACAAGGTGCCTTGTTCAAAATCGCCCGTTTGAGCTCCAATTTTTTCTAACGCAGAAAAGGATCGCAAATGCTCAGTTTAGACATTTCGCAACTTTTAACCATGGGGCGGGGGGGGGGGGGGGGGCTAAACAGGGTAGGGGAGCTCACATTAACATTCAAAAACCTCAGAAAGTGAAAATTTCATGCCATGGGACCTTTAACAAAAAGGTGAGTGTGATTAACTGTAAAACAAAAACAAAAAGAAAAACAAACAAACAAAACTACTAACTACTGCTAACTAGCATGTGACTATAATCTTATTTGACTTGGCACAAATAAGCTCATCTGTTGTCGTTCCAACTAAGTCAGATTGTGTTACACAAAGCTCACATTAAAGTCTAACAAAGCCTCAGACAGAGCATGCCTACAGTTAGCATAAAGTATCAATAGGATTGTTTCTGTTGCTTGTCTCCAGTGAAACAGATAAGTTAAATGCCACATTGGAACATTCTGGGCACAGCTATAAAACCAGACAAGCCGGTGGTGATCTCTCCACGAGAACAGTGAATGTACCTGTGTTTCAAACAAAAGAATCATCAGGAAATCCAATTTTGTACAACTTCTACCAAAACCTGCATACAGATATTTTTTATTTTTGTTGCCAAATTTCTGTCTCACAGGTAAGTTACATAATGTTTTGCATAATAAGATTTCACCCAAAGACCCTGCTGGCACAAATAGAGTTTATCAGACTGTGGTTTATTCATACTGACAGAATGCAAGACAATTAATAACAGGAAATATAGAGTACATTTTCAGAAGCTCAGAGCAGGGCACAGAGCCAGAACAATGTGGTTAAAGTGTGTGTCACATATTTTAAGCTATTTAGTTTTCTCATTGTCAACAGAAATACTTGTTCTTCTATATTGTGAAATAGAGGAGCACTAAGGCAAGGACAAAGTGTGAACTGCAACTGAAGGCTGAAAACTATTGTTAATGTATGGTAAAGGGAGAAATTCAATTTGTCAACTGGACAAAGTTTATTTGTTCGAAGACGTTTCGCAGCTCATCAAAGCTGCTTCGTCAGTTCTGGCTAGAGTGCTGATGGACACTGTCTGACCCCAGACAGAAACTGAAAACAAAGAGGTGGGATAGTTTCATAGTAATTTCATTGTAGTTAGCTCCTCCCTGCAGCTAGATATAAGCAGTGTCCACCAGCACTTTAGCCAGAACTGACGAAGTAGCTTGGATGAGCTGCGAAACGTCTTAGAACAAATAAACTTTGTCTAGGTGACAAATTGAATTTCTCCCTTTACAATGGATTCTACCTGGACGACTGAGGGATTCTTCACACATATTGTTAATGTAAAAGATTAATAAGAAAAATAGACAGCAATAGATCAGGTCCCCAAGATGTTGGTGGACACAAATTTAAGAAATAATTACCAACATAGTTCTACTTAGTTCTGACAGGTTCATTTAAGACTAGGTTTCAAGAAGATCATATAACCTGAGAAAATGTGAAATAAATACAACTTTCAATTAGATAAATCCACACATAGACATAATGAACACATTTATTAGGGCTAAGTAACTACTTAATTAAGGTGTTATTAATGAAGTAGCTAAAAGTCTGAATTCTTAATGAACACTGAAAAGATGGGTCAAATGGAGAGGACAAATTTCCCTATGGTGACAATAAAGTGACCTTAACCTTGATCTTATATATGAATTAGATCTTTGTTCATGCTTTATTAAAGCTGTTAAACTGTAAGTAATAAAGTATTACCCAATGTTGTATACTTAATTGGAAAATAAATGGCTTGGAATAGGAACCAACATTCTGTCATTTTTAAAGTCAAATAGTCTAGGTTTGTCAAGTAAAAAAAAACAAAAAACGAAATAAATAAAATAAATGGTTCATCGCTACACTACATACAGCCAAAAGTATTCGCTCACCTGCCTTGACTCGCACATGAACTTAATTGACATCCCATTGTTGTACATGTGGCTTTTGACAATAAAGCTGACTTTGAACTTCGAACTTAATCCACAGGGTTTAATATGGCGTCGGTCCACCCTTTGCTTCTATAACAGCTTCAACTCTTATGGGAAAGCTGTTCACAAGGTTTAGGAGTGTGTTTATGGGAATTTTGACCACTCTTCCAGAATCGCATTTGTGAGGTCACACACTGATGTTGGATGAGAAGGCCTGGCTCTCTGTCTCCACTCTAATTTACCCCAAAGGTGTTCTATCTGGTTGAGGTCAGGACTCTGTGTAGGCCAGTCAAGTTCATCCACACCAAACTCTCTAACAGTCATTTTAGAAGAGTAAGGGGCCATCTCCAAACTGTTCCCACAAAGTTGGGAGGATGGAATTGTTCATAATCTCATTGTATACTGAAGCATTCAGAGTTCCTTTCATTGGAATTAAGGGGCCAAGCCCAGCTCTTGAAAAACAACCCCACACCATAATCCCCCTCCACCAAACTTTACGCTTGGCACAATGCAGTCAGACAAGTACTGTTCTTCTGGTAACCTCTCAGACTTGTCCATCAGATTGCCACATAGAGAAGCACAATTCGTCACTCCAGAGAACACATCTCCATTGCTGTAGAGACTCTTTGCATTGGACTTGGTGATGTATGTCTTGGATGCAGCTACTCGGCAATGGAAACCCATTCCATGAAGCTCTATACACACTGTTCTTGAGCTAATCTGAAGGCCACATGACGTTTGGAGGTCTGTAATGAATGACTCAGAATGCAGAATGCAGAAATGCATAAAGTTGGCGACATCTGCGCACTATGCGCCTCAGCATTCACTGACCCCGTCCTGTCAGTTTACATGACCTACCACTTCGTGGTTGAGTTGCTGTCGTTCCCAGTCGCTTCCACTTAGTTATAATACCACTGACAGTTGACTGTGGAATATTTAGGAGCATGGAAATTTCACGACTGGGCTTGTTGCACCGGTGGCATCCTATCACAGTACCACGCTGGAATTCACCTGAGACTGAGCTATTCTTTCACAGATGTTTGTAGAAAGAGTCTGCAGACCTAGGTGCTTGATTTTATAAACCTGTGGCCATGGAAGTGATTGGAACACCTGATTTCTATTATTTGGATGGTGAGTGAAAACCTTTGGCAATATATTGTATGAATATGCCACTTTTTCCACATCAAAAGATATAATATATAGTTTATTTTGTTAATCGCTATGGCAACTGTCCTATTTTTTTCATCATTCGGAAACCCATGGATAGTATAGGGCTAAATCTAAATGCAGGTAGTGATGTGGTGCTTTTGTAACATGTGACCTCCTCCTAATCGCACCCTCCTGTCCTGTCTGTGGCCCTAATATTCACGTTCAGATGATGGATGCTCTCAATGCTGGTTCTGTGCGAATGAACCAAAAACACATGAAAGGCTGTTCCGTGCCCACTCCTCATCCACACAGTTATTTTTAGTCTGCTGTTTTTTTCATAAACCGCTCGCTTCTGTTTCTTTCCAACTTCAAACAGACTGCGGTTCAAACCCAGGCTTTAGAGGCGAGATGCTGAGAGAGGGGCCTGATCTACATGTGGTGTGGGCCATCAGGGATGTGTCCAGGTCAATGGGAACAGCTTTTATGATGGAGGGGACTGAATACATGAGGGAGGTTCCATTTACAAATTATGGGCTTATATAGGACAGTTTTACATTGTTATATTTCATATGTTTTCACTAAAGATAAAAGGGTATGTTGGTCTAAAGAAGGTAGAGAATTGTGGTGACATCATCTGTGTACAAAACGTATTGTGAGAAAGTGCATTTTATTTTAAGGCTATCTCTCTCGCTCTCAGGACAGAAATCAAAAGTAATTACTTATTTTTCTCTCAGCTGGACACAACAACAACCATTTGATTTTTTGGCTTGCTTCACGGTTGTGATACTTTGACCAATCAGATTCAAATATGACATTTTCCATTTGCTTTCATCATGAGCCATCTCAGACTGATAAATGTGTAGAACTCAATTTAGACACATACACATGAGCACAGGTTATGTGCCAGTAATCACATGCTTGATATGCTGAGATTCATCCCTCCAAATTCTGCAAAATCTTTTTCTGATCTTGTGGGATGATGTCATACTTACACATAAGTGGCAGTTTTTATATTGGTGACAGAGTGGTTATATATTCATTACAGCAAAATGTGAACCTCAAGTCTTTCTCTGCTCAGAACTCTCAAGTACAGGATCACATAGAAATGAACACAAAATTGTACTATCACTGCTGCTTCAACTATTCCAGCAGACCAATTTCCATTTCAATATGCAGATTCAAAAGTAGCCATTCCAAATATGTAGAAATAGATGATCACTCTTTATATAAGCTTATCACAGAGATCTCATTGCACTTTCAACCAGACTGCCTACAAATGGCCACACCACAGCCCAGACCATCCACATGTATTTTCTGTGTTTTTCTCTCTTCAGGTCTCTGCAGCTTTGCCCTGTGTTAATGGACGTGTGGGTGTACAACACGTATCTGGAGCATGTAGAACCATCAGCGTAGGAGGAGAAGGAGCAGGAGGAGAGGGCACAGCGCTAGAGACCAGTCCAACCAGTCCATATGGTTCTCTACAGGCCGAGAGCCACTGGTTTACCGTGCGTCAGTCAAACAGATGTTATCTCAGAAATGACACAAGCCCCAGTTTCTCCATCGCAGTCCAAACAGCAGACTGTGCAAGGCTTTTGTCAGATGCTAAGTCGCTAATCGTTGTTCAAACACACAGCCAATCACATGAAGTGTTGGGTAAGCCTGTGCTACTGACTCAGCTGACCTATCACAGTAGAGGTCACCAAGTGTCAAATAAACAAACGCATTGTATAATAAAAGTGTGGGGATGGTTACATAAACTACTCTGGCTTTACGTATCAACTTAGAATCTTCCAGGTAAGTACTTCTATCCATGAATATTGCTCAAGATCTGTGTCTACACACAGGTTGCCCCAATGAAGGAGGGGTTATTTATTGATTTAATTTGGGGGGAACATAACTATTATCAATATGCATTATAGTTTTACACCAAGCAAGAAGCTATTTGTGAAGAAAAGTTTTTGAAAATTACAGGAAGTAGAGAGTAAAATGAGTAGTCTAACCCGTCATAAGCACTTTAAATGCAGAGGACAAATTTCCGCATGGAAATATTAAAATCAAAGTCTTCTTCTTCTTGTCTGCATTTATTAAAGCTGCTTTAGAATGGTTAGAGATGTTTTTTTTTTTCAGCCAAAACCAATGCTAACATTTGGCACTAGTATTCACATGCAATTTTGAGGACAAATATTTTAAATGGCAAAGTGAAAAAAGGGTGGACGATCTTATCAAAACTTACAGCTCTTACTTCCGGCTTTGTAATCAATAAAATACTATATTTTTATAAGCAGACAGATGCAGTCATGTAATTAAAAAAATAAATTCTCCATGTGCCCATTCAAGCCTCGCCCAACATTAAAGGGTTATCATTATTATTTTTATGTAGGCGTGAAGATTTACTCAGACTTCACCGAAAAGGTTCTTTTGTCCTTGATCAATAAAACTCTTCACACATATTTAGTCAAAGTATGCATAACCAGCTGCAATAAGAAAAACTGTAAATATAATACATAAAACAGCATAAATAAATACATTAGATTACATTATATTAATATTGATGTTTGTTGTATCACTGACTGTCCATTATGGCATCCTTGTGCTGCCCTGAATGGCGTCTTTATATCTCTGTTTTGTTTTGTGATGCTCCTTTTTATCCTGGTCTTGTAAACAGTGAGAGGTGTGTGAGCTGTGCACAGAGATGGTGAAGAGCAGTCAGGAGCAGAGCTGGTTGGGCTGGTCTGTCTCTGCTCATGTGAGGGAGTGTATTTGGCAGATGTCAGCTATGTCACAGTGATCATCAGTCATCTCTTCACGTCGCCTGGCCCCGATCTGTCACTAAAACTAGAGAGAGAGAGCGAGAGAGAGCGAGAGAGAGAGAGAGAGAGAGAGAGAGAGAGAGAGAGAGAGAGAGAGAGAGAGAGAGAGAGAGAGAGATTGAAAGTCTCAACCACCTATTTTCATGGAAATCTTCATATGGTTATGTTAGAAAAGATTTTGATTATTATGTTCTAAATTAATGCTGTCCATAGAATAACAGTGTGCCTCAGACATAAACAGTCAGTTGTTATACTATTTAGAGCAGGGGTGTCTAACTCATTTTGGTCTGGGGGCCGTATACTTTGATCCCAAAGGGGCTGGATCAGAAAACTCATGGCATATATACCCCAAAAATAGCAACAGACTTAGAGTTATTTTTAGACTTAGGCAAACTTTATTGATCCACAAGGGAAATTGTTTTGGGTACGGTATCTCACTCATCAAATATAATATATAGCAGAGAGTAAAAAAAATAGATGGAATAGCAACCAAAGAGCAATAGACCAGTGTCAGATGAGACATAATTATAAAAATAATGATAATAAATGTGGGGCGGCAGTTTATAGAGCGTTTGTCTACTGATTCAGGGGTTGGCGAGTCGTATCCCGCTCTCGACGGGTTGGCCGTGTGTGATCCCAGCCCCCACAGATGAGTGCCGCCGTTGTGTCCTTGGGCAAGACACTTAACCCCACCTCGCCGCCAGTGTCTGCGGACACTGGTAGCCCCCATGACAGAAGTACATCAAGGCCTGTTGTGACGTGGGCCATCCTCCCGTGGAACCACCACCTGCGGGGGGATTCATGGGGGCTGGTGCGTTGTGTTCTGGGCAGCAGATCTGCTTGGACTGCTGCTCCCGCGACCCAGAAATGGAGAAGCGAAATAAGATGGATGGATGGATAATAAATGTTTATCTACAAATCAGAATTAAATAGAAAAGTAGTAATAAAGTATAAAATATAATATCAAATAAGATGTACAATCCCAGCTATAAATAGTATAAATAGTAGGGAGTATTATCTATTGCACAAGGGTGAGTTGTTGTACAGTTGTAGGGAGTATGGTATGAATGTAGTCCTGTATCTCTCACTGTTTGAGTGGAGCTGTAGGAGCCTGTTGGAGAATGAGCTCCTCTGTCCCTCTATGGTCTGGTGCAGTGGGTGAGCAGGAGTGTCCATGATGGAAAGCAGTTTATCCAGTGTCCTCCTGTCCCTCACTGTGATAAATGTCTCCAGCTCACAGCCAATCACGTGACCAGCTTTGCAAATCAATTAGTTAATCCGCCCAATGTCCCTTTTACAGGTGCTGCGCCCCCAGCAGACTACAGCGAAGTACAGGGCGCTGGCAACCACAGACTGGTAGAAGATCTCCAATAACTTACTGCACACATTGAAAAACTTGAGCTTCCTCAGGAAGTAGAGTCTGCTCATACCCTTCTTGTAGACAGCATTAAAGTTGTCCACCCAGTCCAGCCTGTTGTCCACATGAACGCCAAGGTACTTGTAGCAGTCCACAATCTCTACATCATGACCCTGGATGGTAATGAGCTCCACAGGTGACCTCATCCTCCTGAAGTCAGTCACCAGTTCCTTGGTCTTGTCATTGTTCAGGAGGAGATGGTTTGCCCGGCACCAATCCACAAAATTTGCGATCAGTGTCCTGTACTCCATCTCCCGTCCATCCCTGATACACCCTACCACCGCAGAGCCATCAGAGAACTTCTGCAGATGGCAAGACGCGGAGCTGTACTGGAAATCAGAGGTGTACAGAGTGAACAGGAACGGAGACAGGACTGTACCCTGAGGGGCTCCTACATTACTGACCACAGTATCAGACAGGGTGGTCCCCAGTTGCACGTACTGAGGCCTTCCTGACAGGTAGTCAGTAATCCAGGAGACAATGGAGGAGCTGACACCCACCCTGAGCAGTTTCTCACCCATCAGAAAGGGCTGGATTGTGTTAAAGGCGCTGGAGAAATCAAAGAACAATATCCTCACAGAGCCCTTAACACTATCCAGGTGAGAGTGAGCCTGCTGCAGAAGACAGATTACAGCGTCCTCCACACTCATGTGGGCCTGAGAGGCAAATCGTAAGTCCAATAAGTCCAAGTATTTATGTAAAGAAACGCAAATCTATTACAGAAGTCTTCTTTATTTGATAAACTCTTTCTTTTACAAAATATTATAATATTATGAACAACCTGAAACTTTAAGAAAAATGCAATTTCAGCACAATGTTTTAACATTAACTTGTATGCATTTCACAGAATTTTGTCATCATCTGTGCCTGCTCTGGTGGGAGGTCACGCACAGAGGCGCTGGAGATGCTGCTATGCTAAGCTGTGCAGAAAAGAGGCGCAGAAAATTATCAATATTTTAATAGAAAATTAAAATCTAATGCAAATATTTTAATAGAAAATCAGCTGAGGTCCAGATTAAAAGTCTTGGAGGATCCGGCTCCCATCCAGCATGTTTGACACTCCTGATTTAGAGTCATGTAGAAGGGGGAGACCAAGAGGCAAACTGAGTACAATGTGCATTTCAGAACTCGAATTCTTTGATTTTACTCCAATTAAAATTATATTTATTCATATTCTGTTCACTGGGCAGGCTCATTAAGTAAGTGTTTAAGTTGTGTTCTTAAAAATAAAGTTGCAGTTACAGTTTCTGAGTCATGCTATATCCTCTGACAAAGTAGTAATCGTGAAACTGATGTGTGAATGTGAAAGCGGTACACCCAAAGACTTCTGCACACAGGACAATACAGATCAAAGACACTGTACCTGATTTTTATTGTCTGCAAAATGTGAGTTACTTGTGAGTTTGCAGAAGTTATTTACACATTCCTGCTATCTTAATTATTCACCACAATGAGTTGATGAGCATGTTTTACAACTTTCAGAGGCCAGACCAGAGTTATGCCATCACTCTTATCTAACTAGCATGCAGACTGCACACATCAGTCTCATTTAATTTGCTTAGACTTGATGCAGTATATATACTGGTGTAAAACAAATATTGCTCTACTACGTATACAAAACATGGGTACAGACACTTTGAAGGAATGAATGCTTTAGTTTAGGAAGTTTATTTTTTGTTGCTCACGTTAAAAAAGAAGCATAATATGTATGTATTGATTGCATTTTAAACAATATCCTAGACACAGAAGTCTTGGGTAGAGACACTTTAAAACTGGCATTTATAATTGGCCAATCCACTGTCTGATAATGTACCAGTTTTGGCCTGACTGAAGAAGACCAGAGAGCACAGGTGAGACTGAACCGTGGCCAGGTGAGGAGAAAGGGTACAGGTTTCATATTTGCCATATACTGTTAAAAATATAAATAAATAAATAAATAAATAAATAAATAAATAAATAAATAAATAAATAAATAAATAAATAATCCTGCATATTAAGAGTTCTCCTCTCAAACTGAAACAACTCCATACACCTTCACTAGGCAGCTGTTAACTTGACAACTACCACTTCATGACCTCACAAGGTGGAACAGAGCATTTATAGCTTTGGAGATATAGACAGACTAATAATAAAGGATCATTCAAACATGTGTGAATGAAACAAAACACGTTATAACATTGCTGACAAGAGTCAATAATGTGTAATATAAGACCTTTAAATAAAAAAATGACATATGCCATTAAATATTATACGACTCCAGTCAAACTTGTGTTATGCAGCTGCACCTGTGGGAGCAGGTCACATGCTCCCAGTGTGAACCATTCTGATCACTTCTATCTCCAAACATCACAACAGGAATGTGCCAGCAGCTTCTCGGCTCCTGAACACCACGTGTACAAAAACATCAGGCTGCACCCCAGGGCACCACAGCCAACGTCCTGCATTCCTCCCATCAAAACACACAAGGTAAAGGTTTAGATAAGATTAGATCAAAAAAGAATTCACTTACACTATTACTCAATATGTCTAAAAAGTAGTCATGAATATAAATGTTTTTGAGGATGCGTTCACACTCACACAAGCACGGCAGGAAAACTGGAAGTAAAAACAGGGACGAAACTGCTGGACTGAACCAAGACTAAACCAGGACTGAACGAGGACTAGAATAGGACTAAACCAAATTTACATGAATTAAATTGGGCTCAAATCAAGTCATCAAACCATTATTTATACTTTATTAAATTATAAGTAAACAATAGTTCCAGTGAAAATTCACAAGAAATTTAAGATAACATATGGAAAGAAACAAAATTCACTTCAGTATCTCAATACATAAAGTTTATGTAATATTATTGTGAATAAGAAGTAGTCTTGAACCTTTTTAGTTGTGTAAGAAACGTAAATTTTTCCTTACTTATCACTAAAAATGTCATTACATTTAAAAATATTGATTATTTACTCCAGCTCACAGCCGATCACAGCCGATTTGAATAACAGCCTAATAATATAAATAATAATAATAATAATAATAATAATAATAATAATAATAATACAGACATAAAAGAAGTGTCTCTTTGATGATTGGGTGACGCTCTGTGGACCGGCCTAACTCAGACCCTGCTGTGTGCCGAAGCATTCAAAGCACAACACAATCCCTCTCTCTCTCTCAGACTTTTAGCTCACTCCCCTTCCACCTGTCACATTGTGGTGACTTTATTTCGCCTGCCCCGGGACCCCCTGCCGTACACCTCACAGATCTCCACAGACTTAAGCTAAATGACTTCAACAAGCGTTCAGGAAAAACTCGACCCCCTGGTGACCTCCCGGTGACCCCCGCGACCCCATTGCACCGGGAAGGACCGCAGGCTTGGATGGGACGAGAAGAGGGAGGGGCCAAGATGAGTTTAAATGAAGTCGATCAGGCAGAAACTATAGGGAGTGAAAAGGGAGAGTGACTAATATACTATACATGCTAATTTTCTATAGAACTGTTGAAATGCAGGTTTCCAATTCACTAATGGTATTCAAAGGCAACATCAGTTTAAAGGGCCTACACTTGACTTGTACTTCTGAATGACATTTCTCATGCATTTTAATAATTCTTTATTGCATGAGAATCATAAATTAACAACATTTTTGGCATGTTGAGGGGCTTAGAACCAAGTGGTAGCGACTGCCTGCAATTACCCTGGACAGTTGTTTCTTTGTCATGATGCAACGCTACAACTAATACTATTACAAACAGGCGTCTCTTACTGTTCATACATCCAAGACTTGGTCTGACATTCTTGAAGTAAAAGTAGTTTTAAAGTAGCTTAGTTACGTAATATTTGTGATACTAGCAAAATATACAATTTTTAATAGTGGAAGACAAGTACAATGTCTGAAAAAACATGTAAAAGGCCCATATTACCTTATTTTCTGATCTACTGTATGTTATAATGCTGTGTCCTCAAGTATATTTGTGATGTCCTCCACAATACTTGGAGTTACGTTTTATTTCATTCACACATGTTTAACACACATATCTTGTGTTTTTCTCAAATGGAAAACACTCTGTTCCACCTTGTGATGTCATGTAATGATACAGGAAGTGCTCCACTGTGTTTTTTAAACTCCATACACCTTAAATAGAATCATCTGGATCATTTCATCCCTGGAATGAAATAAAATGTAAAAGGTAGCTGTTAACTTGATAACTGCAGCTTCATGACATCACAAGGTGGACAGATCATTTTGAGTTTTGGAGATGTAGACAGAATAATAATAAAGGATTACTCAAACATGTGTGAATGAAACAAACTTAAAGGAAAATTAACGTTTTTTTTTGTTTTTTTTTTAACAATCTGAGCCTTCTTACGGCAATAAAACAAGTAGTTTTACTCACCCATAGCAGTTTGGTGTCAATTGGAGCAGTATCGCAGAAGTTATGTTGAGCCGTTCTGTTCTACTAATGATCCCGTATCCGTTAGCGTGAGTGCTCGGGGCACTGATTTGCGGTGTCCAAATAACACAAACTTTAGCACTTTTCAAATCACAGAAGATCGCTGTGTCAGGGTAGACTTTTAGTAGATTCCAAAACGGCCTGAAACCCGATATCGCAACAGAAAAGTAAAGTTCAGAGCGGTGTTAGCTTTTTTCGGACTAGCTGTGTTTACAAAACAGCTGAGTTCACGCATGCGCACTGTCCTCTCTGATGACGACATCAAATGAAACTATAGCTGGATATCGGGTTTCAGGCCGTTTTGGAATCCACTAAAAGTCTACCCTGACACAGCGATCTTCTGTGATTTGAAAAGTGCTAAAGTTTGTGTTATTTGGAGAGCGCAAATCAGTGCCACGAGCACTCACGCTAACGGATACGGGATCATTAGTAGAACAGAACGGCTCAACATAAGTTCTGCGATACTGCTCCAATTGACACCAAACTGCTATGGGTGAGTAAAACTACTTGTTTTATTGCTGAAAGAAGGCTCAGATTGTAAAAAAAAACGTTAATTTTCCTTTAACTCCGGCTTTATATATTTGAGGAGGTAACAACATTATAACATGGCTCAAAGCTCACAAGAGTCAATTTTGTGTAATACAGGACCTTTAAAAGCACTCATGTCAAACTTAATCCAAAAAATGCACACACACAAAAAAATAAAATAAAAAATGCATGCATTGGAAGAAATAAACAGCATCTTGAAATCATTGTTTTTTATGGGCCAGTCAAGCCAGTACATTCCCCTATTGTAAAGAAGACCACATCTAATCACATCAGAATACCCACTCTTCATTCCGGAGTCTTTCATATTTCACAGCATCCTTTGAATCCTCTTACTCCTCTTTTTGAACACCCTTGTTTGTGATCACTCCCCTCTCTCTGCTCACAGTTACACAATAGACACAGTGACAAAGCCCCGGCAGGATTAGTTTTTCTTTACTGGCAACACACAAATTAGCTTAGACCCCACCTCCTTTTCAAACCCCATACAGGCTCACTTCGTTCTTAATGGTATTTTGTGGTGTAGGTCTCTGAGGAGAATTGTCACTTGGAGATGTCTTTCTTATACCTTACTTAATATTGTTAGTTTGGATTACTATAGGGGCTTAAGTGGTCTGTAGACAAGCTTCAGGCAATGCAGCACTTGATTCATTCACATGTTTTTTTATTAAAACTGATGAGAAGTTTTGGAGAAAAAAAAAGGCTCAGAAAGTTTTTTATCGTTTACCTTATCGGTACTTTCAGTAATGTTGTCCATGCGTCCATGGTAACGAGAAACAAATTGCTTTGGGATTTGTACAACATTCTGCCTCTTGGTCAGTAGCTCATGATTTCCATATTATGTTGTACCATCCATTTTTTCTTCATATCTTCTGTTGTTTTATTACATTAACTAAGATCTCAACCCTGAATCCACCAATCCCACTGGTCCTGTCCTGTGTGTCCTGTGTGTGATTACTGTTTTTAAATGCTTAAACTTATTCTGCTTATAGGTTTCCCCTGTATGATATTTAACTGAAGCAGGTCTACACAAGGGTGAATCCAGTGGAAATGTCTAAAACAGGGCAGACCATAAACAAAAGTAGTATAATATATAATAGTCTAAATTTAACATCAGATCTAATCCATCACACATCAGTCTATCTCTCAGGTCATATAATCCAAACTGTATTCAACAAAACTATACAGAGATGCAGGAAAAACACATTAAGGCATCTGCAGGATATAAATGTCACAATGGGCTGCACTATCCATCATGGACGACACCTCTCACCCTCTGCACCGGACTATAGAGGAGCTGAGCAGCTCCTTCAGCAGCCGACTGAGGCACCCCCAGTGCAAGAAGGAGCGCTACCGCAGATCCTTCATCCCCACCACCATCAGACTGTATAACTCCACTATATATTCTTAATGTGCAATTTTTTTTCTATATTCTCTTATTTACTCATTTTATTATTATTATTACTTTCTCAAATGTCTGCATGCACCTTTTTTTGTTTTAACTTTCTTTTGTACTAAACTGCCTGGAGCTAATGTGGCAAGTGAATTTCTCCTGTGTGAGATCAATAAAGTCTTATCTCATCTTATCTTATCTTATGTAACTTGTCTGATGAAGGTTAAGGTACACTATAAATTTCACTTTATTGATCCTGTATAGGGAAATTTGTCCTCTGCATCTGACCCATCCTATCCCTCTGCATCCCATCCACCCATGCTCCACTGGAGCATCTCCTCAGAGCAGAGTGCTGTGCCTGGGGACCCACCTCTGTGATCGTGTTACTAGGTTTGGTCAGTACTATCTTAGCTGGAAGACTTTACCTATTGTGCATGTTTTGGGTTGGAGGGCCCACCATTAAACTAATTTTTCTCTATGAAGACAACAGGTGACATCACCAAATCACTGCTCCTGGAGGATGGGTCAAATGCAGGGAAATAATTTCCCTACGGGGATGAATAAAGCGTGTCTTCTTCTTCTTCTTCTTCTTCTTCTTCTTCTTCTTCTTGTTCTTGTTCTTGTTCTTGTTCTTGTTCTTCTTCTTCTTCTTCTTCTTCTTCTAAGTCAGATCTATGGAGAGCGGAGCCCACTTATTTAAAAAAATGCACGCAAATTGCCTTTCCATCTGCAAATATAGTGACACTATTTTAATACTTTCAACAGGAAAAGCACAAATTATGTATTGTTACATTCTACAATATTGTATGTAAAAGTCCACATGGAGAAATAATCAAATTGAAAATTGATCCCCTCTTGAGGCACATGTGCTCTGTTGTTTCTGATCTTAACCCTCTGCCCCAGTTTTGTTATTGAATATTGATCAGTATTGACGAAGGCGCTCTCATGAATCACCGATGATCACTCTGCTTTCTCTGAGGTGAGAGAACACATGTAAAGCATCAAGAGTCTGCTCTGGACTTTGAAATCCACTCTCTGAAGTCTGGTCTCGTCAGTCCATCAGTCCATCTCTGATCTGACATCCTGATCCTCTTCCAGGTCAAAGGTCACTCATTCGTCAATAACAAATACTTCAGATGATTTCAATCTGGTAAAGTAATGTACTGATGATGGTAAATGTCTACCTACTAAATACAAGAGATGTAATAGCTTTCCCTTCAATGTTCTACAGTATGCAAATAAACAAGGTCATCACAATTGTTACTCTGGTCAGCTGTACGGCGAAGGAAGCCTACACATAGTAAGAATTCATGATTGTGAGAGTTACACATTATGTATTGCTCTTGTGAGCTTTATGCAATGTCAGAATGTTGTTACCTCATCAAAAAC
The DNA here is from genome assembly GCA_036785185.1 of Paratrypauchen microcephalus. NCBI lineage: Eukaryota > Metazoa > Chordata > Actinopteri > Gobiiformes > Gobiidae > Paratrypauchen > Paratrypauchen microcephalus. Next base: position 4,354,014 of record JAVJIX010000010.1, read on the forward strand.
ATTCCTAGAGTAGGGTTTCGTTTCATTTCACACATTTGAGTAACCATTTATTTACATAAATCTGATTATTATTACATAAATCATTACTCTAAAGCTTAAAATGCTCTTTTACACTTTGTGATCTCATGAAGTGGCAGTTTAAGTTATCAGCTTCCTTTTACATTTGTTCTGTAGAAATGGGCAATTCCAGGGCTGAAATGATAAAAACACAACTACAGGTATGTTTGTAACGAGGAAACAATATTATAACATAGATCAGCCTTTGCGTAAGAATGGGAAGTAGTTTGGTACTGGGCCTTTAAATTAATTGTGTACCTGTGATTTTCAATGGCTCTGTGCAGGTCTCTTGTCTAGTGCATGTTGCTGGCAGCGTTGGTAAACAGCTGGGGGCTGTTAGCGTCCGTAATCGGTTAAGCCGGGGTCAGCCATGTCAATATTTTCCCATATCTGCAGCACATTGTCTGCTTTATTTACCTTTGCTCCCCTTTGGGAAGCACATTCCACTCAGTTCTTCAGATGGGCCCCGATCACTTAAGCCACTGACCATATGTCATAACTCTGGGGTGGATTAGGGGCATTCTCCGCTTTATGGGCCGCCGTGTGGGAACAGGGAGCAGAACAGCAAAGAGGGCAAAACAACCAGCGCCAAATGAGTCAGACCTGTTCAAGTATGAAATATTATATAGTATTTAACACATCCTCTACAGCCAGTGTTTACAGCCACACACATTCAAACACTCAGGAGCCTTTTCCAGTTCAAGAACCATGTAAAAAACACAGAAAAAATGGATTAATTAACTGAAATGAAAATAAATTTTAGCCACCTTGATGTATCTTTTATCCATTAGGCTATTTTCAAGATAAAATTTAGGATTAATGACATATATTTTTGTGATTTTATGTTTAAATTTGCAATGTGATATCAAAATCATCATTAGTAAATTAAATATAGGTAAATAATCTTGCATCGTAATCTTATAAACCACACAAAATGCACTTAACATCTTCAGTGTGTAGAATTCAAAGTACAGTCATGCCATTGCACAAACACAAAATTGAAACAAGCTTTTATTTCCCATTAAGCTGTAGTTAAGCTTTCTTTTGCGTAACAGCTTAGTCTGACTTGTTGTGTTTTGTCTCCAGGTGTGTTCTTTAATATTTCTCAGCTGTCAGTCAAACCCAGTGGGCGTGGCTGTACAGTCTGTCCAATGCTGTCTCTATTGTTCTCCCAGACAGCAGTCACATGACCTCTCTGTGTTGTATAACCTGTGTAAGATGGCTCCATTACAGGTGCATTAACCTGTGCATTAACCCCATAAAGTACACACAAAATACACAGAACTACACAACACCATACAAACGAATACTTCAGAGTACTACCACTACATTTTTCTATTTTTTGTGACACCAATGTACAAATAAATCCTGTACATCAAGGTAATTCTCCTGGCTCATTTTTTACATTGTATTTATAGAACATGCAGGCTTTAATGTGCAGTCTTCAAAGCCTGTTGTAATCAATGCAATACATAATACATAATACATGACACAGATGGAGATGATCTACAAATGGGAATCCAGCAGAGCTCCATAAAATTAATATGTGGTGTAATATACAGATCTATGTGTACTTAACAGCATGGGGCCTGGTTATTAAGGTCTATTTAAACTGACACCACAGCAGTAAATATTACATAAGGTTCTATCAGGGATGAGGAATGCATTATGGGAGGTTTTGAAAAAAATAACATTTGTGTCTTAGTCAAAGTTATGGATTAGTTTCATTGATTTAGTTGCATTGAACTTGATGTGAGGACTGGACAGAGCTTATAAAAAATAAATTAATGTTATCCAAGGGAGAGGTACAGTTTAATTCTGTTAACAAATGTATTAATTATTATTATTAACACTTAGTTAAATCTGCCCCCTGCTTGTCTCCGTTGGTGATGTTATTGCTTTGCTTGGAATGTTCCACCATATGGCATTAAACGTATCTAACTTTTTTTTTTCATTCTCAGTCTGGTTATTCCATAGTTTAGAAAATGCCTTGAAAACACAAATTCTTATGCTAATTGGGGCAGCCTCTGCACAGATCTGATCTGTAATTTGACCTAATGGTGTTTCCTTTTGTGTCACAATAGATGAAATAGATGCTAGATAGATTTAGGGCGCACTCACGCTAGGACTTGCACGACTTTACTACATGAACCCTGTCAGGTGTGCTGATGTTATTAACAGGAGGAAAACAGTGAATATATTACGCTCTAAAATGCATAGTGAATCTGTGCTTACCTCCAGTGACAGGCCTGCTAGGCCACGGTAATTAGTACATCAACTTGTCATTAATTATATGAAAGCTGGAAGAATATTTTTGGAGCTCATTATTTATCCTGTGTATAATTTCTTTGCAATAATGAGGAAATTTTAGACAATTTCTGTACTATGATAAAATCTGAGCTGTAGAGGGTAGAATAAATAACTTCTATTATTATTATTATTATTATTATTATTATTATTATTATTATTATTATTATTATTATTATTATTATTATTATTATTATTATTATTACAGTGGTACCTCACCTTACGAATGACCCAACAAACGAAAATTTCAAGTTACGAAACGCATTCATGGTAAATTTTGGTCTCTAGATACGAAAGAAAATTCAAGTTACGAAACGTGAAATCTCAAAAATTCAAATAATGCGCGCTCAGCCACACACATTATACGCTTTTCTCAGACTGGATTTAAACTTTTCTCACATTTGTCTCTCGTTTAAACACTCAAACTTTCATAGATTTTCAACAAAATTATTAATAGTGAACCTGGTCTAGTCCTGGTTTAGCAGCGAGGAGGGGACTGCACGCAGTCTGAGCGCAAGAACGCATGAACGAGACCCATGTGGTCTAGACCTCCTCTAGACCTGACCAGGTCTAGAGGAGGTCTAGAGGAGCCGCGGTGGTCTGGACTAAACCAGGACTAATCCTGGACTAAACCAGAAGAAGCCGCGGTGGTCTGGACTAAACCAGGACTAAACCTGGACTAAACCAGGTGGATTAAAGCAGCGCTCTTGCATGGGTCTCGTTCATGCGTTCATGCGCTCAGATTGCGTGCAGTCCCCTCCTCGCTGCTTTAATCCACCTGGTCTAGTCCTGGTTTAGTCCTGGTTTAGTCCAGACCACCGCGGCTCCTCTAGACCTCCTCTAGACCTGGTCAGGTCTAGAGGAGGTCTAGACCACCGCGGCTCTTGCATGGGTCTCGTTCATGCGTTCATGCGCTCAGACTGCGTGCAGTCCCCTCCTCGCTGCTTTAATCCACCTGGTCTAGTCCTGGTTTAGTCCTGGTTTAGTCCTGGTTTAGTCCAGACCACCGCGGCTCCTCTAGACCTCCTCTAGACCTGGTCAGGTCTAGAGGAGGTCTAGACCACCGCGGCTCTTGCATGGGTCTCGTTCATGCGTTCATGCGCTCAGACTGGGTGCAGTCCCCTCCTTGCTGCTTTAATCCACCTGGTCTAGTCCTGGTTTAGTCCTGGTTTAGTCCAGGTTTAGTCCTGGTTTAGTCCAGGTTTAGTCCTGGTTTAGTCCTGGTCCAGTCCAGGTTTAGACCTTGGTCTAGACCTGCTGTCAGCTCCACGCCGGGTCATGCTGCGCTATCCCACGTGTCAGAGCGCAGTTTTCTCCCCCCCTCCCGCTTCCCACCCACACTTCACTGTTAATACATTTTGTTGAAAAATGAAAGTTTGAGTGTTTAAACGAGAGACAAATGTGAGAAACATGCAGAACACAATGTTACACTATAAAAAAAAGTTACACTATAAAAAAAAAAACTTGGACTGGGGCCTTGGAACGAATCAGGCTTTTTCCATTGAAATAGCTACTCAACTTATGAATTTTTCACATTATGAAACCACTTCTGGAACGAATTAATTTCATAAGGTGAGGTACCACTGTATTATTATTATTATTATTATTATATGTATTATTATATGTATTATTATATGTATTATTATATGTATTATTATTATTATTATTATTATTATTATTATTATTATTATTATTATTATTATTATTATTATTGGTTCATTCTGCTATGTATTTTTTGCAGCTCATTTTGCTCAATTTGGTTTACTGGGATTATCCTGCTTTGTGTCAGTGACATAAAGTAATTTCAGTATTATTGTTTATCATGATATTTCTCTTTAATAATATATCATGCTTCAAAATAAGCAGTTTTGACAGGCCTACTCCCTGCACCTGTGATGGTGATACGCTCAGTGAATGGGTGCAGTGGTTTGACACTCAGTCTGTGAGCACATTAAAAGGAATCTAAAGACTGTCACTGATCCAGTCTTAGAGCTCAGGCCTGCTCCTGCTCACTCTGCACGCCTCAGATTCTTACAACACTCACAGTGACACAAAGATTAGGGTTAAGGGTCAACCAGCTCCTCACTTTTAACATTATCATAGATTTATCTGTCATCAGAACAATACTAAAGAAGAGGAATTGATTACATAACTTAACTGTACAAGGGCTACAAAATATATCGTAAAAGGATCACTATTGCAATATTGTCTGACGTAATTAACAATACTAAATATATTACAATTAAAATGACAAGAAAATGTGGAACAAAAACAAAAAAACCTCATTGACTCTGGATACTGTGGTGCTGTAGTCCAGGGTGTGAAAGGTCAAATGGTTTTTACTGCAGCCTGATATGGATTTTCTAATAGATGTTTGATTTTATGGATAGTTGGTAGACTTTGTACTTTGATCTAGACCTATACAGATCTTTTGCATGTCTTAACTAAACAATCTATACTGCAAATACAACTATACTCTTAAGTTTAGTGAGCATTTTGCATATTTCTCTTCCAATTTTCCAGTAACTCCAGCATGTGAAGAAATAATGTAGTGTATTTTACTTAGCTTGCGGCATACACACAAAAGTATTAAATGTCCATGGTTTATTATTCATAATGGGCAACCTACACATTTCTCTAATTGCTGTTTTGTATCACAACACCATTTGTTAAACCTCTGGTCAATAAAAGTAATCACAGAAACAATAGACCCTAATTTGTCAAGATCCAAAATGTTGATTTGTGTTTACAACGCCATAATTTTCTCTATTGACAAGCAACTGTACAAACAATCAGAGCGTCTTATCGGCTGCTGATGATGAGAGGATAAAAATACAATTCTCATTAAAACTACTGTGAAAATTACAGCCAAATCAGTCTATTGGACACCACACAGACCCCAGAGGCCCAGTGTCATTAACACGGAGTGGATCTACACAACACAGACTCATTTTAATATAATTTAAACAGACCGTATTGTCCAAACAGATTCATAATAAAGATGGTTAAATATCTTAAACTGACTGGTTATTAAGATTAAATATTAAAGGAAAATTAACGTGTTTTTTTTTTACAATCTGAGCCTTCTTTCGGCAATAAAACAAGTAGTTTTACTCACCCATAGCAGTTTGGTGTCAATTGGAGCAGTATCGCAGAACTTATGTTGAGCCGTTCTGTTCTACTAATGATCCCGTATCCGTTAGCGTGAGTGCTCGGGGCATTACTTTGCGGTGTCCAAATAACACAAACTTTAGCACTTTTCAAATCACAGAAGATCGCTGTGTCAGGGTAGACTTTTAGTGGATTCCAAAACGGCCTGAAACCCGATATCCAGCTATAGTTTCATTTGATGACGTCATCAGAGAGGACAGTGCGCATGCGTGAACTCAGCTGTTTTGTAAACACCGCTAGTCCGAAAGAAGCTAACACCGCTCTGAACTTTACTTTTCTGTTGCGATATCGGGTTTCAGGCCGTTTTGGAATCTACTAAAAGTCTACCCTGACACAGCGATCTTCTGTGATTTGAAAAGTGCTAAAGTTTGTGTTATTTGGACACAGCAAATCAGTGCCCCGAGCACTCACGCTAACGGATATGGGATCAATGGTAGAACAGAATGGCTCAACATAACTTCTGCGATACCACTCCAATTGACACCAAACTGCTATGGGTGAGTAAAACTACTTGTTTTATTGTAAAAAGAAGGCTCAGATTGTAAAAAAGGTTACTTTTCCTTTAAGCTTATGCATCATTATTTAAAGGTGTACTATCTTCAAGGAAACACACACATGACATCACCAAACCAAGTTACAGGTTAGGTCAGTGGAAAGGCGCCCCTATAAGAAAACATGTTTTAGCAAAACACTTAAAATGAAACAAATAGAGAAATAAGTTGAATGTAGTGTGGAATATACCAACCAACGTGATAACATCTCACTGGAGACAAGCAGGAAACACACCTTCCACCAGAAAAGTGACATAGTGTACCTTTAACAGTGCAACTAGCATTTAACGCTAGGAATTGAATAAATAATGTTTTATTGTCTAAAAGACTTGCATTTTAAGTATTTAATTTAGAACTGAAGCTGAGTTGAGCAGTTCACCCATGGAGCGTACACAAGGTTGTTGATGAGATGAGGATCCTTGGGCGGGTTATGGTTGCTGTGGAAACAGCAGAGGTCCTATAGCGTGCTCTGGGATATGAAGCTTTAACGCACTTTAAAAGAAATTCAAAACAATATGCGTGGAGTTCCCAGCAGGGGGGCTTTTTAAAGAGACAGTGCCCTCTCTGTGTCTGTATGTGGGACACAGGGAAGAGTAGCAATATAAGTAAGGCTGTAACTTTCCATTTTCCATGTTGTTATTCTACAGTAAAATGTATTATTTATTAACAAACAACTTTTTCCCCTTTTGGCCTCATCATTGCACAGTCTATGTTTTTAGTCTCTGCTTGTGTCCATGCCAAAACAGCTTCTGTGAGTGGAACAGGCAGAGCATGTAGTGTCTTGCTCAAGGTCAGTGAACACTTATATTGGGCCAAAAATGTCACAAACCACTATGATAAATTGTGTTTGATAAGGTTAAAAATATAGGTCTAATACCTTACATTTAAAGTGGTACTTTTGACTCTATCAGTGGTTGCAGGTTGCACAAAGTCTTAATAAAGTTCAGAGTTGGAGGAGGACCAGCCTCTCTTGGTCTCATCCATCATATAGGCCCTGACTCTGCACAGCTAATAACAGTGTGGAGTGGTGGAAGTAACCACTGCAGACAAAGCTCTGGCCTCCTCACAAACACTGCACTATTAAGCCCTTCTGTTTACTCTGAGTGGGGACTCGCATTTTGTTAAAAGTGCAATAAGACTTTGACCAAGTTTAGAGGTGGCAATATCCACTTATATTGTTCCCTGTGCATCCTGTAATGACCTCAAGCTGCAGTGATTAGTCTGGCATGGAATGTACATTAACCTGTGGAAAATCTGAGGAGAGGCGACACTCTTCACAGTAAGAATATTTTTTTTCAAGGTATTTTTAAGCAATAACAATACACGTTATTGAATAAAAGTTAGATATTAAATTGTGATTCCAGGCAAAGCAATAATATCTCCATGGAGATAGAGATAGTTCCACAGGGCACCTTACATGGAGTAAAAGCACAGCTCAAATTGCTGTGATTTCTACAGTACATGTAAGTCTTGCCATTGCCAACAGAGGATAGAAAGCAGTTTGAATGAAGCTAAAACAAAGGAAAAGACTGTAAAGGAAATATGATCTTAAAATGATATGAATGATAGACAGGTCCAGCATGTTCTGGGAAAGAAGGGAACCATCTCATCAGCAGGAACAGAGTGGTATGAGCTCTTGAGAAGTACTGACTAACTTTGTACCTTTATGTTCTGTTCTGTTCTGTTCTCCTGCTGGTCTCTGCCTTTGCCTATAGCTTTAGCCCCTCTGAAATCAAATGAAGAACCTCAAAAACATGCTTTGGTTTCAGAGTTCAAAGTCTGTCTGTCTAGCCTCTCCGAGCGTCTCCTGCATTTTCTCTCTCTCCATAAAATGTATAAATACATCTCTTCCTCTTGTTCTTTTACAGTGCAGGAGTGGGCCGAGGCTCTCTTTCATTCTGGGACGTCCTGCTGTGAGAATATGCACTCAAAAGCAGGGCCTATGTCTGTTTAGTGGGTTTGTGGGAGTGTTATGACAGCTAAAAGAGGCAGGGGTAATTGCTCCTGCACAGTAACACCAGTGAAGGGATAGACCAGGGTTGGATTCATACACACAACTCTTTTAAAATAGGGCGCATGGTCCAAAATAGAAGACCACAAATAACCCACACTGATGGAAAGAGCTTGGAGAGTGTTTCAACTCCTACAGTACAGAAATGTGAAACAGTTTGTAGGTGAGTAATGGTGGAAAAACATGTTTAAAGTGCATTCTGAAAAAAAACTTACAAATAACCTTCTTTTGAGCTTCTAAAATCTTGACCATTCTTTTGTGTTTTGATGAAAAGTGGATGGAGCAAAATTGCAGTAAATGGTGTCGACAAAGAATGGAGTTCAAAATCGGTCGTCACATAAAACAAAGGTAAATTTTCTTGGAGAAAGGTTTAACAGGAGAAACTGTTGGAGAAATTTTACTTGGATTCTGAGTATTAACTGTTGCTTAACACTGAACGTGAACTTTTAATACATTACTGAATACACTGCAAAGAAAATAACACCTTACATGAGAAAAGATAATAGATAATAGATAATAACTGCTCGATGTGCTTGAGCACATCTTGTCTGTCTTAAAACCAGATTTGCCAATAGAACAATTATATTTTTCTTACTTCAAGTGCAGTATAATTTCCTCCTCATTTCAAGTAAAAAAAAAAAAAAGGCTTATTAGTTTCTCATTTAGTAAAACAAGTCATTTTATGCTTCTTCCAATGGCAAATCTTAAAAATGTGCTCAGATCAAGATAACTACTTCCTGACTTCTTCTTTCCAGTGTAAGAATACGAGTACATCAACTTTCCTTTCAAAATATAAAGTTACTCTTAAAGGAAAAGTAACGTTTTTTTTTTTACAATCTGAGCCTTCTTTCGGCAATAAAACAAGTAGTTTTACTCACCCATAGCAGTTTAGTGTCATTTTGAGCAGTTTCGTAGAAGTTATGTTGTAGCGTATCCGTTAACTTGAGTGCTCGGGGCATTACTTTGCGGTCTCCAAATAACACAAACTTTTCGGATGTCGCGCACAGGGATCCAAGGAGCGCTCAGGGAGTTAGTGTGTTTGCTCAGAAACCTAAAAAATTAGGGGGAACATTGGCCATGTCCCAATTCCAAGTATTACTAGTCGCAATAGAATAATATTTGTGTCTTTAGGGAACAAGGAGCAGACCACCCGGCTCATTGAGCTGAGGCGGGACCCGTTACATTTCGCAGACACCCATGTGATCCCCGGACTGCACTCAGGGCTGAGCGTGCACTCGCTGAATTGGGAAACGGCGAACATCGCAGAGTAGCAAGTGTAAATAATGGGTGGGGATTTATGACGATTTATGCAACGCTGGCCGACGAGGGTCCGAAAGGAGGACAAAATGTAAAAAAGGAGGACACGTGACAGACGGCCGGACAGACAGCTCTAAAACCGGACTGTCCGGACGAAATCCGGACGAATGGTCACCCTACCTGGGACCCAAACATGAAACGCAAAGCTGTAAACTATGGATAAATCTCAGATTACAGGCCACTTTTGCTTCAAACGCAATCGTAGACTAAGATATCGGGCTTGTATGATTTGAAAAGTGCTAAAGTTTGTGCTATTTGGAGCCCGCACGGGGCATATTACATGCTTGGGGAATATATTATATGCCCCGAGCTATGGCTAGAAGTTGCGCTAGGCTAACCGCAAATCTAAAACATCTCTGGAAGTATTCCATATGACACCAAAGTGCTATGGGTGAGTAAAACAACTTGTTTTATTACCGAAAGAAGGCTCAGATTGTAAAAAAATGTTACTTTTCCTTTAAACATTGCTTATCTTATAAAACATGACTGACCTTCATTCTGCATTTTCAATTGAAAATGGCTTCTGGAAAAGCAGAAATGTCCAGACAACCACCAATAAACCACTATCTTTTAAAAACATTTGTCAAATAAATAATTAACTATACCAACTATATTAATGTGATTTCCTGCCTGTCATCATATTTGATCTCTTTGGTATTTTCAGTACAGTATACACTAATTAGGAATTACAAGTGACCATTATACAAGCAGTAGTTACCCTTTTACAAATGGGACAAGCATCAAACTGAACAGCTCCACACAGTAGGTCTCTTTTTAGAAGTGAGCTAAACATGTTTGCCAATCAACATGTTTACAGTGTGGTATAAAAGACGGCCTCGGTCTCCAGGGCAGCCTTCTCCATCATTCATCCAACTGCACAGTTCTGAAATACTATTAATTATTCTGTTTACAGCACACGTTGGATTGGCGAGGTCTTAGGCTATCTTAGATTCAAGTCATGTAAGCTTTTTTGATTAGTATAGGTCAAACAGGAAGGGGGATTCAGTCAACACAAATACATTAATAAGAAGAAATTGAATTAAGAAGAAACCAGACATTTAGTCACAAGTACAAGTAGCAGTACCGGTTCAGTCGATATCCTGGTTGGACCTTTAATTGGATGTAATAAGACTATTTATAGGCTGATGTTGGCCTAAAATGTCTCATTGTTTGAACTTTCATTCATACAAAACTGTTCACTAGTTATTTGAAGTATGAATAAAAGTTACATAACACTATTGGAGCTCATGTGTAATAAGTGTGTTTTAAAGGAAAAGTAACTTTATTTTACAATCTGAGCCTTCTTTCGGTAATAAATAACACAAATAACACAAACTTTAGCACTTTTCAAATCATAGAAGCCCGATGTCTTAATGTAAGATTTCGTTTGAAGCAAAAGTGGCCTGTAATCCGAGATTTAGCCATAGTTTCGAGTAGATGAGGACGCCAGTGCGCATGCGCGGACTGTGCTATCAGCTCCCGGGACCCAAACATGAAACGCAAAGCTGAAAACTATGGATAAATCTCGGATTACAGGCCACTTTTGCTTCAAACGAAATCTTACATTAAGACATCGGGCTTCTATGATTTGAAAAGTGCTAAAGTTTATGTTATTTGGAGACCGCAAAGTAATGCCCCGAATACTCATGTTAACGGATACGCTACAACATAACTTTCACCAAACAGCTCCAAATGACACGAACGTGATATGGGTGAGTCAAACGACTTGTTTTATTACCGAAAGAAGGCTCAGATTGTAAAATAACGTGACTTTTCCTTTAAGGAAATAAGTAATTTTCTGTTCAACCAAAGTATCAATTTCGGTATCAGAACTGAAAAAGCTGGATCAGTGCATCCCTCGTCACAATTGCAGTAACACATTTTTCCATTGCGTTGTAAAAAGTTTGGCTTTAATAGAGTAAAACAAAGAGAACCCAGGAGTGTTTTACTCATGTCTGGCTGGTAAAAATGACTGTAGTCTCAGCCTTTGTCTTTGATCAGTGTGATGTAACAACTTCAGCCTGACTTCAGAAAGTGCTGTCAAAATATAAAGGTTTTCTCAGCTCAAAATCCCCTAGGAACACAACAGACCTGCTGTCAGTTATAGGTCTGTTCTTATTGGTGAATTTCTGCAGTTCAAATTAGAGTCAAAATTGCAAACATTTATTTTACCTTAGCATGTGTGTTTTTTGTTTTTTTGTTTTTTTGTTTTTACCCTGGAGAAAGGCCATTTGGGTATAATCTTCCACAATATATAAATCTTATATATGTCCATGGAGAAAGTTCCGCGGCTTTAATCATCTGTTTCCATGGTATCATACAGGTGACATGTCATCTCCAGAAATTTACATACTGTACCTTTAACTTTTAGATCCTGTAATGAGAAGGTTGAGTCTCCAGAGAGTCAAAAAACAAAACTAAAAGTAATAATACAAAACTAAAAGTAGTAATCCATTATGTTGCACTTATATAACTTTTCTGGTGGAACACCCGTCAAATAGAATTCCCGTTTTTCTAGGTATTTTTGAGTTATAAAACCACCTGTAATTTAATACATGTAAGGTAGAGCTGTTTAATGTCACACTGTGGAACATTCCAGGCAGAGCAATGACATATCCATAGAAACAAGCAGGTGATGGACCCCCCAACCAAAAAGTTACATAGCGCATCTTTAAAAGCAATATACAAACCTCAAGAAAAAATTAATATTGAAAAAATAAATTATATAAACAAATACAGTGGAGGAAATAAATATTTGATCCCTGGCTGATTTTGTAGATTTGCCCACTGACAAAGAAATGAACAGTCTATAAATTTAATGGCAGGTTTATTGAGAGATAGAATATCAAAAAGAAAATCCATTATAGAAAATATATTAGTTGATTTGCATTTCATTGTGTGAAATAAGTATTTGATCTCCTACCAACCATTAAGAGTTCTGGCTCCCACAGACCAGCTGACCTAATCAATTCGTCACCTGATTTAGACGTCTGTTTTAACTAGTCACCTGTATAAAAGCAACTCCAAACTGTCCAACATGGGAAAGACCAAAGAGCTGTCAAAGGACGTCAGGGACAAGATTGTCAACAAGGCACAAGGCTTGAATGGGCTACTAAACCATAAGCAAGAAGCTGGATGTTAAGGAGACAACTGTTAGTGCAATCGTTCAAAAATTTAAGAAATACAAAATGATAATTAATTGACCTTGGTCTAAAGCTCCACACAAGATCTCACCTTGTGGGGTTTCAATGATCATGAGAACAGAGAGAAATCAGCCTAGAACTATACGGGAGGAGCGAGTCGCTTTACGCCGCAATGGATTAAAATCCTGCAGCGCTCACAAGGTTCCCCAACTTAAGAAGGCACATGTGCAGGCCCGCCTGAAGTTTGCCAATGAACACCTGAATGATTTAGAGAGTGACTGCGAGAAGGTGCTGTGCTGCTGTGGCTGCCAAGGACACAGGACAACTTGACTGCGTCAATGGAAGGATGGATGGAGACCTGAGTGACAACCTCCTTCCCTCCGCCAGGAAACTGAAAATGGTCCTTGGATGTGTCTTCCAACATGACAGATGACGCAAAACATACAGCCAAGGCAACGGAGTGGCTGAAGAAGAAGCACATTAAGGTCATGGAGTGGCCCAGCCAGTCTCCGGTAACCCTATAGAAAACCTATGGAAGGAGCTGAAGCTCCAAGTTGCCAAGTGACAGTCACGAAACCTTAATGATTCAGTGATGATCTGCAAAGAAGAGTGGACCAAAATTCCTTTAGATTTGGGCGCAAACCTGCTCATCATTTACAAGGATCATCTGACCTCTGTGCTTACAAACAAGGGTTTTAAGTCTTTATTGGCTTGAGGGTTAAAATACTTATTTCACTCAATGAAACACAAATCAGTTTATATATTTTCTAAGTTATTTTCTGGATTTTCTTTCTGATATTCTATTTCTCCATGTTAAAATAAACCTACCATTAAAATTACAGACTGTTCATTTCTTTGTCAGTGGGCAAACCTACAAAATCAGCGAGGGATCATATACTTATTTCCTCCACAGTAAAAATCTGACAACCTCTGGTCTCTTAATCAAAAGCCAGTCTGTTTAAATGAAGTTTTCTCAAATGCTCCAGTTTTTAAAATCCAAAATCATGCACGTGATTTTTTACTTTTTTTTTTTTTTTTTTTCTCTTTTTTACATTTTTGTGATGGTAGGTGTCTCAAAATGCAGTAGCCATTGAGTGTAAGCCATTTTAATTGAAACTCCAGGAGCAGACAGGTTAAAAACATGGTTTGGCGTCAGAATGCAGTCCTTCTTTGGGCAGCTCTGGACAGCGGCTTTGTTAAATCCACTCAGATTTAAACCAAAAACATGCCACGTTTAGGTCCTGACACTATCACCCCTCTGTCAATGATCCTTTTTGTCTGCATGGTGCTCGGTGGTGGGCAGGGGCTAGCTAGCGGTCTTCTGCGAAAGCTAAGCAGCAGTTGTACAAACATGCTTTCTTCTGACCTGGTTTAGGTGTAACGGTCTAGATTATGGTCCATGGATTTGATCATGTCTTTAAAGCCGTTAAAACTGATATAGTGGTTTTAGAGTGAAGTGTGAGACTGCTGTCAAAACAAAGCGCTCATGAGAAGGCAAAGCTGAAGGACTTCGTGGACTACACCAAGACACCAACAGTGGCAGGGAGCAAGGCTAAAAGAGTTAACACAGATTAAATAGATTCAGCAAAATGAAATTAAAATAAAGATGGTGCTAGATTGCATATAATATTTTAAAGGTGCGCGACGTAACATTTTGGTTGGGGGTCCGTCACCTGCTTGCTTTGCTCTGCCTGGAATGTTTCACAGTATGGCATTAAACAGCTCTAGTGATTTTATAGCTCAGAAATATAGAAAAACAGGTATTCTGACTGTGAGCTGGGTTACCTCTCTAACCTGTAATTTGGTCTGGTTTGGTTTCCATGAAAATATAAAGGTTTAATTACAAATTCCAGACAAAGCTACTTGATGGTCCCCCAACCAGAAAAAACTACACAATGCACCTTTAATTAACTGGTGTGGTAAGGTAATGTAGGCACCGAAACTCCTAAATTGGGCCAAAGAATATTACTAAATCATTTGGAAGCTAGTTCAATTGATCCAACACAATTATCATTAACTAAAATTAGACTGACATACAAATTGGTATTGTATTTCTTCTTACTATGGTACATCAGAAATGTAATAGATGATAATGTGAAAAATCAGCATGGCATTAAAACTATGTATCCGTATTCAATTACAAATGTTTTACTGTCTTCTTGCAATGAGCAGGCTCTTCTTTCCATAGATCTGACCTGTAACTTCATCTGCTTGGTTTTATGGACCTTTAAAGGGCCCATAGTATGCTATTTTATGTTTTAATGTTGTTTCGTCATCACAAACATACCTACAATTTTGTTTTCTTTCATTCACATGTTCTTAACAGTTCTTCTCTCAAACTGAAAACAGCATTCCCACCTTGTGATGTCATGTGGTAATACAGGAAGTGCTCCACTGTTTTAAACTCTGTACAGTGGTCCCTCGCTATATCGTGGTTCACTTTTCGCGGCCTTGCTGTTTCACGGATTTTTATTATTATTATTTTTTTATTTAATTTTTTTTTATAGTGTCTCCTGTACAGTACAGAATGTGTTCAGGTTGACACATTTATATAGATGTTATAGAGGGGGGGGGCACGGCTCCGGGAGTCCCGCTGGATGCACGAGGGTGCGGAGACATGAATCACTGGATCCGTAGGAAGCGGGACTAAGTCCAGACCGGGACTAAGACATGATGACCAGACTAGGACCAGACCGGGACCAGACTGGAACTAGACCAGGACCAGATTGGGACTAGACCGGGACTAAGACATGAGGACCAGACTGGGACTAGACCGGGACTAAGACATGAGGACCAGACCGGGACCAGACCGGGACCAGACTGGAACTAGACCAGGACCAGATGGGACTAGACCGGGACTAAGACATGAGGACCAGACCGGGATCAGACCGGGACTAGACCGGGACCAGACCGGGATTAGACCAGGACTAACCCATGAGGACGAGACCGGGACCAGACCGGAACCAGACCGGGACTAGACCGGGACTAGACCGGGACTAGACCGGGACTAGACCAGGACTAGACCAGGACTAAACGCGGACTAAACCAGATCTAAACCAGGACTAAACCAGGTCTAAACCAGGTCTAAACCTGGGCTAGACCAGGTCTAAACCTGAACTAAACCAGGACTAGACTAAACCAGGATTAAACCACCACCATCTTTGCCTTGTTTCGTGCGGCTCTTGCGTTCATGATGAGGTTTGATGTGCGTGTTCGCTTCGTAGCTCGGACTGCGTCATTGGCCTTGGACGCGATCCCGAGGGGGAGGCACAGTCCGGGCCTCTGTCTCGTGCTCGCAGCCCTGGGTGGGACGCACGGCCTCGCGCCGGTCATGCTGCTCTATCACGGATTTGACCACGATGAGCGGGTGCACATCGACACATTGTGTCTGTGCGCACACTTCTCCGTTCTCCCCCCCACGCTTCACTATTAATACATTTTGTTGTTTAAACGAGAGAGAAATGTGAGAAAACATTAATTCCAGTCTGAGAAAAGTGTAGAATGTGTGTGGTGAGGCGTTTACAGCCTTAAAACATGTAGAATAATTGTAAAATATAAAGTTGTCCTACTTCGCGGATTTTGCTTATTGTGGGTTATTTTTAGAAGCTAACCCTCGCGATAAATGAGGGATCACTGTACACCTTCACTAAAATCATGGATAATTTGGATAATTTCGGCCCTGGAACTGCCAATCTATACTGAACAAAAAGGCAAAAGGTAGCGGTTAACTTGAAAACTACCGCTTCATGACATCACAAGGTGGAACAGAGCATTTTGAGCTTTGGAGATATAGACAAACTAATAATGCAGGATTACCCAAATATGTGTGCATGAAACAAAACCCAAATCTGTGTATGTTGCTGATGAGGTAACAACACTATAACATGGTTTAAAGCTCACAAGTCAATTTGGCTTAATATAGGAATTTTCTGAGTTGTTCATCAGAAGAAGACAAATCAATTTAGTTATTTGTATGTGAATTCGTAACCTCTAACTACTTGTAACAGATTTTTGTGTTCCCTGTATCATTTATAGCAATGTTTACACCAATAAGCCTCACTTGTCATTAGACCACAAATGCCACACACACACACACACACACACACACACACACACACACACACACACACACACACACACACACACACACACACACACACACACCTCCCTGTGGTTACCTTGTTTTGGGGACAGATATGAGTGTGCCTGGGGCTGTCCTGTGTTATTAGAGAGCCCAAAATAAATCAGAGGAAAGTACAGGCCCTGGCTGGCTCCACCCTCTCTCATGTACTCTGTGTATTTACCTTTTATAGCGAGGTAATGAAGTTCACACAGTCTTTGTTTGTTTAGCAGTGTCTGAACAGGCTCCTGGACTAATGATACTTATCAGCTCCATCAATGAAAGCAACTGCCTTCACACCCATGTCAGAAGGAGCTGAAGCCAGTCACTGCGTGCACATGGTAGGATTGGATCAGGATTGGGTTGGTTTTTTCACACTTGCTCGGCGGGTGGTCTGTCGTCCAATCCGAGTGCACATGCATGTCGCGCAATCAGATTCAGGTCAGTGACCTGACCGCCTCCGCAACGCTATGTGGCGCTGTAGTCCAACTACTTCCGGGTGATGGCTACTAAAAACACAACACAACACAGCTATCTGGCAGTTATACTGCGATGGCTTTTCGAGGAGTTTGACAGAGCAGCATTGGCGTACGTGGTGTGCATTCTGCAGAGTTGGGTTGTTCGTATGAACGACAAAACAGCGTTTTTGGTTTCTTTAATACGACACGAACTGTGTCGTCGGCGTTTGATATTACAAGCAATCGAGGACAACGAAAATTACGAGGATTGGGAGCTATACCGCACATGTTTTAATCATCTTCTGCCTTGTTTTTTCTTGCTTGCATCTTTTGTGCCACAAATAAAGGCATTAAATTTGTAGCTATGGGTTTATCGTTCATTTATGTAAGGTCTGGGGAAAATTACACAACCACACTTTCATTTTGTATGTCTTTGTAATGCTTAGCTTATATTCTGTAGTCTCTTCCACTCTGTTTTGTCCTGTCTGAGTGAACAACTTAAGTAAATTTCCACACTGATTTTAATATTTATGTTTTTAATATTTAAGTTATACAACAGTTTTAAAAAAAACACACTCTCTTCTGATACTATGAGGTCACAATAGATAACTCAAAATGTTTGTAAAAGTACCCTGTGAGTTATTTCAAAAGTTCAAAACTCCATGCACAGCTTCCAGGTGCTGGTAACAACAGGAACATTGAATAATTCCAGAAAAGACGAAATTTACCGCATACTCTTATTCCTTTATCAGGCTTAGAGCAAACAACGCGTTTCGATTCTACGTTATGTTCATAGTCCCGAAATGGTGGAAGATGGGACTTGTTGGTGCCGTGAAGAACGCTGTCGTAATGCGGGCAAGTTGTACGGTCTTGACCGCTCTCCCGTTGTTCTTTCTTGCAGTGGCACACGCCACCCTGGCGTTTTTCCACTTGATTTTGATTTGCTCCGGGGTCCGAGCAAACCCTGCCTCGGTCCAGTAGTGCGAGCTTGTAGCTTTCTTCACAGCCATGTTTTCGTCTGAAAGTGCAGCAACAACAAGCACTACTTATGACGCCGTAGACAAACAAACAAACAAACAAACAATATTTATAAGGCGCTTTTCATACAAAATTGTAACACAAAGCGCCCCCTACCACTCCTACAACTTCCGGGTGACATTCCTGACATTCCTGAAATTCTGGCTCGCCCATGCGCAGTATGCTAATCCAATCCGAAATCGTTCACATGACGACGCCAAGTGGTTTGCTATCGGCCTAGGCCAGGGGTTCCTGGGGGATGGGGCAAACCAATCCCAATCCAAACCAATCCCTGTGCACATGCAGCCGTTACGACCCGGTTTGGAGTTTTCCATGTGCACGCAGTCAATGTGCAAACAACATCTGGGGCTTTATAATACAGTATATTCACTGTTAGCATACAATAAAGACATACACATGGATACAAGTTTAGCATTATTAAAGGTATTAAATATGTACTGTGGTGTACTGTGTAACATTTCTTGTGGAGGGCCCACCACTTGTTGCACAATGCACCTTTAAAGGGATATGCCACCCCCAGGTCAAACTTGGGCATCTCCCCACAGTCCAGAGACTAAAATAAGTGGTGGACGCTGTGCAACAGGGGAACTGCCTTCCTGGTGCGTAACAGGGATTCCCCTGTCAGCGTGCTGCGTGATTTGGCTGTGTTTTTCCGCACTGAAAAATAGTTCCCACCCAAAATGACCAAGTCAAGCTCTCCGTGTTGATTTGCACATTTATTTGCACTCGATATGAATGCGCACTACACAGAAAGTAATTGGGAAAAGCATCGAGCAAATTAATTCCTTTTGGCCGAAATCTTTCTCTGGCGCCGTTAGACTCCAGTCTAAGGCGGAGTAGCTGCAGATACCGCGGCGGTCAGTGCTGACAGACCTGGACAATGGCTGAGTCACCAGAAAAACGCTTTCCATCACTTATTTTAGTCTCTGGACTGTGGGGAGATGCCCAAGTTTGACCTGGGGGTGGCATATCCCTTTAAGTGTTGCGTATTTATCACACTGTGGGGATCTGTATACACACTCAAAAACAAAAATCAGGTCCCCATTTCTGTATTATTAGATCAACAACATGGTTTAAAATTAAAAGGTACATTGTGTAACTTTCTGGTGGAGGGTCCGCCACCTGCTTGTCTCAATGTAAATGTTATTGCTTTGTCTAGAATGTGGTACTATGTGGTAAGGGTTAGGATCAGTCTCCAGGAAATGAAAGAAGGTCAATTCCACCTGACCAATAAGTATGAAAATCCAAACTGAAAAGAAAAGCAACTATACTGAGCAACTATAACTGCAGATTACCACCTTGAGTGATTTAATGATAATATAAAATTCCAAAGCTGATGATAACATATTTTAGATATTTTTGCTTTACATAATATATTTTGCTCTTGTCTTTTTATTCTTGCTCAATAACAATGGAATTTAACTTCCTGCAAAGTTAATTTCTATTCTCCTTTGATGAATTGTACAAACGACTGAAGCACTAAAGGAGATCTCTATCCAGACTTTCTGATTGACTGCATTGTGCACTTCTTGTTATTGAGTTTGGAAACTAATTTGATGTGGTTGTGTGGAGTATTACTTTTGACAGCCGTTTTGACACTGTAATGACACTGAGTGACCTTTGAGCTTTCGCAGAAATGTGATCTGAGGAGTCCTCCTTGGGCCATTTGTGACGGGAAGAGCTGAATTATAAGCTTCATTTTCTTCAGACATGCACTCATTGCTGTGCTTACATAAACCACAAACATGACAATGTACACAATGTACAAGTTTAGACAATTGTAAGAAAGCTTATTGAGAGGTGAAAAAATGAATTGACTGTAATAGTGTTTTTATGCATAATAAGCAGTAGAGGAAGAAGTACTCAATTTATTAACTTAAGTAGAAGAACAGATACTGGAGCAAAAAATACTAAAGTAAAAGTATCACATGAAAAAAATATACTAAAAGAATAAATTACATTTGAAAATGTACATACAGAGTAAAAAAAAGTATTTTGCACAGATTTTAAGAGCTTCAAAGCTATTTATTTTGATATAGATATTTTGTTGGCAGCACGGTGGCTGAGTGGCTAGCACTCACACTTCACAGCAAGAAGGCTCTGGGTTCAATCTCCGTGTGGTACGTTGGTATGGCCGTAAGGATCTTTCTGTGTGGAGTTTGCATGTTCTCCCCGTGTCTGGGTGGGTTTCCTCCGGGCACTCCGGTTTCCCCCACCAACCCCAAAACATGCACCATAGGTAAAATCCTCCAGCTGAGGTCCTGACCAAACTGAAGCAAGACGATTATGAAGATGGTCCCCGGGCGCAGTAATGTGCTGCCCACTGCTCCTAATAACAGGATGGGTTAAATGCAGAGAAGAAGAGATAAGATAAGATAAGATAAGACTTTATTGATCTCACACAGGAGAAATTTACTTGTCACAGTAGCTCCAGGTAGGGACAGTTTGAACAAGAAGACAAGTGCATGCAGGCAAAAAAAGGCATAAAGATAGGTGATAATAATAATTAAAAAAAAATAAGTAATAAATCGAATAATAATAATAGTAGTGATAATAATAAAAAACAGTGACCGGGAGAGTATTGAAAAAAATTGGAAAAAAGAATTTCTCCTGTATGAGATCAATAAAGTCACTTCTTCTTCTTCTTCTAGATTTGTGCAATTTTTTTGTTCAAGAAAAACAATTGAATGATTGTTTTAGCAGGGTTTTTTTGTTTTGTTTTTTTTGCATATTTTTGTGTGCTAAAATTATGATATGGTTTAAACACCTCAGCATTTTCAGCAAGTTTCAAACGATAATAAAAATACTTTAACTTTTCAATGTTGTTAAAAAATGTAGTGGAGAAGAAAATACCGATACCCACTCTCAGTGAAGTAAAAAGCATCCATTGTAGAATTAATTTAAATACAGATGCCTAAAATGTATACTTAACCTCCTAGGACCTGAACTCTTGCATGGCATGCTTTATTGATTTGTCTTTGTTATTTGAACTTTGATTTGGGCTGATTGAGACCTGATGAGTCCAAAGAATTAATGTTTTACAAGATGTAGTTTCTAAGAAAAATTATGTCCACATATGAGGACATTCACAACTGAATAATAATTTGCAAAAACTATTTATTAAGTGCCTGAACACAACAACATTTTTCCTACAATTGTGGCTCATTTGAAGTGCTGCAGGAAGGTGTGGGAAGACATATACCGTTAACAAATGAAAAAGAAAAAAAAAACATTCTGAACATTCTAAACTCTTAAATTGGACATTTTTGCATTGCTGCTGTTCTAAACTGTCCACCTGTGTGAAAGGCTTTACTACTTTTACTTTGCTTATGTTACTTATACCAGATAGTGGATTTACTTTTTAACTATGGACAAACTAAATCTGCCACATTGATGTTTTTTCTTTACTTGATACAAATCTTTAAACATTTACACAGTGCTGTCATTTAATTTTAATCAAATCTAAAATCAAAAATAAAATAAGAAACATAAAATGACACCTTCTTGTATCAGATAAGACGGCGCACACAGTGAATCATGTTGCTAAGTGCGTGGTTTGTTTTTATGGGTACACGCACATCTTGCTGTGTGATTAAACTGTTTATTACTCCCAGTCCGCTGCTAGTGTTTAATGATGACTTTTATTACACGGAGCGCGAGTGAAATGACTGAGGTGAGGACACTTGAGGGCTTCTGTGAGTAAACCCCAAATACCAGCATCACAGATCACAGACAGAAAGCCTGTTTGAACCCTACACTCCCTCACGTGCAGGAGTCAGAGAGGGGGTGTATACTGCTATTTGGCTGATTTGAAATAATGTTACAAGAAATGCATTTTATGATTGTTAGTTTTATGAATATTCTTTTAAGTTTTTTCCTGGATTGCAAAGAAAGTGGTAATATAGCTGTAATATTAGCAATAGACCATCAGTAGGCTACGCCAGGTTATCATCATAGTAAGTAAGTTGATAGTTGCGTTGACTTATAGAGCCTGTTTTACAGAGATCAGCTTACAAGGTGCTTTCCAGATTAAAAATAGATTAAAATCTATACTTTTTATTTGACACTTCTAGGGTCTGAGCACCAGCGGCATGCATATTCTACTCAGAAAGGCCCCCTTGGTCCAGGAATTGAACTTGAAATACAATTAGGTGAAAATATTAATACAATACAATGGCAATACTACGGCAGTAGCTCAGTTGGTAGAGCATATGCCTTGTGACCCAGGGGTTGGTGGTTCGAATCCCACTCTTGATGGGTTGACCGCATATGATCCCAGCTCCCACAGATGAGTGCTGCCGTTGTGTCCTTGGGCAAGACACTTAACAAGATGGGCAAGACACTTAACCCCACTGGTAGCCCCCATGGCAGAAGATACATCAAGGCCTGTTGTGACATGAGCCGTCCTCCTGTGGACCCACCACCCACGGAAGGATTCATGGGGGCTGGTCCATTGTGTTCTGGGCAGCAGAACACTGCTTGGACTGCTGCCCCCGCGACCCAGAAAATGGAAAAGCGGAAGAAGATGAATGAATTAATACAATATTCATAACAAAATATTTTTACATTGTGCAGCTTTGTGATATTGGTGGCCGTATAGATAGCATTGGATCGCTATTAGTTTTAGCATATAGCAATTCCAGAGAAATTACAATACCTATTTAGTTTTCATCTCAAATATTGCATTTTCAAAAATAATATTTGAAAGGAAAATAAACAAATCCTGAACCTTTGCATAAATAACAATACATATTAACAATGGTAATTTTGTAGTGTGTCTCTCTATATGTAATTCTCACCATTAAAAGCTAGTTAGCATTGGTAATGACATATTTTGCGAGTCTGTGCCTGTTCAGAGCAGTGTGATGCCTCCAGTCTTCACGAGGCGGCTGGTAGTACTTTTAACAGTATTTGAGAGTGGAGTGAAACTGCATGCTGATAGTACACACGCCCAGTATACGCCCAGCTCTCGTCTGTGGGAGGAACAGTCTGCTCAAACAAAGTATTCACAGTGTGCTTCAAGAACTTCAGCTACTAAAAACACTGAAACTACTATTACTACTACTAGTACTACTGCTATTATTATGATTATTATGATTATGATTATGATTATGATTATGATTATTATTATCCATTTTGAACTGATATAGGCCGAACTATTTCGATATTACGATTGCACCAAAGATGAAATGTTGGATCTGCACTATAAATGGTCAACAATTGCAGAAGAAACAATTGGGGAAATGCACATACATAAAACCACAACAAAAATTTGGAGCACAGGAGGCAATTTGAAAAGTAAAATTTAAAATATAGTTGCCAATATTAGACATATTTTATATTTTCATTGTTAATTGTTGTTTGCTGCTATAGAATCCAGTGTTTCGAGCATGAAGTCCAGGTGCAGTCTATGTTGGCTTCAGTATTTGGGCATTCAGGATGAAGTCGGTTATTCGCTGTTGCAATGGAAATGATCACTACTGGAAAAGGTTAGCACCAAGAGAAATAAAACCAGATTATTTGCAGCATTGCACCACTTTGCTATCACATTAATTATCACATTAACAATGTCTTACAAAAGTTTTCCATATAATTGCCTATCATATATCACCACATTTGCTCAGGGCACTATTCAGCTCCTGCTCCTTAAAGATGTCACATGCTCTCTCTCTGTATACTCCCTACAGTGGAGTGCTGTGGGCCTAGTGCCAGTCTAATGGGCTCTCTTCATGTGGTCGCTTCTGCACATGCTCAGACAGACTCACACTTCAAAGTGAGCAGCCTGTTTCATGTGGGAGACTGTCCGAGTGATGGAAGTTTGACTGGGACACTCATTAGGGCACCCGGGGACCATCTCCATGATGCCATATAAAACAATTCAAATGTATCTGTTCCCTTTATACTAGAGTTTGTGTTGTATTTGAGGTTGCACTAAAGTTAGTTCAAACACGTTTCAAATGAAGATGTCAAGCACAGCTGTTTAGTCCCACCCTGAACTTAACAAATTGTGGTGTAGCTTTTGATGTCATTTAAGCAGTAATTGTGTTTTTGTTTTAGATGTTCTTCATATTTTACATGCGAGAATGCACAAAAGAAAAGATTCCCAGGCCATTGTTTCACTCTGGGCAACATTATTCTGTCTAGACACAAAACCGTCTCATCTTATTTAGAGGACGAGACGCAAAATGGCTGCAGGTCCAAAACCCCAAGAAAACACTTTCCTTTATTCTGCTTTTCAGAACATTAAAAGCAGTGCCCTGGTGGGTTTGCCAATTTATTCTAAACTAAAGATGACACTGGTCCCATGCCTGGTTAAATACAAAGACAGCTGCATCAGGAAAGACATCCAGTTGGAAATCTATATCACAGTGAAATAACGTGTGAAAAACAGTCTAAAAGTTCAGAAGGAACAACCCAAAAAGATTTTAGTTGACAGTGATGTTGAAGTGACACAGCTCTCATATTTCAGATGATGCTCAGAGCAAAGTGCAGTGGAACAAGAGGAACTTTCTGGGTGGACATATTGAATTTAGAATTTGTTGTCCTGGTGGTGTTTGCCGATTTATTTCTTATGTTAAATTGCTATATCAGCCATGTGTATGTCTGACTCCTGAACATCTTATTTAGTCTGTTATCACACCCCGTGCCATTACCTCATTGTGTTTCAGTGGGTCATATCACCTCAGTCTCTATCTCTGTGTAGTAAATAAGTAAAGTGAGCACAACCCCAGCGGCTGTTCTTCCCACACATTCAATCATGAAATTCAAGATGGCCGCTCAAGTGCAGGCTAATTAAACAGAGACAAAATGCTCACACTTTCTCCAAAGCATTGTATTACATAAACTCTAATATGCGCTTTAAATGAAACAAGGCTCCCTCCTCCTGCCCCAGTGCTGTTCTCAGTTCAGGCAATTACAGGACCCACAGCCGCGATGTAATTAACAAATAATAATAAAAAACAACAACACAGATTTAGGCAGGCGCTTCAGAAACAGGAGGCTGATGGGATTTTGATGATCTCATAGCTTCAAGAAATAGCAAATATCACTGTAAATAATTCATGTAAAACACATGTTCATATTCTATAGGAATTATAACAGTTTTTTTTTTTACAAGGACAATTAAGATGGTACTATTTCATGGTTTGTTTAAACTGAACTCCACCAGGCCTGGACTGGTAATCGGACATTTTCCTGGTGGGCAGACAGTCCTAAGGCATGATGCTGTTTTTTTTGTTTTTGTTTGTTTTTTTACTTAGAGACCGACCCACAATTTAGAGGAGGCAGTCCATTGATCCATCTTCAATATAGACAGTGGAGTAAATCAGGATATAGTAGGTTACGAGAACGGTCCAACCCCTTTCTCTGCACTCATCCCCACCAGTTTCATAAGCCGTGTCCCAATTCCCAGAGTGCACGGTTCAGTGTGTGGTTTGAAGGGCATGTGCGTCACATCCGGCGCGACGACTGCTGTCTCATTTCTTTTTTGTCCCCTGCACAGTTAACACGCGATCTGAAGACCGCAGTCGTTTCCATGGAAATTGGGGGCGTGGACCAAGCGTGTGAAAAAAGCACACTTTGCGCACTCATATATCCCAGCATGCACTGCAGCTACTTCTTCTACAGGAGAAAATGGAGTCAGCGGCTGCTTCCCATAGTTGCAAGACCTGTCCCATTTCGCAGACAGCCATGCGGTCCGCGGACTGCACTCAGGGCTGAGCAACTATGCATCGCCTTGACTGCAGTCTGAGCCCCCTTCAAACCACGCTCCGAACCGTGCACTCTGGGAATTGCAGGACTCTCAAGTCTCACGCATTGAGAGTGTGACGCACGCAATTCGACGTGTTCACACGCTCACACGCCACACGTGGCATTTCTCACGCTGAATTATTTTAAAAAATTTTTGTGCCCAGAAAATCGGTCTGTGTGGCTCAGTTTATTTAGGCACCGCGCGTTTTCAGCGAAAAAAACTCCCCCCTCCTCCCCGCCCCGCTCCCCGGAAAAAATCTCAGTTTCAGCCAATCAGAAAATAGATTGTTCTGTTGTTGGGCAGACTAGTTTCAGCTGCTAAGCACACACAGCGACTGACGGTGATGATAAAACAAACTGACAACCATCAGGTAATAACTTCATTTATGTAACTCTCCTTAGGTGCTTTGTAGTTTAAGTTTGCTCTTTAGACAAATTCAACGCAATTCGACGTGTTCACATGATCACACGGCATTTCTCACGCAATTGAAGCCCCCCCCGCCCCCCCCCCCCTCCCTCGGAAATTACGCAGTCTCACGCCAGACCCCGCTTAAAACTTGAGAGCCCTGTAATTGGGACATGGCTATTGTGTTGAGCGTGGAAACATGGAGAAGTGGCAGAAAGGGGGTGCAGAGAAGTTGCGGGCTAAAAGATTAAAAAATCTCGCTATAGACCAATGTTCCTTCAAAAGGTGCACATGTGCGCAAACGCGCACTGCCCAGATGTTCAGCGCACACATCAAATTCGCTGGTTTGACACATGGAATCCAATCTGATAGATTCAGGTTGTACACGTGAATGTGACATGCGTTAGGGACAAGGCAACGACAAGTAGATACATTTCGACTGCATTTCGCTCGCTTCCTTCAGTTTGACCGTAGTTGTAGTGAACATCTCTGCAGCTGTCGCAGCTCAGGGCAGCAGGTCCGCACACACTCCACGGATTGTAGAGCACATGAAGAGGAGACAGGTAGAGCCATAATGTAATCCTCGGCTGTTTACTTTATTTCTGTCCAAGCCATAGTTTTTTGTGAGCCACAAAGACAGGACTTTCTCAAAGTGTGAATCCTCTCCCCAGAGCGTTATTCCACAGAGCTCTGACACTCACAAAATTACTTAAATAGGCTAATGATTAAAAAGCAAGATATAAACTGATAAAAATGTACACTTATTTTGGAGATCATTATTTTGGGAAAGACCCATTTTGTAGTGGCCTATAGGTCCAATAATCCCTAAAAAAACCCTGCAGCTACATGTAGGCTATACTTACCAAGCTGAAAAATCTCTCTTCATGTGGTTTTACATGTTTATACACTATAATTTAATTTTATGTATGTATTATGTATGTATGTATTTTTCAAAATTGTATTGTAATGTTCAGTCTTTCACTGACCACCCTCACAATATCATACAACATATACAAAGCTCATGAAGAGATTTTTGTGTTTGTCATTCTAAGTGGACCAAAAAAAATCAGTTATATTAAAGTAATCTATGGGAAATAACTGCAGTAATTTGATTAATAAGCTGTAACTTGTGATGATCTCAGGTGTGATACTGGTGTGCCCACAGTGTGCATATCGGATGTTGCTCACAGGGGTCCAAGGAACGCTCAGGGAGTTAGTGTGTTTGCTCAGACACATAGGGGGAACATTGCTATAGACGCTGCAAAATGTTCTAAAATAACAGACATATTCTCTGGAGGGGCTGCTGGAGCCTCCATGTCCATTGCAGCCCAGGTTGAAGGTGGACAGGGAGAGGAGCAGCCAGAGACTGTGGACAGGGAACCTGAGGGACAGAGTGACCAGGGAAGTGTCGCACAGGCACAGCAGGTCAGCAGGTCGTAATGTCAGGATAATACCAGGACTTTTAGGTGATGGACAGGCATGAAAATCACCTTTCAGCGAAATTTGCCGTTTTGAAGCCAAAACAGGTGACCTACGTGAGTCCTGTCGATTTGATGAGAAAAGTTTTGTTTTTTTTTACGCTTCGTTTCCACAGGTATTTTGCCCGGGTTGCCAGCCAACATGCTCCTGACCTTGTGTGCAAGATGCATTTTAAATAAACCATTGAATGTGTAGTTACTGCATGTTTGCTGGTGTTTTTTAGGAGCTGGGATTTTTCCTTTAAATGTTGTGCTCTGGTTTCCCCTCGGCCAAGACGTAACAATAGTAAAATACTTTGCTTCGGGGAACACAAACATAAATTAATCCGTTGTGCTCCGCTAATTATGAAGGGCTGATCTAAGCCAAAAATGCCAGGGCCGTTTTTTTGTCCCAGTCCATCCCTGAACTCCACTGTATCAAAGCTATCATTTTGTGCTAACTTGTAGTAACTATAGCAGTGGTTCCCAACCTTTTTTGGCCTGTGACCCCATTTTGACATCACACATTTCTGGCGACCCCATAGACTTTTTTTTTTTTGGATCATGTTTGTACCGTGTTGGAAATACAGAGTAGGCTAACCAGATAAGTGCAAAGTCACATTTTATTTTCATCACACGTTTGTAGCCTTTAGTTATGCAGAGTTTGTCTTTACAGGGCTAACAATGAATATGGCAGACAGTAAATGTGCACACAGCAGTGTTCTTCATTTCTTTCCACGACGCTTGTAAATCCATATTGAAGGAAACGTTCGTCATATTTCCTCTTTTTGTCGGATGGTGAATTGGCCGTCTTATTTACGGTGCCAGACAGGCGAAGAAATCTCTCAATTTTTCTCTTTTGTTATTAGCCGTGTCCCAATTCCCAGAGTGCACGCTTCAGAGCGTGGTTTGAAGGGCATGTGCGTCACATCCGGCGTGACGACTGCTGTCCCATTTCTTTTTTATCCCATGCACAGTTAACACAAGAGCTGAAGACCGCAGTTGTTTCCATGGAAATCGGGGCATGGACCAAGCACGTGAAAAAGCACGCTTCACGCACTCATATATCCCAGCATGCACCACTTCTTCGCCGACGCCCAGCCCATGCGGTCCGCGGACTGCACTCAGGGCTGAGCAAGTATGCACAGTCTTGACTGCAGTCTGAGTACCTTCAAACCACGCTCCGAACCGTGCACTCTCCGTACATTTCAGGCAACTCCATTTGAATTCCAGGCGACCCCACGTGGGGTCGCGACCTGAAGGTTGAAAAACGCTGAACTATAGTAAGTACTAAGTAGGGATGCACCAAAACCAATACTGGTATTGAATATCTGTGCAATTCGTGAAATTTTCAGTATCATGTAACGGTTCCATGATAACGGTTCAGGTGATATCCTAGTTGGATTTTATACTGACTGATGTAATTCCAGGACATCTCATGATATTTGAACTTCAAATAATGGTGTTTCTTACTATTAAGTGGCAAGAACTCCAGAACTCACTGTATCACAACATACACTCAACAAAAATACAAACGCAACACTTTTGTTTTTGCTCCCATTTTTCCTGAGATGGACCCAAAGATCCAAAATTCACTCCAGATACACAACACTACCATTTCTCTCAAACATTGTTCACAAATCTGTCCAAATGTGTGACAGCGAGCACCTCTGCCCCGCCGAGACAATCCACCCCACCTCACAGGTGCGCCACATCAAGATGCCGATCTGACATCATGATTAGTGCACAGGTGTGCCCCAGACTGCCCACAATAAAAGGCCACCCCGAAATGTGCATTTTTTTTGCTTTATTGGGGGTCTGGGGACTCAGTATCTGGTGTGACCACCATTTGCCTCATGCAGTGCAACACATCTTCTTCGCATAGAGTTTATCAGATTGTCAATTGTGGCCTGTGGAATGTTGGTCCACTCCTCTTCAAAGGCTGTTATGGACGAAGAACACAGGTGCATTTTATTGATGGCATTTTGAATGCACAGAGATACCGTGATGAGATCCTGAGGCCCATTGTTGTGCCATACATCCATGAACATCACCTCATGTTTCAGCAAGATAATGCACGGCCCCATGTTGCAAGGATCTGTACACTATTCTTGGAAGCTGAAAATGTCCCAGTTCTTGCATGGCCAGCATACTCACCGGACATGTCACCCATTGAGCATGTTTGGGATGTGCTTGACCGGCGTATACGACAGCGTGTACCAGCTCCCACTAATATCCAGCAACTTCGCACAGCCATTGAAGAGGAGTGGACCAACATTCCACAGGCCACAATTGACAATCTGATAAACTCTATGCGAAGAAGATGTGTTGCACTGCATGAGGCAAATGATGGTCACACCAGATACTGACTGGTTCTGAGTCCCCAGACCCCCAATAAAGCAAAAAACTGCACATTTCGGGGTGGCCTTTTATTGTGGGCAGTCTGGGGCGCACCTGTGCACTGGTCATGATGTCGGATCGGCATCTTGATGTGGCGCACCTGTGAGGTGGGGTGGATTGTCTCGGCGGGGCAGAGGTGCTCGCTGTCACACATTTGGACAGATTTGTGAACAATGTTTGAGAGAAATGATAGTGTTGTGTATCTGGAGTGAATTTTGGATCTTTGGGTCCATCTCAGGAAAAATGGGAGCAAAAACAAAAGTGTTGCGTTTATATTTTTGTTGAGTGTAATTTTGCTGCCCCAAATCTGTATTAATTAATATTGGCTTATAGACTGCTGTGATGTCATCTTAAACCTAGCAACAGAACTACTCCGCGGTGATCAGCAGTAACTATGTCCTCCAACAGGGACACTGTTTAGGATCGCCCCCACTGCTTTGCCACGCCCCCTCTGTTCATTTGACAGTTCATTAATCTCCTGGAGAGCTCTAGACCTGTTCTAACAACATGCACATACCACACAGGTGACACCATTGATCACTGCTGGGAAATATTCTGATAATAGGACTGACTTATGAGCTTAGGGGATCAGAATTAGAAATAAAGAGAAATAATTATGTGGTAGTCGCAGGGAACAGATTCAGGCTTAATAATAACACCATAATTTGCCTTAATAAAGCAATAAACTGAAATTATAATGAACACATTATTAAGGAACTGAAAAGCTGTTATTAAGCCTTATTATTATTATTATTATTATTATTATTATTATTATTATTATTATTATTGTTGTTATTATTATTAATATTATTATTATTATTATTATTATTACTATTATTATTATTATTAGTAGTAGTAGTAAAAAACTATTTGTTCAACATGTTCTTTAAGTCTTTCTTAATTTTAAGGATTGTTAAAGTGTGTTGATATAGTTTTAATGTTTAAGTTGCCTTTTAAATAGAATGGGATATACAGTCCTTTCGAAGTTAGAATAAAATAAATACAGAACCAGTGATGGGAAGAATTTTTATTTAGTTACAGAATATTGAATACCTGCATTAAAATGTATTTTGTGACGTATTTGGTTACATGGGCCAATCAGAGTATTGCATTCTGAGTACTCTGAATACATTAATAATACATTAATGAATACATTATAGTGTGAAAATGCAACCTAGGATTAAAAACAGCTTTACTGTATGTTTGTTTCACCTTTTGTTATGCATTTATTTATCACTGATCAGAGAAGGAAAAATCATACTTGCATGCACCACAAGAGCTGAGTTTTATATTTTTTCTTATTAATTCTGTGCCGTTTGAAGCCTAAATTGTGTGATCAACAACCGCCATGTATTCTTTTAAATTTAGAAAAGTAACTGTGTTCTGAAAACCACCAAATGAAAAAGTAACTGTACCGGAATACAGGTACTCAAAATTAGTATTCAATATTCATTCTTGGTACACGTATTCAGTTACTTACCATCTCTGTACATAAGATGCTTTGGGTAGTAGCAGAAGTTACAGTTGAAGATGACACTCAATGGTGCTGGTCCCATGCCTGGTTAAATAACAGTTGCACCAGGAAAGGCATCCAGATGAAAATCTATCACAATGAAACAATGTGAATGGGTGTCTAAAAGTTCAGATGGAACAATCCTAAAATGAGTTTATACTTCAACTTGAGTAATAGTTATTTTTTATTTATTTATTTATTTTGGGCAAGTAAGCAACTTACATTCTTTTAAAAGTGCAATAACAGAAATAACAATAAACAGAAATAACAACAACAACAAAAAAACAAAAACAAAACATTTGCCCAAAAAGAGTGGAAAGGAGAAAACTTACTTAAAGCCCCAGTGTGTAGGATTCGTGGCGCATAGGTGGATGGTGCTATTGCACTTTCTGTTTTTGCTACGGCAGACCTCGAGGTCCGCGCGCCGCTACTGTATAAATAAAACACAGTCCCGTTTTTTTTTTTTTTTTTCTCATGAAAACACACATTCCCGATCATGTACCATGACACTCTACACATTAAATGAAACCTTACAGTCTCCTCTTTTTGACTATGCAATTCATTTCCCTGCCCAACAATCACTCCCCGAGCACATGGGGCTTTTATACGGAAAAGCACAAAACGAGGTTAGCTTACCTTAGAATGATTTCCACAGGTCAACCTCTGTATTTCACCATAAACTTGCTCTCAATTTGTCCGTAAGGATCCAGCGAATAAAATCCAGTAAAACAATTTAGTCCAAAACACGTGTTAGATCCATTACGAGTCTGATCCGGCAGCATGCTTGTGTTGTTTACCCAAAACCACGAGCCTTGCCGAAGGCGAAGGCGGAGCCCAAATGTCCTTCTGCGGCTCTCGTATTCAAAATGGCTGCCTCTGCATGGGGAAGATCCCCCTTTTATGTGACTATATCTAAGTCCAACAGAATACTTTCATTTCATGATGGAAATGAAAAGGCTTGGAAAACAATGTATTTTTGAATGGGTATCTTCAATTTCAGTAATTAACGGGTAAAAATCTTACACACTGTCCCTTTAATCACACCCCCTCTTCTAATTTAGCATAATGAGTTTTCTTTTGTATTTATCAGAGACTAGATTAGACTTGAACTATTTACAAAAGAATACCAACGATGGTAAAGAAATTAAGGATACTAACAACAGAAACAGACACAGGTACAAGTAATGTAATGGACAGAATATAACAACAATGGTGCAGAAACAACGAGCATAAACCAGCGCTACAGAAGGCAATTTGTTCTAATATTCAGACCCACTCTCTATATACTGTGACCAGACCATATGTTTATAAAACAACTTGAATTTATGGATATTTTGGCATTGCTTGAGATGTGTATCCAGTAGTGTATCGGGTAGTTCAAACATTTGGCAATTTGAAATTTCCATACCCTCTTAAATTATGAGTTCTCTCTCTCATTTTGAACAAGATTTGTAGATTACTTGGTAGTAAACTGTTGAATGCTTTAAATAATATTATCAGTGTATAATATTTTACAAGGTCAGGAATCTTTAGGAGCTTGGATTGAATAATTAGTTTAGTTTAGTCTTTATTTGAAGGGACAATGTACAGAGACATTATGTACAAAGACAGAGATGTTCTGCACCAGAGTATAGCTACAAAGCTAATTTCCATCCGCAGTCCCTGGTTACATGGATAAAAAACAACGGTCTATATCAATAAAAGCAATCAAAGATTTTCTCTCTTAAAACACACACATACACACACACAGCATCACACATTTAACTTTGACACACATCTCATTACGCAGTAACACAGCAAAACATAATATACACCCACTAACATTAACCCAAAACACACAATCACACACATCCATGTACTATTTACACACCATATCATTCACAATAACAATAACACATAAAAACATCATTCTTATATTTGATTTCAATGCTGTATTAACGGATTAACGGATTCACTACTGTGTAATAAATAAAAAGATTATGCTCTAAAAATCCAACTTTATGGATTTGCATTTTGTAATATAATCAGTGGATTAAGTGTACATTGGTAAGTGTCCCCCCACACTTCAGCACAATATGTGAAATAAGGTAGAACCAATGAACAGTATAGTGTATGAAGGGCGTTTTGATCAAGGTAATACTTCACTTTGTTTTAGCTGACAGTGATGTTGAGTCGACACAGCTCTTTTTAGATGGTTATCACATGATGCTCAGAGCACAGTGCAGTGGAACAACTGAAGTTTGTGGGCGGACATGTTGAATTTATGAGTGAAATGTCAGCCAGTGCACTGTACATTTATTTCATTTATAGTGAAGAGGCTCATAAAACTCTGACATAAACTCTAAGGGAAGAGTACATGTTCTCTTATTTAATATCCATAGTTGGCATTTTATGATGCACATTATGAAATATTGTATCTTCTCGTTACAACTCGCAACATGTTTTATTGTGTAACAGCAGACAATGCACCACTGTCAATAACAGAGCCTAGACAACAAGCTTGTGCTTGTTTTATACAAGCTGGTCTTTCACACCATGACCTCCACCTGCTTGTCTGGAGAGTTATTAAATGTATCTATTTAGCATTTTCATGATCTTCATAGAAAATATTATGAAAAACATTCATTCTTACTATGAGCATAGATCTGACCAGTGCCTCCTTTTTGTCTCCATTGAGATAGATAAGGCACATTGTGGGACATTCCAGACAAAGCAAAGTAGCTGCATATAGTACGGAATAGTTGTACGTCACTGTATCGTCTACATTTGCCTTTCGTTTTAGTAAAAGTAATTTTTGAAGACCCCAAGTAACCTCATGAGACATGTCTATTTCCATAATTATGTAAAATTGGCATTGGTGCTTTCAAGAATAATACATTGAATCATCACCACTGATAATTTCATAGATACTTAAGTGTATGATTGGCACTGTGCTTTGGGCAAATTGCTTTGACTTTATGAACTTGTTATTGAAGTAAATTGTAGTAATATCCTTCTAATGATAGTAGAGTGTCCCTACTTGACTTTTCCAGACTATAAATTGGTCTATTAGGTCTGGCATCAAATGGTTAATACAATTTTACAGGAACTCCGAAGCAGGTCCATTAGACTACATGCACTTTTCAGGAGGAGGGTGCATCACCTATGGCTACTACTGGAATGTTCCACACTATAGCATGAAACCCAAACTTGACACCATGGAGACAATTAAGTGACGCCACCAGGCCAAGTTACAGGTCAGATCTGTGGCGAGGACAACCCCCCCCCTCACAGTATGAATTCATTTTTAAAACACAAGATATTTTAGAACACTAAAAACACCTGGTAATGGAATAAATGCAACGTAATGTATATAAGCTTATATAAGCACAACATCGACATGGGGACACAGAGCTAGCATACTGCACCTCCACAGTGCCCCTTTAACCGGAGAAAATATTTAGCAGAATTTAAACGGACAGTGTGTAAGATTTTTACCTGTTAATTACTGAAATTGAAGATACCCATTCAAAAATACATTGTTTTCCAAGCCTTTTCACTTCCATCATGAAATCAAAGTATTCTTTTGGACTTAGATATAGTCACCCAAGTGGGATCTTCCCACATGCAGAGGCAGCCAAGGAGAATACGAGAGAACAACATGTGCAGAAGGACATTTGTGGTTATCCCAAATGGGCTGTCAACAAGGCTCAAGAGAGACAAGGGTAAACAACACAAGCATGCTAGAGAATCCGAACCCAGGAGGAAAGGGGATCTAACACGTGTTTACCTGGACTAAATTGTTTTACTGGATTTTATTCGCTGGATCCTTTCAGACAAATTGAGAGCAAGTTTATGGTGAAATACAGAGTTTGACCTGTGGAAAGCATTCTAAGCCAGAGTGGACCGTCATCTGCCGTGCATTTTCACGTATAAAAGCCCCAGGCCATTCTTTTGAGGACAGTGATTCAGATTGTGCAGGGAAATGAATTGCATAGTCAAAAAGAGGCAATTTTTGTCAAAAAAGAGAATCCTTCTCTGAACAGAAATGGTGGAGTCAGACATAATTTGTCTCCCATCTATAATTCCATTCTTAAGCCTAGATCAAGCAAACAGGGGAACAATAGGGCTAGCCAGGTCAGGGCCAGAGGTGTGAAAAACAGTCGTAGGGATGAATAGGGATCGTTATCTAGACGCCAGAGAAACAAAAGACGGAAACCAATGAGATAGTTTCGGAAAGTAGTTATCTAGTTAGCTCCTCCCTGCAGCAAGATATAAGCAAGTGTCTTACCAGTATTCTTATTAGAGCTGACGAAGCCTCTCGGATGAGCGGCGAAACGTTTTCAACCAAACAAACTTTGTCCAGTTGACAAATTGAACTTCTCCTTTTATCATGGATTCTACCTGGACGACTGAGGGACTTTTCACGTTCTTATATGGTCTAAGTTGTAATAGTTATACAGGTACAACAGGTATGATTTGTGTTTTGATTACATTTTTATTTCTTTTGTTGAGTTTGAGAAATTATATGTAATTTGGGTAGTTGTATAATGTGTGTGTGTCTGTAAATTATAATTATTTAATTTGTCTGCACAGGAACCTTTTATACACCACTGTATAATAGTAGCGCATATACCCAGTAACTGCTTTAATACAAATATTTTCTGTCATTCTCACCTGAACCAAAACTCTTTACCTTCTTACCCTGGTCTATTAGTAGTCCCTTAATAAGCACATTTCATAATTTATTACAGATTATAGAAACACACAAGCTTTATTCCCTAACATGACAACATAGACTCTTTGGATGAGTTGTGGCTGTTAAAATGTCTGTTCAAGTTTCCTGTCTGTACTGGGATAATGACCATCTCTTCACAGCAGTTATATTCACTGAGTCTAGATGTGGATAAATGGTTTTAATATATTTCCCGTCTAATTCTGTGGTATGAGTTTTTATGAGGGTCTGTCTGGCACGACCATACCGCCCTCCCTGAGCAACTGGAAAAGGTGGAGTACAACCAGGAGAGAGGGTAAAGGAATATGAGTAAGAAGTATGAGAGCTATGTATGAGAAATATGAGATTTATTTTATTTTTTTTTAATAATAGGTTGTGGGTTCAATGCTCAAATTTACTATGGTCTCTCTGAATACACCATGGCCTCCAGTGCATGCCACACAGCAGTATGAGGAATGTTTTAGCTCACTGAAGGTTAGTTAATTCTGAATATGTAAATGGTAAATAGTTACATTTTTATATACCACTTTTCCTCCTTTGAGGCACTAAAAGCGCTTTTACATTGAAGAACCACTCAGCCATTCACACACGTTCATACACCAGTGTCTGCATACTCTGGGGTTGAGATAGTGTGCAGGGGGTGGCATATAAGGGATATGCCACCCCCAGGTCAAATTTGGGCATCTCCCCACAGTCCAGAGACTAAAATAAGTGATGAAAAGCATTTTCCTGGTCACCCAGCCATTGTCCGAGTCTGTTAGCACTGACTGCCGCGCGCAGCTGCAGCTCCTCCGCGTTAGACTGGAGTCTAACGGCGCCAGAGAAAGATTTCGGCCAAAAGGAATTAATTTGCTCGATGCGTTTCCCAATTACTTTCTTTGTAGTGCGCATTCATATCGAGTGCAAATAAATGTGCAAATCAACACGGAGAACTTGCCTTGGTCATTTTGGGTGGGAACTATTTTTCAGTGCGGAAAAAGAAACCCGAAGCACAAGCACGCAGCGTAACGGGGGAACTCCCTTCCTGGTGCGTAACAGGGATTCCCCTGGCAGCGTGCTGCGTGCTTCGTCTGTCTTTTTCCGCACTGAAAAATAGTTCCCACCCAAAATGACCAAGGCAAGCTCTCCGTGTTGATTTGCACATTTATTTGCACTCGATATGAATGCGCACTACACAGAAAGTAATTGGGAAAAGCATCGAGCAAATTAATTCCTTTTGGCCGAAATCTTTCTCTGGCGCCGTTAGACTCCAGTCTAAGGCGGAGGAGCAGCAGATACCGCGGCGGTCAGTGGTGACAGACCTGGACAATGGCTGGGTCACCAGGAAAATGCTTTTCACCACTTATTTTAGTCTCTGGACTGTGGGGAGATGCCCAAATTTGACCTGGGGGTGGCATATCCCTTTAAGCCCAAGGACACAACACAATGACAGCATTTATCTGTGGGAGCTGGAATCGCACCACCAACCTGTGGGTCAGCAGATCTGACCGCTCTACCAATGATGTTTATATCGAGTATGGACAAACACACAAACTGAGCTACTGTCGTCCCATGTGATGAAATACTAAATACATAATTAAATAAAGTCTAGTCTCAATTTAGTTACATTTTTTTATGTTGTGTAAAGGCAACCCTAGTCAAAAATCAATCCACTTTCCTTTTCACCATGATCATCCTCAGGGTTCAATTTCTGACACATGACAATAGTCTATAGGCCTCCATCTGTCCAATCACAACAGACTTACAGATAGAAGTGGGCGGAGCATTATAACACAGATGCTAAATTGCTTCATTACGAGTGAGTTCTCCCTCAGTTCCTTCAGTTAAACCTTTGACAGTGCTACTATTTTTGAAACTGTCAAACAACATCAAATTCAGAAAGTGATGAACCAGTAGTGCCATGTTACTATGGCAACAGAGCCAGAATACTATCACTGCATATGTGTGGGAGGTGGTTAAGCTATTGGCGTGTTAAATATGATCAAGAAAAGTTTACTGAATATTTTTTGCTCTTTACTATTGCTACTAACCTTCTAAGATTCAAAGAAGACACATGAGGCTGGAATTCTAAGTCAGGTGAAGTTTATTTACAATCAGTACTGGACCCAAAGCCTGGAGAACCCTTAAGGCATTGTGATATTGTTCCAGTCTTGTCCAGTCTAGTCTGACTGTGCTTCCATTGTAGGGAGTATTATACCTCTGGTGAGGTGCTAGATAACAAGGACTGAGCTGGCAGTAGGGGGCTGGCACAGCACAGAAATGCAACTTCTCTATTTTACTAAATTGTCACTGATTGTTTTAGTCAGCTCTTTGGTGCTTTAAACTCATCTTTTCTTCTAGCTTTTCATCAAAATGGTGTATAGTTTTCTTGTTTGTCTTGTATTGGTGTTTCTCTTTTGTATTTTGGAGATCAATTTTCTTTCTAGGTTTAGCAATTTATTGTTGTGTTTTATTGTGATTATTATTATTAGCTGCAGTTTATGTTGTTTTTAAAGTGCAATTTAAATACAGGGGGTCCTCGGGTTACGACGTTGATCCGTTCTTAAAGGGACAGTGTGTAAGATTTTTACCCATTAATTACATAAATTGAAGATACCCATTCAAAAATACATTGTTTTCCAAGCCTTTTCACTTCCATCATGAAATCAAAGTATTCTTTTGGACTTAGATATAGTCACATAAAAGGGGGATCTTCCCCATGCAGAGGCAGCCATTTTGAATACGAGAGCCGCAGAAGGACATTTGGGCTCATCCTTTGCCTCGGCTCCTGCTAGCGCCTGCTCAGCCGCGCTGCATGTGGGAGCGAAGGAGAGAAGGAGAGAAAGGGAAGGGGAGGGGGGAGCCTCGTGGTTTTTTGGTAAACAAGACAGGCTGCTGTATCGCACGTCGTAATAACACGTGTTTTGGACTAAATTGTTTTACTGGATTTTATTCGCTGGATCCTTACGGACAGATTGAGAGCAAGTTTATGGTGAAATACAGAGTTTGACCTGTCCAGAGCCTTCAAAGGTAAGCTAAGTAACAAACCTCGTTTTGTGCTTTTCTGTATAAAAGCCCCATGTGCTCGGGGAGTGATTGCTGTGCAGGGAAATGAATTGCATAGTCAAAAAGAGGAGACTGTAAGGTTTCATTTGATGCGTAGAGTGTCATGGTACACGATCAGGAATGTGTGTTTTCATGCGTTTTTCATGCGTTTTATTTATACCGTAGTTGTTGGCGAGAGCTCCCACAGCGCCGGGTGCGCGCGGCTACGCGAGCTGTCTGCGTTACGGCGCGCCCGGGTGACCCTCGAGGTCTGCCGTAACCAAAAGAGGAAGTGGAATAGCTACTGTCCACCTATGCGCCACGAATCCTACACACTGTACCTTTAAGACGCGTCGTAACCCGAATTTCGTCGTAAGTCGGATTTTGCCTTTGATCTTCCAACCAAAGCACCAATAACCTTTCCATCTCAATAATTAGACCACTACGCTGCTTGGTTATCACTGCCGCTTTCATAGGAGCAGATCAGAGCCCACATCAGGTACTTCCGCCCACATTGGGCACGCACACGAGGCTGTCTTCTTCTCCCTACAACCACAACAAAGCGTATTCTTCCGCCGCGCGCCGTTCGCGTTTGTTTACATCTCTTACCACGCTAAACCGCGTAAGATGGAATGACGCGTAATATATATATATTTTTTAATGGGGGCGCGTTCGTAACCACGAAACGTCGTAACCCGAGACCGTCGTAACCCGAGGACCCCCTGTATTATTATTAGCTGCAGTTTATGTTGTTTTTAAAGTGCAATTTAAATAATGATTAGATGGATAAAATGGTATTGTACCCTTGTTTAGGTGGTTTCCTCTGCTACAGACTCATGGAACACTTTAAAGGATGGGTCAATGCAGAGAGAAAATTGTATTCTTCTTTGATCAGACAACACTACATAACAGCCTTGTAAAACTCAGTTGGTTATTTTTAAAAATAATTT
Source organism: Paratrypauchen microcephalus (assembly GCA_036785185.1). NCBI lineage: Eukaryota > Metazoa > Chordata > Actinopteri > Gobiiformes > Gobiidae > Paratrypauchen > Paratrypauchen microcephalus. Next base: position 4,394,400 of record JAVJIX010000010.1, read on the forward strand.
TCCATATCTCTCCTAAAGTAACTTATCGGGGAGAATATAGTGTATATTTTTACAGTGGATTCTTACAACGGTTTCCCAATGTTGAAGTCACTCATCACAGGCCTTAAGTTGTCAGTTAAAGGTTGAACTCAGTGGATGAATGGTTGTATTGGGAGCAGTCTTTGGATTGTTCCCATACAATCCACATTTAGCAATTACACCTCAAATCCATCTATTTTTAGCTGGTGTAATCCTCCGCTGGATCGCTGCACCTTGATTTGCCTGGAGCGACACTCGGCTTGTTTGAAAAGCACTGTTTCATTGCCAGTTTTTTTCTTCTCTGCCACTTTCCCCTAGGAGATGTTTCTGAGGCGTTTTGTTTACATTGAGCAATGAGAGAATCACACTACTGTCTTATGCAACTGCACCAGTTGGAGATATGATACTTTGCTATCTTTGATTTGTCTTTGGTGCACTTCATGAGTTATTGTGGCATGATTTAAACATGTTGATGCAAGATAGATTCTTTATCTAAACTGTAGTTGCATAACAGTGGTGCTTAGTTGTATAGGGATTTTTTGTATTTCGCATAAACAAATAAAATGCCTCCATGTACAATATTTATTAATAATATTTGTACATAAATTAATAAAATGTTCAGTATACACACTGTTCAAACATTAGCTGCCTTCAACGCTGATTCATTATTACATGTAAAAAGAATAGCTCCAGTTGTACCGTTATTGGACCAGGGTCGTTCTGACCTTCACTGATTGTACAAGCACAAAGTTAAGATGGTCAAAATGCTTTAATCAGTGACAACAATCCACTACTACTACTACTTGGCTATTTTTTTGGCCATAATTGTATACAGTTACGCAAAATGTATCTGAACTATAACATTTCTTGGATTTATAGTTCAAACAAAACTCTAGATAAGTTTTATTTCATTTTTCATTTCTTTATTTGTTTCATTCATAAAAGATGAATACAAAATAGTTCTGTAACATTTAACCATGTGAATGAAAAGGAGCAGAAAGAAGTATAAACTTATAACATCTGCCCCCTTTTCACACAAAATCAGACATTTACAACATTTCATCAGTTCCAACTACACTGAGGAACTTATTTACATGACGTGCACAATATTAAATACATGTTAATTAGCACAAAAGGACAGTTCATATTTCATACTTTTTTTTAGCATATCATGTTTGACATTTCTTTTAAACACTTGAAAAGATTTTGAAGCTTTGAGTTTTTCATTTAGATTGTTCCAGAGACTCACACCTTTGACTGAAACACATTTTTCCATTGTTGTTGTTCTAAATTTGTTTTTGTTTTTTAAAGATTTCAATTCCTTTCAAATTATAATGACTTTCTCTCTTTTTAAATTTACTTTGCAAATTAGTGGACAAGGTTTGCTGATTTGCTTTGTACATCATTTTTAAAATATGAAATTCAACCAGTTGAATTTCAATATTTTTAATTGTATAAATATTGGGTTTGTTGTGTCTCTGTATCCACTTCCACTAACGATTCTCTTAGTTTCTCTTAGCATGCCCATATAACCTACTTTGGACTCCACAATGCCAATGCAACGCCAAACTTAAAACATTAGCCCAGGGAGCAACAGCCAAACAATGAGAAAACTGGGTACTTTTTGTGATGGCCAAATTCTTCTCGTGCCAAAGTATTCAACTATAAAATCTCAAAATGGCTGTGTGTACGGCAGCAGCGTGGTGCTGATGGAAACAAGTTTTATGTCCCAATAAAAGAGTCTTTACTGCTTTAACTGGGTGTGTATTTATATCTATAAAAACACGGGGAGGAGGGGCTAACGATGTGTTGTGAGATATGTGCAAATAAAACTGTTAAAATAGTCTTCCTGTTGCATGGCTTCTGACACAAACCTGTAAAGTGGACAGAGGAGAGGATAATTGAGAGTTTAATGGGCTGGCATCGGAAATGTGCTGGGAACATTTGACCTAAAATTCCTCCTTTAGCAACAGTGTTCACTTCCAGTTGTTCCACAAGACCAACAGCCAAAAATAAAAGCAGGTATTTTACAGAAAATGACACAATGGACCAATGTAAAAAAACAAAAACAAAAAAACAACAACCAAACAAACAAATAAAAAAACATCTGGTAACGAATTATAGTTGTCAATTGTAAATAATTGTCACAGCTTAAACATTTCATATGTGTTCATATTTTATATGTCTCCATGTTGACACAGAGCTGAAAGTCACAAAAACGTCACCATTCAGTGCAATACACAGTCACAACACAAGCCCTGATGAAGCTATCTGGCTGGTAGTGAAATGTCAGTTTGGAAAGCTAAGTAAAACCATTTGTTTAGTTGATAACTTATACATTTTAAATAAGGGAACCTGTAAAGTTATATCTTCCACACATCTAAAAGTTGTTTTACTTTGCCTAGTTTTAAAGGTCCCATGGCATTAAATTTTCACTTTCTGAAGTTTTTGAACGTTAATGTGAGCTTCCCTACCCTGTTTAGCCCCCCCCCCCATGGTTAAAAGTTGTGAAATGTCTAAACTGAGCATTTGCGATCCTTTTCTGCGTTACAAAAAATCGGAGCTCAAATGGGCGATTTTGAACAAGGCACCTTATTGACGTCAGATCGAAAAAAGAAATGCAAATGCAGTTCCACCCCCGTCTGTACTCAGCGTCTCTGTAAATCACGCCCAGAGAGTTTGGACTGCGAATGCGCTAGGCAATGCGAAATGCGTTTTTTTAAATTTGCCTGGAGGCACGTCCGAGTGTTTCTAGGCTCGGAAGTCCTTTATCTGAGCCTCTGGACCTTTGAACAGCAGTGGTTTAATTTTATTTTATGTGGAAATGTGTTTATTTTTCAATGGAACGCTTCAAATCTCTCCCCCCGTGCAAAAACACAGAAATGGATCAGCTGAGAGCTGACAGCAGAGAGTTTGGCCACGCCCCCACCCTCTACTATTGGCCAGCTCTTTTCTCCTCATTTGCATTCAAGCAACAAGGCCCATTATAGAGTGTTCCAGAGAGAGAAAAAATACTCTTTCTCATCTTATCTCTCTTTCTCATGCACTGTTGATTTTGAAGAAGGATTCATTTACAGTATTAGGAAACCATTAAGGAGCCATATAAAAGCATCAAGAAGTACCATGTCATGGGATCTTTAAAGCAATTACTGGTACTTCAATCTAGCTTCTCCACCTACACAATTCCTTTCTGGCTTAGTTATTCTTGGTATTTTAAAGACATCAGCAGCATTGGGGTTTGTGGTGGTGAACAATAATGCGACAGGACTGCAGTTTTTCACCCCTGGGGCCCTGCAGGACGTCCCCTAGACACACTCCTAAACTGGGCTCAGCAAATAGCCTCCCTGTGCTGTGGTCAGACTGTGCAGCTGCTGTCCCCAAAATGGCCTCTCCTTATGTTAAAGTATACAGCGCTCTTTCAGGATGCTAACCATGTGTTTGAGTGTGGCCAGTTTGTTTGTCTGGTTTCAAGCGCTATATGGGCAACTTTTCGATCTTTACCGTAAAAAAGTCCAACCAAAACACACCGTACCATCCCACTCCTATCCGATTCCCGAAGAGGATGTGGAAAATAGACAGCAGACGCATACAACAGCCACCCAGTGACCAGAAAGATACTATATTTAGCCTCGGAATACATCTGGGTTTGAGCAGTTACACTTGTGATTTTCATGAATGCCAAATCACTGCAAAATGGGACAAAAGGCTGGGTCAGTCTGGGGATTGACCGTCCAAGACAATCTGTAGTAAATGTAATGTTAATCGTTAATATCTTCTTGTGTCCATGTTTAACTTCAATTACGGTACGTGTAAATGACCACCTTGTTTCATTTGAAAGACAGATTTCCATTCATTCCGTTTTCTTTTTTTTTTCCTTTGTTGGACCCTTTTTCTGCTGTCATACCCAACTCAACCCTCTTCTACCCCATCCCCACTGCAGCTGAACCACCAGCCTCCTCAGCCTCTCCAACCTCTTCTCATTACTATCACATGATCATTTCAATTAACAATAAACACTCCGTTTATCACATTGCAGACATCCTTCCAGGACCTTTACATAAATCACATCATACTCATTTGCACACCACACAAACGCAATGGCCGAAGGTAATGAAGTACAAAACTGAAAGTACAATAGTTAAGTACAATTATTATGTATTTTACAGTGGATATATTTGAGAGCATGCATCACTTTCTCCTCCACTACATTTTAGATCTGAAAAGCAAAAACTACTTTTCTTTATGGTTTGAGAGCTGCTAAATTGGCTGAGACTTATTTTAGCATGCCAACTTTGAGCAAACCAAATACACAAGAACAGCTGGATAAATTAAGATATCAAATGAATCACTTAAAATCAGCTACTGTAAATTCTTTATCTTTGCTGCTTCAATTGTTCAAAAATCACTGCAAAATAATTTACTTTTTAATCTTAAAGATCCCATGACTTGGTACTTCTTGATGCTTTTATATGGCTCCTTAATGGTTCCCTAATACTGTAAATGAATCCTTCTTCAAAATCAACACTCAGTGCATGAGAAACAGAGATAAGATGAGAAAGAGTAATTTTTCTCTCTCTGAACACTCTATAATGGGCGTTGTTGCTTGAATGCAAATGAGGAGAAAAGAGCTGGCCAATAGTAGAGGGTGGGGGCGTGGCCAAACGCTCCGCTCTCCGCTGTAGCTCACAGCTGATCCATTTCCTTGTTTTTGCACGGGGGAAGAGATTTGAAGCGTTCCATTGAAAAATAAACACATTTCCACATAAAATAAAATCAAACCACTGCTGTTCAAAGGTCCAGAGGCTCAGATAAAGGACTTCCGAGCCTAGAAACACTCGGATGTGCCTCCAGGCAAATAAAAAAACACATTTCGCGAGACGCTGAGTACAGACAGACGGGGGTGGAACTGCATTTGCATTTCTTTTTTCGATCTGACGTCAATAAGGTGCCTTGTTCAAAATCGCCCGTTTGAACTCCGATTTTTTGTAACGCAGAAAAGGATCGCAAATACTCAGTTTAGACATTTCGCAACTTTTAACCATGGGGGGGGCTAAACAGGGTAGGGGAGCTCACATTAACGTTCAAAAACCTCAGAAAGTGAAAATTTCATGCCATGGGACCTTTAAAGTACATTTTTAAACAGGTACTTCAATAATTTTAAAGTAGATTTTAAGTTTTTCATGTGATTATTTTTACTTCAGTAATCTTTTGTCCATGTATTTGTACTTTTACTTAGGTACTTCATACACCACGGCTCAAACTAGGACAAATGTGAATGCCTCAGTGGTCGAATTGTCTCTCTAAGCACATACTTCACTTGTCTTCTAGCGCTCATATCCTTCTCCCTTCACTTACTACTGAAGTGGGTGACTGAGAACACTTTGTCAGACCTATTACTGAACACTGATTGAAAGAGTGTTTGACGAGCTGTTAGAAAAATACCCTTTATAACTAATGGCATCTGTCAGCAAACTTTATCTCAATCTGGACACACTAAGCAAGCCATTTTCTGTACCAAAGAAGCACCTGTCTGTTGTGCTGGCTTTTGCAATAAATTCCCTAACAACAAATAAATATAACCATGGTACCAGGAAAAAGGTCCAATCGCAGTGACTCATAGAGGGCCTGAGCAGTGTTTCTATGCATAGAGATATGGTTTGTCCAGGAAAAGCAAACCTCAGAACGCTTACAATAAACCATAGCACAGTATTTGCATTTTATACTCCTCCGTCTCATTTGCAGTCTGCAGTGTTGAGACAAAAATTAACTTTGGATTTGGGCCTGTACGGTTTGGATCTGGACTTCTTCTGTAGCACAACCGACAGTGATAAATAGTGTGGGAACTACTGTGGGAACTACTGTCGATGCTGGTGGTGGAAATGTATCTAGTTTTAAAGGGAAAGTTGTGGCAAATGCACTTGGCTTGTTCATAAATCATTCTCTGATTCAGTGGTTCTCCGAAGCTGCTATGGGATATTTGCTTGTTCTGCATGTTTCTGGGTATCTTTCCTATAGGTACTAAGGTCTCCAAGAATCCTCCAGCTAACTCCAGACCACCATCCTGGATAAAGTTCTCTCTTTATGCAACCACTAATTGGAGTAGTTGGATCCAGTAGCTTTGAAGGGTCAAATGTATAAGATAAATGAATAAAGTATATTTTTATAGTTTGTTCAGTATTTTGACCCTATAGTCTTAATATGGACATTCTTGATTTTTAGCCCTGGTCGTCATGGAATCTCTGTTTTTCCATTCAACCTTTGTTTGATGCCGATCAGTAAGTATCCTTTCAGTTGTGGCGTAGTTTGATCACTGAATCATTCATCAACCAAGTGTAGAAGTAGTCCTAAGCCCAGGGTTTATTTTCATCAATTGAAAATCTGAAAAGTATTTATAATATAGACAATCTGGTGAAAGGTCTAAGAATAAATCAGTCTAAACCATAGATTAAAATACAGTAGTATATATGAAGAGGTGATGACAATGAGAAAATCTGGGCTGACCACCTCCTCGACGATGAAGACACTGGCAGGACAAATGACACCACAAACTGTCCAACATGGAAAGTCATGGCTTAAAGGATCAGAACTATTCTTTGAAAATGACAGACTGCAGTTCACTGTAACTTTGTAATTTAAAGTGTTTCTCTTTAATGTTTTGTGGTAAACACTGGAACATAACAAACCAAAGATGAGAGAGCAGAGAAACCCTTTTTTTGCAGACCATGAACAAAATAAATGCTGGGATTTTATACATGCAAGTCTATAATATAAAAGTGAAGAGCTTGTCTTTCATGTGCAATACGAGGATAATGCAAAGTCAGGCCATTTTTGCACTTCAAATGAGGACAAACATAAGACTTTAAGAAACTCATTTAGAGGCTTCTGATACTTTTAACCATTTTAAGTACATGAGAATACAAGTTCACAATTGGAGGGCTAAATAGATTAAGTGTAGTTTAGATAGCATGAATTATATTCTTTTCACAAGGCTATCTTCTAGAAAATAGGAGCTATCATCACTAATATATGTGCATGCCATTTCAAACCATAATGTACTGTGATAAAAGGAGAAGTTCAATTTGTCAACTGGACAAAGTATGTTTGGTTGAAAACGTTTCGCCGCTCATCCGAGAGGCTTCGTCAGCTCTGGTTCTAGTGCTGGTTAGACACTGCTTATATCTAGCTGCCGGGAGGAGCAAACTACACTGAAATAGCTCTGAAACTATCCCCACTAATCTGTCTCTTTGTTTTTCAAATTACTCTGGCGACTATTCACGCCTAACGACCCTCTCCACCCCTCTGTCACTGACTTGTCTGCCCTAATGCTTCTTTGTCTGTTTTGACTTGGTTTAAAGGGATATGCCACCCCCAGGTCAAATTTGGGCATCTCCCCACAGTCCAGAGACTAAAATAAGTGGTGGAAAGCGTTTTCCTGCTCACCCAGCCATTGTCCGAGTCTGTCGCCACTGACCGCCGCGGTATCTGGTGCTCCTCCGCCTTAGACTGGAGTCTAACGTCGCCAGAGAAAGATTTCGGCCAAAAGGAATTAATTTGCTCGATGCGTTTCCCAATTACTTTGTGTGTAGTGCGCATTCATATCGAGTGCAAATAAATGTGCAAATCAACACGGAGAGCTTGCCTTGGTCATTTTGGTTGGGAACTATTTTCCAGTGCGTAAGAATACAGCCGTATCACGCACCACGTTGTGAAACAGGGGAACTCCCTTCCCTGTGCGTAACTGGGATTCCCCTGGCAGCGTGCTGCGTGATACGGCTGTATTCTTCCGCACTGGAAAATAGTTCCCAACCAAAATGACCAAGGCAAGCTCTCCGTGTTGATTTGCACATTTATTTGCACTCGATATGAATGCGCACTACACACAAAGTAATTGGGAAACGCATCGAGCAAATTAATTCCTTTTGGCCGAAATCTTTCTCTGGCGACGTTAGACTCCAGTCTAAGGCGGAGGAGCTGCAGATACCGCGGCGGTCAGTGGCGACAGGCTCGGACAATGGCTGGGTGAGCAGGAAAACGCTTTCCACCACTTATTTTAGTCTCTGGACTGTGGGGAGATGCCCAAATTTGACCTGGGGGTGGCATATCCCTTTAAGAATCGAATTATAAATGGGAGACAAGTTATGTCTAACTCCCCCATTTCTGTTTAACGACAGATTCCCTTTTTTGACAAAAATAGCCTCTTTAACTCCCCTCTCAAACCAGTTTTGTTCCCTGGCTAAGATCTGAACCTCACTGTCCTCAAAAGAATGGCCCGTGGCTTCTAGGTGAAGATGCACGGCAGATGACGGTCCACTCTGGCACGCCCGCCTGTGTTGGTACATCCTCTTGTGAAGTGGCTGTTTTGTTTCTCCAATGTAGCGCTCACTGCAGTCTTCACTACACTGAATGGAGTAGACCACATTGCTTTGTTTGTGGCTCGGTGTTTTGTCCTTTGGGTGGACCAGTTTTTGTCTTAAAGTGTTTGTGGGTTTGAAATAAAGTGGAATTTCATATTGTCTGAAATTCCTTTGTAGTTTTTCCGAAACGCCGGCCAGGTAAGGAATCGCTACCTCTTTCCTCCTGGGTTCGGATTCTCTGTTGTCTTGTTTCTTGCCCTTGTCTCTCTTGGTTTTGTTAACAGCCCATTTGGGATAACCACAAACAGAGAGGGCTTCCTGCACATGTTGTTCTTCTTTCTCCTTACCCTCTGTGCTTGTGGGAACCACTTGGGCGCTTTGTGTTACAATTTTGTATGAAAAGTGCCTTATAAATATTGTTTGTTTGTTTGTGTGTTGTAAAGTCCGAATAACACCCAGTTTGTGCTGCAGTGGGTGGTGTGAATCAAAAAGCAGGTATTGGTCTGTGTGTGTGGGCTTCCTGAAGACTTCTACTTGGAGTCCCCGGTCTCCTCCTATCGTTACTGCACAATCTAAGAAAGCCAATGTGTTATCCTTGGCATCTTCACGGGTGAATTTGATGTTCGGATCTACAGAATTGATATGTGCAGTGAAAGGTTCCAAATCTTGAATTTTGATTTTTGTAAAATTATCATCAACATAATGAAACCAGTGTGTGGGAGGAGTGCCTGGATATGAAGCTAAGGCACTCTGTTCAAACTGTTCCATGAATAAATTAGCCATGATCGGGGAGACCGGTGAGCCCATCGCAGCCAGATTTGGTCAGGAGAAAGTTTGGTTCTCTCTTCTAGCTTGGGATCCTGTAGTCAACTCCTTCTTGCTGCTTCGACCGCTACAGCTGTGGGGATACAAGTGAAAAGAGAGGTTACATCAAAGGAAACCATTGTCTCATCTTGACCAAACTGGAGAAACTTAACTTTGTTAAAAAATTCGGCTGTGTTCTCAATGTGGTGCTCCGTGTTACCCACCAATGGAGCCAAGATGGTTTTTAGGTGTTTGGCCAAATTATATGTGATAGAGTCAACACTACACACAATGGGTCTGAGTGGTACTCCTTGTTTGTGAATCTTAGGGAGGCCATAGATGCACGGGATAGCATAGAGGCATACATGTACAGTGTATGCCTCTTAGAATCTGTCTGCTTTGGTCAAATTGAAATCCCTCCATGAACAAGGGCTACTGCACAGACACTCCCTTGTCCCTCTCAAGTTCCTTATGCATTCAAGTCCCTTTCTGGTCCCTCTTGGTCCACCCTGGTCCCTCATTAGTTCCTGGCCCTTGGTTCCTCCTTGGTCCTTCTGCCCCTCCTCTGCCCATAGTTGACTTTACGGCTCCATTCTTCAGGCATTCTTTTAGCCTGACAGCACACTGCTCTGAATTATAATTAATTAGTGGCTGGAAAAAATAGAGGTTCGACTAGCTTACAGAAAATGATAAAGTGCGATTCAGTGAGTAAAACAGAGAAAAGACATGACCGCACTAACTTTGGTTTTCAAGAACAGTGAATGGGTTGGGTGCAAAGATGAAAGGGTGGGCCAAAATGAGAGGATATAATGTGCATTATGTAACTTTTCTGTGGGGAGGGTCTGCCACCTGCTTATCCCATGGAGGTTTATTTGTTGTTGTTGTTTTATTTCATTCAAGTATATAAAGACATCAACAGTGTCATAACATTACAAGAAATTAATGAAAGGGAGCAGAAAGAAGAGTAATATTCTGTTATCTGCCCCCTCTTCCCTTTCCCAGACAATACATTAACACCAATAGTTACTATAAAACATTTCATCAATGCATTTTTTTTTCTATTTCAATCACTATTATTAATCAATTGTAAACAGAAAGCTTGACTTTTATGTGCAACAACTTGGTTTTCTTTTGCATACATACACATTGCACTGGATTTTAGGTACAGTGAACCCTTGCTGTATCGCGGTTCACTCTTCGCGGCCTCGCTGTTTCGCGGATTTTTTTTTTCCAATTTTTTTTTCCAATTTTTTTTTATAGTGTAACTTTTTTTTACAGTGTAACATTCTGTCCTGCGCCCTGATTAGCTAAGAGACTAGACCAGGACTAAACCAGGTCTAAAGCAGGTCTAAACCAGGACTAAACCAGGTCTAAACCAGGACTAAACCAGGTCTAGACCAGGGATGGTAGGGACAGAGTCTCAGATGTCCTTCACGAGAGCGCCTGGGTGACAGGAGGTGTGGCCTTTGTTTACTTGCACGAGCCATGGAAGAGACTGAGTGCGAGCCGGACAAATGGAAGAGCCAAGAATCAACATGGACGGGCCTGGCGCCTGGCCGCGCGGCGTCCGGGGGAGCCGCAGCGGGGAGAGCCACATTCGAGGGAGCCCGCAGCGGGGGGAGGACACTCGCGCGCACAGAGGAGACAGTGGCTCTTCCCCGTCACGCTGAGAGAACGAACCCGACCCCGTCCTAGAGAACTGTGGAGTATTGGCGACGCATTGATAGCGGTCTGATTTTGGAGCCGGGGTGAAATGCAACCAACTCTTGTGTTAGTCTTACCTGGTCTTGTGGTGAGGACTGGTGCTCAGAGGCGTCTGTTAGCGGTTTGGCACTGTTAGCATTGGCTTGAGTCTTGCCCAAAATGATATCCAGGTCGCTTTCCACTCGACTTTCGCACATGGCATGGATATGTGGTACCAAAACAAACACACGCGTCCGCGCGCACGTGTCCGCGCGCACGTGTCCGCGCACACGTGTCCGCGCGCACGTGTCCGCGTGTCACGTGCCCCCCCCCCCCACTATTAATATATTTTAATGAAAATCTACAAAAGTTTGAACAAGAGAAAAATGTTAATACCAGTCTCAGAAAGGTGTATAATGTGTCTGGTGAAGCGTTTTCAGCCTTAAAACATGTAGAATAATTGTAAAATATAAAATTGTCCTACTTCGCGGATTTCACTTATTGCGGGCTATTTCTGGAACCTAACCCCCGCGATAAACGAGGGATCACTGTATTTTTTAAATGCCATTACTGTACTTGATCCTTTCTTTCTTTCTTTATCAAGATTATTCCATAAATTAGCCCCTTTCATACCAATGCTTCCCTCCATAACCTTGGTTCTGAATCTAGTTTTTTTTTTAAACATGTAGGTTCATTTTAAAATGTAGTGGTTGTTCTCCTCTCAAGCAGTCTTTGAATATTTACAGGTAATACATTGCACTTTGCTTTACAGACTACTTCAACGATACGTAAAGTTTGTACAGAGGATTTTCCAAGGAAGGAGAAATCCAACGACTGTTTGTCCTTTTTCAAATGTTGCGTGAAACCAGGGCTTTCACATGTTCCATATGAAACTCCATGGAAACACCCTACAGCAATGCATGTTTTTCAAGACACAATAAAACCATCTAGAAATGAAAAAAAAAAAAAGTTGAATGCCATACTGTGAAACATCTCTGTACTGTAGGGATTTTATGTTATATAATGTTTTTGACATTTGAAGCCTTTCTTTGAAACAATTTTAAAAAATCTAAAATTATTATGTTTGTTCTGGTGTGTCCTGATTCCTTGGACATAAACCATAGCAAAAGATTGGAGAATTGACCCCACTTAAGGCCCACAGTTGTAATGGTATCCTCCATGTGAAAGTTTAATTTGTCTGTGTCACTTTTTATAACTTCTCTCCCTAAAGTGGTGCAGAGTTGATTAGTCTAGTCAAGCTACTGTCTCGGTCCACTGACGTCAATCACGCTTTCTCTCCTCATTTGCCAAATACTGGCCTCAAACTTCACACCTCCTTAAACTAATCATCTTCAGAGCTGTCACTCGCTCTCATTCAGAAAGCGCTAACAACAACACAGAGCACCAGCGTCTGTGACGACCAATCACAGCGAAATGTGCAGAAGAGCGGAATTATACTGAGGCATCAAAGTCATGAAAAATGCATGGCCATATGTATCTGGATCTGACTGTCATTAGAGCAAGAGTTAAGGGGCTTATCACAACTGTCTACACCATCATAGAAATATTCATATTCTCTTTGCACTTTAATTTTGACAATGAAGCGACAAGAGCACAAACAAGCAATACAACTATTTCAATTTTGACCCTATGGATGGCAGACCACAGTTGGCTCTATTTGTGTGCTGTTGTTGTGTCCTTAGTTAAGACTTCACCCTTACCTAGTATGACTGAGGGTGTGATTGGTTGTCTGCGGCGTTGATGGTACAGACTGAAAGCCTCACTTGCATCAGTATACCCCAGGCAGCTGTGTCTACAGTCGTAGCTTGGCACACGTGTGAAATGAACAATGCAATAATGGTCTTTGGGTGTTTTGAAAGGCACTATATACACCCAGTGCGTTATGTGTTATGCATGCATTGTAATCTGAAATACAGGGGGTCCTCGGGTTACGACGTTGATCCGTTCTTAAGACGCGTCGTAACCCGAATTTCGTCGTAAATCGGATTTTGACTTTGATCTTCCAACCATAGCACCAATAACCTTTCCATCTCAATAATTAGACCACTACCCTGCTTGGTTATCACTGCCGCTTTCATAGGAGCAGATCAGAGCCCACATCAGGTACTTCCGCCCACATTGGGCACGCACACGAGGCTGTCTTCTCCGCCCTACAACCACAACAGAGCGTATTCTTCCACCGTGCGCCGCGCGCCGTTCGCGTTTGTTTATGCCGCTTACCACGCTAAACCGTGTAAGACGGAATGACGCGTAATTTTTTATTTTTTTTTTAAATGGGGGCGCGTTCGTAACCACGAAACGTCGTAAGTCGAGACCGTCGTAACCCGAGGACCCCCTGTAAAGATGTTCGGTGGAGTGAGAAGCAAAGAAGCAATATCAGATAATAGATTTTTATTTTATTTTTATTTTTTTAAGGAGAATTAACGTTTTTTACAATCTGAGCCTTATTTCGGTAATAAAACAAGTAGTTTTACTCACCCATAGCACTTTGGTGTCATTTGGAGCACTTCCAGAGATGTTTTAGATTTTAGATCTCCGTAATGTGAGTTCTCGGGGCACATGTTTGCGGTCTCCAAATAACACAAACTTTAGCACTTTTCAAATCATAGAAGCTCGATGTCTTAGTCTACGCTTTCGATGAGTCAAAAGTGGCCTATAATCCGAGATTTATCCATAGTTTCGAGTAGATGAGGACGCCAGTGCGCATGTGCGGAGTCACAGCTTATTTCACTCTCAGCTCCCAGGACCCAAACATGAAACACAAAGCTGTAAATTATGGATAAATCTCGGATTACAGGCCACTTTTGACTCAAACGAAAGTGTAGACTAAGACATTGAGCTTCTATGATTTGAAAAGTGCTAAAGTTTGTGTTATTTGGAGACCGCTTGGGGCATATATTATATGCCCCGAGAACTCGCATTACGGATATCGCTAATTGTTTTATTACCAAAATAAGGCTCAGATTGTAAAAAAACGTTAATTCTCCTTTAAGGATTGCTTTGTTTGTGTTCACAGCCTTAAGCATAATCCTATATACTGTATATTAAATTCACACTGGCTCAATGCATTTGGAGTCACATCTAGGCATATCTAGGCCTCTCGCACATATTTACTTGGCTGGTGTCATATCTCATTGCATAATTTGCACATTAAAGCAGCGTGCACAACATCACAGCAATTAGTTATTTCTGATGTTCCAATAGGTTGCTTTAATGTTGGATACATGCTGTCCTGGTATATGGTTAATCTCTATAATGACTGAGCATACTGACTTGAACACAAAAACTGGCACAAAGTTCAAAGTTTTTGTTGTCCGTATACATATACTGTACACATATTTTAGGACAGTGCTATTATTGCACTAACACTGTCGCTCCTTCATAAACACACAGAGACAAGGCGGACTCCTCATTGCTCTAGCCGCTCCAACTCCACTGCTCTGTCCAGATCTAGTTCACTGTTTGATTAAATGACATATTTCTAACTAACATCTAATCATTACAAAGGTGAAGCTACAAACAATGACTTGTCGCTAAAAGCATGTTATTTTTAGATACTTGTGTTGAAAGTTAGCGCTGCTGGTGTTGTTGTCTCCTGCCACACCTGCACACTCACTGGGAATCACTGCACATCTCTGGTTCCCATCAGGTTCCCATGGTGATGATGCTGGATTATTATTTTTTTTTATCTTTTATTATTACAAGGTACATATTTTAACACCACAATAACATTCGCAAAGCACTCAGAAGACACATCGGGGGATGTGTGCACGGGAATAAACACCACTGGGCACAAGGGCTAAGAGAAACAGGGGGAGTGTAGAGGACCAAAGGGATTGTCCCAGGTGAAGAAAGGGGGTCTGGGGGAGAGCAAGGGCGATGCAGTGTCCAGGGAAGGTCCAGACAACAGGGTCCAGGGGTTACAGCGGGGGTAGGGGGTCAGAAGTCCAACCGAGGGAAACCGGTTCGGGAGATGGAGAAAAGCGTATTGTCTGGGGTGAAGGTATTGCAAAACTCAGTTTCTCTTGCGGAGTGGAGATGGTGAACGTGGGCGCGAAGGAGCGCTGTGAAGAGGGGCCAGTGCACTGCTGCGCGGCCGCCGTGGAGGTGGTGGTGTCGTGCCACGAAGATAGAATATCTGGCCATGGACAGGACGAGGCGGGCGGTGTCCCAGTTGACCATGGCAGCATCCGGCCCCCGAAGTCGCTGCTGAACAGGTCCGAAGAGGCAGAACCAGAGCTCGGGGTCATCGATTCCATGGGCCACCGGCGGTGGGAGCCTTAAAGGGATATGCCACCCCCAGGTCAAATTTGGGCATCTCCCCACAGTCCAGAGACTAAAATAAGTGGTGGAAAGCGTTTTCCTGCTCACCCAGCCATTGTCCGAGTCTGTCGCCACTGACCACCGCGGTATCTGCAGCTACTCCGCCTTAGACTGGAGTCTAACGTCGCCAGAGAAAGATTTCGGCCAAAAGGAATTAATTTGCTTGATGCGTTTCCCAATTACTTTCTGTGTAGTGCGCATTCATATCGAGTGCAAATAAATGTGCAAATCAACACGGAGAGCTTGCCTTGGTCATTTTGGGTGGGAACTATTTTCCAGTGCGGAAGATGCCCAAATTTGACCTGGGGGTGGCATATCCCTTTAACGCCAGCCTCCGAGTGAGAAGGTCCAGTAGTCGGGCCCAGAACCGCCGCACGACAGGACACCGGGCGGCCAGATGGAGGAGGTCTTCAGGTGCCTCACCGCATACCGGACAGTCACAGCCGTACCTGTCAGGGTGTATTGCGTGCAACCTGGTGCAGGTGTATTCGACGCTGTTTGAGCCCACTGTGGTTGTCAGTACACCTGGGCAAACCTCTAAAACAATTGGCTGAGTTCTCGGGTTGTAAAAGCACTTGTAGAAAGCATAGACTGTAATGACTGTAAACCGCGCCCTCAACATGTGCCTCCAGGCCTCCGTAGAAGGGCAAAACAACACAAGTTAAGGGCATGGATCTATTCAAATTTAAAGAGTTAAGGGGAACGTTCAGAACTGTGGTTGTTGCAGTTTTTTAAAGGACACCACCACTATAACCATGTTTCAAACAGATAGAAGGGGAAACTGGATTATTTGGATAATTCAAAACAATTTAATTAAACTTTTGACATGTGATGGTTTTAAATTTTATTGGACAACCACTGCTTGCCTTGATTCCCCTGACTGCACGCCACTGCAGTAAGAGTGTACCTGATGGAATTATTTGAACTATTTTGCCTGAAAATATATACCGTCATTTCCGGACTATTCCGGTTATTTTTGTACATATAGGCCACACCTGTCTATAAGCCACAGGTGTCCACATCTTCAAGAAGTTTTCAAGTTCGGAGCATCAGCTTTTATTGCCTCTGAAAGCTTTTATCTTCTTTTTGCACTGAGTCAGTTCATCACGCTGCTGTCGCCAACGTCTCACCATCGACTCATTGATGCTAAGTTTACAGTAGCAGCTCTATTTCCTTCTTTGACAGATTGATTGCCTTCAGCTTAAAAGCTGCATCATATGCATTTCTTTGTGTGTTTTCCATGAGGAGGGTGTGTGCATGAAGTGCAAAATAACTGTTCAAAACTAAATCAAACTAGCATCTTCCTCGGCATGTTGTCTCTTCACCTGTCTGTCTCGGTCTTGCACCCCGTCACTTCACACTCTACTGCGCATGTCTCCTGCACAAAGAGCCGCTGTCCTGTCTGGGACTATGTCATTGCCCTGTATGATTTCAGCAGATTTTAGGCTCTCTTGGGGGGCGGGGATAGGTGTATCGATCAGGTATGAGTGGATGTCCAGATACTGAAGTTTGAGACGTTTTCTTGCTCGTCATTTACGCACTCATCGGCATTTAATGCATATGGGTCATTAAGACGTATACCACTCGCTAATGTTCATTTAGCATCATAACTTATTTTATCACATGGCGATACAGGGGGTCCTCGGGTTACGACGGTCTCGGGTTACGACGTTTCGTGGTTACGAACGCGCCCCCATTAAAAAAAATATGTATATATTACGCGTCATTCCGTCTTACGCAGTTTAGCGTGGTAAGAGATGTAAACAAACGCGAACGGCGCGCGGCGCACGGCGGAAGAACACGCTCTGTTGTGGTTGTAGGGAGAAGAAGACAGCCTCATGTGCGTGTCCAATGTGGGCGGAAGTACCTGATGTGGGCTCTGATCTGCTCCTATGAAAGCGGCAGTGATAACCAAGCAGCGTAGTGGTCTAATTATTGAGATGGAAAGGTTATTGGTGCTTTGGTTGGAAGATCAAAGGCAAAATCCGGTTTACGACGAAATTCGGGTTACGACGCGTCTTAAGAACGGATCAACGTCGTAACCCGAGGACCCCCTGTAAACTGTTTTAGTGCACTGAAAACAGCGCACACTAGTGTTGTAACTAACCCTAACCAATGTTAACCGCACAGACAGCGGCGCTTTCTGCACTCAGGGTGTGCACGCTTTCACTGTGTTGATAAACGAATATTCCGTCCATATATTAGCCGCATCGTTGTGTAAGACGCAGGGTTCAAAGTGTGAGAAAAACGTAGCATCTTATAGTCCGGAAATTACGGTAGTCTCTGGTAAGTAACTGTACAGCTACTCACTTTGTTTACAGTTTGAGCAAAACATATCTTGCAAAATACATTCTATTTGTGTATGAATTCTTGGTCAAGAGAAGCAAAACCATATCTTACTATTAAAGGCTGGTATTTAGACTGTGCAGGTCACAGTGTGGAGTCTATCTGCAGCAGCACAGGGGCACTTTGTATGTTCCATCTAACACACACCGTTTATCCTTAACACTGCCACATACAGGCATTTCTCCTGGAGTTTATTTTTCTAACTCCACTTTGGGGACTCAGGCCTTGTCTTGTGGCTCTTGTAAAACATAGTAATGATAAAGTCAGGGGTCATGCTCCTGTGCTACTTACCAGGTGAAGGGGGTAACGTGTTTTTATGAATGAGTGCACTGTAAAACCTGAGCAGTAGTTTTGGGAAGCGGGTGGCTCTACATTGGCTCTCAAACAATGCAGTGGCTACTGGGGATACTGCCTATTTGGAAGTTTAATCCAGATTTTTTTGAGACTTACTATGTAAAAAGTTGTATTTTGATTGATTCATGCATATTTGTTTAATCTGATATTTGGGGCTTGGGTCCTCAGAAAGTTTCTGTTTTCCCTTCCCTTCTTCTGTACTTACTTGCAATTACTACTTTGTGACACAGTGACATAATAAAGTCAAGTCAAGTCAATAGGAAAAATTCTATCCCCTGAACAAAATGTAAAATAAGAATGCATGATATAAAATACTAAATCTGAAAAAGTGTATGTCTTCTTTAATCCTGGTTTCATCCTCCTAGGTTTTACTCCTAACTTATCCCTCATTTTTTACTCATTACTTGTTTATTAACTAAACTAGTGAACTTAAAAGCTGAAACACATAAATTGTGTTTTTTTCTGAATAAATACCTGTGAAACTCAATTTAATATTACGATCTTAATGTAATCTGGAAATGAGTGCATTATACTTATTTATTTATTGACATATTTAGAATTTAAGTTATGGCCCATGTTCAGTTTTACAGTGTCAATGCTCCATAGGCCACACACATGAGCTGCTCTTACCCCTGTCTCCTGCATGTCTCCAGTGAGTTTTCCTTTGGTGGCTGCTCTCTGGGGCTCTTTCACGTCCACTCTAAAAGGCCTCAGTGTTGAGCCTGTCCCAAAAACACACAAACCTTATTTTACAGTCACAGTTGCTCCTTTCTGGCTGGAAAACTGTCTCCACCTCTGCATGTCGATTTAAATGGGATGCACCTAATATATTAAGAGAGACAGAAAATAGCCACATTCTCCAGTCATTTAGAACTCAGGCTTTCATAACTTAGTACTGTAAAACTGAACTGGAATTTATGACGGAATTTAGACACACATTAAATGATCAAATAAACTCAAATAATTTGACATGTTTTAAAGCAACAGTGTAGTAATTAAATTTTTGTCTGTGAGCCGAAGTGTGAGTAGTTTGATTACCCTTGATAAATTCTTGTCTGAACTGTTAAGTTCTCCAATAAAAACCAAGATGTTGATGGTTTAATTAAAACCAGTATAGGAAAGAATTAACAGTATAAGAAAGAAAAAAACAAAGAAATGTGGTGGTGAAATAAAGGTGTTTAAACAAAAATGAATTTACTAAACTAAAGAGCCCTAACTCAGTTTAAAAAAGAACCTAACTAGAGTTGTACTGAATGAATAACCAAAGTGTCTCAATCGAAATCAAATAACAAAAGGCACCGGCTGGCATAATGAACGAAAAATGAATCACAGCAGAATGAACCAACCGAACAGAAATGGCAAGCTGTCACACAGGTGCCCAGCCACGCCGAGCAGGCGGCAGGCGGCCCCTTTTATAGTCCGCACCCCCCCAGGTGGCCTCCGGGGACTGGTGGGGACAGAAAGGTGCCTGGCAAATCGAGAGAATGATCAGACACCCAGCGCCCATCCGGCGGTCTCAGCTTCCACAGGTCCATGGCTCGCGAACCAGATTTACACCATACACACAAAAACAAACAGGAGCAATTTTTTACATACAAAAAGGCCAAGGCCCGTAAAATGAACACATTATTGTTGTTGTGTCCTTTGTGTCTTTAAACTGCAACTCAAAATCATGAAGTGCCCTGATTTAAAAAGCATGGGGTTGTATACTTAACATGTAAATTTAGAACCTTTTATGAATGTGAGTGCACCCACATTCCCCACCATGTTGGTTTCACTGTTGTAAACCATTTTAAATGTATTTAGCTCCTGTAGTGATTTATAAAACCTAATGTTTAATTATTCTTTTATTGTAGTCTCATTTTTAACTCTCTGTGGTTGCCATTTGAACATTTTAGTCAGGATTAAAAGTCCTATGAAAATTGGCCAAAAAAATCTTTGGGGGAGCTATGGGAATGTACTGACCATTGTAGGGAACACTAGTGCCCCCTCAAGCCCCCTCCTCCTCTGGTGCCACCCCTGTAAAGTATACAGTCTCATAGATAGCCTTGGCAGTATTAAGTAATCACCTTCCTGAACCACCTACCTCTGGCCCAGTTTTTTCTTTGGTAAACTTGACCTTGCTCTGTATAGATAGACATTTTACTGAATATGATTTATTGAATCTCAGCTGAGTCAGTCCAGTAGGATTTATGGCTCATAAAGACAGCAGTCTGCAGTATGTACAGTGTGTTCCGCACTATAGGTGAGCAATAAGAGGCTGCTGATGTTGTTTTCTTCACACAGGAGTGAAGACTTTGTGGGTGAAGCCATATATTAATTCAAATATTCAAAAAAGTACAGTTACAAAACTACAAAGTTCTTAATGCTACAGATGGTCATGCCAAGTTCTATGCAAATAGTTTACCAAAGAGCTGACACATGCAGAAAGTAGATAGATCATTTTACTCCAAATTCCTTTATGAAGGAATGTTTTTATTAATTTGCTGTACTTTTTTTGTATTATCTTGACAGGATTTCAGACATAACAGGGACAAGGATCCAAGCCCAGTCAAAATATATAATTAAAGAGTCATTGACAGTGAAAGAACCCATCCTCGGTTCACCTTCACTGTGTTGTATTTAAGGACCGCTGTTTATATGAAGTGAGAAGCTCAGATTAATGTACTGTGCCCTGAATGCCACAGTGTTCACACACACAGACAGATAGGGCACATCTGCCTCTTGTCTCACAGTGTTCCAGAGCAAAGACACATGTGGACATGGTCTCATTAAACAAAGGGTCCCATGCAGGTATGTCCCACTGGCCTCTGTCCATTCAGAGCTCCACAGAGAGACCACTTTACTGCAGTTTCATCGGGGGGGAAAGGTACATCACACAGAAGGTTCAGAGACAAAATTTTGAACACCTTAGAGAAATTGTTCGTATCACTTTAAGTTTGAGAGGTATACATATGGATGCTGTTTTTGAAATCATGTTTCCACTCCTATCCAGAAGCCAGGTTTATGGTTAGGAGGGTATAATTTCAACAACTATTTCTTCTAAACCTGGGTTATTAAAAAACAAAACAAAACTATTCTCCTTATTCTGGTCCACCCACTTTTGTCTCTCAATGCTCCTAAACAGTTAAATGGGGATCCCATTCATTTCAATGGCAAATTTGAGAACACTTCTGCTGCTAAAATATGACATAAAATAGGTTCATTAGTGTAAAATGTTCAATGTTCATGCATCAATAACTCAACACTGCACCAATTCTCTGGGAGACTTTAAAACGACTTTATTGAATTTATTTGCTTAGTGGTTTACAAAATAATACAACCCGAATGATGATGGTGATGTGCACGGAAACCTCCGGAATAAGGTGAATAGACAATGAATTCAACAAACAAGACTGAACATTGTTGAATATGGTTGAACATTCCCTGCAAACCGATAACATTTCCATGGAGACAAGCTGATGGCAGACCCTCTATCAGAAAAGTTACATAGCGTACCTTTAAAGTTTGGTAATGTCTGTAGCATGATTTTGAAATGGCAAATTAATATGATAGCAAGATTTAATTGGTTCAGACGTGTTGCCCACTGCTCCTGACAGCTTTCTTCAGAGCTATAGTAAGATCAATCAAAAACCACAGTGAAAATGAACTCAATTTTATATCCTCTCATCAATTTTCACCCTGTGTTTGGACGTTCCTCTTATATACGAGCGCTCTGGGCCCTCACTGTGGCTGTCTGTTATGGTACGTAACACAAACACATCTCCAGCGCTGGTGAGAGTCCTGCTTTTCCTTTCCAGTGTGCGACAGGTGACCCTAAATATTTACTCTCCCTGGCAGACAGCGCAGTGCCCCGATCTGGACCATGGCAGCTCCCCATAGCCGTCATTGTACACATTGTCCCTGTCTGTGTCTCTAACCCTGGGAAGAAGACACTGGGTTCATGCTTCTCCTGGTTTGGTCCTGGTTTAGTCCCATTTAAGTCCCAAATTGGATGTGGTGCACTTTTCTGTTGGAGAATCTGGCATCTACTTGACTCCATAGAGGTATCATTGCTTTGCCTGGGATATTCCACAGTATGGCATTTAACAAATACATGTTTTTATTTATTTACATGTGTTTTTATTTCTCAAAACTATAGCAAAAGCATGCATCCTTACTATAAGCGGGCCCACTTCCCCACAAATATGACCTGTAACTTGGCCTGGTGATATGGCCTGCTTGTTGCTATGGAGATAGATGATTTAAATGCCATACTGTTGAACATTTCAGGAAAAACTATGACATCTACATGGAATTAAGCAGGTTGCAGATCCCTCTATCAGAAAAGTTGCACCTTTTCCGGTAATATATTGGAATTAAGTATTTTTTGTTATGTTCATAGCTCCACATTTATTTATTCTGTTTTGCTATAATTTCTGTTGCTATAGTCCTACAAATAGAGGTAGGCAACTGATTGAAGTGCCCAAGGACATGGTAACAGTATGTAATTAAACCATTTTCCAAGGCATTTGATTGTATTACCATTATGTAACAGACCATTCAAGATCAATTATACTTAAATAGCAAACCCAGGAAGTATATTTTCCTTGAGGACATTGCATACATAAGAAAGACTGTACTTTCTAAAAACAATATTTCCAGAGAGCGTCTAATGAAAACGAACACTAATATCCCTCTTGTGGCTGTACTTTGGCCAGTGTCAAATCTGCCCAAAAATGGAAATATGGAACAGAACTCAGTGTTTTCCAGGTGGACACAACAGTAAAAAGGGCCTTTATGGAGAGATTAAAGGGGTGTGTTTGTGTAAATAGGAAAAAGAAAGCCACAATCAGAGGAAAAAACATATTCTGTAAATGTAAAGAAAATAAAAAAAAGTTTGAAGAGTTAAAGCATGACTGCAGTCACAAAAAAATTAAGATAAATTAAAAATGATTGTACGGAATAACTGTGGTGATCTAAAAAAAAACAAAAAACTTTTTTTTGATATATTTGTTGAATTAGGCCCAATCTTTCAACCAACCTTGAGAAAAGTGAACAGATGTGTGCCTTGCTGGTTTCAAGACATCTGAAATAAAAGTAAACTAAACTTGATGTGCAAATGGAAACTGATTTATTCAAGTATTTTAAAATTTGGAAATATTTGCTGATAATGTAGTCTGTGTGTATTAAATGGTGAGTGGTAATCACATTTTTGTTGCTTTTGCACCTACATCAAGGAACTACTCACCCATTCACACACACACATTCATACGCCAATGTACGCAAACACCAGGGGCGAGGTGGGTAAAGTGTCTTATCCAAGCACACACAGCAACAGCATTCATCTGTGGGAGCTGGAATCACACCGCCAACCTGTGGGTCAGTGGATCTGGCTGTTCAACCAATGATATTTTTCCATCCAGAGCAGGATTCGAACCGCCAACCTTCGGATCAGTGGACAAACACTCTGAACTACTGTAAGCCATGACGATTGGTCCTATCTAAGTCATTAACTCTTTCAAAGTTGCAGTTGCAATATTGTAATAAGTAACCGTTTGAGGTTGTGTCAAAAATGCAGCCTTAAAACTCCTACTCTGTGACTCTTTCCATGACACTGACACTTCAGTTTGAGGCCACGTTCCATTAGCTGGAGCACATTTAGCTTGGCATATTACTGTGGGCAACTCTCCAGTCACCAGTCTAATAATGGCTGCCAACTACTGACGGGGACGCAAGGTTAACGGGACATGGGCGGTGCCAAGACACTTTTCACCCCCTTACAAAAAGTCCACTCAGACTACTAAAATGTCCCAGTCATGCTAACACAACCCCACCCTGCAGTCTGCTAACGTTTTTTTTTTATTTTTACAATCTCCCTTTAGTTATTCCAACGTGACGCAAGACCTCTTCTCCTAAACCAAGGAATGCAAAGGCCAATAAGAAAATGGCTCCTCTGTGGCTCTTTTGCGCTGATATAATTTGGGTTTTTATTGGCAAGGGCCTGTCTGGGCTTCTGTGAGGAGGAGGAGGGCCGTTAACTTTAACGGGCCTGGTAGGGGCGCATCGATTACAGAAGGAGATAGACAGGGAAGAGTGTCAGTGGATAGTGACTAAGGGAGCCAGAAGGTCTAAGGAGCTTCTTCTGTAAAACATAAATCACTTTGAGTATAAATGTTAACACCAGAAGTTTTCAAGCTGCCATTTTGACTTTAAAGCCCCAGTGTGTAGGATTCGTGGCGCAGAGGTGGATGGTTCTATTGCACTTTCTGTTTTAGCTACGGCAGACCTCGTTTTATTCTGTATAAATAAAACGCGCGGTCCCGTTTTTTGTTTTTTTGTTTTTCTCATGAAAACACACATTCCCGATCATGTACCATGACACTCTACACATCAAATGAAACCTTACAGTCTCCTCTTTTTGAATATGCAATTCATTTCCCTGCAAAACAATCACTCCCCGAGCACCTGGGGCTTTTATACGGAAAAGCACAAAACAAGGTTAGCTTACCTTAGAAGGCTTTGCACAGGTCAAACTCTGTATTTCACCATAAACTTGCTCTCAATTTGTCCGTAAGGATCCAGCGAATAAAATCCAGTAAAACAATTTAGTCCAAAACACGTGTTAGATCCATTACGACGTCTGATCCGGCAGCATGCTTGTGTTGTTTACCCAAAACCACGAGCCTTGCCGAAGGCGAAGGCGGAGCCCAAATGTCCTTCTGCGGCTCTCGTATTCAAAATGGCTGCCTCTGCATGGAGAAGATCCCCCTTTTATGTGACTATATCTAAGTCCAAAAGAATACTTTGATTTCATGATGGAAGTGAAAAGGCTTGGAAAACAATGTATTTTTGAATGGGTATCTTCAATTTAAGTAATTAACGGGTAAAAATCTTACACACTGTCCCTTTAAAGGGATATGCCACCCCCAGGTCAAATTTGGGCATCTCCCCACAGTCCAGAGACTAAAACAAGTGATGAAAAGCGTTTTCCTGCTCACCCAGCCATTGTCCGAGTCTGTTAGCACTGACCGCCGCACGCAGCTGCTGCTCCTCCGCGTTAGACTGGAGGCAACGGCGCCAGAGAAAGATTTGGGCCAAAAGGAATTAATTTGCTCGATGCATTTCCCAATTACTTTCTGTGTAGTGCGCATTCATATCGAGTGCAAATAAATGTGCAAATCAACACGGAGAGCTTAACTTGGTCATTTTGGGTGGGAACTATTTTTCAGTGCGGAAAAAGACAGACGAAGCACGCAGCACGCGGACAGGGGAATCCCTGTTTACGCACCAGGAAGGGAGTTCCCCCGTTACGCTGCGTGCTGTGTGCTTCGCCTTTCTTTTTCCGCACTGAAAAATAGTTCCCACCGAAAATGACCAAGGCAAGCTCTCCGTGTTGATTTGCACATTTATTTGCACTCGATATGAATGCGCACTACACAGAAAGTAATTGGGAAAAGCATCAAGCAAATTAATTCCTTTTGGCCGAAATCTTTCTCTGGCGCCGTTGC
Source organism: Paratrypauchen microcephalus (assembly GCA_036785185.1). Lineage (NCBI taxonomy): Eukaryota > Metazoa > Chordata > Actinopteri > Gobiiformes > Gobiidae > Paratrypauchen > Paratrypauchen microcephalus. The sequence continues at coordinate 4,419,793 of JAVJIX010000010.1, forward strand.
CTCCAGTCTAACGCGGAGGAGCAGCAGCTGCGTGCGGCGGTCAGTGCTAACAGACTCGGACAATGGCTGGGTGACCAGGAAAACGCTTTTCATCACTTGTTTTAGTCTCTGGACTGTGGGGAGATTCCCAAATTTGACCTGGGGGTGGCATATCCCTTTAAAGCTCGTAGTTCAAATGCTGCAGGGGCTCTTGGGTGGACTTGACATTATTAACTATAGGTGGGATCATAAACATTATAATTATGGATAGTTAAGAATGAAAATCTATATATTTGTGGCATATTTCAATAATTAGATGTCTTATCCAATTCATAATAATGTTTTTATAAAATAATAAAATAAAAAGAAAAATCATTCTTAACCCTAACCCAACCCCTAACCATAAACCCTAACACTACCCTAACCTCTAACCCCTTAACCCTCTAACCCTAACTTTATCTCACAGGAGTCACTCAATGATTTGCTATATTGGCTTGCCATCATTCACTTTAAATCCTTCAGATGGCAGGGTTGAGAATAGCGTTGTTCAGATAAATCATCAATCTATGGTTTTGAATGTGTCCTGTTTCACTGTGTTGTTTGAATGTTGCATTATGCGAGCACAGTTGAAATGAAACCTTTGCTTTACCCCTGTTTTTTCTTCCCAGAGGAAATGATGATTTAAATGCGAGTGGGGAACGGCAGGTTTAGCACATACATGCCCTCAGAGGCTGGGGCTCTGTTCACTGTGAATTTTAATGGAATGATTCAATATTTGCCCAATCTCTCTCACACATCCCTGAGCCATGACCTTGTTCTTGGTTCCACTTTAGAGACTGATGCGGTTTAAATGAAGATATATGGTTTCGTAACAATATCTCACTGCTTGGGTGGGCAATTTCACACCTTGATATGAAACACGGTATTTTTCTGTGTACGTATGTGAGGATATGGAAGCAGTCCTTGGCATAAAACATGTCAGTACATTACATTTCTTCATAGACAGCCTTATAGGTCACCAACACATTTCATTATAATAAAGGATATACTACCTGATATTTTTTTAAATTATTATCATGATTGGGATTGGATTACACATACTCACATTACTCACTAAGCTTTTGACGAGAGAACAGAAAGCAAATTCAAAGTGTGGTTTTGGTAAACATTAATTCCATCGCTCACTGCTGGTATTTGCGACTTTAAAAGTCTCATTTATGTTCTAACCACAGAGACACAAATACCCACACACACACACGCACACACAGAAACCAGTACGACCTGCAAACTGACATCAACAATCCCTGCTCCAGAACCACAGCAGCGGCGATCAAAGCACGGAGGTGACAAACAGGTGCTCCAACAAAACACTGGCCAACAAAGCACCAGGATTACCCCTCCGCTGGCTGCCCTGTGAAGCTTCAGTGCTCCTCTCCTGTGCCTCTGCTGTGTGGAGACCTGTTGGGACAGGGGCCAGCTGCACCAGTGAATGAGCAGTGTCTTAGCCCCCACATTTGGCCCATTGTTGAGGGGGATAGGAGGGTGTTTTGTGTTGGCAGCTCCAGACTCTGCTGTTCTGTTGGTCAAAAGCAGCGCTCCTAAACTGTAGTGGACCATCTGTTTGGCTCAGAGCTCAGACTTCACCTCAGGACCATGTACCAGACCAGAATGACATCAGGACATAATGAGGCGGAGAGCGGGAAACGGGAGAGTCACCACCTGCATCACTGAGAATTTGACTATGCTAACAGTATAATGATGTGTACAGGTTACTATACTTTTGGTTTGATCCTGGTGTAGTCCTGATGTAGACTTGGTTTGGTCTAGTTCTAGTCCTTGTTTAGTCTTGGTCTAATCCAGGTTTAGCCCATGTTTTAAAGGGGAGGGTCCGCTCATTACTTGTGTCCATGGAGATGTTATAGGTTTGTCTACAATGTCCCACAGTATGACATTAAACATATCTATTTCAGGCCTGTAATGCCTCCAGCCCAAGTAACAGGTCAGATCTGTGGAGAGGAGAGATCACCCCCTGTAAGTATTTTTGAGCAATAAAAAGGCATGGGTTTTTGAGCAGTAAAACACCTGTAATTGAATAAATGCAACATAGATGAGTTGAATGCCATACTGTGAAACCGTTCAGGTAAAGTAATCATACTTACATAATAATAAACTTTTCTTTATGCCAAATGTAATCATAATTAACCAGCTGATGGCACAATGGCTAAAAGTAAGAATCGATTCCTGGACATTGCAAGGCCTTTCTGTGTGTGGTCAGCCTTCTGAAAAATGCACACAAATCTCATCTTCTAGCTTGGCATTCCAGTCAAAGGTCTAGGGATCCAAGGGTGGTTCTTTATGGCATTACTCAGGCAGTTATGGTATGGGCCTCACAATATTTGGCTAATGATAAATTGAACAATGTTTTTTTAAAATGACAATACACAAATATTATAATGCTACCTGTGCCCCCTGTTTGTAGCCCCCTCTGCGCCTGCTGTCTCGGGCCGGGTGCAGTGGGGTGCTAATCCCTGGTCTAATACAGCTCTGTGATGTGAAGCCTGTGATCCTGCCTCTGTGGACAGTAGTCACGATTCGGAGTGCGCTGCTTGCTGGACAAACAAGCCTCTAAAGCCCAGCGCCTACTCACCCACTCCACTTCAAACCCCCTCCGTCACTCACACTACAGCCACACAAACATGCCATTAACAGCGTTGTTATGTGCTGGAAAAATGTTTCCAGTCGTATAAACCTGTCAACTTTTATTTTTATTTCATAGTACCTTCAATAATAACTTGAAAAAAAAACTTGATTGCAGATTTTGAGAATTTCACTTACAGTAATAAACATATATTTATATATATATAGACATATATAAACATAGCAGTAAGCATCTACATACAATCAATCATACACTAAATACATTTGAAAGTAATAAACTACTTCTGTTGCCATAGTTGCCTTGAGACAGACAGTGTCTTGCCTGTGGACACAACAACAATATGCACTGCTCAGAACTGGGACTGAACCAACGACCTTCCAGTTTTAAGGTTTAAATCCACTATGGCCAGTTTACCTCTGTACTTCTTGTGTCATTTAGCATCATATCATTTTCTGGCTTCTTCTATGACCACCTCCTAACCAGTGAGAGCCCTGTTGTATCAGATCCTTGTCTCTCCTCATAGCGCCATCAGCACCCATGCCGTCCCTCTCCCCTCCCCATTCTGAGCAGCCCCTCTCTCTTGGTGTTTGCTCAGGCTGCCGCTCTGAAGACATCCCTCTCATTCTGGACGTCCTTTCCCAGGCGCTACATGTTTGCTCTGCCCTTGCTTTTCAAAAGCCACATTCACATTGGTCTTATAGTGAAGTATGTGGGCTCCAGATGAAACCAGCGTTGCCAGATTGGTATGTGTATCATTGAGGCGGCTGTTGTCCTGGTGCGCGTGTTTATTTGACGGGCTGTTTGCAAGTCTGTGAGTTCTTGCTTAAATACACTTGATGACAAGGATTTACATATGGCCAGGAAGGGGGACTGTATTTCAGAGTTGGGCAAGTGGTTCATGTCAGGGAAAAAAACACTAAATATTATCAACACTGTATCAGGTTCAGCAGGAACAGCATCCAGCACCCATAAACAAACTATGAGCATCCATTTTTAGAGTGATAAAAATAAAAAATGCTGCCATAGCAATTAGTGATAAAATATACATTTTATTATGTATATTAAATTATATATTGAATATATATGAATCAGAAAGTCCACAAAAAGCCTCTGCAGTATCACTATTGTAATATCTTAAGTAAGTATAATATTTTGGATCTTGAAAGTTATCAGGTATTTATGGATGCTTGCCTTATTTTTAAAGTTTTACATAGACTCGCTCCTCCACCATTAATGGATTTTATAAGTAAATAACGACTAACCGAGTTAACACGTGAGCATTGACCAGAGGAGACTGGAACATCCAGAGACACAGGACCAAATTTGGCGAAATGGAATACATTACCTGCTCATGTCCTTCTCAACCTTCAAAAACACACTGAAACATTGGTTGAAAAATAATCAAACATGCTCTCAACAGGTTGATTTTCTTTTTCTCTGGACCACTTAAACCCAGAGAATGGTCTATTTTGGTTAAGTTACTATCATGTCTATGTGCACTTCTGTTTCTTTTACGTGTTCCCCTAAATGTTCTTTGTTCTGACCTTCCTTAGGACAACGGATGTAAAGTAGCTATTGTGCTAATTCCGGCATATTTACATTGATGCTGTTTGTTGTCATGTTGATTAATATATATTGTCCTAATTCAAATAAATAACAAATAAATAACAAATATAGCGGCAAGCAGCAATGTGGGGCCAAGCACCGAAGGTGGTCTAACAGGGTCTAACAGGGTCTAACAGAGTCTGACAGGGTCTAACAAGGTCTGACAGGGTCTAACAGAATCTGACAGGGTCTAACAGAGTCTGACAGGGTCTAACAGAGTCTGACAGGGTCTAACAAGGTCTGACAGGGTCTGACAGGGTCTAACAGAGTCTGACAGGGTCTTTCAGAGTCTGACAGGGTCTAACAGAGTCTGACAGGGTCTGACAGGGTCTAACAAGGTCTGACAGGGTCTGACAGGGTCTAACAGAGTCTGACAGGGTCTAACAGAGTCTGACAGGGTCTAACAGAGTCTGACAGGGTCTAACAGAGTCTGACAGGGTCTGACAGGGTCTAACAAGGTTTAACAGATCAAAGACACATCAAAGACAGATCAAAGGTACATTTCTGCGTTGCCTAGCAACGTAGAAAATTCCTGAAAATTCCTGCAACTTTGACCTGCTGGTGCCGCTAGAAGGTTGGGGCTGGGGGCCTATAAATTGCTGTGGATAATGAGGAGACTGGCTGGAATGTGCATGCCAAATTTCACAACTTTTTACCAGACGGTTCTAGGGGTTGCCATAGACACCCATTGAAGAAAGAATAAAGTATAATAATAATAATCATGAGACCAGAGCATCAAAGGAAAGATCAAAGGGTTACTAGGCAACTTGCTAGGCAACGCAAAGCAATTCCTATAGGGTGCCTAAGCACCTTCAGTGCTTGTCCCCCTAATAGTAATAATAAGAATCAGTAGAAACACTTTTTTTGTTTTATCTTTTAATATTACAAGGTACACAATAATACACACTTCAGATACATAATAGTACATATTTTATCACCACAATAACATTCACAAAGCACTCAGAAGACACATCGGGGGATGCGGGTACGGGAATAAACACCACTGGGCACAAGGGCCAAGAGAAACAGGGGGAATGTAGAGGACCTATGTAGAAACACTATGGTGCCTAGCACCTTCGGTGCTTGGCCCAAATAAAATGTGTCCTAAATGTGTCCTATTTGACCCCCCATGAATTAGACATTGTATTTATGTGTTAAACGTGTGAATGAAACAAAACACAACTCCAGGTATGTTTTTGATGAGCAAACAACATTATGACAGTTCAGAAAATAGTGTAATATGAGTACTTTAATTTACATATCCCTTCCTTTATCACAATGTATAATACCTATAATGAACTGAGGGGTTAAACCGTGAGTCACATTGTCTATTTAAATATTAAGAAGCTCTTTGAGGCTGGTCCATTGTTCATCACTGAGACTTCAAAGACTCTAGCACAAGTCGTCTCATTTTCTCCCCTTTGGACTCGGTATATGATGTAAAACAGGGAGTGAAAAGTTGAAAATATGCACCATTTTCCTCACGGCATCCCCATAGCAGCGGACAAGGCAGCTCGGGACTATTCACGACTGATTAATTAGTCAAACACAGGAACACCTTTAACACACAAGCCCAGCAAATGTAATTAGGGTGGAGAATTAGCTCAGATTATCTCGTCATGGTGCATTATGGAAGTTACAGTTTAAATTAAAGCCATTAATCCTATCAACTCCGCCCACTCTCATACATGCTATTGAAGTAGACCTGGAATTTAAAGGTGCACTATGTAACCTTTTCGGTGGGGGGTACACCAGCATGGTATTAAATACAGTGGTCCCTCGTTTATCGCGGGAGTTAGGTTCCAGAAATAACCCGTAATAAGTGAAATCCGCGAAGTAGGACAACTTTATATTTTACAATTATTATACGTGTTTTAAGGCTGTAAACGCCTCACCACACACATTATACACTTTTCTCAGACTGGTATTAACATTTTCTCACATTTCTCTCTTGTTTAAACACTCAAACTTTCGTAGATTTTCAACAAAATGTATTAATAGTGAAGTGTGTGTGTGTGTGTGTGTGTGTGTGTGGGGGGGGGGGGGGGGGGGATATGCACATGGATATGCACATGGATATGCATATCCATGTGCAAAAGCCGAGTGGAAAGCGACCTGGATATCATTTTGGGCAAGACTCAGGCCACCACTAACAGTGCCGAACTGGCTGACACGGTTCACTGCTCCGAAAACGCCTCTGAGCACCAGCCCTCACCACCCGACTCTGGTGCTCCAGGTACAGACGAACACTATTGGCTTGAGCGAGGGGCTAGGCCTAAAGCCCCGATCAGCTCTACTCCAGTCCAGGCAGACCCCTGGATTGTTGTAGCCTGTAATGACTGCAGACAAGGTAAGTGAATAAACCACTTGTCCTGCTCCTCCTCCCGTGATGGCTGCGGACATGGTAAGCGCTCCTCTTCCACTATGAATGTAGCTTTGTCAAATAAATTCAATATCCTGGACCATGAGGATTTTCCCCCACTAACCCGCGCTCACAAGGGTTGGTTGCATTTCACCCCGGCTCCAAAATCAGACCGCCCCGGAGTTCGGGGCATGGCTATCAATGCGTCGCCACCAGCCTTGGGTAACTTACACGAGAGCGATACTCCACTGCTCTCTAGGACTTCAACTACGGCCCCAGTGCCGCCCGGAGATCTGGCTTTGCACATGCCGGGTTCGTCCGCTAGGCGTGACGGGGGAAGAACCACTGTCCCCTATCCTCGCGCGAGTGTCCCCCCCACTGTGGCTCGCTCGACCGCGGCTCCCCCAGCCGCGGCGTCCGTGTTGATTCTTAGCTCTTCCATCGTCCGGCACGTGCAAGTAAACAAAGGCCACACCTCCTGTCACCCAGGCGCTCTCGTGAAGGACATCATAGACTCTGTCCCTACCACCCTGTGTGACCATCCCAGGTTTAGACCTGGTCTAGTCCTGGTTTAGTCATCCCAGGTTTAGACCTGGTCTAGTCCTGGTTTAGTCCAGGTTTAGACCTGGTTTAGACCTGGTTTAGACCTGGTTTAGTCCTGGTTTAATCCTGGTTTAGTCCATGTATAGTCCTGGTCTAGTCTAGTTCCGGTCTAGTCCCGGTTTGGTCCCTGTCTGGTCCCAGTCTGGTCCTCATGTCTTAGTCCCGGTCTGGACTTCCTACGGATCCAGTGACTCATGTCTCTGCTGAGGCCGCGAAAAGTGAACCGTGATAGAGCGAGAGACCACTGTATTACATTTTCATGTGACCACTCTGAGGAAGACCACTAGTGAGCAGTTGAAACTGTCAACAGACATGAAAACAAACTCTAATAACAAAAATTAAATTCATCTAACATAATTTATTTCAATTACATAAATTCTTACTGCAAGCGAAGTTACCTCTCCATAGATTTGACCTGTAAATTGCCCTGGTGGCATCTCCTGCTTGTCTCTACAGAGGTGGTCATAGTGTGGAACATTTCAGGCAGAAATAAAATCTCCATGGAGACAAGCAAGTAGAGTAGTGGGTCTTACAAGAGTCTATTCTAGTCTAGTCTAGTGAGTCTACAAAAAAAATTGTAAAACAGTGGTGAGATTTACTGTTGCTCTGTTGCACAATACAGAAATAGAGATGGTTTTTGTCCATAATTAAATTGGATAAGATTAGGAATAAGATTAGAAATTATTTAATTATTTATTTGATATTTCGAAGAGAAAGTCATAAAATTGCATTGAAGAGGTATATACGAGAAGAAAGGAAAGACAATCTATAGATGTTGTGAAAGAGGACATGAAGTTAAATTTTGAAGTGCAATGTTTTGATTCCCTTCCCGTCTGTGTACTGACGTCAAAGGGTGTGGAGACTGATGTTGTTCTTGACTCTAGTTCAAGAACAACATCAGTCGTTGATGGCAAGGCTGCAGGCCCGGAGGCGACTTAGCAAGATGGCGCCGCCGGGTGCGGCAGGTGTAGTGGCGGCTCTGTTTTTATACGCCCTGCTCTCTAGCAACATGAACTCTGACAACTCTGACTATCTATGCCATTCGGAACAAGGCTGCTACCCGAATGGAACCACTAAGCTGTCAAAACTGCATGATCTCAGGATCAAAGCAAACAAACATTTTGGCTTCGGGAGGTACGCCTTGGCCACCACTCTCATCTACCCTTACCTCAAAAACCAAGCAACAAGATGCACAAAAACCGAACTAAAACCACAACAAAGCCTTGCATTAGTCATTGCGATTTGCCTCTTGCTATCCGGCGACATTCATCAGTGTCCCGGCCCGATCAACAACATCCGAGCAGAGGGGCCTCGCTTCAACACCGCTAACAGCAGGAGCACCACCGGTAACTTACAGGTACGCTCTTTTATTACACCATACTACACATGCGAGCAACAAACTCACCTGCATGTTTCCACACCCGCGGCGAGCGCTGCGGCTGCCCCGGTGGCTGGCCTGGCGGTGGTGAATGACGGAGCGAGGCTGTTTGGAGCCGGTGGCGCGGCTGCATTGGAGGCCCTGTCGCGGAGGCACGCGAGGGGGCACACGGAGGAGGCATGCGGCTCCGGTGGCGCCGGCGCGCCCGCGGCCTCTCTCGGCCCGGGTTCTCTGCGTGGGTTGCGGAGGAGTCCTGGGAGTCCACGCGACTCGGTGGCGGGGATCGCGCGTGTCCAGGCTCCATCGCGAGCCATCGATGACCTCGGTGCTCATCCACCTGGACTGCGACGTGAAGAACCTGGCGTTCAGCCGTCGGAAGTGACCAATAGCCGCTCAGATGTCAAGATAAGTAATAATAATGAATACCAGCGCAAACCTAGCAACTTCAGTAAGGCTCATATCCACCAACAATCTACTATTAACAATGCAGCTGTCAAACAACACGCATCAAAAATATTCCAAACTGTAAATCACGCTAAAGTTCTTTGGGATCAAAAGTTAAAACCAAATGGGATTTTTGGGGGACACCTTAACATAAGAAGCGTAGTCCAAAAATCTGAACAAATCCAGTTGCTTCTATCAGACTCTAATCTTGATTATCTCTGCCTGTCAGAGACCTGGTTGACATCAACAACACCCTCTGCTCTGTTTACTGTTCCAGGATTTAAGATTTACAGAAAGGACAGGTCCAGCGGGAGAGGAGGGGGTGTAATGATCTATGTAAAGGAAAACATCAAGAGTGAACAACTCGCCCTCCCTGTGAATAACCTTGAGTGTACAGGAATTAAAATCACACTATCCCCAGAAATGTCATTTAATGTAATAGTTGTATACCGACCTCCTACAGCTAAAGACACTTTTCTCAGTTCACTATCAGATATTCTTAAACAATACAGTAGTAAAGAATTAATCTTAATGGGGGACTTTAACTTAGATTGGTTAAACAAGGTACGCAGAAAGAAACTTAAGGACATCACAAATAGCCATAATATGACACAAATGATAAGCAGGCCCACCAGGATCACAAGTACTACAAGAACCCTACTGGACCTGATTTTTACCACAAAACCAGACCGCATTACAAAAACGTACAACCTTCTAACAGGCTTATCGGATCATAACATAACACTGATTGCACGAAAACTCTCAAAAGCAAAATATAAGGACCAAAAAACTACAACAAAAAATCAAAGCTTTTTGCCATATATTCCTAAAAATAATCAACAATTATTAGAAAACGAACTAAAGAATATGCCATGGAGTAATATAGTAAACTGGGTAAACACTGATCAGGCGTGTGATGACCTTATAGTGACAATAAAACAAACAATCTCTAAATATACTATAACACAACCACGCAGACAAAATGCAAAGATAAAGGTGCCGTGGGTCAATGGGACAATCTGGACCCTAATGAAAAAAAGGGACTCAGCCCTAAAAAGAGCCATCAAAACAGGCCTAAGCATTGACCGTAATATTTTCAAAAGCTTAAGAAATAAGGTGACAACACAGCTCCGGAAGGCTAAAGCCGACTTTTACCTGAATATAATTAAAGCTGCAAAAGGGAACACTAGACAGCTTTGGAAAAGTATAAATACAATTACTGGAAGAGGACAAACAAAGCAGGAAACCATAACCTTAAACATAAATGGCACTTCTGCTGCTGGAAGTCTCGAAATTAGTAACTGTTTTAATGACCATTTCATCCAGTCAGTACAAACGCTTCATAAAAAATTTCAACAAGCACAGCCCAGTCAAGTTCTGACAAACGCTCAAAATGAGCTCACTCTAGAGAGTACAAATGAACCAAATGTAAATAAAATACTCTCTACCTTATCAAGCTCAAGATCCAAGGACATACACGGACTAGATACGCTCTTTTTAAAAACACACAAAGATACTTTAACTGCCCCAATAACAAGACTCATAAACCAGTCAATAGCTGAAAACACTTTCCCTCGGACACTGAAAACAGCCATTGTTACCCCCGATTCATAAAGCAGGAGATGCACAAGACGTCAACAACTATAGGCCAATCAGTATTCTACCCGTCATAACAAAGACCCTGGAAAAAGTTGTGGTCGAGCAACTCACCAATCATTTAGAAGCTGAAGAACTGCTACATCCTATGCAGTTTGGCTTTCGTGCAAACCATTCAACTGAAACTGCCTGTTGCCTGCTCATTGAAACCATAAAATCAAATCTTGACAATGGAGGAGCTGTAGGAGCAATATTTTTAGATCTTCGAAAGGCATTTGACACAGTTAGCCACCCAATACTACTGTCAAAACTAAGAAAATATAAGCTGTCTATAAATATTCTGGCCTGGATCAAATCTTACCTATCAGATCGTTTTCAGTGTGTCCGAGTTAATAACACCACGTCTGACACTCTCCCTTCAAACATTGGTCTGCCTCAAGGCTCAAACATTGGCCCACTTCTTTTCTCCTTATATATCAATGACCTGCCATCTGTGTGTGAGGATGTAAACATCCAGATGTACGCTGATGATACGGTGGTTTATACATGGGGGAAGGATGTTGAACAGGTAGCCTCTAAACTTACAGCAGCTATGGAGAAAGTTGCAAAGTGGCTAAATGAATCCTGTCTCACCCTGAATGTAAAAAAATCTGCGGCTATGTATTTTGTGAGTAAACATAAAAAATGTATTTTACCAAATGTCACTGTCAATGGGGAAGCGATCAATAATGTCACTGAATACCGATACTTGGGTGTCATTTTAGATTCTGGTCTCACTTTTAAAAAACATGTAAAGCAAATGTGCCAAAGTCTTAAGTACAACATCAAAACTTTTAAAAGCATTAGAAATTCACTAACACTGGAGGCATCTCAAACTTTTTATAATGCTATGATTATGTCCCGTTTTTATTATTGTATAACCTGCTGGTCTCAAGCAGGAAAAACTATTCTGGGACCTCTAGAGTCGCTGCACAAACAAGCTTTAAAAACCTTGGACCGGAAACCACGATCACATCACCACTGCCATGTGTTACAGAAATACAGACTGCTCAGCTTCAGTAATATACAACGATTTGCTGCAATCCGATTGGTACACAGAATTTTAAATAACACTGCACCTGCACCACTTAAGCACTTTGTTCAGTACACGTCAGAGGTGACATCTAGAGTCACACGAGCTTCTTCTAGGGGCCACTGTGTTCTACCAAAATGTAAAACCTCATTTGCACAAACAGCTTTTTCATATAATTCAATAAAGGAGTGGAACAATCTCCCAACGGAACTGAAACAACAAACAAACTATGCAATATTCACCACAGAACTTAAAAAATGGCTATGGAATAGTCAGACCTGCCAGCACTGAACTATTTAAGTCCAATACAGCACCTTCTTATTCTTGCTTAAGACAAATGTTCCTGTAAATAATGTGAATGAGATGTGCTTATGTCTGTGTGTGAATGAGATGTGCTTATGTCTGTGTGTGAATGAGATGTGCTTATGTCTGTGTGTGAACGAGTTTTTGGGAGAGAGTGAGTTTATGAACTTTTGTTTTTACTGAGATTGTTTGAGTGTTATTGTATTGTATTTTATTGGTATTTTATTGTTCTATTGTATTGTATTTTTATTCATTGCATTGTATTTTTAATCATGTAAATCAGGGACTGCAGATGGAAATTAGCTATTTAGCTATAATCTGGTGCAGAACATCTCTGTTTTTATGAACTTAATGTCTCTGTACATTGTCCCTTCAAATAAAGGCTAAACTAAAACTAAAAAACTAAAATTTGAAGGACTAGTGTCTCGTCAGTAAACTAATGTACCAGACTTAACAAGGATGGTGTTGTTCATAAACATGTCTTTACATAATTATGGCACTCAATAGTCAAATTTCTTACATGTCAACCTATGACTAGATAATTTAGTATATATTTTTTCTTATAAAATGATCACAAGAGCACAACATTTGCAGATGTTGACCTGTACTTGTACACTATTTCATATTTAACTGTGGTGGATGAAGGACTCGATTTTGTTACTTAAATAGAAGTTCAGATACAGGGCCAAAAAATAAAAGTATCAAATGAAAAAAAAAAGTTTAAGTAAAAGCATTAAAGTATATGTTTAAAAATGTACTTAAGTATTTAGCTGAAATTTTAGAACAATTTAAGGATGAAATGTAGTGATTCAGATAAAGAATTTAGCTGATAGTGATTCAATTGATTTTTAAACATTTTCTAGCCATTTTTGTGTATTTTGCTCAAAGTTGGCATGTTAAAAAAAATAACGTCTCAGCCTTGGTCTCACACCATAAAGAAAAGTACTTTTTACTTTTTAGTCCACCTAAAATTTCATAATTTTTTCATTCCTTCACAACAAAGCTGAGTTGTTCTCAGCACCTCACCTTAATTTCAGGTCAAGTTTTAATCCATGCTTATCCATAATTCTTCAGTACACAATGGTGCTCACCCATCTGAAAGAGTAGATTGATATAAGCCTGTGAAGCATTTGCCAATCGATAAAACCACTTCACAACTTTGTGGACTGAATACAATCTGGAGTTAAGCTTTTAACAGAAATGAAAATTAATCAAAGTTGTTTGTCTTAGTTATTAGTAGAAGTGGGCAGTGGATTTCTTAAAGGGCTTATATCACACTATTTTCTGATCAGTTATAATGATGTTCCCTCATCACATACACACCTGGAGTTGTGTTTTGTTTCATTCACACACACAAATTCTGCATATTTAGGTAATTGACTGTCACTCGCTCATTACATGACTGAAAAAGTGAAAGTGAAAAAGCAATGAATGGCACAAAAACCAACATATGATCAGAGGGATCAGATTGTGATTAGATTTTTTTTTGTGGAAACACCATAGACTGTATAAGGAAGTGGAATAAGGGAGTGTTTCACCCATAGCGTTCAGCTCCAGACAAATAAAGGCTCACAATGCTAGCAGTTATGGGGTTAATTTGAAGCCATAACCCCCTATAACCTCTATTCATAATATGGAACTAATATTAGTTAATAAACTCCTATTCATAATATGGAACTAATATTATTAGTTCCATATTATGAATAGGAGTTTATTAATGGCCAAAATTGCTAAATAAAAACATGAGGATCATGTAGAGCAGATGAATACAGATTTTAAAGACCAAAATAAGGCTCACTTACAGAGAGAGGTCTGAGTTATATCTCAGCAAAAAAAAAAGTTATATACTTTGTTCTGAATGTTACAAGGATTTTGGAGAGGAGAGGTCTTCCAGATTTGAGAGACACATGATATAAATTAGCAGCTGTGGTCTGAAAGTCGTCAACCCTCTATTGTCGGGTTCCAGTCCCTCCTGGATTCAAACAAAATGTAGAAAGGACTGGCTGGTCAAGCAACAGGTCTGTTATGTGTTAGTGCTTTATAGCCTGCTTGATACCACATGTGTTCACAAATCTTTTGACAGCCGGTCATCAGCATTAAGACAGTTAAGGCAATGCGTGGTGGGGGTCGAACCATCGACTGAGACATCAACTGGATGCTGCTGTGACGCTGCAAGACACAGACGAGGGACACGTTTGGCTCGTCTTCTGCTCAAACTGCCCTGACACAGGATCTGCAGACCCTATCTTCACTTAAACCTCACTGAGACACAAAGACGACTGAAAAACGCAGTATAAATGTTGCTGCAGCAGAACTTGAATCTCTCCCTCTCTCAAAAGTTTTGAGGTGGGGTATTGTGGTCCATTAGACTACATAAACAACTACAACAAGCTTCATAAAGTTGTTGCATTGAGTAGAAGCGCTGTTTAGCCTCTATTAGCTAAACTGGTCCGCCCACTCACTGTCTTGCTGGTATCAGTATCTCTGCACAGTTATGTCTGATTTCAAGTCTTGTTTCTTCCACAACAGTAAATCACTTCCTGTGGGCTAGCGTTGGCTCTTGTACGCAGCGGCATTGTATCCATGCAGCTATTTGGACGCAGTGTGCACAAACAGAAAGGCACCAGGACAATGGACAGCATGCAGTGAAGTGCAGGCTTTAATGAGGCAGATGTCTGGCTATTGGGAGAGCACAGATCCCCTGCTTTTGTTGTACGGGGGCTCGTCCTGTCCCTCTCCAGCTCTCATGGCCCCTCGCCAAAACATGTGACCGCAAGAAAACATGCACGCTCCCCCAACACCTCCTCCCATTGGTTTTAATTATCCCACTCCAAATCTCTATTAGTAGATGTATAATGGTCTACCCCACAGATCAGCCCCTACCCTCCTTTTGCAATCCCTCCAAACTCTGCTTCATTCACGTCGGGGAGAGAAGCTGCCCTTTTTAGCCCCTGTCAGCCCTGTTGGCCGGGGTCTCTTGGTTCTCACATTCGTTTTCATCCAATCACGGAGCAGATACGAGGCAGGGCCCAATTAGATGACACCAGTAGCAAGAAATAAAAGCCAATAGCGGCGCTGATTAATTTATTCACAATCCCCCGAGGGTCCGACTTTGCTGGAACGCCACGTTATGCCCCCTCCCTCCACTCCTCTGCCTCTTCATTCTTTTATTGTTGGAGAGTGATAGAAGAATGCCGAGTATTTCTTTTAGAGGCACTTTTAATATGTGGCCCCCCTCTGGTCCATCCCACTCTCGAAGTAATTACAGAGGAGTCTAAATAGATGGGAAATTCGCGCCTTTGAGCTCCAGCCATATGATGTACTATATGAAAGGTGCAGAAGGGAGCGGAGCTGGAGGAACTTGAAGCCTCAAGTGTTATTGTGCTCAAACCCGAGGCCCCAAAACACACTGTCCCCCAATAAATAAAACAGAGGATCTTCAGAGAGCGGGCCCCTCCCACTGCGGGCCCCCAGCGGGCCCTCTTGGACCTGTTGCGTTCTTACAGCCACCATTGTCCTACATTGAGCCCGAAGTGTCTGACATCACCACTTCCTCTGTGAACAGGTGTGATGGGCTGCAAGGGGAAAAATAACACGACAACAAGCAGGAAGAGAGAGTATAAGCTTTGTGAAGGGAGAGGCCACTGCAGTTTATTATGCACATCTGCCTGTGTTTCGTAGAGTTGATTAAAATACTGTCATAGTTAATTCTTAATCTGCAAATACAACTGAACCTTTGCCACCATCTGAGAATGTCCTTAATCAGGTTAAGGTCACAATCAGAAGTAAACACCTTGATTTTATCCCTATCTTAATTTTGGTGAAAGTTCTGGTTCGCTTGGTGCATCATAATACAAGAAAAATAATAAGAAAATCTATGCAAATTCAAGTCAATCTGCCTTTTCCTACACAGCACCATGGTTTTGGAATCATTTACAGAAAGACTTTAAATTGGAATCTGGTGTGACTTGAGAAGTTCAAGAAAATTGTAAAAGGTGTGGTGACCGAGACATGTATATGAAATGGATTTATATTGTGATATTTTTGTGATTTTACTGTTGTGTATTTAGCTGCTAGCTCGAACAGGTCGCTTTTTGAAAAAAAGATTCTGAATCTCAATGGAACCTCCTGGTTTAATAAAGGTAAAGTAAAATAAAAGTCAATAAGTAAGGGCAGAAAGCAAGACCAAACTCAATGTGCTGTTAACTATACTCTATCTTTTTCATTTTTCATTTTCAGCCCCACTGCTAGAGTCAGAGTTTTGTCCCATGAAAGCTAATGTAATACATAATTGCCCCCAAAGGGAATATTGTGATTTAACCCATCTTAAAGGGGCAGACTGTGAGCAGCATGAGCAACCGCAGTGCAGCATTTGTGGACTTGGTGTATGTCCATGATCAGTGTTCTTATACTAATATCAAACATGATTCAAAATAAATACTCATGTTGATTTTGATGCCCCAATGATACTAAAAACACACATTTTCACTAAGAATACTAATTTCTTTCATAGTACTATGTAGTCTTAATTAGGGATGGGCGATACCAGTTATTTTTGTTTCGATACGATACCAAGTAATACCAGGGTTAGAATCGCGATATTGATACTGATACTTTCATACATTTTCATACAGAAAAACACTAACCTGGCTCTAACTAGATACCTTGGCTTCGCAAAGTTCCACCAGGGGGCTTAGTTCCACACATTCTAATACCAGATATCTGAAAAAAAAATCTTGATGAAATGAAAATGGCAATGCAGACATCAAATGTGACCACTAGACTTTTGTTTGTGCTGCTTGTATTGCACGTTGTATTTTTATGTATTTGCCTGCCGAGGGACTGCGGATGAAAACTAGCTTTGTAGCTAAAATTCAGCATATTTACATTTGTTTTATACTTATGTTCATTAATGTGCATTGTCCCTATCAAATAAACAAATAAATAAAATAAAATAAATAAATCTATTGTAAGTTGGGCACTTGCAGCCTATGAAAAAAGACAACAAATGAAGTATCACTATTCTCACTCTCACATACATACATTCTCCTCTCACATACATTCTCACTCTCACATACATTCTCCTCTCACATACACTACTCTTAGTCTTCTACATGCTTGATGGTTACCTGGATTCTCCCTCTCTCAAACGCCTCGGCAGCTGACCTCTGTCGTACTGCTGTTGCTGCTGTGCTGGAGGGAGCTGCCTGACTAGCCTCCTGTCGTCGTTTGGTCAGTAGCATTTCGTCATGCTGAAGTTTATGATTTATGATCAAGTGTTTATTTAAAATTTGTGGTATTGTCACAATATCGGATCATTTTTTGGCACAAACTGCACTTCGCAACATTGTCGTCCACAGTGTGGAAGTAACTCCACACCACACTACACTTCGCTTGCGGTCTCCCATGGCTCCCGCCGCCCCACGCCGCTTTGACTGAAATCTCACAGCAGTGAGTCTATCGCGGGATGACGTACTACCCCACGTTTGGTGAGAACGCGGAAGGAAAAGTAGTGCCTGACAACTGGCAATGGTTGAATAATGAACAAAACACATATGAATTTGAACTAAATAAACTGAAAGTTAAGTCAGTAAGAAAACATGACTTGGTATCGATATTTTAATACCAGGATCGATGCATATTCAATACCCCATCAGGATCGATATATCGATACTTTGGTATCGATCCGCCCATCACTAGTCTTAATTTTTAGGTTCTTAGTTGTGGTCTAGTTCTGAGATCTGGCCCAGTCTAAACCAGTCCAATTCTGTCCCATATGTGTATTTTTAAATACAGTAGTGTACTTGTTAAAATGAGTTTCAACATACATTTTTATATTACATTGTATAGTTTTTGTGACAACCATAGAGTCTAGAGGATTGGGGAGGCCTCTCGCATCACATAACAACCCAGTGAGAAGGTCCTGAAGGTCATACTACTACTTTCAGGACTATGGGAAGCAGTCTTTTGATTTCTTTTGCACACCTCCCTCTAGTTTGAGTCTGTGTAGCGTGGGTCTCATGTCACCTAATGTCCTCCTGGCCCAAAGCCCCTCCTCAGGTCCTTCAGCCCACCCCCTGCACCCCGCTGTACCTCCGTGCTGTCCATTATCTGTACTGTAGGGACACACAAAGGAGAGGAAGCCAAGGCGCAGAGGAGCCCCTGTCTGGAGATGACAGGCAGGGCTGGTTTGTGACACACTGATTACTCCTGTTGTCACAAACTCCAGAGTCCTTTTCCATAACTTCTGTTTACTGTGTTTCGGCGGACAGAGAAACAGAGGAGATGGCTTTAAGCCGAGCGCTCATGGCTGTTTGTCTATATCGATGCCAACTTTTAAGGAGTAGTAAATCATGTATTACTTATTTCAACTTATAGAACAGTGAACTGAGTGTGTTCTTTAGAAAGTATTGATACTGATGTTAGAAAGTATTGATACTGATTTTAAAGTTTGCATTCATAAGTAATTATTTAATTTATTAGGCACAGTATTTTTGAGTATGCAGCACTACTTAGACCATCAGACAGAGACAAATAGTGAGTGGTTCAATGGACTCCTATTCTTATTCAAATTATTTGTAAATGGACAGCACATATTAATATCCATTTAAAATGTAAATATGACTAATGGTTAATCTTCAATCCCTCGACAGGTTGATGCCAACCGTCTACAGGACAGAGAAAAGTACAGATGTTACACAAAAGATCATGTAACATCAGCACTTTCTCTATACATACAATTAATCTCAATCAGTTAATTTGAAGTTAAAGGCTAAATGTGAAACCAACCCCTCAACATAAAAATGTTAAAAATGTTAAAAAATTTTGTTTAACATGGTGAACAATTTGCCACTGTTTTAAAGCTTTAGAAAATGCTGCCAATTTATGACAATATATGACAACTTGATAAGGCCTATGCTTATGCTTATTTACACAAAGCCTATTAAGTGTTACAAAAATGAATAATTACAAGATACAAATGTGCTATTTAAGGGCGGCAGCGGTTTAGTTGGTAGAGTGTTTGTCCACTGATCTAAAGGTTGGCGGTTTGGATTCTTGACATAAAAAACATCATTGGCTGAGCGGTCAGATCCACTGACCCACAGGTTGGTGGTGTGATTCCAGCTCCCACAGATGAATGCTGCCGTTGTGTCCTTGGGCAAGACACTTAACCCACCTCGCCCCCAGTGTCTGTGTACACTGGTGTGTGATTGTGTGTGTGAATGGGTAAATGGTTCTTTGTTATAAAGCGCTCGGGTGCCTTAAAGGTAAAAAAGCGCTATATAAAGATGTAACCATTTAACAAATATTTGGTTACTAGACAACATTCATTTTTGGGCTACCATCTAATAGGAGCTGGCACAATAAGTAATAGGTCCAGCTATAGTCCTGACCAAGCCTAGCTCTGGATCTGGAGATGGGTCCACGGGTGCTACACTGTGTCACCTGCTGCTCCTGACTGGTTGCCCCAGTGGCATTGAAGGGTGGGTGAAGTGCAGAGGACAATTTTCCCTATATGTCAAGGATAACAGTGGATCCCAAAACACAGGCTGTAGACATCGTGCTTTTTTTCACACAAACAGAGGATCTACAGCTGGGAGGAGTGCCTCTCATACAGACGGCCAACCCTACATCTTTTTATTGGCATGAATAATAAGATTAAATTTACATGTATTTACATAAACATGATGTCAGATGTCACTGAACATCATTACTCACCACATCATAGCGTATTCCACTTTTCACTCTGTGCAGTACGAGTTTGAAATACTGTGTTAATTATATATGCTTTTAATCAAGTCCAGTACACCCGTAAGTTTTAATGAATGCCATATCTCTTGTATGGGGCTAGCCAGTATTCTATATTGACTGTCCACATCTCTGTTCTTTCTCTGTGTAGAGAGCCCTGTCACTTTGCACTGTTTCTCCATTCAAGCAGAAATACCATTAAAGCCTGGATTCTCCAAGCTCATGTCATGTTCTCATTTTATTCACTCCACAGACATTTTGACATCAAGCAGAGCCTCTGTGTCTCCATCCACCCAGCAGTGCAAGCAGCTCCAAATATTCAAATGGCTATTTTCCAATATTTCTGAAACAACATGCAAATGAAGCTTTTGTTCTGAGTGAGCGTAATTTGTGGATTACAGCTAAAGGGGCTGGATCATGCTTTGACTCATACAGGCCACCTACAGCTGCATTGCTTTATCTGAAGGCAGTTAACGGCTATGAGTATCTGCAGTGCTATAATTATTGTGTGTATTTATCATTTTTGACATTAACAGTCAAATTGTTCATTTCTTTTCTTTCACATGCTTCACATCTTATCGACACAACTGGATATACGTCCCAAAAATATGTGTTTTAAATCCTAATTTTGAGTAGTTGTATTCCAGTACAGTTACTCTTTCATTTAGTGCTATTCAGAATACAGTTGCAGCTCCTAAATTAAAAGGAATACATGACAGTACTGCATCATGTAATTGTGGCTTTGTCCGGCACAGTATTAGTGAGAAAAACAAAAAACAGAGCTCTTGCAGTGAATGCATCTGTGATTTTTCCTCTCCATTTAGACACAAACAAATGCATAACAACAAAAATAAAGTTGGTTATGACTATATTACATGTTTTCTCACTATAATATAATGCAACTCACTGTGCATGTACAACCAGTCAATACATAATTCTACAGAACTCTAATTGGCCCATGTAACAGAATATGTTACAAAATACATTTTAATTCAGGTATTCGGTATTCTGTAAGCATATAGTTTTTCAAAGCATTCTTTCCATCACAGCTTATCCATCACCATTTCTCCAATATCTGACCAGTTTTGGAAAATCAAACTTTCTGAATAATAAAGTTATTGTGACATAAACAATGACATAAGCACTTTACATTTAGATGAACTAATTTGTAGTGAATTGAAATGACCTAAATTTGCTTCTAAAATTCTCATCATTATTTAATGATAACATTATGCCCTAAATAATCATGATTATTGATTAACCGAGTAATCAGCAAAAACAGTGATTGGTTAGTACATTTTATTGGTAGTTGCAATTGAGCATTTTTAGGTTCAATAAATGCAGTTCAGTGTAATAACTATTAGGATAAATTTGGGTATTCAGATGGCTCTAAGAGTTTTTGTACGTGCCGTGAAAAATGCCAAGTTACTATATTTTATTTTCCATCTTTCAAAAATATAGTATTCAAATTTAAACATGCCTGATTTATGTATTCTGGAGGAGTCACCCATGCAGCATCCATCTGTAAAGGTCCAAGCAGGCCAAAGCATTAGCCCACATTACCGTAAGTGCCTGTAAGCGTGCATGCTGATTTATGCAGTGGGACGGGCAAGGAGCTCTCCACTTTGACTTCACACCATGGCAGTGCACTGGGGAGCGTAATTACTCAAGCACTTTCACTATTAATAAAGCTGCCTCATTAGTCTGACAGAGTAACAGGGCAGCCATAGGAAACAATGACGTCATGTGATTTCAAAGCTCCAGCACTAAACTAGATGTGATGGTGACACAGCAAGGATACATTTCAGTGATTGGGGAAATCTCCCACTGCACTTTTAAAAGTTTGTTCATTCAAAATTTTGAAAAGGGGAAATCAAAGTCGAAATTGTCATTTAATATTATGTGGATGTTCTCTTATTTGCCTTAAAGGGACAGTATGTAAGATTTTTACCCGTTAATTACTGAAATTGAAGATACCCATTCAAAAATACATTGTTTTCCAAGCCTTTTCACTTCCATCATGAAATCAAAGTATTCTTTTGGACTTAGATATAGTCACATAAAAGGGGGATCTTCCCCATATAGAAGCAGCCATTTTTTCAATACGAGAGCCGCAGAAGGACATTTGGGCTCCGCCTTCGGCAAGGCTCGTGGTTTTGGGTAAACACCACACGCATGCTGCTGGATCAGACGTCGTAATGGATCTAACACGTGTTTTGGACTAAATTGTTCTACTGGATTTTATTTGCTGGATCCTTACGGACAAATTGAGAGCAAGTTTATGGTGGAATACAGAGTTTGACCTGTGCAAAGCATTCTAAGGTAAGCTAACCTCGTTTTGTGCTTTTCCGTATAAAAGCCCCATGTGCTCGGGGAGTGATTGTTTTGCAGGGAAATGAATTGCATAGTCAAAAAGAGGAGACTGTAAGGTTTCATTTGATGTGTAGAGTGTCATGGTACATGATCGGGAATGTGTGTTTTCATGAGAGAAAAAAAAAAAAACGGGACCGCGTTTTATTTATACAGTAGCGGCGCGCGGCTCGTCCGGGCGCCCGGGTGACCCTCGAGGTCTGCCGTAGCTAAAACAGAAAGTGCAATAGCACCATCCACCTATGCGCCACGAATCCTACACACTGGGGCTTTAAACTGCACAATAGTGGAAAGTGGAATTTTATTTATAATTTATGTTCAGTATCATACAGTAGCCTATATTTGCAATTTAATACAAGCCATCGTACTATTCAAAACCAATTCCTGAAGAGTCTTGCCGAAAGATAGAGTGTGAATCTCAGTCTCAATAAATTGAAAGGTTCACCAATACCTTTTTAATCACAGTTCTTGAGCTCATCTCATGAACTTGATGTTTTGAGATCTACAGAACTCAATGTCATCGAATCAAATTGCATACCCTCCACATCCTAGTTTGGGATCAAATGTCAAAAACAAGAAAAGGATTAAAGATCACATACTGTGCTTGAGCCTGCTAGTTGGATCATTATGTTCTAATTTGTGGATTTTAAATAATATTAAGTATTAAGTAAAAGTGACCACAACAAAGAGTCGGCACCTCCAATGGATAGCTGCAGATCACACAAGTAAGTCACTGATTTTCTTAATTTGTACCAAAATGACTGAGCAACGCTGATTAATCCTACAAGTATCACAAATTAAGAATATAAATAAATAGGTCTGCTTTAAGGATTCCAGTCAATGTGTCTTGGTGGTCAGGTTATAGGGCACTCCATGGATATTTCTGTGATCAAAAACAAAACTTAAAAATCCATCTTCCTCCTTTCATTCTTGTGGTGATTGTTGGCTTCTCATAATCATTCATCACCATCTCCAGATCTCCAGGTAAATGGGTTAAAGCATCCTCTTGTTCCTGTCAAAGATGCACAGATCTACACATATCCAAATGTAAGTGTGTCATTGACCTCACAGCTGGAGGAATGACCCATTATTCCTCAGGACCAGACTAAACCCATCACCACTGAGGCTCTGGTCCTGACCTGTCCTCAGGTGCACAGATGGAGGGCTCTGAAGAGGAGCTCTCTGCTAATACATCCAGGAATTAATAAAAACAATACAAGTGATGCTGCTCATTCCATCTTTTTTTTTCTAGAATGATTCAAAACCAGAATAGCAGGAAGCAGTTTCAGCTCATGAATTCACTTATTGCACGACTAATCTAGCTCAGGGCTGTATATATTATAGTTTCTCCAGTATATTGAAAATCACTTCTAGATAGCAGTCTAATGCCTTAGTTTCAAATACTTTATCCAGATCAATTTAAAAGTGTTTCTACCATTTATTTTCTAAAGCTGATTTTGCACCAGTACAATGGCCTTTGTTAGTACTAAGAAGGCGTATACTTTTAAATCAATAGCCTGAACCTGTTATTTTCAGCCTCTCTAACAACAAATGCCTCTATATTTAGACATGTTTTCTACAGATCTTGTTACGACAACAGCAAAGGCTTATGTTCATGTTTTATGTTATTGTACAAGGTCGATAATTAGTCCGATGTGTATTTTTAGAAACAGCAAAATACATTTGTCTGGTTAAATTACTTTGTGTTCATGACAACATACTAAATTGACGAACCTCTCCCAGGGCTCCACACCAACACACATCCAACCAAACACATTACTGTCATAGAGAATCCATTAGATCTTTTAGCACAATGTTGCTGTCTTTGTAAACAGATTCACGTGTGCTCAGGCCTGTAATCAATGTCAAGTGTGTTTTTTTCCCCCCTCACCAGCGCTGTCCTCTTTCAATATTCTGTGGCTATTGTCGTTTAAAAGGAAGCTTCTATGTCATACGCACCATTTTGTTCTTCCATGGCGATGACTGGCGATCCCTGGAGTATTCATTAAACCCCACACACCCTTCCCCCTCTCACCATCTCTCTGTCCTCATCGTCATGTAATTGCAATGCTTCACATAGCCCACTTTGAGTCCATATAGAAAAGGATTGTGTCACTGCCAGTTTGTATAATGACGATAGAGTTTAAAAAGCTAAATACTAAACTTTAAAAGGTCCTATATTATATGAGATTGACGTGTTTCACTTTAAGACATGTTATAATGTTGTTTGAGTACGTTTGAGTAATCCAAGGCTATTAGTCTGTCTACATCCCCAAAACTCAAAATGTTCTGTTCCACATTGTGAGGTCATGAAGTAGTTTTCAAATTAACAAATACCTTTTACCTTTGGCTCAGCAGACATTGGCAATTCCAGGGCTGAAATCATCCAACTTGTGGTAAGACAACTATTGAGGTCTATGACGTAGGTGCGCTTACCTGGCGCCCCGCGGCGCCGGCTGGTGGACTTTATAAGTGCTCCCTTTCTCTCTTTTGCCCACATGCATTTCTGGGTCCCTGTGTAAGTCCTGTGTTGTCCTCCATGACCACGTAAAATTCCAGTCCTTGAGCCCTTATTCATGAAAATATCTAAATTCCTAAATCATTGATCCTTTTAGTGCCGCCGTCTGCGACTTTCATCTTTGGCAACACATAATAAATGCCTACAGCTCCTGTCCATTCACAAAAGTCCACCAGCCCACGCCATAGGGCGCTAGGTAAGCATACCTACATCATAGGCCTCAATAGCCGTCTTACCACATTCAGGATTTATAGTAAGCCCCATTCATGTTTTTAGGTGTCATCAGTGGTCAGCAGCGGCACAAGGCACGCTCCCTCTGCTGCTTTGCCTATGCTGTTCTCTCTCGTTTGCTTTTATTTTGTCTTTATTGCTTTGTTTCATCTTTTGATAAATTTAAATTCATTTGATTATTATTAAACTGGGAAACTGGGTCTAATCTCGTGTCTGGCGCCATTCTCCCGCATGGAGAATGGGTGCCCAACTCTGGAGCAACTGGGTGCGCGCAAGGAAATGTGGGTAATTGTTTTATAATAAACTGAACAAGTGAGTGATTGGATCCAGAATATTTAATGTTGTAGCTATTATTAATTAAATGAAAAATGTTTTTCTTTTAAAATGTATAATAAACTCCCGTGGACCCACCACCCACGGGAGGATTCATGGGGGCTGGTGCATTGTGTTTGGGCAGCAGATCTGCTTGGACTGCTGCCCCCGCAACCCAGAAATGGAAAAGTGAAAGAAGATGGATGGATGGATGTATAATAAAGACCCTGTAAAATAATGGAACGTGGTTCTCTCATTTGATATGCTAACCTGTGTGCCTTATACTTAGATTCAGGGTGGTGTTGTTGCAACACCATTTCTATTAATATTCCAAATTCTCAACCCCACATACTGATTCTAGATGAAGGTGTATGGAGTTTAAAAACACAGTGAAGTCTATCCTGTATTGTTGTACAAGGGTGTTTTCAGTTTGAGAGAAGAGCTTAGCCTATAGTATGTAGGGTTTGTGTGAATGAAACAAACCATAACTCCAGGTATGTTTGTGATGTGGAAACCACATAACCGATCAAAAAAGTTGAATTTAGTTTAATATCACACTAACACTATAATAATGTGATAATGTATTAACCATATGGCATGTTTTTGCATTTCTATGGACACTGACCAGTATATGTAAACATTTGGATAGTTAATTCCAAAGAATCTGTTTTAAAACAGAGGCACCAATGGTAGTGTAAATGTTCAGAAGACAAAATATAACCTTTTTGTTTACTTTATTTATTTATTTATTTATTTATTTATTTATTTATTTATTTATTTTTTGCAGAAATAGCTGTCAACAAAAGTTTAGAATTCTTCTGCCGTGTAATATTTTATACACAGGCTTTACAATTTGGTGCATTCCTTCATTTACTTCTGGATTACTCTCCCAATAGTAAGTGTCTGATAACTGCCAATAGCCTCCCTAACAATGGGCATGCAACGTGGGTGAAGTGATTTGCTCAAGGTCACAATGGCAGTGATGATTATTTTTTACGTACTTACATACAGATCAAATGTGCCTCTTTGCATCAGTTTGAACTCACACAATTAGGGAT
Organism: Paratrypauchen microcephalus; assembly: GCA_036785185.1. Classification (NCBI taxonomy): domain Eukaryota; kingdom Metazoa; phylum Chordata; class Actinopteri; order Gobiiformes; family Gobiidae; genus Paratrypauchen; species Paratrypauchen microcephalus. The sequence continues at coordinate 4,446,032 of JAVJIX010000010.1, forward strand.
ATAAATAAAACTAGGGTTCATACTGCGCATACAGCTGCAATGGACACTGCAGTACTGTATAATATATGTGCCTTATTGAAAATGCCTTTGATGTACCCTATGCACTACGCACAGAGCTTTTTGCATATCTCCGAGCCATCATTGCATCATGGGAGTTTGTGAGTGGCAGATAAGAGGGGGTCAGGGCAGGCCTATTTGAAAAAGTAAGCAAGTGTCATTTTGAAAATGAGGGATGTATTTGAGAAGAATACAGAAGTACATACATAGTCCCAGGACACCAGAATAGATCATTTATGCACTATACTTTTCATCCAGATGTGTTACAGTCTGAGTCATTAATCAGTGAGTTTACAATGTTTTTAGTTCATAGAAAGTATAGAAAGTAATGTACATTAGTAAATAAAACAAGCAGATTTGGGCATAACAAAGATAATAAGATGTACTTGACCCATACTACTCTTTTTCCTGATCTATGTTATAATGTTTCCAAATCACAAACATCCCTGGATTTGTGTTTTGTTTCATTCACACATTTAACACACGAATCCTGCATATTTTTTGGCTAAATTCTTCAGAAAACACTCCATTGTGGGTTTTTTTAAACTCCTCACATTTTGATCTCTACTGAATTAAAGGTAAAAGGAGCTGTTGACTTGAAATTTTACTGCTTCATGACATCACAAGGTGGAACAGAGCATTTTGGGCCTTGATAATGTAAACAGACTAATAATAAAGATTAATCAAATATGTGTGAATGAAACAAAACACTACTTCAGGTATATTTGAGGGGATAACATTATAACATGGCTTAAAACTCACAAGAGTCAATTTTCTGCAGTACAGAACTTTAATTGTAGTAAGGCCATCAAGGCGTACATTCATATAGGCAAAGTGGATTAAGTGTCTTGCCTAAGGATGCAACAACAGTACGTATTTGTGCCACAGCTGCACCACTATGGCACCTTCCCAGCCGTCTCCTATCCCAGTACAACCCAGTAAACAATTTTGTTTAAATTCCAGGATCAGGCAAGATTTATTCATGTGGAGTGAGCATTTGTCCCGATGGTCTAATCAAATAGATGAAAAACTGTAGCTCCAATGAAAACGCTTTATACTTCAACAGGTCTGTTTTTCATGGTTTTATATAAAAGCTTGAAAATGTGTATTATTGAGGGGTGAGGTCGGGTCACAATTAACTTAATAACCAAGACAACTTTATGAAGAAGACCACACCTCTTTTTATAGACTGACAAACCCATGTTGGTTTTGTATTTACGCAACGTTAATTAACAGTGAACCACTGCAGTAAAGACAGATATACTGCAGTGACTTAGACATGAACTCCTGGCAACTACACATCCCACACATTTTTCAAAACATTAATTTTGTTGAGATGGGAAAGCCAGTATAGTTAATGACTAATTAAGTAAATTAAGTCTAATTAATTTACTTACTTATGTCTGTATAGTATTAATTTACTTATTTTTTAACATAGCATGTATGGAAAGACTAAAAGTTTAGCAGACATTTATAGCGCTCCAACAGACACGCAAAGTGAGTTACATCAAGGAACCCACTTACACACATTCATACACCAGTGTATGCATACAATGGTTAAGTGTCTTGCCAAAAGACACAACGAGTCTATAGCAGCTGGGACTGAACCACCAACCTGTGCGTCAATGAATATGACCTCTACCAATGATGTTTGTGTTGGGACCGGGATTCAAACCACCAACCTCAGAGGACGAGTAGTAGCAGCAGGAGAAATTGTAACACAAATAAGAGATGCAGTATCATGCAGTTAAGCCATAATAAAACGTGACATATCATTTCACACGACGACCCAAATCCCACTCTCACCCCACGCTCCAGCAGTCTCCCCCAGGTGGCGTCAGAATGGGGAGCGCTCAGTTGGTGGGGTGAAAATGATTGTTTTTTCAGATGTTCTGTGGGCCGGCGTTGCCCGCGGTGACGGTGACAGAGGCATTCTGGGATACAGGCTGTGGCCGCGCTTGGCAGGCCTCAGAGGCGTCAGGGCTGTTTCTGCCGGGACGTCCCGAAACCTCAGCCGCCTAATTAAAACCATACTGTGCTCACTTTCTCTCTCTCACACACACACACGCATACATACACAAACACACACACACACACACACAAGAATACGCAATACCAAATGTTATTCGCAAATAAGTCTTGGAGTGTTTGTTTAATCCAACTTACAGGGCTGCACGGGTGGAGTTAATGGGTCAGATGTTGTCAGATGAGCCGTCAGTCAAGGCCATGGCATCGTGCAGTATAAGTATCACACGCTCTCTTGTGGTGGTTGAGTAAATCGCTTAGCCTCAAAGTGTTGTCATATGTGGTAGGAACCCACCCATCTGGCTTTAAAGGAGGTTAAATCAAACGCCATAAAAGAAGCTGTGCACCAGGTCTGACTCAGAGACACGCAGGCTGAACCTTTCACTCACTTCATAAACACAGACACCAGGGGAGCTGCTGGGATGGAGCGTACAGGCTTTTAAATGGGCTTTTAACTGGCTGTACAGGGCTACCAGGCAGTCATAGTCAGGAGTTAGAAAATATGTTAATTGTGCTATTATAACTACGGATTATTGTCATTTCAAATGTTGGGATAAAGATTATTAGGAAATCTTCTGAGGTCTTACATGAACACCTGACAACAAGATGCAGTAACAGTCATTGTGGTTAAGTGGTCCAGCTCCTGAATCTAAGTTAATCATATTACAATTAACTTAGATTCAGGAGCTGGACCACGCCTCAAACTCCTCACCGTCGAACCATAGCTCACCTCGACCACGCCTTCAATTACCCAGAAGGCCTATTTATACAGCCTATTCCGACACCACCGTCCACGTCAGCTCTCGACCCCCCTTCCTCCCACCCCGTACCTCTCATCCATCCTTTAGCCTGAAGACATCATCTTTAAGGAGAAGGGGTTGCGAATTAGTTGGGTGACCATTTTGGATTGGAGACGGAGCCCCCACCCCAAGTCTTCCCCCAGCCATCACATCTACCCACTGTCAATCGTCAATAAATATCTTTATCGTAAGACTTAAAATTGTGGCTACATTAAATAATCATAGTAACTAAGCCCTATAGTTATGACTTTATTTTTACTCCAATATGCAAAAAAGCTTGTCCAAAATTTAAGATATAAACACTTAAATCTATAAGAAAATGACTTAAAAGTAGTGAAATTATCTGTCCATGCAGCAAGACAGGGCTCTCAAGTTTTGAGCGGGGCCGTGCGTGAGACTGCGGGGGGGGTGCGAGTGAACCATTTTTCCCGAGGAGCGGGAGAAATGCCGTGTGAGCGTGTGAACGCGTCAAATTGTCTCTCTCAATGCGTGAGACTTGAGAGCCCTGCTGTAAATGTTGGTCTAAAGAGCAAACTTAAACTACAAAGCAACTAATGAGAGTTATATAAATGAAGTTATTACCTGATGGTTCTCAGTTTATTTTATCATCACCGCAGCTGAAACTACACTCTACAGTCTGCCCAACAACAGAACAATCTATTTTCTGATTGGCTGATTTTTTTCCGGGGAGCGGGACGGGGAGGAGGGGGAGAGTTTTTTTCGCTGAAAACGCGCGGTGCCTGCATAAACTGAGCCACACAGACCGATTTTCTGGGCACACACAAAAAAATAAATAAATAAATAAATCAGCGTGAGAAATACCATGTGTGGCGTGTGAGCGTGTGAACACGTCGAATTGCGTGTGTCACACTCTCAATGCGTGAGAATTGAGAGCCCTGCAGCAGGATAATTTTACTTGACAAGTTATCTTAAATAAACCACCTCTACTTAAGCAGTTTCTGAACTAGTAAGTAGATAATAAATCGGAAAACAAGATTAATAACCTGATAGGAGTTTTAAAATCTTGGCCAGATCAGAGAAATTTGCAGTGAATGCTTGTTACTGTTGAGTACAAATACCAGTGTTTTGAAGCACAGAATTTGATATATTTTCTTAATCTGGTTCTCTTCTTGACTTGGGTAGCTAACTTTACAATAGCAAGTTTTCCTGGAATATTCTATTGTAGGTAGCATGTGTCTAAATTTTCACGTACAGGTAAAATAGGAATTATATTTTACGCAGTTTAGATGCATTTTATTACCTGGGTTACAAGTTATAGGTCAGATCTGTGGAAAAGTGGTCCTGCTCACAGTAAGACTACATTTCTTCGTGGTAGTTTGGAGAAATAAAAACACCTGTAAATGAAGATATAGTATATTATATTTAATGCCATACTGTGGAACACCCCAGGGAAAGCAATGACATCACCATGGAGACAAGCAGATGGCAGACCCTCCACCAGAAAAGTTACACAATGCACCTTTAAGACAAAACCAAAACATTTTAATAGCAGTGATTACTAAATAGGAGCATAACTTTCAGCTCTGCTTAGTTTGCCAGATTCAGAAAGTAAAACAAGGCAAAAATTGGATCAAATGTCATTTTCATAATTGTTTTGATATTTTTTTGAAACCTCTATGGTACAAATGTTTGTGTAGTAACTGAACAGCTCACATGTGGTGCCATTTCAATTCGTCCTGCGAAATTGTGTATGCAGAAAACCATTTTATATTTAGTCTAACTGTCATCATTTACAAGGTTGTTAAGTTCACTGGCCGTGGATCAGAAGTATTTTGTGTGTGGTTAAGTTTAGCTCACTGAGGGGCCAGGGCTTCACTTTTACAACAAAATGCCAACATATTTGACAATTACACCAAAGTATAAAGCAATATCATGGCTTTGATTTACAGACATTGTTCAAACAGGCTCACACTATCTAGCGGCTTTGTTTCTTTACTCTGTTCCCAGACACTCACACACTGACGCCAAGACAAGCCCGATTTCATATTCCCTGTCATGAATCAAAGTGCCATCCATCAAAACCTTGTTAGGGCCAAAAACTCATATCCCACAATTCCCTGGCGCAAGCAGCCAGCATTTCTCTAAAATCTCCGTGAATTTAAGAAAGCATTAGTAAATCGAGTCTCTGCGTTGAAGACGTGAAGATGTTCACTCAAACTTGATGTCATCACGTTTCCCACACTTACTTTGCATTTGAACGCCACACACTTTCCACACAGTGTGCCCAGTCATTATTATATGTTTTCATTGCTTGTCATAGTGCATAACTTAAACAGGCTTTTCATGGGTGTGGGGACAGTTGGCGTTTTGGGCTCAGCAGACAAGATTCGAAATGGTACAAGTTTGCCCATAGTCACTGTATTGTAATAAACATGTTTATTCCTATCCTAAATATGGCATCTTGCTTGTCATGTCATGTAATATTCTTATTTTGTGATGATTTTGTGTGTGTGATCGATGTGAAAATTAATAGGCCAGACACTCAAAATAAACTAAAGGTTGATTAAAGTGTCCTTGTCTATTTTTGGGGTAACAGGACCATGAAATGTTCTGAATAAAACATGTTTTTAAGAGAACTATCTATGAATATAATCTGAAACCTTTAAAATATTAGTATTCCAGTCCTTTGACCAGCAGCACAAGAAGTTATGGTACTACTTTATAAAAGCCTTAATAAAGCACGAACAAAGATGAACAAATCATGTATTAAGAATGATTCAGGCTTTACATCTATACTTAATTAACCCTTGTTAATTAACCTGAACCCAGAGTTAGAGCTATAGGAGTTAGGGTATTATGTAAAGGTGCACTGTGCAGTTTTTCAGGTTGGGGGTCCGCTACCATGGAGGTGCTATTGCTTTCTGTATAATGTTTCACAGTGTGGTATTAAAATGTATAAAATATGCATTTATTCAATTCTAATTAAATGTCTTTAAAAGCATGCATTCTTACCGTGAATGGGGTCACCTTTACACAGATCTCACCTGAATATTGACCTGGGGGCATCTCCTGCTTGTTTATATGGAGACTGAAAAGTTTAACGCCATACTTTGGAGGTAAAGCAATAACATCTCCATCAACTACAAACTACACTACAAAAGTTACACAGAGCAAGTAATTACTAAGCCTGAATAATTCTTAATACATTTTTTTATTCATCATTAATTAAGTGTTACCAAACAGTAATGATAGGGATTGAACTTAGTAGTAGCAAAACAATGAAAAGAACTACTAAACTAATATTCAAAAAGTGACTGAGTCCTTTTATACACTGAAACATCATGGATCATTGACTGCACTAAAACGTGACAAATCCAGGCAGGGAGTCTGGCATGGGACTGCAGTGATTGAGCTGAGCTAGTTTCTACAAGAGAACAGCATGACAGCCAATACAATGGGAATAATAATTACCATGGTGCTTCATTCATATTCAAAATTTTGGGCTCTGGAAAGTTGAGACATCAATTAATACCACAGCAGTTTGATGAATTGCAACAAAGGATATAAAACAAGCCTCAGAATGTCAAATAAAATGTTAAAGGACCCATATTACGCTATTTTCTGATCTATGTTATAATGTTGTTTTCTCACCACAAACATCTGGGGCTGTGTTCCATTCACACATGTTTAACACACAAGATAAAGGTTGTATGAAGGATTTTTTTTTAATTTTGTTTCAAATTGACAGTGATAGCATTATAGAGATGTGGCAGCCTCGTAATTATGATGACCAAAAAAAAAACAATAAATAAATAAAATCCATCAACTGTGGGCATGGTGGGGCCAGCTAAACTTTAGCCTGAGGCTACCTCATTATCTGTTAGGTTGTCAATCAAACTCCCTATGCTTCTAGCGTAACTGACTTGCCGGCACGCTGGGATTATGTGGTTTATGTACATTGCACGCATTCCACAGATGCAAGACACTGTTTACTCGACCAACACAGTGGTTCTTAGCGTCTTTTTCCAACTGTAGCTTCATCGCAGTTAGCACAAAGTTTGTTGCGATGGCAAACAAGAATCCACTACCAGTTAGCCGCAAAAGATAGTCCTTTTTTGAGGTTGCTGAAAGAAGAGGAGAAGGGGAAAAGGAGCTAAGTTAAACTAAGGTGATTCTCTGAGATTCCTTCCAGCGATGGCGTGCACTGAAGCAGAGGGTCTAAAGTCTGACGCTTTGGTCGCTAAATTACTTCTGGACAGGAAACTTCTGCTTATCATTTGAAAATGTACAGAATAGCTACAGCACCAACAGCGATTCTGAACGTGCACCGGCTTTAAACAAACAGCATATGCATAAGGAGGAGGCAAGAGGAGGCGTTTCTACTTAGGGAACTGTGGGGAAGGAGGGGTGGGTTCACGCATGCGCAACATTTGAAAAAGGACAAAAATTAGATGGACTTCTCGTTCCTTGGAAAATCCTCTATAAAACCTTTAATTCTTCTTTCAAGCAGACATTCCACACACCTTCACTAGAATCATTTGGATCATTTCAGCTTTGGAATTGTCAATTTCTACTGAACTAAAGCTAAAAGGTAGCTCTTAACTTGGGGGAACAAGACATTTTGATTTGAAAATGTAGAGAGACTAATAATAAAGGGTTACTCAAATGTTTGTAAGATAAGCAGAGACCTATCTGTTTGACTGCAATCTAATTTGTTTACACTGTGAAAATGCCTCTTGTTTTCCCATAATTTAAGATATATATTTCTCCGAGTCTCTAGTTTCCCTTCCTGATGCACTGAGCCGGCAGTGACAGCTATGGGAGGTGGGTGTTTGGTAAATCTCATTACATCTGAATCGTAGTATATTGGTCTTTTTTAGCAATTTTTTTCTCTCCAGCAAATTGAATTATCATTCTTTAGTGCCATGCCTTTTGTTTGAAGTGCTTAAAGTGGGGTTAGTCAGACAAACTGCAATATCAAGAGTTTGCTTAACTTTGTTGGATGTGCAAGTCTGACCAACGGTAAGTATTAATTAAGGAGTGTGTGTATTTAAAAACAAAGAACTAATCAAATGGCTTTTATATGAAGATACAAGAGTGAACCTCCAAGATCTTCATCTCCGCCTTAGCCTTGTGTTCTCTCTATAGACTGTATATATAAATGGACATAGCTAACCTGCTAGCCATTCCAAATAGGAAGTGATCATGGCAGCGCTTCCGGCTCCATCGACTCCAATCAAGTTTACATTGAAAAATTGTCACCCCTCTCTCTGAAACTGATGCAGTGAGTTAGGCAGTTTGGTCTTAAAATGTTCATATTTACCTGCTCTACATGATCCTGGTGTTTTTATTCCGCTTTTTATCCATAAATAAATTCCCATTCCTAATATGCAACTTGACTTCAAATTTCGTTGTGAGCTTTATTTGGATCTCAACGCTACAGGTGACGTCACACTCCCTTAGTCCATTTCCTAATACAGTCGATGGTTCAATCTCACCATTAAAAAAAAGAAAGATAATAGAAATAACTGTAATTTCAGCTATATTATTTTCTTGCTTTCCACAAATAAAAGTTTGCTCAGTTAAAGGAAAATTAACATTTTTTTTTACAATCTGAGCCTTCTTTTGGCAATAAAACAAGTAGTTTTACTCACCCATAGCAGTGGGTGCTATGGCGGTGTTTTGTAAACACCGCTAGTCTGAAAGAAGCTAATACCGCTCTGAACTTTACTTTTCTGTTGCGATATCGGGTTTCAGGCCGTTTTGGAATCTACTAAAAGTCTACCCTGACACAGCGATCTTCTGTGATTTGAAAAGTGCTAAAGTTTGTGTTATTTGGACACCGCAAATCAGTGCCCCGAGCACTCACGCTAACGGATACGGGATCATTAGCAGAACAGAACGGCTCAACATAAGTTCTGCGATACCACTCCAATTGACACCAAACTGCTATGGGTGAGTAAAACTACTTGTTTTATTGCCGAAAGAAGGCTCAGATTGTTAAAAAAAAAACGTTACTTTTCCTTTAAAGTTAACTCATATATATTGTGTATACTCTGTGCTGTTCCTAAGTTTGAATAAGTTGAAAAGGTTGCATCATAAAGGATATCCAGCTTAAACTAAGCCCCAAATATACTACATAGGCTTTGCTGAGGATTCTCATGTTATCTCATCTCGGTGTGCATCAGTGCCTTTCTAATGTTATGCAGAAATCACAGTGCTTTTAAATATCCTTTTCTTGTTGGCTGTGAGATTTTCCTGTTTTAGACAAAAGTTCTGTGACTCATATGATGGTGGTCGTGAGGAATGTCCTCTAGAATGTTATAAAACCCATTCAAACATGTCAAGAATGCTTTTATTTTGAGATTTGTTTTTGAATCCTCTAATTTCATTGACATAGTATGTACCAGTTGATCAACCACAAACTCACAACATATGTGCCGGATTGACATGACTGCATATTAATGTAGTGTCAAATATTCTGGTGAAGTTGCTAATAAGCATCTACTGACAGTGGAGGGCAGGACCATAAGGGCTGGGGTCTCCTGCATCTGTGAGTGTTTAATTTGGGATGTGTCTCTGGGATGTGTCTCTGGGATGTGTCTCTGGGATGTGTCTTGCATTTTTATGTGGTCACTGTCTCACACTAGAATGCCTCCAGTGTGACTGCAGATTTTTCATTTACTTCATTATTGCACATCCGCAAACATTAGGCCAGTAGCATTATAGAACAGAGCAAAATTGATGATGAAATTAAAGGTTTCATTTGATAGGTAGGCAAATTGTGGTTGTTTATACTTATATATAGAAGTGGACATAGCTACCCCCTCTAGCCGTTCCTTTCCAAGTAGGAAGTGAGCATCGGGGTGCTTCCAGCTCCATCGACTCTCTCTGTAACTGCAGCAGTGATCCTTGTCATTTTTGGTCTTAAAATGTTCGTATTAACACACTCTACATGATCCTGGTGTTTTTATTTTGCAATTTTGTTTGTAAATAAATTCCTATTCCTAATATAGAACTCAGCTTCATATTTGCCCAATAACAGCTAGCCTTGTGAGCTTCATTTGACTGGAACAGGCAACATAACACTTCTTCAGTCCAGTCTATGGTCCAAACCCACTTAACACTATCAAGAATACAAATATAAATATGTTTGAATTAAAATCATGTTACATTTAAAACAAGTTGAAACCAGCTATTTTGGTTGGTAATTGTACCACTCTTCCTGTTGTTGTTTTCAAGTAAAGGTTTCCATTTTGTTACTCATAAACAGAGAAAACACGTGGGTGTAATTTTGTTAGTGGCCAGTAAACTCTGACCTCAGTCTGTGAGGAACAGGTAGGCCACATCCTATTTTATTTTATTGAGCAATTATGCCTGGTCATTCCAAACCTGCATAGCTACTTAAAGGTCTCTATGGCAAATGTTACTGCTTTGCTTGGAACATTCCACAGTATTACTAAATACAGTGGTACCTCACCTTACGAATGACCCAACAAACGAAAATTTCAAGTTACGAAACGCCTTCACGTCAAATTTTGGTCTCTAGATACGAATGAAATTTCAAGTTACGAAACGCGAAATCTCCAATCCAATCCAACTTTATTTATAAAGCACTTTAAAAACAACAAATCTCAAAAATTCAATTAATGCGCGCTCAGATGCACTCCCCGAAACGTAAATACACTTTATCAACACACACGGGGTTAGGTTCCAGAGGTGGCCCGCGGTGGGAGAGGTCCACGAGGTAGGACAACTTTGTATTTTGCAATTGTTCTACATGTTTTAGGGCTGTAAATGCCTCACCACACACATTCTACACTTTTCTCAGACTGGAGTTTCTCTCCCATTTCTCTCTCGTTTGAACACTCAAACTTTCATAGATTTTCAATGGAATGTGTTGATAGTGAAGCGTGGGGTGGACACGGCTCAATATAGCGCCGAACGCGCGAGGGGAGACACAACAACACATCATCAGCAGGGTAAAACTCACCTGTCTCACGACGGTCTAAACCCAGCTCACGTTCCCTTAGTGAGTGAACAATCCAACGCTTGGTGAATTCTGCTTCACAATGATAGGAAGAGCCGACATCGAAGGATCAAAAAGCGACGTCCATACGGCGCAAGGCCGTGCTACACCGGGGCTGCGGGCGCGGGATGGAGCCGCGGCGCCCGGGCCGTGCCTCCTCCTCGGGGCCGAGCACGCGCGGGTGAGCACGGGGTGATTTAATCCTGGGCCGGTCCTGGTTTAGTTCAGGTCCAGTTCAGGTTTAGACCTGGTTTAGTTCTGGTCTAGACCTGGAAGTCACATAGAAGCAGAGCCCGCCCCGAGCGAGACCCTGTGGTCTTGCCCGCCGATAGAGCACCTTTCTCGGCCTGTTAGCTCACAGTGTCAGCCTCCCGGCTCTGGAGGTCAGATAGAAGCAGAGCCCGCCCCGCCCCGCTCTTATTCCCGCTGAAAGAGCGTCTTTCTCGGCCTCTTAGCCCTAGCGCGGAACGCGCAAGGTGCGCAGACACGAGCAACGAGCAACGCGCTCATCCAACGGCACTGCCATGTTATAATAATAACAGGTCCAATCCAGGTTTAGTTCTGGCCAGACCTGGTTTATTCCACGTTCTTTTAGTCCTGGTCTAGTCTCTTAGCCCGTCAGGAACACAACGTTACACTATAAAAAAAAGTTACACTATAAAAAAAAAACCTTGGAACGGATCAGGCTTTTTCCATTGAAATAGCTACTCAACTTACGAATTTTTCACGTTACGAAACCACTTCTGGAACGAATTAATTTCGTAAGGTGAGGTACCACTGTATACAAAAAAACCCCCAAAAAAACACCTTACTGCCTCTCCACAGATCTGACCGGTAATTTGGTCTGGTGGCGTCTGCTGCTTCTCTCCATGCAGATAAATAAGTTAAATGTCATATGGTGGAAGATTTGAGGCAAAGCAATAACATCTCCATTGAGACAAGCAGTCAGCATACCCTCCTCCAGAAAAGTTACACATTGCACCTTGAAAACGCATTCAACTTTTTGTTAATCTAATAAATATTTATACAAATCCATCTTCAAGAACCTTAAACTAAGTTAGATCTGCCCTGTTTGACATATGGGCTGTTTGTGTTGATGAATGACCTGAGGGAGTTTAATCCTGGAGGGGTCAGATGGTCCGCTGCACAGTCCAGATCTGGGCCCGTCTCCAAAGGGCTCTACAGAGGGATAAGGCCTGAGATAAGAGAGGGGGTCTGGGAGTGAGAGACCACTTCACAGTCTCTCAATCACTCCACGGCAACGCTCAGACATCACTAGAACAACATGTAGTCCTTATCAACCAGAGGGAAGATACACATGTATATGTAATTAGGGCTACACTAACTTTACTTTACTTTACTTTAAGTATGAAAGACTTGCTGTTTGACATGAAACTACAAAGATTTTCTGTTTTAGTCAATAAACAAGGCCCGCTAAACTGTAGGTATACCAGACCAGTTCAATTCAAAACTGTTCAAGTTTTGCTATAATAAAAAATTATATAAATAATAACAAAAACTGTTGGAACAGCTGACTGGGGCGGCAGTAGCTCAGTTGGTAGAGCATTTGCTTACGGATTCAGGGGTTGGCAGTTTGAATCCCGCTCTCGTCGTGATCCCAGCTCCCACAGATGAGTGCTGCCGTTGTGTCCTTGGGCAAGACACTTAACCCATCAGCGGGAGGTTGGTCCATTGTGTGTCTGCAGCAGATCTTCTTGGACTGCTGCCCCTGCGACCCAGAAATGGAAAAAGCGGAAGAAGATGCATGGATGGATGTATGATTACTCATACTAACAGAAGGCTTTGATTTATGTGCAAGTTTTTGCTTCATGTTGATAGATCTAGTAATTTTAGAGATATTAATTATGATGCAAACCAGGTCAGAACATCTCCAATCTGACAGTTTAACAGCCAGTTTAACTTTTCTGATCTGTGCTCTAGCTCAGTATGAAACTAGGGATTCTACAATGTTGTGTTCTACTATTGTTGCTTGGTTAAATCATAATGGCACAAAACATTCAAAATCAATCACTCTTGAACAAATTTCTTATATCTTTAGACCAATACAGTTACTTTACAATCATTTTATTTGTTCTCACTTTGCCCACATGACTGTGAGTCTGATCTGGTGAGGCTGGGCTCTGATAAAGGTCTAAGCTGAGAGGAGACAGTCTGTAGCATCTCCTCGGAAATCCTCCTGTCTTCTTGCAGCATCTGTGGACCACATGGCTCTAACTCCTGACTCCTCTGTGTGGATTTCTGTGCCTGTGGGCCTGCTCTGATCACTAGCCAACACAATCTTCTGCTCCCTCTGGACATTAGTTATGAGGATTAGTCGTTTCCTTCTCCAAAGTGCTCTCACTATTTTTAGCGTCCTTTTTGATCAAGTGTGATATACAAGAACCTGCTTGTCTCACTTCCTGGATCACTCTTAAAATGATTTGTTGACTTTGATAGTTGCCAGGGAGCAACTGAGGCTCAGTGAGAGGTGCATCTGCGAAATTTCAAATCTTTGCGCACATGGAGCAAATTTATACAAAACGGAAATAAAACTATCATTGTTCTGCTAGGTATAGGGAGATGAATAAATTGCAAATATCTTGCTAAAATTATTCTCTTTCTCATTATCAATTTGAAGTCTTTATTAGCTATATTTCAATGCAATGTTTCTCAAACTATGGTACATTTAGCACTGATGGTACATGAGTGCTTGTCCAAGTGGACAGCTCCTCAGTATGGGTTTGCCAAATTTAGTTAAGTGAGTTTAATGTATTTTTATACATTTTTTTGTAGTGTACAGTGAACCCTCGCTGTATCGCGGTTCACTGTTCGCGGCCTCGCTGTTTCGCGGATTTTTTTTTCCAATTTTTTTTTTTTTTTTTTTTTTTTTTTTTAGTGTAACTTTTTTTTACAGTGTAACATTGTGTCCTGCGTCCTGATTGGCTAAGAGACTAGACCAGGATTAAACCAGGTCTAAGCCAGGACTAAACCAGGTCTAAATCAGGACTAAACCAGGACTAAACCAGGTCTAAACCAGGACTAAACCAGGTCTAAATCAGGACTAAACCAGGACTAAACCAGGTCTAAACCAGGACTAAACCAGGTCTAGACCAGGGATGGTCACGCAGGGTGGTAGGGACAGAGTCTCTGATGTCCTTCACGAGAGCGCCTGGGTGACAGGAGGTGTGGCCTTTGTTTACTTGCACGAGCCACGGAAGAGAGTGCGAGTCGGACCATGGAAGAGCCAAGAATCAACACGGACAGGCCTGGCCCGGACGCCGCGCGGCCGTGGGAGGCAGCGGGGGAGGACACTCGCGCGCAGAGAGGAGACAGTGGGTCTTCCCCGTCACGAACCCGACCCCGTCCTAGAGAGCTGTGGAGTATTGGCGACGCATTGATAGCCATGCCCCGAACTCCGGGGCGGTCTGATTTTGGAGCCGGGGTGAAATGCAACCTACCCTTGTGAGCGCAGGTTAGTCTTACCTGGTCTTGTGGTGAGGGCTGGTGCTCAGAGGCGTCTGTTAGCGGTTCGGCACTGTTAGCATTTGCTTGAGTCTTGCCCAAAATGATATCCAGGTCGGTTTCCACTCGACTTTCGCACATGGCATGGATATGTGGTACCAAAACAAACACACGTGTCCGCGCGCACGTGTCAGCGCGCACGTGTCCGTGTGCACGTGTCCGCGTGTCACGTGTCTCCCCCCGCGTCACTATTAATATATTTTGATGAAAATCTACAAAAGTTTGAGTGTTTAAACAAGAGAAAAATGTGAGAAAATGTTAATACCAGTCTCAGAAAGGTGTATAATGTGTCTGGTGAAGCGTTTTCAGCCTTAAAACATGTATAATAATTGTAAAATATAAAATTGTCCTACTTCGCGGATTTCACTCATTGCGGGCTATTTCTGGAACCTAACCCCCGCGATAAACGAGGGTTCACTGTACTGTAGATGTAGTCCACTTTCAGACCTGGTTTAACTCTGGACTAGGAATAGTGCTGTTATATTTGACTTAGATCTAATGGTACTCAGAAATTATTAAGTTTGAGAACCAATGTTTTAACACACTCATGTGAATATCTTTCATTCAAAATTGTTAAAGCAGATCTATTGTGCAAAATTGACTCTTGTGATCTTAAATCCATGTTAGAATGCCATCACCTCATCAAAAACATACCTGGAGTTGTGTATTTTTAAAGTAATCTCTGTTGCAATTAGGCAGCACTTTCTAGGGGTAATTTTTGAAGTAGGGCTTGCGTCATAACATTTTCATTTATATTGTATTTGGGATTTATATTGCAAATGTCTTACCCACAAAACAAACAATTTCGAATAACCACAAATACAAGGCGATGAGGAGATGTGAATAGAAACTTTGTGAGCACACCAAACAAGATGATGAGGGGAAAGTTAGTTCTGAACTTACGGGTATTTCCTTTAACAGCAAAAACTCTTCACATGAAACTGCTGCTTGAGCTTTCTTCGCCAATGATTCTTTGACTCTCACATCATCCCATCTCTCCCAAGGCCACATTACAATTACCATGCATTCCTGGTCACTTTGTGGTTGTCCAACACATTTCTGCTGCCCCAATTAACTTAACACGGAGATGCTGTATCTGCACCAAAACGGACCCGCGAGTCTCCTGTGGGCTGGAGCTATTCTCTGCATTCATTGACTTGCATTGTTTGTGGCCTGCATGTTCTTGGAGATGACACGTCTGGGACAACCAACGCAAAGATTTGATGAAAAACGTTGACCACGGAAAGTTGTCATGTCATATTCTTTTGCACAATAACTAGAAAGAATGCTTAGCTAATTACAGCTCATTTTGTGTAATTGTGAGGAAGTTATAACTGTGGTCTGTCTACAAGAGCACGGAAATGCACAAAACAATTCTAGAACTCAAGGAGGTATCCAAGTGGTAGTTTAAGATTATAAAGTTTGATATATTTGTTGGGAATTAAAGTTGACATAACATGCAAGAGTAAGTTCAGTCGACTAGACCAGTGGTTCCCAACCTTTTTGACTTGTGTACCTCCAAAACGCTGGCTCTTGAATAGCCCCTATATTGTGTACTGTATTTTTTTCTTCTTTTTTTCAGTTTCTTTTTGTTATAACCAATAACAACTATACTATTTTCTTGTTTTAATTACACAGCTCTGGAAAAAATAAAAGACCACTGCATTTTTTTTCTGAAATCAGCATCTCTACATGTATTACAGCCATTCCATTCCAGCGTCTGTTGAATTCCAACACAAACACAAAGCTGAGCTACTTCAGTTCTTGCACCAGGAGTGGAATAACGTCACCCAAGAACATTGTGAAAGACTTGTGGAGAGCATGCCAAGACGCATGAAAGCTGTGGTTAAAAATAAGGGTTATTGTACCAAATATTGATTTCTGAACTCTTTTTAAGTGTAAACCTTAGTATTATGTTGTTTTAAAATGAATTTGATCTTGTTTCTTTGCATTGTTTGAGTTCTGAAAACATGTATCTGTTTTGTTATTTTGACCATTTGCCATTTTCTGCAAATAAATGCTCTAAACGATAATATTTTTATTTGGAATTTGTGGGAAATGTTGTCAGTAGTTTATAGACTCAAACAAAAATGTTTCTTTTGCCCAAACACAAACCTATAAGTAGTAAAATCAGGAAAAACTGATCATTTTGCAGTGGTCAGAGTTGTATGTATGTTAATATTTTCCTACAGAAACATTATTAAGCATGTAAAATATAATACTAAGAACATTTAATGCTCAAATACAATTAAAATCCAGCAAGTACCCTCTTGCAAATGCTTACATACGTACCCCTGGTTGGAAAAAACTGTATTAGACGTTCACATTGAAGGCATTTGCATGTATGGCACTCTACGCCACACATTGACATCTTTCATATATGATACTGTAGGTATTTTGACCTGGATCAAGAAGAAAATATGAAAATAACAAATGTTGGAAATAATTGCTAGTATGTTGCACAAGATGGGCTTTATTGATAGTTTCCAGCCATTGTCATCAACATGTCCTGAAGGTGTGATGCTAACTGGAGGATCTGTTTGTTTGTTTGTTTGTTTGTTTGTTTGTTTGTTTTATTTATTTCATTCACAAAGTATAAAAAGACATCATCAGTGTGATAGCAATACAGAATATTGAATGAAAGGGAGCAGAAAGAAGAGTAATCTTATTTGTTCTGTCTGAGGCTTTTCATTAGGCTTTAATCTGACCACACACAATCTGACTTAGTGTTCACACACATAAATATTACCATGAACACCATAAATACATTTTTGTTTTCATAAAATCATGTTGAGGAATAGTAATGTTTTTACAATCTGGACCTTATTTTGGTGATAAAATGTCATTTACTCACCCATTGTACTTTGGTGTCATTTGGAGCATTTCCGGAGATTTTGTAGTTTAGTGATATCTGTTTAACTTGTGTGCGATATCGGATTACAGGCCACTTTTGACTCCAGTGAAAGTGTAGACTAACCTATTGAGCTTTTGTCATTTGAAAAGTGCTAATGTTTGTGTTATTTGGTGACCGCAACCGTATGCCCCGACCACTCATGTTAAACGGATATCGCTAAACTACAAAATATCTGGAAATGCTCCAAATGACACCAAAGTACAATGGGTGAGTAAATGACATTTTAGGACCGAAATAAGGTCCAGATTGTAAAAACGTTTTCCTTTGGCAGTGTTTGTTTCATGGTAACAGCTGAAGATTCCACCATACAGATACTGTACATGTATTACCCAAGGACACCAAAACATTATGTGTTTGAGTGAGATTCAAAGAAAATCTTGAAAATAATGACAAATTGATTCAAAGAAATATTACGAACAAAATTTTAGCTTTTAGACCTTCAACAATATATTTGCAGTGAAAATTTAAATCTGAAAATCCCTCTGTTTGGTAAACTTAAAATTGCATGTGAAGTCTTAAAATAATCAACAATAATAGAGTTAAATATACTGGTTTTAATAGAAAAATATATAACCCTCCCCCCTCATAAAACATTAATCTCTGGGGTCCCTCCTAATCCAAAGCCGGTCCTAAATTATTCCCTTTTATCCATTTTTCTGGGGAGGACTTGAGCTCTTAGTCCAGGCTGAGTGCACGAGGCTGTGATGTCTGATGGTTTACAGTGGCGGCGAGCAGACCACAGGCGACTGAACTTTGACCCCTGTATCGGACTCTGTGGTCTGATGAAGAGGAGCGGTCAGACTCTCTTCACCTTCAGACGGAGAAGCTTTGGGGGATGTTCTTTTTATCAGCAGGGTTCAAAGTGAAGGTGTCTTCTGAGTGAAAAGTTTTTGGTATCATTTAGGAGTTATTTAGGAGATATTTAGAAAGAATATTACTACATTCTCAGCATTGTTTATGATACGACTATAAAATGTAACTTTGCTATTTAGCGCCTTTAGCTTCTTTCACCTAGTTGTTCTACACTGATCATGCACACTATGTAACTTTTCAGTTGGACTCTATCTTGCAATTCTTCGCTGCATTTACTACAGTGTTTTCATTAATTATAGAATGCCTTAACAACATGCATTCTTTTTGTGAGCAAGTCTGATCTGACTTTTAACTTAACGTTGTGGTGCCCTGTGCTTGATAGATAGGTGTAATGCCATACTGTGGAATTCTGTGCAATTAACCTATGTGCAATATTTATACCATACTATGTGCAATACGAAATCCACATGCAACACCTATACCACACCATATTATGTGCAATCTGTGAAATACTCTTACACCTATTTAAAGGAAAAGTAACGTTTTTTTTACAATTTGAGCCTTATTTCGGTAATAAAACAAGTTGTTTTACTCACTCATAGCACTTTGGTGTCATATGGAGCATTTCCGGAGATGTTTTAGATTAGCGTTAGGCTAATGCCGTTAGCCTAGCGCGACTTATAGCCATAGCTCGGGGCATTCCCCGAGCATGTAATATGCCCCGTGCGGGCTCCAAATAACACAAACTTTAGCACTTTTCAAATCATAGAAGCTCGATGTCTTTAGTCTACGATTTCGTTTGGTCAAAAGTGGCCTGTAATCCAAGATTTAGCCATAGTTTCGAGTAGATGAGGACGCCAGTGCGCATGCGCGGAGTGTGCTCTCAGCTCCCGGGACCCAAACATGGAACGCATAGCTGTAAACTATGGATAAATCTCGGATTACAGGCCACTTTTGATTCAAACGAAATTGTAGACTAAAGACATCGAGCTTCTATGATTTGAAAAGTGCTAAAGTTTGTGTTATTTGGAGCCCGCACGGGGCATATTACATGCTCGGGGAACGGCGTTAGCCTAACGCTAATCTAAAACATCTCCGGAAATGCTCCATATGACACCAAAGTGATATGGGTGAGTAAAACAACTTGTTTTATTACCGAAATAAGGCTCAAATTGTAAAAAAAACATTACTTTTCCTTTAATCCTACCTGCACCTTTGTACATTGTACCTTGTATTTTTATTACATTTTATTACATATTTTTATATATTGTTTACTTCTTCCCCTGCACTTTTGCAACACTTTTTTTTACCACATACTAATAATATTGCATGTTATTAGTACTTCTTGACTATCTTAGCGAGTCAACGGTTCTTCTGATCCTAAGCGTTTCATTGCATTGTTGACCCTGTGTTGATTCTGCATATGACAAATAAACAACCTTGAATCTTGAATCTTGAATCTCTAATACAGGCAAAGAAATCTCCATGGACACAGACAGGGAGCGGACCCTCCACCAGAAAAGTTACACAGTGCACATTTAAATGCTAGTGTAGTGTTGTACTAGTGTACAACACTAGTGTACTAGTGTTGTACTAGTGTTGCGGCTTCCAAAAGACAGCCATTTTATTGTTGTGGGACAAACACAGGTTTTCTTCTCTTATGATAGTTATATTGAAGATAGTACACATATAGCATCATACATTGAGTTCATACAGTATTTACACTGCCTTGCTTACAGACCCTTCCACCACAGCTGGAGGTGGAGGCTCCTCGCTGAAGTATCAGGTTTTAGAGGGACCAGCTCCATTTCTCGCACAATCACTGACAATAGAACAATATCCAATTATCCTCTGCTGTGCCAGATGTACACAGTGATACGTTTCAGACACTAGCTCCTCTCAGCTCTGTTCACCAGGGAATCTTCCACCTGCTCAGCTCCAAGCGTGGATCGAGAAAACAAGGAAAATATATAATAAAAAACTTCATCGTGACACCTGTTAGAAGGAAAGATACAAAGCAACATTGAGTCTTTAGAGCTGGAAAATGAATAAAAATGATGAAGATGGTGCTTTCAGATATTGAGAACTCTGCATTGATCTAAAGCAGAAGTGTCCAAAGTGGGGTCTGCGTCTGATTTCATTTTATATCAAAAAGACTGTCAGGAGATGGGAATGGGGCCAATATTGTCTATTTCCTAATATTGAAAGTCTATTTAATCACACATTTCTTTGCAGTAGGCCCTCGCTAACTTTGAGCACCCCTTTCTAAAGTGAAGGGGAGGAACGGAATATGTACCCCCAAAAAGTTACACTTTCATTTAGTGGTGTTCATAATGCAGTTAATTTCCTAAAATCAAATAAATATATTGAAGTACTTGATAGTGCCATTTAAGCTTCAAACTGCGTGGCATTAGAAAATAAACGAAAGAAAGAAAATAGAGCTCTTATGGTGAATGCATGTGTTGTTTTTTTGCAGTAGTTTATATTAGTACACATAACTGGCAAATACTTATACGACAGGTGTAAAAAGGGTTGAAGTGTGTCTTGTACTGACTGTGCTAATGATGCCGTGGGTGCACTGAGATGCTGATGAAGCTCTTCTTCCAGGTGGTGTAAAAAACTAGGACGCTTTTACAGTCTGAGATAATCAATGAAATAACAAGCATAAATTCTCTTGTCGTTGTTAGTTGCCTGGTACTTGCATCATGTTTCTATTTTAATCTTAAAGGAAATAAATGTGTAAAATAGGAGAGATTTGAACTTTGTTGAATAAACCATTATGGATACTGTATTTCAGATTTACAAAAATGATAAGAAATGATAAGAAGAACCATGAACTCTACTAAAGATGCTCTAAATCACCAAAATCCCAAAGTAAACCACAACGTTCATAAGTTATCACACATTTGTAGCTCAACCACAGTATACTAGATGTGGTTCAACAGTGTTGTTTGTTGCTTGTTCCTTAAAGGGCTCATATTACAAAATCTTTTCATGGCAAAAGGAGAAATTCAGTTTATTTGCTTGAATATGTTTCGCAGCTCATCCAAGCTACTTCTTCAGCTGTCCAGTTGATAAACTAAATTTCTCCTTTGCCATGGATTCTACCTGGACGACTAAGGGATTCTTCAAACAAAATCTTTTGATGTTCTGATGTTATAATGTTGTTTCCCCATTAAAAACACTTCATCTTCCACCTTGTGATGTCATGTGGTAATACAGAAAGTGCTCCACTGTTTTTAAACTGCATACACTTTTACTAGGATCACTTTCTAATCTCTACTTAACTAAATGTTAAAGGTAGTTGTCATTTGAAAACTATCGCTTCATCACAACACACGCACATCACACATCACAACTCTGCAGATGCTGACAGATTAATAATAAAAGATTACTCAAATATGTGTGAATGCAACAAAACTCCAGGGATGTTTATGAGGTGGTAGCTACATTCTAACATGAATAAAAGATAAAAGGAGAAATTCAATTTGTCAACTGGACAAAGTTTATTTGGTCGAAAACGTTTCGCAGCTCATCCGAGTTGCTTCGTCAGTTCTGGTTAGAGTGCTGATGGACACTGCTTATATCTAGCTGCAGGGAGGAGATAACTACACTGAAATTATTCTGAAACTATCCCACCTCTTTGTTTTCTGCTTTCTGTCTTTTTTTTAAATTAATTAATTTTTTTTTTTTTTATTTCTCTCTGGCATCTAGTTTAGCATACCCATTCAAACCCTAATGGCTGTTTTCACACGTCTGGACCTGACCTGGCTAGCCCCCTTGTTTCCTTTGTTTGTTTTGATTTAGGTTTGAGAATGGAATTATATATGGGAGACAAATTATGTCTGACTCCCCCATTCCTGTTTAAAGAAGGATTCTCTTTTTTGACAAAAATAGCCTCTTTAACTCCCCTCTCAAACCAGTTCTTTTCCCTGGCTAAGATCTGAACCTCACTGTCCTCAAATGAATGGCCCGTAGCTTCTAGGTGAAGATGAACGGCAGATGACGGTCCACTCTGGCACGCCCGCCTGTGTTGGTATATCCTCTTGTGAAGTGGCTGATTCCTTACCTGGCCGGCGTTTCTGAAAAACTACAGAGGATTTTCAGACAGTATGAAATCCCAGTTTATTTTAAACCCACAAACACTTTAAGACAAAAACTCGTCCACCCAAAGGACAAAACACCGAGCCACAAACAAAGCAATGTGGTCTACTCTATTCAGTGTAGTGAAGACTGCAGTGAGCGCTATATTGGAGAAACCAAACAGCCACTTCACAAGAGGATGTACCAACACAGACGGGTGTGCCAGAGTGGACCGTCATCTGCCGTACATCTCCACCTAGAAGCCACGGGCCATTCATTTGAGGACAGTGAGTTTCAGATCTTAGCCAGGGAACAAAACTGGTTTGAGAGGGGAGTTAAGAGGCGATTTTTTTTTTGTCAAAAAAGAGAATCCTTCTTTAAACAGGAATGGGGGAGTCAGACATAATCTCCCATTGTCTCCCATCTATAATTCCATTCTCAAACCCAAAACAAACAAAAGAAACAAGGGGGCTAGCCAGGTCAGGTCCAGAGGTGTGAAAACAGTCATTAGGGTTTGAATGGGTATGCTAAACTAGACGCCAGAGAGAAATTTAAAAAAAGTGTAGTTAGCTCCTCACTGCAGCTAGATATAAGCAGTGTCTATCAGCATTCTAACCCGAACTGACAAAGCACCTCGGATGAGCTGCGAAACATTTTCGACCAAATAAACTTTGTCCAGTTGACAAATTGAATTTCTCCTTTTATCATGGATTCTACCTGAACAACTGAGGGATTTTTCACACAGGTTTCACACAAAAGATAAAAAAATAAAAATAAATAAAAGCTAAAAGATCCCAACAGTCAATTTTGTGTAATATAGGACTTTTTATTACATTGTTAAACATATCTTTTTTGCATTTACTCAATTAGCGATGCCTGTATCCACTCGGCTGCAGTCTCCTGCTAATCTCCTGAAAACGTGTCACTCCCTGTGTGAGCTTGTGATTAAAGTTCAGGTTTATACTGTGCTAAAACTTCCAGCTGTGACAAGATGAGAGCAGAGATTCAGGTTTTCACACTGAACTTCACAGGGGCAGCCATGGAGGGCATCTTGTCTCATGCATAGTCTTAGATGTGGATCTTCTCCTGCAGTCATACATACCATAGGCAGATTTTTTGCCTATTCGGCAGAGAGGGAATCACAGAACAGTGCTGGTGCCCTTGGGTATAAGCAGCATGTCAAAGCATCAGACATGTGGGCAGTATGGAGGATCTGACTCTTTGCATTAACATAGACACAGTAGAAGACATTTTAGGAGGAGGGAAAACTGCTTCTCATTCTCCCACTAAATGTAATCAGTGTAAAATCTCAGGACAGAATAGATTTCATATTTCAACTAAGTGCACTCATCCTAGTGCACTTCGTTTTACACAACACATCAGAGAACACATTAGGTCACTTTTAAATGGCTTATGTACAGCTCTGGAAAAAATAAGAGACCACTGCATTTTTTTCTGAAATCAGCATCTCTGCATGTATTACAGCCATTCCATTCCAGTGTCTGTTGAATTCCAACACAAACACAAAGCTGAGGAGTGGAAGCACCAGGAGTGGAATAAAGTCACCCAAGAACAATGTGAAAGACTTGTGGAGAGCATGCCAAGACGAATGAAAACTGTGATTAAAAATAAGGGTTACTGCACCAAATATTGATTTCCGAACTCTTCTTAAGTGTAAACGTTAGTATTATGTTGTTTTAAAATGAATTTGATCTTGTTTCTTTGCATTGTTTGAGGTCTGAAAACATGTATCTTTTTTGTTATTTTGACCATTTGTCAGCAAATAAATGCTCTAAATCAATGGTGCCCAACCAGTCGATCGCGATCTACCAGTCGATCGCAGGCAGAGCGTCAGTCAATCGCGTATAGCTACGTTCAGACTGCAGGGCGATTTTTTTTTGCAAGGTCATTCACATTTCCAATTAAATACGACTTGTATGTGATCTCCAGTGTGAACTTTAAACGCCCCAAAAGTGTACCGCATGCACCTTGGAGGACACGAGGTCATGCGCAGCCAGCATGCTCAATGTTTACGGAAGTAGCCTAAACAGGTACAGCTTATTTGTTTAAAGGAGGAGGTCGAGAAAGAGAAGGACAAGGTTTTTGGAAGTGGCAGCAACTTCCGTATGAACGTGTTGGTGCGGAGTCGCAGACAAAAATCCAATAGCCTGTTTGAACCATTCCAGTCTGGTTTCCGTCCACAACACAGTACAGAAACAGCCCTTCTCAAAGTCACCAACGATCTCCTCCTCTCCTCTGACTCCGGCCACTTCAGTATCCTCATCCTCCTGGACCTTACAGCAGCATTTGACACTATCAGCCACTCCATCCTCCTCTCCCGTCTCAAGAACTATTTCAACATCACCGGCTCAGCACTATCCTGGATCAACTCCTACCTCACCAACCGTCAACAATTCATCCACATCAACAACTGCTCCTCCGCCACTGCTCCCCTACTGCAAGGCGTCCCCCAAGGTTCGGTGCTTGGTCCCCTCCTGTTCATCCTCTACCTCCTCCCCCTTGGTAGCATCATTCGCCGCCACGGCCTCTATTTCCACTGCTATGCTGACGATATTCAACTTTACATAACCACCAAATCCAACAACTCACTCTTCCCTCACCCACTGCCTCTCTGAAATCAAAACTTGGATGCAACACAATTTCCTACAACTAAACTGTGACAAAACCGACTTAATCATTATTGGCCCCAAAAACATCACCAAATCCACTCAAGATTTCAGACTGACCATAGACAACACAACCCTCACTCCATCCCCACTCATCCGAAACCTTGGCATTCTTTTTGACACCACACTCTCATACCAACAACACATAAACTACATAACCCAGACTGCTTTCTTTCATCTCAAAAACATTGCACAACTCCGCCCATCCCTTTCTTTCTCTGCTGCCGAAACACTCATCCATGCATTCATCACCTCTCGAATCGACTACTGCAATAGCCTTTTCTATGGTCTACCCTCCAAAACTCTCAACAAACTCCAATACATTCAAAACTCTGCTGCCCGCCTCCTCACCCACACCCGCTCCCGAGACCACATCACTCCTGTCCTCCAAAACCTCCACTCGCTCCCCATCCCTCCGCGCATCCAATTCAAAGTCCTCCTCATGACCTACAAAGCCCGCCATTACCTGGCCCCATCATACCTCTCTGACCTCCTGCACCGCCACACCCCATCCCGCTCCCTCCGTTCCTCCGACACCAACCTCCTGTCCCTCCCCTACAGGACCAAGCTCCGAACCTGGGGTGACAGAGCCTTCTCCATTGCTGCCCCCACCCTCTGGAACTCACTCCCACAACCTCTCCGTGACTGCTCTGACCTCCCCACCTTCAAAAAATTGCTCAAGACTCACCTTTTTAAAACTGCTTTTAATGTTTCTTAATGTTTAATGTTTTTCTGATTGTTTATTGTTTTGTTACTTGTTTTATTACTGATTTTACCTCTTGTACAGCGTCTTTGAGTGTCTTGAAAAGCGCTTTATAAATAAAATGTATTATTATTATTATTATTATATTAAAAGTGGTGGGATTGCTACGTGCTTCGCCGCTTCACTGACACGGAGTTCATATGCTATTTTGACATGATGAGAAGAACATTTGTGTACATTTGTGAGCAACTACTTGTACCACTCTCACTGGAGGAAACAGGCCCAGGTCGGATGAACGCGACCTGGCTGTTCAGACTGAAGTTGCATGCCAAAATTGGATATGTATTGGTTTTAGGACCACATATCTTGGGCAACGTTCACACTGCAGCCTGAAGTGACCTAAATTTTATTTTTTTTCGCCCCTATGCGACTTTAAAAATAATCTCACTCCAAAAGCCCTCTAACAGCCCTGTCTAACAGGTCATTCTAAAATGATCTAGAATGCAGGAAATCACATAAAAACCCTCCCCCCCAGACCCCTCCCTCTTGGTAGATTTCAGCACACCATCAACCTCAAAAATAAATCTCCTTTAAAAAAGGTTGAGCACACCTGCTCTAAATGATCATATTTTATTTGGAATTTGGGGGAAATGTTGTCAGTAGTTTATAGACTCAAACAAAAATGTTCCTTTTGCCCAAACACAAACCTATAAGTAGTAAAATCAGAAAAACTGATAATTTTGCAGCAGTGTATAGAATAGTCTTTATTGTCAGTATGTCAGGTAAAAACATAACAAAATTGGGAAAGGCTTCTCCACAGATGTATCACAGATATAAAAATACGTATGTTTGACCAGCAAACAAACAATCTCCAATATGTCTGTGTTGGTTCCAGACAAAAGTGCAGAAGTGCAATGAAAAGTGCACAGACAGACCAGGACAATGACAGTCTAGTTGAGGGGTAAATATGCCACAATGCATTTTATTCACAATGGCAAGGCAAGGCAAGTTTATTTGGATAGTACAATTCAAACACGAAGAAATTCAAAGTGCTTTATAGAAAAAGAAAGACAATAAAATCCCAATAAAAAAGAAATCAAATAAATAACTATCATAAAATTCACATTAAAAAAGAGAGTGCAGTATATAAATCTTCATCAGTCCAATGCACAGCTAAACAAAACAGTTTTGAGCCTGAATTTAAACAGCACTTTAAAGGATGATTATAGATGCTTTACATTGTTTTATTCATTCACTGACCTATGCAGTGATTGTAACCACTGTCACTTGTTCGCTTCAATCACTATATCTATCTATCTATATACAAAGGCTGTGTCCCACCATAGTGGGGTAGCCTAGACAGGGCATACATTTTTGTTCCTTTCCCTCCTTCCTTCCTTTCCCCAAACCCTCCTTCCGTGACTTTTTTTTTTTTTTTCTTCAATCACATTCACCTATAAGCATAGATGGCTAAAGTGTCTTGCCCAAAGCACTGACAGAAGCTTGGAATGAACCACAAAACTTCCCATTTTAAGACGACTCAAGTCACTGTTACCAGAAGGGAAGACATCTCCTCTCCAAAACTATCGTAACCTTTAGAACTAAATATTTAACTTCTTATATGTGGGACAAATAAAAGTTTGGTGCTTCGATTGTTGATTCTGAGAAAATCTGCCGTTTTCCTTAGTCCTTTATGTTGTGTTTCCCCCTTTTTGCCCTGTTTGTTTTTGACGCGCCTGTCAATCACACCCTCGGAAATTAGGGAGACATGATACAGCTCCAGATCCACTCATCTTGTAAAGTTTTGTCAAAGCATGTGGTTCTAGCTGGCCAGGTAAGAAACTCTTATGATGAAACTATGGATGTTTTAATGTTTAATGTAGATGGTGACAGCTTAATTCCCCGAAAAAGTCTTGTACTTTTCTTACAGGATACACCCAGCTTACTTGTAGCGCTGCAAACTCTCGTCTAACAGGCCTGCCATGTTCAATAGAGGGTGACTTTATTTTGGGCACAGTTATTGCTTCTCTGCTAGTACAATATTTCATAGTCACATATTAATTCATGGTATTTTGTCACTTTATGGGCCGCATGCAGTGAAGGAATACATTTTTCAAACAGCCAATTGGAGAAGAATTGTCTTTCCTCGATTCATCGTTTTTCTCTTTTTGCAATCTTTGCCCCTCTCTCCTCAAGTGGAAAATCTGAAGTAATTGGTTTGTGAATTAAAGAAAGCAAGCAGGGGTGAAAAACCAAACTCTAATTCATTTTGGCCTCTTAGGGAAAAGCTGGGTCTTTCGGGGATTCCCATAAACACATTTTCTTTGCAGACACCATCTCCATCTCTGGGGTACTTCTAAAAAGGCTTTGGGTCAGCGTTGGCATGCAAATACTTCTATTCTGATTAACCAACAACAATGTCCAGAATTCAAATTCAGTTATGAAGGGTTGGACAAAATAAATAAAAACAGTTGAGTGGTTAGTAAATGGCAACTAAAAAACATCACAGGTGTCTTTACTATTAATGGAGGACGATGGGCAAAAACATGGCTTTAACATGCAGGGACTGGGACTATAGGACTAAACTCAGGGACAAACCCGCTCAGATTAAGAATGCATGTGTTTCAAGATATTTTTTAGTTATAAAACACATATCACACATTATAAAATTACATATCCATGGAGACAAGCAGGTGGTGCACTTTTAAAGGTCCTATATTACATCAAATTGACTATTGTGAGATTTAAATCATGTTATAATGTCATTCCTTCCTCAGAAACATATCCATAGTTCTGTTTTATTTCATTCACACATGTTTTGACTTTTGTTCTGTAGAGATTGACAATTCCACTGCTGAAATCATCCAAATGATTCTAGCGAAGGTGTATGGAGTTTAAAAATACAGTGAAGCACTTCCTGTATTATCACATGACATCACAAGGTGGAACAGACTGTTTTCTGTTTGAGAGAAGAACTCAACACACAACTCCAGGTATATTTTTGATGAGGAAACAACATTGTAACATAGATTAGAAAACAGCATAATATGGGCCCTTTATATGGAAAGACAAAGCCAGACTGAAAATCGTTGGCTTGGAGTTGTATTTTACCTCAAAATAAAGATATTGTGTGTGACCATACATCATTAGAGCTGTTGAGCAGAATGAGGCTCAAGCTGCAGGAGACAGGCTCGGGAGGAGCACAGAGGGAGCACAGTGAATACAGATCTCTGTTACGATTGTGAGAGTCAAAGTGAGCTGTCAGAATGAGGATTTGGGAAGTATGAGAGTGTAATTATGAATGAAAGGATTATGGTATGATGATTGTATGTTATGTTTATATATTCAAAATATTAAAATCTATAATTGCATGATTTCAAGGTATACACCAACATTCAGCTAGGACAGCTCTGGAAAAAAATAAGAGACCACTGCAAAATTATCAGTTTTTCTGATTTTACTACTTATACGCATGTGCTTGGGCAAAAGGAACATTTTTGTTTGAGTCTATAAACTACTGACAACATTTCCCCCAAATTCCAAATAAAATATTATCGTTTAGGGCATTTATTTGCAGAAAATTACAAATGGTCAAAATAACAAAAAGATACATGTTTTCAGACCTCAAACAATGCAAAGAAACAAGATCTTAAGAAGAGTCCAGAAATCAATATTTGGTGCAATAACCCTTATTTTTAATCACAGCTTTCATGCGTCTTGGCATGCTCTCCACATGACTTTATTCCACTCCTGGTGCAAGAACTGAAGTAGCTGAGCTTTGTGTTTGTGTTGGAATTCAACAGACGCTGGAATGGAATGGCTGTAATACATGTAGAGATGCTGATTTCAGAAAAAAAATGCAGTTGTCTCATTTTTTTCCAGAGCTGTATGTATGGATACATTACATAAATGACCTATTACTTTGTATTGAATTGAACAAAAATATATTTGTATCTCCCATCACTACCATTCTGTCCATCCAGGCACTTTTTTGACAGACAGCTCACTGATTTTTACAGACTATGTCCTATTCTATTTCACCTTGCCTTCACCCACTCAGATCCACCCACCACCTAATGAGACACACATGACCAGCGGGTTAACTCGGGGATAAAAGCCTATTCAGTTATATATTAAAGGGATAGCTCGGGTTTTTTGATGTGAATCTGTATGGCATCCCTTTCAGCAGTGTCGTGCATTAACACTGACTTACACTGACAGTGTCCTTTGAGCCGAGTTCTGCCCCGGTTCTGGCGCTGAAGAAAGTAGATCCGACAAGTTAGCCAGGACAGTTAATAAAGCTTGTTTTTCTTCTCAAAACAATATTTGTCCAAAAAGTGATATATTTGCATCACAAAACAGTTGTCCACGAAAAAGTCAGAAGTCAGAATCGCTTGGTGCTATTTTCTCTCGAGTCCTATCACTGCATGCTTATTATTATTATTAGCCTGTTCACATGTAACCATCGCCACTTACAAGTGAACAGGCTAATAATAATAATAGGCGCGCAGTGATACAACTCGAGAGAAAATAGCACCAAGCGATTCTGACTGTTTTGTGACGCAAATATATCACTTTTTGGACCAATATTGTTTTGAGAAGAAAAACAAGCTTTATTAACTGTCGAGGCTAACTTGCCGGACCTA
Organism: Paratrypauchen microcephalus; assembly: GCA_036785185.1. Classification (NCBI taxonomy): domain Eukaryota; kingdom Metazoa; phylum Chordata; class Actinopteri; order Gobiiformes; family Gobiidae; genus Paratrypauchen; species Paratrypauchen microcephalus. The sequence goes on from JAVJIX010000010.1 coordinate 4,476,272, forward strand.
CTTTCGTCAGCTCCAGAACTGGGGCAGAACTCGGCTCACATGACACTGTCAGCGATAAGTCACTGTTAATGCACAACACTGCTGAAGGGGATGCCATACAGAGTCACATAAAAAAATAAAAAAACGAACTATGCCTTTAATTTTTGTATTAATCAGTTATTTAATTTGTACACATTTTCAGTACTTTTTATGAAATAAATGTTTCTTTTTTGGACACCTCTTCCTGCTCCCATTTTTATTCTACACCCAGTTTTAACATCTTTCAGTTATCGTGCCATTCCCGTAGACCGTGTGGCACGTAACTTTTTCCCATCTTTCAGTAATCTACCACCAAAGAGTGCTTCATGGGCATTTGCAGCAGATGTATTTGTGTTTCTTTTAAACTGCCTTTAAACCAGTCTATCACTTGATCTTTCTTCCCAAACATTTCATCTTAGAGCTCCAGTCCACATGTTTTCTCTTCTCACTGGTATGAGGTACAATTTGTTCCACCTTAACTTTACCTTCACCTACCTCCACTCATCGAATCATCCATCATTTTGGCATCCGCTTCACACAAACCCGTTCTCACTCCAATAACGCACTCTTTTGTCTGAGCAAAGTGATTAAAATCCACTAAACACATTGTAATGATCCCTTTGCATGGTTCCGCTTGTATGACAATATTGGAAAGTACAAATCCATTCATCCTACCCCACAGTCATATTGTGTGTTCATATATAGCAACTGTTAAATCAGATACACAGATAAATCAGATATTATGCTAATAATGGGTACAACAGGTTACATTCTAGCACTGTTACAGACTTAGACTTAGACAAACTTTATTGATCCACAAGGGAAATTGTTTTGGGTATGGTAGCTCATTCATCAAATATAGTATATAATATATAACAGAGGGTAAGAAAAATAGATGGAAAAAGGAACCAAAGAGCAATAAACCAGTGTCAGATGAGACATAATTGTACAAATAAAAATAATGATAATAAATGTATATGTACAAATCAGATTTAAATAGAAAAAGTAGTAATAAAATATAAAATGCAATATCAAATAAGATGTACACTCCCAGCTATATACAGTTGTAGGGAGTATGGTGAATGTAGTCCTGTATCTCTTACTGTTTGAGTGGGGCTGTAGGAGCCTGTTGGAGAATGAGCTCCTCTGTCCCTCTATGGTCTGGTGCAGTGAGTGAGCAGGAGTGTCCATGATGGAGAGCAGTTTGTCCAGTGTCCTCCTGTCCCTCACTGTGACAAATGTCTCCAGCTCACAGCCAATCACGTGACCAGCTTTGCAAATCAATTTGTTAATCTGCCCAATGTCCCTTTTACAGGTGCTGCTCCCCCAGCAGACCACAACAAAGTACAGGGCGCTGGCAACCACAGACTGGTAGAAGATCTCCAGTAACTTACTGCACACATTGAAAGATCAGAGCCTCCTCAGGAAGTAGAGTCTGCTCATGCTCTTCTTGTACACAGCATTACAGTTGTCCCTACAGTCCAGTCTGTTGTTCACGTGAACGTCGAGGTACTTGTAGCAGTCCACAATCTCCACATCATGACCCTGGATGGTAATGAGCTCCACTGGTGACCTCATTGTCCTGAAGTCAATCACCAGTTCCTTGGTCTTGTCCACGTTCAGGAGCAGATGGTTTGTCTGGGACCACTCCTCAAAACTTGCAATCAGTGTCCTGTACTCCATCTCCCGTCCATCCCTGATACACCCTACCACCGCAGAGCCATCAGAGAACTTCTGCAGATGGCAGGACCCTGAGCTATACTGGAAATCAGAGGTGTTCAGAGTGAACAGGAACGGAGACAGGACTGTACCCTGGGGGACTCCCACATTACTGACCACAGTGGTCCCCAGTCACACGTACTGAGGCCTGCCTGACAGGTAGCTAGTAATCCAGGAGACAACGGAGGAGCTGACACCCATTCTGAGCAGTTTCTCACCCATCAGAAACTGGATTGTGTTAAAGGCGCTGGAGAAATCAAAGAATATCCTCACAGAGCCCTTAACACTATCCAGGTGAGAGCAAGCCCGCTGCAGAACATTACAGCATCCTGCACACTCATGTGGGCCTGATAGGCAAATTGTAATGATATTCATGCAAAATTATACAAACTTGACCACCACAATAACATTAAGAATCTACTTTTTTTTTTTTTTTACAGACCCATATATTATTTTCTGATCTGTGTTATAATATTAAACATGACGAGAGTTGTGTTTGTTTTAATTTACACATGCTTAACACAAACTCTGCATATTTAGTCAGAAAACACTCCACCACCAATACAGTAAGTCCATACACTTTCATTATAATCTTTTGGGTCACTTCTGCCCTGGAATTGCCAATCTCTACTGAACATAAGGTAAAAGATAGCTGTTAACTTGAAAACTACAGCTACATAACATTACAAGGTGCAACAGGATGTTTTGAGCCTTGGAGAGGTAGACAAGATTGATAGAAGATCAAGAAGGTAGAAGGTTCCTCAAACATGAATGAAACAAAACACAACTCCAGGTATGTTTTTGATGAGGTGCCCATGGTCCCACTTGTATCATTAGTATTGTTTATGTTTATAGTATATTTTATATACTGGGTTGTTGACGCTATTTCTTGGCAAAGCTCGACTGCTCTGTGGACGCATATTCTGTTAGTTGATTTATTTATGGCAGCAGGAGTATCTTTCAACATATCAAAGCTGTGTGTAAGGTTAATGTAAATAGATGGCGATGGCTTACCCCGAGGCACTCCAGAGTTCTGTGGCAGCACCAGTCAGAAGCAAATGAAAAGTGATTCTAGCTGAAACATAAAATAGCTTATTTTAGACATTGCGAGAAACATGCTGTGTGTTTTTTGCATTCAAAGGGTGAGAATAAACTGTGTGATGTGAAGATGAATGCTGTATATTCAAAAACAACAGCATATTTGTCCACACAATGTTCTCACAATCTTCTATTAATTAATTTTTATATCATCAAATTACAAATATATTAGTTCCCAAATCATTTTCTTTTGAAATTACTTTTTTGAATTGAGGAGAAATAAAACATTTATTCTGTTAAAAAAAAATCCTATTCAACAAGTGGTGCCTTGTTTTAGGCGTTATTTGGGGCACTTTTCATCAACAGCCATGGACAAAGTTTCTTAAAGGTGCAATATGACATTTAAGGCCATATTACGCTATTTTGTTATTTATGATGTAATGTTGTTTCCTCATCACAAACATACCCAGAGTTGTGTTTTGTTTCATTCACACATAAGCACATAAACCTGCATATTAGGGTGAGTTCTTCTCTCAAACAAATAACAGGTAATAAGTGCTCCTCTAGGATCATTTGGATGATTTCAGATGAGGAATTGCCAATCTCTACTGAACTAAAGGTAAAAGGTAAAACAGTTGAAAAAAAGTTGAAAGAAAGCATTTTGAGATGTAGATAGCCTAATAATAAAGAATTACTCAAATGTGTGTGGATGAAACAAAATACAACTCCTCTTATGTTTTTGATGAGATAACAGCATTCTAACATGGCTTAAGGTCACAATAATAAGTTTGTAATATAGGACCTTTAAAGGGACAGTGTGTAAGATTTTTACCCATTAATTACCGAAATTGAAGATACCCATTCAAAAATACATTGTTTTCCAAGCCTTTTCACTTCCATCATGAAATCAAAGTATTCTTTTGGACTTAGATATAGTCACATAAAAGGGGGATCTTCCCCATGCAGAGGCAGCCATTTTGAATACGAGAGCCGCAGAAGGACATTTGGGCTCCGCCTTCGCCTTCGGCAAGGCTCGTGGTTTTGGGTAAACAACACAAGCATGCTGCCAGATCAGACGTCGTAATGGATCTAACACGTGTTTTGGACTAAATTGTTTTACTGGATTTTATTCGCTGGATCCTTACGGACAAATTGAGAGCAAGTTTATGGTGAAATACAGAGTTTGACCTGTGCAAAGCATTCTAAGGTAAGCTAACCTCATTTTGTGCTTTTCCGTATAAAAGCCCCATGTGCTCAGGGAGTGATTGTTGTGCAGGGAAATGAATTGCATAGTCAAAAAGAGGAGACTGTAAGGTTTCATTTGATGTGTAGAGTGTCATGGTACATGATCGGAAATGTGTGTTTTCATGAGAAAAGAAAAAAAAAACAAAACGGGAGCGCGGGTCCCTCGAGGTCTGCCGTAGCTAAAACAGAAAGTGCAATAGCACCATCCACCTATGCGCCACGAATCTTACACACTGGGGCTTTAAGGTAACTTACAATTATACAGTTAAAACTGTTTTATTGCTACAGAAATTACCTACTTAGGATTGCTTAAAATGATTATTCTAATGCCATACTGTGCAACATTCCCTACAAAACAATAACAACTTTGAAAGATAAAGCCAAGTGACGGACCCTCCGCCAGGGAAATTACATAGAGTTTAAGTTTCCAAGAATGTGGTGATTGATCAGATTTGGGATACGCTGTTCTTCTCTCAGATCAGATAAGACCTGATTTGTTTGTGCTGAGGTTAATTCCAGGCCAATGATGCTGTCCTCCCTTTGTGTGTGTGGAGCGCCCGTCTGTAAAACAACGAGGAGAGTCCTGTTCACCTCTGACTCCTGCGCCTCCCACGATCACAGCTCATGGATCACAGGCCCATTCACTGCACACAGATCACAACACTAAGAGGATCAGGGCTTTTCTATGGGACTGGCCTTTTTTATTCTCTCAGTGACAGAGATCCTCTACTTTGGCTAGTGATGTTCTCAATCTTCTGCCACACACTGACAACAAACAGTAGAAATGGAAACTTCTATGTGCGTATTTTTGGCTTGAAATGTCATCTATATTGTATTGAAATATACATTTACAAATCATGGGTTGGATGTAACACAAGGAAAATAATTCATAATCTCCTTAGTTGAAATAATGAGGTTATACCAAGATATAGAATTTAATTTAGTTACTGGTTTGGTTAAATGTGCGGTGTGTAACTTTTTACTGGAGGGTCCGTCAAATGCTTGCCTCCATGGAGATGTGATTGCTTTTCCTGGAATGTTCCACAGTATGACATTAAACATCTCTGCCTTACATTTCTTCAATTACAGGCAGTTTTATAGCTACAAAAAAAAAAAAAAAAAAATTTAATAGAAAAACAGGCATTTTAACTGTGAGCGGGGTTGCCTCTCCACAGATCTGACCTGTGACTTGGTCTGATTTGGTCTCTATGGAGAGAGAAAGGCTTAAAACCATATTGGGAAACATTCCAGACAAAGCAATAACATCTCAATGGAGAAAAGCATTTGACGGACCCTCCACCAGAAAAGTTACACAGTGTACCTTTTATGTAAAGTTTATATTTTTCACTCTCATATATGTGAGATACAATCATATCATTTACCATCGACTATGTTGCAACAATACTTTTTATTTCTTATTCATCTCAAATAACATTATAATTAGGGCTGTCAGTTTAACGCGTTAATTAGATTAATTAATTACACTGCAAATTAACACGTTATAAAAATTAACGCAATTAATTATGAGTGAGCATTTTAAATCTGGCGTGTGGCGAGAAAATCGCTGCCAGGGCCTTTGAATGGGAAATTTATTTATAAAAAGAACGAAGATGGGACTATCAACAAGAACGTATTGATTTGTAGCTTTTGTCAAAAAGAATTTTCCGATCACTGAAGTTACTCCAGCCTGACGGATCATTTGAACGCGAAATACGTCCGGACAAGTTCCATTGTTACCGGTGATAGAGCGAGCGCACTTCATCAAACCACCAAACCACACTCACTGTCAATCTCTCTCAATCTCTCTCTCTCTCCCTCAATCTCTCTCTTTATCTCCCTTAATTAAGATTAATTAATTACAAATCCTGTAATTAATTAGATTTTTTTTTTAATCGCCTTGACAGCACTATTTATAATCAATGAAAAATGCACCTACTTTTTCTAGGAAGCTCAAATGGCTCAGACCCCGATAGAAAAACATTACGTGTGTCCTTGAAGCCAAGATTTGTGTAAGGTTGGACAATGTTTATCTAGACTTTATTTATGTCTGCAGCAGCATTGTGCTCTGGAGACATGACTCAGGACTGAATCTAGTCTACATCAGAGCTAAAGTAGAACTAAACCAGGACTAAACTTACCAAAGAGGTTTGTCAGTGGAGAGCTCCAATATCAACACTAAGATAAACAAGGAATATACAAGGATTCGGGTAATCAATAACGACAGTATTTCTAAACCAGAACTAAAATAGTCTGAATCTTTTGAATAACAACAAATAAGTAGTGAGCAGATGGCGGAGAGAGTGGGTAAGTGAAAACAGATATTCTCTGAGCACTCCAGCCTCGTATGCAGTACAATACAAGATTACATCAAACTCATGATTAGAAACAAGTGCTCAAATATATCCCTTTTTAGCCATTTGCAAACATATAAACCAAATTCAAATGTTAAAGCATGGAAAGGTGTATTTTATGGTATACAGTACATTAGGAATTACACTTAGGAATAAAAACGTGACCAAACTAGGGCAGCACCAGGACCTTCAACCAATATCAGCTGCTGACAGTCAGATTGATGTTGTGAGTAGACTGTCACCCTGTTGTTTGGATACAGTTCTCCCTGATATAGGCCCTTAGACAAGGCCATAGTGTTTGTGTATATGGAGTACAGACAGGTTCGGGGATTGGAGCACGGAGACTCCAGAGCCAGACAAGGTCCACCACTGTAACAACACCCCTCTGTTTTCAAAGACAACTCCAGCGGCTTTAAATACACACGTTTTCCTGTTAGTTTGGACTGGGGGCATTTTGGAGACTGAATTTAGGGCCACAGGACACACTAACGCCTCTGTTAGATCCAGTTATGAGGCTGGGAAGGGTTGATGGTGGCGTAGACAAGAGGGAGACACAGCATGTAGTCAAAGTTAAACATATATTTACAAGTAACTTAAATAATACACATTTCAGATACAAGTCAAAGCCTAAATAATCTAGTCTGGTTAACACCTGACCATATCACAAGTGAGATATGGGTCTGGAAACTCCCTTCGAAAAATCCCGTAGCGGAGGTGTGGTTAGCGATTGCCAACGGCCGTTTATTGGGCGTTATGAATGTCTATCATTGAGCGTATACGTAAGTCCATAGCCAATCATGTCAGTTGTCAGTTCAAACTACAAGCTTCCGTTTGTCATGTAGTACGCGTCACCGTCTTGCCACACCTCCCCCGCTCTCTGATTGGGGCCCTAAATCTGGGACTCTCGCTTGGACGAGTTTCCAGGCCGCCTTCCAGTTCGAAACGAACGGAAGCGGCCTGGGAATTCCCAGGCTATAAATAATCCCCAAATCCTCCCCTTTTGTTTTGTTTTATAACACAAACATGAAAAAGACTGGTCAAATTCTACAAATTTATATCTGAAAATAAAACTTCTAATGAGCTCTTTGAACCACAGAGAGGTAAGTAAAAATACATTCAAGATGTATGTATGCCCATAATTTATGCTGTATCAATAGCTGTAAACTGTATTTTGATTCATATTTTTATTACATTTCTATTTCAAATTTAAGCTTCAGTTCAATTAAACTTCTGTAAATGTTTTTTTTCAATCATATACTGCATTTTATCCATCTATTTTCCTCTCCAGAACTCAAAAACGCTTTCTGTACACATCAGCAAGCGTCAAGCCAAGAAGATTTACACATTTTGGAGAAAGAAAAAAAAATATGAAAACAACCTAACAGCCAATATAGTATGTATTCTCATGTAAGGCCTAAATAATCCTAAAATCCTCCTCTTTTGTTTTGTTTTATAACACAAACACGAAAAAGACAGGTCAAGTTCTACAAATTTAAAACTAAAAATAAAATTTCTAATGACCACCTTGGACCAGGGTGAGGTAAGTACAACAACTCACCCTTATGCAATAGATAATACTCCCTACAACTATATATAGCTGGGATTGGATATCTTATTTGATATTGTATTTTATACTTTACTACTTACTTTTCTATTTAATTCGATTTGTACATATACATTTATTATCTTTTTTTTAATATATATAATTATGTCTCATTTGACACTGGTCTATTGCTCTTTGGTTGCTATTCCATCTATTTTTTGTTACCCTCTGTTATATTCGATGAGTGAGCTACTGTACCCAAACAATTTCCCTTGTGGATCAATAAAGTTTGTCTAAGTCTAAGTATAAGTCTAAGTCTAAGTAGAAAAATGCATTCAATTTTGATGTATTCAGTATGTATTCAATATGCACTGGATATAAAATTAGCATACCAAGTTTGTGAAGTTGCTGTGCCAAATTCTCAAAAGTTCCTGCAAACTGTTTCCCACTGTGAAAGAACTACTATTTTCCATTTCAACCTCAGTAGATACTTGGTACATTCTAGCTGATAAAAACTCCTGCTGTGAGGTGGTGCTTTCTGCTCATGTACAGCTTTATATTATCCATCGTAAAAATGCTTGATGTCAGCGTAATAAATTTCAAGAATATTACAACTTATAAGCTACTATAAAATACAATACAGTGGTACCTCACCTTACGAATGACCCAACAAACGAAAATTTCAAGTTACGAAACGCCTTCACGTCAAATTTTGGTCTCTAGATACGAATGAAATTTCAAGTTACGAAACGCGAAATCTCCAATCCAATCCAACTTTATTTATAAAGCACTTTAAAAACAACAAATCTCAAAAATTCAATTAATGCGCGCTCAGATGCACGCCCCGAAACGTAAATACACTTTATCAGCACACACGGGGTTAGGTTCCAGAGGTGGCCCGCGGTGGGAGAGGTCCACGAGGTAGGACAACTTTGTATTTGGCAATTGTTCTACATGTTTTAGGGCTGTAAATGCCTCACCACACACATTCTACACTTTTCTCTCGCATTTCTCTCTCGTTTAAACACTCGAACTTTCATAGATTTTCAATGGAATGTGTTGGGGGGGACACGGCTCAATATAGCGCCGCCAAACGTGCGATGGGAGCGGAGACACAACAACACAGTATGGTAAAACTCACCTGTCTCACAACGTCTAAACCCCGCTCACGTTCCCTTAGTGAATTGGTGAATTCTGCTTCACAATGATAGGAAGAGCCGACATCGAAGGATCAAAACGTCCATACGGCGCAAGGCCGCGCTACACCGGGGCTGCGGGATTGAGCTGCGGCGCCGCGTGCCTCCTCCTCGGGGCCGAGCTCGCGCGGCTCACAGCTCACAGTGTGAGCCGCGCTCTGGAAGTCAGATAGAACCAGAGCCCACCGAGCGAGACCCCGCGGTCTTGCCCTCCGATAGAGCGGCCTGTTAGCTCACAGTGTCAGCCCCCCGGCTCTGGAGGTCAGATAGAAGCAGAGCCCGCCCCGCCCCGCTCTTATTCCCACTGAAAGAGTGTCTTTCTCGGCCTCTTAAAGGTGCGCAGACACGAGCACCGAGCTCCTCCAACGGCACTGCCATGTTATAATAATAACAGGGCCAATCCAGGTTTAGTTCTGGCCAGACCTGGTTTATTCCACGTTCTTTTAGTCCTGGTCTAGTCTCTTAGCCCGTCAGGAACACAACGTTACACTATAAAAAAAAATGTTACACTATAAAAAAAAACAACCTTGGAACGAATCAGGCTTTTTCCATTGAAATAGCTACTCAACTTACGAATTTTTCACGTTACGAAACCACTTCTGGAACGAATTAATTTCGTAAGGTGAGGCACCACTGTAGACCAAACCTAGAACATGTGCATGTGCATGACAATGTGTAATAAATAAGTTGAAATAAGCTTGAGCATGACATAAGTATTAATGGGCCCATATTACACTATTTTCTGATCTATGTTATAATGTTGTTTACTCATCATAAACATACCTGGGAGTTGTGTTTTCTTTCAATCACACATGTTTACACACATGTTCATCTCCATAGCAACCATGTGTCATCTCCATAACAATGTGCAATATTATTTAGTGTCACTTTACCTGCTACTTATTTATTTAACTACCACTGCCCATCACTGCACTACTTTATTGTAGTGATATTATATATTACTGAACTGGAGTCACTTTAACTGCTGTTTGTTTCACTGCTCAGAATCAAAGACATTTATTGTGCAGCGTTCCTGTGCCTTTTAACCTTACAGTGTTGTGTTTTTTAGTTGATTGTACATACTTATTATTATTATTTATCTTAATTTTGATGCATGCTTATATTTTCCTACTGTTTCTAAAACTTGCGTTGTGACACTGCAATTTCCCCATTGTGGGACAAATAAAGGATTATCTTATCTTATCTTATCTTATCTCAAACAGAATACACTCTGTTCCACCTTGTGATATCAAGTGGTTATACAAGAAGTTCTCCATTGTGGTTTTAAACTCGATCTAGAATTATTTCTGTCATTTCAGCCCCACTGGATAAAATGGAAAAAGGTAGCTGTTAACTTTAATCTAAGACTCACAACAGTCAATTTTGTGTAATATAGGACCTTTAACAAACCTGTATAGATTGTAACTGACAAAGCTAAATGTCCTAAAACATATACAGTAGCTCAGACTAAAATAAAACATCAGGTTTGAATGAGCCGCTTGTACGCTTCTCCACCTCCTCATTCACACACACACACACACACACACACACACCCTGCACCCGTCTGCCCCGGGCCTGTGTGTTATCCCATAGAGAGACATGAAGACACTCTGCAGTCTTCGCCTCTGGGCTGTCCCCAAACCTCTCAGTACAAGTTTCCACTCACCAGCTCTCCTCTACACTTAACAACCAACAGTGTTTGAACACAATCTAGCTTTACTTCACAGAAACACTCACTCTTTAGATCCATAAGGAAAAAAAACCCTCAAAGATGTATTAAGCACAACATAATATAATAACAGAAAGTAACAAATAATAGATGGTATAGCAAAAACAAGAAACAGAGTCAAATGAGACATAATTATAAAAATAAATCTATATGTAAAAGTCAAAATAAAATAGAAAAATAAGTAATAAAATATAAAATAAAATGTAAAGCAACTATATACTGGAGACAAGAACAGCAGTGCAATTAGACACTGATACTTAAGATTGAGTTGTTGTACACTTGTAGGGAGTATTATCTGTTACATAAGGGTGAGTTGTTGTACAACTGTATGGAGTATGGTATCTATCTATCTTGACGGCACGGTGGCTGAGTGGCTAGCGCTTATGCCTCACAGCAAGAAGGTTCCGGGTTCGATCCCAGGTCGCCCGGGCCTTTCTGTGTGGAGTTTCCTCCGGGCACTCCGGTTTCCCCCATCAACCCAAAACATGCACGATAGGTAAAATCCTCCAGCATAGGTCCTGACCAAACCGAAGCAGGAAGATCATGGAGATGGTCCCCGGGCGCAATAATGTGCTGCCCACTGCTTCTAATAACAGGATGGGTTAAATGCAGAGAAGAATTTCTCCAGTGTAAGATCAATAAAGTTGCTTCTTCTTATCTATCTATCTATCTATATTTATCTATTTGTATTTATTGAAACTATACAATGGGAAACCTCATCTAATTTACACAATATTTATTATTTGACAAAGACAAAACTACGGAAGTCGACAGAGGCCATATTCATAAGCAATATTTTTTCTTCCTTGTTATCCCGAGATAACGAGATAATTAATCAAAACAATCCAAATTAAACAAAACAGTTATTTCGAGATCTCGAGAAAACGAAACAATTATTCCGTGATGTGTAGAAAACAACTGAAACGTCTACTGCCACGTTGTGACAGGCTGACTTTGGGGCTATTTCTCATTCTGAATAGATGTGTTTTTGGTCATTAGAATGTCTGGAATAATAATCAATCTCCTGATAAGGCAATATTTTGATCAGCGGTTGACACAGAGGGAGATTGCATTACGTCATTTAAGTCGGGATAATTTCAAGATTAGTCTTGTTTTGCTTTCTCGAGATCTCGAAATAACAGTTTTGTTTTCTCAAGATCACGAATTGATTGTCGTTATTAAGGTGGAAAATAATCGTTATGAAAATGGTCTCTGTCGACTTCCGTACAAAACAACTTTTTAAAGTTTAAAGATTTTTAAACGTCAGAAAAAAAAAGTTTCATATAGCAAGATGTCATTAATATGGGTATTACTCAGCTCTACTTTCTGAAATTTTCTTTACAAACTGCCACTTGACTGGTAAAAATAAATATATTTTCCACATGCACTATCCTACCAAACAATGTGATAATAAGAAAAACACGAAAACCTGTCAAATGCACTCTAAACCATCTTGAGAGGTCTTGATCTCCTCTCCTTGTTCCTCAGCAGTCTCTTTGAATCACTGCTGTTTACTGGCTCTTATCTGGTCTAGCCTCCTCAGTGTGGTCTCCTCTCAGACACTACGAGTCAATTTGGCCCAAAAACCCCGTCCAAATCCCAGTCCAAATCTGATCACGCTTGGCCTAACATGCTACTGTGTGCCCTGAACTGCGGGTGCCCCCGGAGTCATGGAGGAATTACAAGTCCCTGAGCTGTAGTATGTGAGCTCATTCAGATGCAGAATGAGACGCTACAGAGACAGGCAAGGCTGTGGTAGAAATAACAATAGGATTTCTCTCTTTGACAGTGTCTCCCATGAGTGAGTTTTGATCAAGATGTGTGTTTGACAGTGATGACTTAATTGAAGAGTCTCCTGAAATGTTTGTGTATTTATTTATTTATTTACTTGGGCAATATATATATATATATATATATATATATATATATATATATATATATATATATATATATATATATATATATATATATATATATATATATATATATATATATAAGTTTTATAGTAAGTTTTTCCTGTCTGGGTCCCGAGATATATATGTGTTTGGTATCAGTAGCCCATAAACGCATTCTCAGTACCACAACATTTCTGCCACAACCAAAATCAGAAAACAACTCTGTTACAATAATCGAGGCACTCATTAATACACATGAATTTGCAATACAGGTACTATTTCACAGATGCTGAAACTAAGACGTAGCCAGGTCTAAACAGGACTAAATCAGGTCTCCCTCAGAATTAAACCAGCTCTACCTGCTTGAAGCCCTTTGTTTTCAGCGCTCCTCGTCAGATCAGTGTTGGCATGTTGATCCTTGAGAAGCTCTTATCTGCTCTTTGTTGGTGCAGTGTCCATTGATCAGTTCACGGTGGTCCACATCTCATTGAGGTATTGAATAGAGCTCCTGTGTATGCTCCACAATGAAGACATTCCTCACAGTGAGTGAGATGTCAGCCTTCTACTGTTCTGTCAGATTTAAGGATAAACCATCAAGAGTCAATGATTCCTGCACAACTTCTTCAGTGATTCTCATTATTTTGTCACAGTATTCAGATTGTTTTAGTAATATCAATGATGTGTGTTTTTATCAGGATAAAAATAATGCAGTAAAAATCTTATTGGTAAAATCCACCATAGCATTTCAAAATCTCCATTGGTTTATTGCATTAACTAAAAGTGTCTCTAAAAGATCTCTATCCTTTTGTCTCAGAGTGATGAAAAATTAGCACCTTTGCCATGACAATGATTCAAAACAAAATATTTCAATCAAAATAACTTTATTTGTCCCCAAGGGGCAATTTAAACACATTAAGCCATAAAATACAATCATAATAGAAACAAAAAACAAACAAATGTCTGAGTGCAGCTCAACAGCTATGGTCATCAAATCCAGAGTCATGGCAGTTTGAGTAGAGTAACAGCCCTCAGGACAAAAGTGTCCCTCCCCTCCCTGCTGAAGCCTGGGCATCACAGCAGCCTCCAGAGGGAGCCAGGAGAACTATGGAGACAGAACAGGAAAGCATTTTTTTTTTAATCTTTTGAAGATTTTTTGGTCAAAAGTGTTCAAAAAGCTGAAATCCATGTGGCCAGCTGAATAAAATTGTAATGTTGTAGTCATCTGAAATCCTGCATTTACACTCGTACAGTTGCACCTTGTTGCTGTAAGGGGAAAGTGCACACCACCATCCCACTGTACTCCGTGAATGTTCATTTGTGTCCTTCTCATACTGTGGCCCATCTATACACCCCAGTTACTGAAATGATCTTGAGTGCACTTTCAACACCAAAAATAGTTCCTAAAAGACCCTGAAAATTGCCCCTTTAACTAATTTAGCAGCATATTTGTCCAGCTGCTAAATCACTTTAGGAGAATGTGAAGTGTTAATATGTGCTTACTACTCAGACTGCCCAGTGCCCACTCCCGCCAATGTAAACTCAAAGTGCCACAGAGACAGAACAGCTAATCCCAGGGCCACAGCAGCTTTACACCCTCTAGTTATGCTGCTAATAATATTCACCCTGAAAACAGCTCTTTTTTCAGTCTGATGTAAGACATGTTGTTATATATGTTGACTGTTTAATATTGAAGTGCTGCACAGTGGTCTAGTCTAGAGATATCAGAATCAACACTCAAGCACCAATCTTATTTAATTCAGGTGAAAGTTATATATTTTGTCCTGAATGTCAAGGGAATGTTCAAGAGGAGATGTCTTCTGCATTTGAAAGACACATGAAAGAAATTAGCAGCTTGGACCGTCTGAGTTTTGGACTGAGGTTTCTCACACTCTATGATGTAATTCCAGACCTTTCTGGATTTTAACAGAGTGTTGAAGGGACTGGCTGGTCAGGCAAGGTATGTTGGGCTCTGTGCTCTGTCTTAGTGGTGTGGTGAGTTTGATTCTCTGCTCTGCACCCCACTCATTTCACACTTTAATTTCTTTTCGATCAAAGTCCATTGGCAGAAAATACCGAAAATATAAATGACAAAAGATAGTGCAAAAGATAATTCCATAAACGTAATCATTCTTTAGGAATATTCTGCATTCATTTTCACAATTTTCCTGTTTCTGATCATAGTAGAAACTGTCAACAAATGTATTTTTAACTGGATTTTCCCCCCTTTTTAAGTATATGTTCCTAAAAAGAGAAACTTGTCCCAGACAGTACTATAGCCCTACATTTTGTCCCTCCCGCAGCAGTGGCAGTCCTGGGCTTTGTGTGCCAGTGTGGTTTGGGTGTGGTGGATCCTGCCTCACTGCCATGGACTAGTGTGTTGGCATGTGTGGAGGGGAGGAGGTGAGGCTGCAGTGCCCCCTACTGGCAGAGGCGCGTACATATGTTTACCCTGAGGGGCTTATGGGATAATGAAGTGTGTGGGATCTCATACAGAGAAGAAAAATAATCATTATGGTATTGATTATGGTGCTGGTTTTACATAGGCAGTAACAGTGTATTTACCTCAGAGTGTAATGGATATCGGATAAAAACAATGTTTGAAAGATGCAAGACCATCGCTGTTGCTCAGATCCTTGTTAATTACAATACGTTGGAATACACATAATACAAGTTACTATTATAGAAAATTGACCATGTGCTGTTGGTTAAAAAAAACGTGTTGTATGCAGTGACACGTTGCATGGTTATTTGATGTGTTGCAGAATTCACATGTAAAAGCTGGTATTTCTTCTCTGTCTCTGAACTAGAGTTGTTTTCTGGTGGGAGGTTATCATTAATTAATGGTAATTGTTGCATCAATCAATTGGCCCATTTCCAAGTGAAAGTCATTGAAGCAAACAGCCCTTCCATTCAGCTCAGGTCTCTAATCATATCAATCTCCTCCTCTGGGCGCAGCTCTAACTGGTTTTGTTGTGTTTCCGGGCTCAGGAGGTGCCAGAGGAGCACTTTGTCCTGGAGCTGCTGGGGAAGGTGCCTGGACCCATTAGGCCTTTCCCATGAACCCCCTGTCCCATGCTGCGTGGGCTGGACTGACCCTCCTCCTGGCTGCTAACCGCTATTCCACTGCATCAATAGCTCTGTGTGACTCCCCCTTAAGCAGTAACTATGAGCGCCCTCCCCCTGGACAACAAGTGCAGGACCAAGTGTGGTGCTACGGAGGCCTCGGGTGCACTAAGAACAATGGTAAATAAGAGGTTTGGGATAAAAGGTGATGTAAAATAAGGTTTAGATGAGTTTTCACGGAAAGTATTGTAACTGGGACTGAATCATGAGAGGCGTTTGGGGAACAATAGTACAAAAGTATTAGTAGTTTTTTTACACCTAGTCGTATTAGCTGAAAAAATATTACCAACTACTTTGAAGATTTAAAAAAAAGTTGGGGAAATGAATAGAAAAGCTTCCAAACTACAAATGCAAATGCTTCAGTTCAGACATAATCAAGACATGTAAATAGAAGCTGAGTTTTCTAGCCCCACATTCCCAGAAGAGGCCTGCATGCCAACAGTGGTACCCATCCCACCGATTGAAAATCTCTTATTTAGACAATGGTGTAGTGTTTGTGCTGCAGTAGGATTTATGATGGAGCTGGAGTTTACACAGAGGAGAGTTCCCAAGGACACGACAAAACTGAGACAGGGAGGACAGGAACCAGGCCGGACAGGACGGGAGCTGTACTGATACAGAGGACAGAGGAGGGGACGTGGTGTAGGGTGTGAGAAAATGAGGGTTGGAACGACCAGGAAAAGATACTAAAGCTAAAGTTTATTAAGTTTTACATTTTCCAAATCAAGTCTATCACATTCTGTACAAAAAAAAATCAGAGGCTTTGAGTTATGAATTTTATTTTCATTGATTTAGTTTTGCTGATCAACTACTACTTATGTCTTGACCGTCATCCTAAGACCAGACCCAACTTTTACATATAGAAGTGATTAGCCTAACTTTGAAAATTATGCTCTCCCTATATTGATTCAAATTACAGTCCGGATCTTTGTCAAAAATAAGATGAATTCAGTCATTACTTGTTACTTTGTTTTCTTACTATAATACCAATACCTGTTCTATTATTTTTCATTCAGAGCTCAGTGAAAGGAGAACAGCCCCTGTGTTGAATAAGATGTGAGCATGAAGTTGAATTGTTGTACAGTACGCACTAGGCTTGCCCTGTGGTTGCCATGGTTACTGCAGCCTCCCCTCCCCCTGTCTCTTCAGTATACCTTATTATACATGTAGGCCTAGAGTGTAAAACAGCTATCATCTGTCTGACTCATGGGCAACTTGTATTTTTTCCATATTTTAATATTTATTTAACTATTATAGATAGTTGTTGACTCTTGGTTACCTCCTGCGCTGAATCATACGCCAAGATGATTCACATAGAACTTTTTTCTATGTATACGTTTTGCACTACACTACGCTTTTTTGCCTTAAAACTGTTTTGACTATCTTAACATTCATATTTTAACAGCAGGAAAACAAACATTTAAAAAAAAAAGCTATTACTTGTCAATTTGAGTGCTTATATTGAATTTGCTTATAGAGGGAAATGATTACGATTTATATGAGACATTCAAACTGTTCCACTGGTGATTCCTGATTTCACTCAGTGCGGCTACACAAAGCATAACTACACTTAAGAGGTGTGCAGAAGTTTTAATCTGAAAGTTTCAAAGGGCAAAAATGTGCAGAATTCCTGGTGGGATGTAAAGACTGGGAAAACATCTTTCTCAGCACGGATAAATATTTGGATTAATCCCGGTTTTCTCATGCAAAGTGGGGCCTTGGTCGCACCTTGAGCTCCGGGATGAGTTAAGTAAGACCCAGAGGCTTAAAGAGATCAATTGGGCAGCCCCCCCCCCCTCCCCCTTGCACCCCTGTATATCCATTCACAGAGCAACAGCAGTGGGGCGAGATGGAGGAACAATCATGTGTGAAATAGACTCTTCATTGGGACGCTATCCACAGTTTGGGACTTAATCCTCCTTGGATCGTCAGGAATAAGGGGAATCTAAGGATAGGTCTTTTATTGGGAACAGAGGAGGTGGGTGGGGCCAAGCAGCTATGGCTAACACATGTGCCTGTGCAGATTTGAAGTGATGATTTTAAAAGCAGCGGTCGAGTGAGCAGCGATAACAGGCGCCCCCTCAGCTCGGCGGGCTCTTCCTCTCACACGTGTTGTGTTTGTGAAACTGACTGAGCAGGATTTTCTTTGGGAGCGGTAAAAGCATCAGAGCCAGCAGGAGCACATAAGAATTCATGCACTTTTTAAAGTAAAGTGAAAGAGTCTGACAATGGTGGGAATGTGTATAGAACTACTGTTGTTGGATTAAATTAACCAAGAACAAACCAAACAGTGGCACTGATATTTGTTTTGCATTTTGTCAAAATATAACATATAAACTCCATGCATAAGTGGAGTAGACTTCAGAGTAATCTATGTTTTTGTTGCTGTTTCTGGTTTTTGGATATGTACTGTCTGTTATGATTTTCTTGATATGCATGTTGATATGTTTAAAATTCCAAGTCTATTGGTGAAGGTTAAAGTTTAGACAAATAAATGGTCATATTTAAAATCAAGTCAAAAAAGTCAAAGTCAAAGTCAAGCTTACTGTCAATTCTGCCATATGTGTTCAACATACAGTGAATCGAAATTCCGTTTCTCCCTGGCCAAGCAGTGCAAAAAAGACAGTGTACAGAATACAATATAAGACAATACAAAACATGTAATGTATGTACTGTATGTAACATGCAAATGGCCACATTTATGCAGCATTTTTCTACCTCAAAGCATCATGAAACATCAAGAAATGTTCAGACACTCAATGCCTTGCCCAAGGACACAACAACAGCATGCACCTGTGAGAGCTGATATCAGACCACCAACCTGTAGGATTTATTCATGATTCAAGCTCACATACAGTTCACAAAGAATTAATATTCCTGTCGGGGTTGAAAAAAAGTATTTTGATCTGTCTATCAGACCGCACTTCTTTAACCACCTGACTTGGTTCAGTTTACCATCACCAACAGAGGTGCTGCCTAAAAAGTGTTCTTCCACAGCTTTGCACACAGTCTAAACATCTTAACTCTTGGCAAAGTCCACTATATAAACAATCTTTAACATAACATGCCATTTACGTGGCAAGCTCAATGCCAAGTTTGAAGGTGATGACATCCAAAAGGCCAGAAAAATCTTCAGTGATCTTCAGACCTCCTCCAGCACACACAGTTCTCTTAAAGCAGCGCAGTGTGGTGAGGTCCTGGTGGTCTCGCTCTGGCCCCAGACCCCTAAACTTCTGTAGACAGGTCTCTAAAGGAAAATGTGTTTGAGAGTCAAGAGAGTCAGAGCAGCCAGAGACTACGCATAACACAACTGTAAAATGTACAGAAATACTTCATGAAATCAAACTGACAACAGCCTCTCAAATAAAAAAATGACATGCTATAATTTCTTCAGAATAACACTGAACTGTCCAGTTATTTGCAGATTGACTTGTAGTAGATTTTATGCCAGATGCCCTTCCAGTCATGTATCAGTATTTCAGTAAAAAATAAACCATCTTAAACAATTGTGTTGGATTTCCTGTTTACAGATGGATAGATATGTCTTAAAATAAAATAGGTTAAAAAGAAGCAGCTTGGATGAGCTGCAAAATTCAACCAAATAAACTTTTGTTCAGTTGACAAACTGAATTTCTCCTTTGCCATGGACAAATGAGGGATTTTGCATCCATCCATTTTCCCCCGGGTCACGGGGGCAACAGTCTAAGCAGGGACTCCCAGACCTCCTTCACCCCGGACACTTCCTCCAGCTCCTCCAGGGGGACACCAAGGCGTTCCCAGGCCAGCCGGGACACATAGTCCCTCCAGCGTGTCCTGGGTCTTCCCTGGAGCCTCCTCCCGGTGGGACGTGCCCAGATCACCTCCCGAGGGAGGCGTCCAGGAGGCATTCGGACCAGATGCCGAGCCATCTCAGCTAGCTCCTCTCGACGTGGAGAAGCAGTGGCTCTACTCCGAGCTCCTCCCGTGTGACTGAGCACCTCACACTATCTCTAAGGGTGCGCCCAGACACTCTGCGGAGGAAACTCATTTTGGCTGCTTGTATCCGCGATCGTCACGAATTTACATATAATTTTACGAGGGATTTTACACACATAAAATAGGTTGTCAATCCTACCACAACAACATGAGGTTTGATTGCCATTGCCATTGTTGTTTAAAAGTCAATTGTGTACCTTTTCTTGCAGAGAGTTTTCTTCATGGAGATGTTACTGCTTTTCTGTGGAATGGTTTATAGGTATATATGTATATATATATGTGGCGTTACACCTTTCTATTTTCATAAAGCCCAAACCAAGTTACAGGTCAGATCTGTGGAGAGGCAACTATGCTCACAGTCAGAATGTCTGTTTTTGTAGGTATTTTTCAGCTATAAAACCACCTGTAATTGAATAAATGTAAGGTATAGCTGTTTAATGTCATACTGTGGAACATTGGCAGAGCAATGACATATCCACAGAAACAAGCAGGTCCCCCAATCAAAAAGTTACATAGTGTACCTTTAAACTGTTATTAATATTATACAGCTTGGTTTCACTGCAAACTTCCTTCTGACTTCCTTCTCCTTAATATTCTTCATACCTACTGTACATAATTGTTATCTTCTGCACCAGACACAGAACATTTAGATTCATTATGACTTCAAAATACAGAGCCAACTGTAGCAGACATTTACAGCGCTCCATTCCCTTTTTCTTCTCAACAGACCTCTGTATTTCCAGCTTTCTCCCAATTAATTTCCATCCTTGTGAGCAGAAGTCTGGCATTAAGCATCGGGTCGTGACATGCTGTTGATACTATGGCCAGCGAGAAAAGGACAATCCCGCGAGGAAATAATTGAATTTTTATCTGTTTTACACCATAATGAATCCCTAGACATTAGCAATGACTTAGGGGAGAGGAGTAAGGAGCAGGATAATTACTTAGTGTGCTCTGAATGTATAGACCAGCTATTCTCACACAAGACTTCCATTTAACCAGGGGCTAAAAAGTGAATTCAAGACATTTGTTACATAGCCACACAGTAACACATGTGCAGACTTAGGCCATAATCAGATAACAGGACAGAATAGACAATGCAAAATTGCTTCCAGTGAGAGATGGTCCTGGGCCAAATATGCACAGATTTTATCAGTGAGTTGATTTGCAGAGATTAAACGAAGCAGAAAGCATGCATACAAATAAAGTGGTTTTATAGCAGTTTTCCAAGATGTATATATATAAAAAAAAACAAGTTTAAGGTTATATGTGATGTGAAAGTTAAGGACAAGATAAACACAATATTTTTATTTGCTCATGTTGTTGTACCATATTGTAAATAAAGGTGCAAAGTGATCTGCCCCAAGGCAACTGCGGCCACAAATATTAAAGATGCTTTGTGTAACACTTCTGATGAAGGGTCTGTCGAATGTTTTTTTTTTTTTTTCGTGGAAAAAAGTTACAGGTCAGATCTGTGGAGAGGCAACCACACTCACAGTTTTTCTATGTATCTATGAGCTATAAATCTAACTGTAATTGAATAAATGTAAGGTAGAGCTGTTTAATGTCACAACAATGATGTCTCCATAGAAACAAGCGGGCAATGGACCTCCAGCCAAAAAGTTAACTTAAAATATGATCATTACAGTACATTCCTGAGAAAGATTATGTGCAAATTACCAACCTAACCACAAAGGGTCAACAATGAGACAATTTTAATTACAAGTCTGAACAGCTATATAATTAATAGTCCACACTAATGACACTATTGCTCCCCACATTGTCCTCATTGAAGCCATTAACTGATGTCAGTAAATGTCAGATCCTATATGCCCCCGCCTCAGTCCTGCAGGGCATTAATATTCATCAGTGCATGGCTCATATAGACACATAATTTAATGAGAGCTACTTGACAGAAGACTTCATTTGGAAATGCTGAAGAACTCTTTGGTTGAGCACTTTTGAATTAAAAGTTAAATCAAACTGAATAAAAGTTTAGTTTTTTTTAAACTTACTTTTTAGGAAGAAAACTACAGCCTTTTGGTGTGGTGTGGTGTGGTATGCTCAGTCAGGGACTGACAGATGTTTAAATCACCATTCATTCACAATTTTAAATTAGCAATTGATAGTTTGCACGTACAGTGGTACCTCACCTTACGAAATTAATTCGTTCCAGAAGTGGTTTCGTAACGTGAAAAATTCGTAAGTTGAGTAGCTATTTTAATGGAAAAAGCCTGATTCGTTCCAAGGCCCCGATCCAAGTTTTTTTTTTATAGTGTAACTTTTTTTATAGTGTAACATTGTGTTTTCGTGTTTCTCACATTTGTCTCTCGTTTAAACACTCAAACTTTCATAGATTTTCAACAAAATGTATTAACAGTGAAGTGTGGGGTGGAAGCGGGAGGGGGAGAAGACACGTGTGATGACCCGGCGCGGAGCTGATAGCAGGTCTAGACCAAGGTCTAAACCTGGACTGGACCAGGACTAAACCTGGACTAAACCAGGACTAAACCTGGACTAAACCAGGACTAAACCAGGACTAGACCAGGTGGATTAAAGCAGCGAAGAGGGGACTGCACGCAGTCTGAGTGCATGAACGCATGAACGAGACCCATGCAAGAGCCGCGGGCTCCTCCTGGTTTAGTCCAGGTTTAGTCCTGGTTTAGTCCAGACCACCGCAGCTCCTCCTGGTTTAGTCCAGGTTTAGTCCTGGTTTAGTCCAGACCACCGCGGCTCCTCCTGGTTTAGTCCAGGTTTAGTCCTGGTTTAGTCCAGACCACCGCGGCTCCTCCTGGTTTAGTCCAGGTTTAGTCCTGGTTTAGTCCAGACCACCGCGGCTCCTCCTGGTTTAGTCCAGGTTTAGTCCTGGTTTAGTCCAGACCACCGCGGCTCCTCTAGACCTCCTCTAGACCTGGTCAGGTCTAGAGGAGGTCTAGACCACCGCGGCTCTTGCATGGGTCTCGTTCATGCGTTCATGCGCTCAGACTGCGTGCAGTCCCCTCCTCGCTGCTTTAATCCACCTGGTCTAGTCCTGGTTTAGTCCTGGTTTAGTCCTGGTTTAGTCCTGGTCCAGTCCAGGTTTAGTCCAGGTCTAGACCTGCTATCAGCTCCGCGCCGGGTCATGCTGCGCTATCACACGTGTCAGAGCGCAGTGTTCTCCCCCCTCCCGCTTCCCCCCACACTTCACTATTAATAATTTTGTTGAAAATCTATGAAAGTTTGAGTGTTTAAACGAGAGACAAATGTGAGAAAAGTTTAAATCCAGTCTGAGAAAAGCGTATAATGTGTGTGGCTGAGCGCGCATTATTTTAATTTTTGAGATTTCGCGTTTCGTAACTTGAATTTTCTTTCGTATCTAGAGACCAAAATTTACAATGAAGGCGTTTCGTAACTTGAAATTTTCGTTTGTTGGGTCATTCGTAAGGTGAGGTACCACTGTATGTGCATGACGTTATGTTTAGAAGTTACCATGGTGGCACAATGCACACATTAGCAAACACTTTCAAAAATGTTTCAAACATATAAAATGAATTTAAACAACAGATTTTCAGGAGCTTGTGATCAATACAAGCATTCGCGGTCCTGTTTGATGAATGATTTTCATTTAATAATCCATTGTGTCACGTTCTACTTTTTGGAGAATTATCAACACATATGAGTCAGGGGGTACTCGAGGTGTGACAGAAAGTCTCAAGACAAAAAAGGTTGGGAAACAGTGTCCTAGAACACTCTATATCGCATCTGAATTAAATATTATTGGTGATACACAGGTTTTCTCTTCCGCAAGGATTTTTTTTTTTTTTTTTCCCATTGCATTTATATAGCGCCTTTCATGACATGCCTTGTCATCCCAAACCACTCCATAGTTCACCGTTCATTCACTCCACACTTGGTGGTGGTAAGCTACCTTCTGTAGCCACAGCTGCCCTGGGGCAGACTGACGGAAACGAGGCTGCCAATCTGCGCCATCGGCCCCTCCGACCACCTCCAACACTCATGCACACTCCACTTTCATACTAGGCAATGTGGGTGAAGTGTCTTGCCTAAGGACACAGCAACAGTTTTTTGCAACTGGCGCCCCCCTGTGGCACCTGGAATTCCCAGCGGTCTCCCATCCAAGTACTAACCAGGCCCTGCCTTGCTTAGCTTCTGAGATCTGACGGGATCAGGCTTTGACAGGCAGGTATGACAGGCAGGTATTAGCACATTCAAAATATTTCTTTTTTTTTTGAATAGTTTATTACTATGGCAATTTATTACTATGGAAATAGTCCTAATTTTAGCACATTCAAAAGATCTTTTTTTTTTTTGAATAGTTTATTACTATGGCAATTGTCCTAATGTTTAAACACTCCAAAACCCATGGATAGAATGCTGTATGATGCCACCAGAAACCCAGCCATAGAACAGTAATCTAAACAAACCGAAGAGTTAGTATAGTCCGACTGGAGCCTCCTGTCTGTGCAGCTAATGTCCTGCTCGAGCCCTCACGCAGCTCCAGTGCCCTGCTCTAGTCGCTCTGATGTGTGTTTCCTCGTTTATCGTTTAATTAACCCACAACTCTGGCAATCAATATCAATCACCCAGGACGAGGCCACGAGCAGTTAATGAAAGTAGATTAGGAACCCAATCAGAACCACTGCTGCCACAAATGAACACAAATCAGAGAGTCAGCCCTGCTATTAAAAGGTCATTAACACCGCTCCCACAGACCTATTTCAGGCTATTACAATACAATAACTACATTCGGTTCATGTTGATATGATTCGTGTTTCCTTTGTTTAAAGACAGTCTAGGTGACGTCACTGTACAGTCCAAAGGAAAAAATGTACGTAGACACTGGGGGTAAGGTGGGTGAAGTGTCTTGCCCAAGGACACAAGTAAAATATTAAGTAGGCACATGGCCGATAAAGCAGTACTGTTTCAAAATGAGTCAATAGACCAAAAAGCCTAGAAAATACATAATACCGTGTCCTGTTTTAGAACTACAACATTTATTCAGGAATAATTTATATATTTGTAAATCTTGGTTAAACTTCAATCATTTTGCATTAGCAGTGTAGAAGTCTGTGTAGATCAAGGTGGGTTTTTTAAGGTGATGACATCCCAAAGGTCAGAGAATGTTAGTATTTCTCAGACTTCCTTTAGCACACAAAGCTCTTCAGTTGAGTCTCTTTAATGTAGCTATGTGGTGAGGTCCTGGTGGTCTTGCTCGAACTCCAAACCCACTCACTTCTGAACGAGGATCTCTGAAGAAAATGTGCTGGAAAGTCAGACAGGCCAGAGACCACTTTGTGTTTTGAAAGTTGCTATTTATTTTTTTATGTATTCGGTTTATATGACATTATATATCAGTTTTATTGGTCAGCCTTTTCTCACCATGAGCCACTCCATAAAGTTTTTCATTTATTTCAAATTAGACTATTAAGAGTTTATATTTCAACAACATTGGGTCATATTTCAGCATATTGTGAATTTGGATATACAAAAAAAAGAAAAAAAGAAAGAAAAAAACATAGACTGTATATATAAATGGACATAGCAAATAGGAAATGAGCATAGGTGTGCTTCCAGCTCCATCGACATGGCAGGTGAGGTTATTTTTCCATCAAGGCACCAATTATTATTAATATTAAGAGGTCTGTACAGTAATATTTGAGTTTTGAGTAAATCTTATAAACTGTGGAAACAGTTAAAGGGACAGTGTGTAAGATTTTTACCTGTTAATTACTGAAATTGAAGATACCCATTCAAAAATACATTGTTTTCCTAGCCTTTTCACTTCCATCATGAAATCAAAGTATTCTTTTGGACTTAGATATAGTCACATAAAAGGGGGATCTTCCCCATATAGAGGCAGCCATTTTGAATACGAGAGCCACAGAAGGACATTTGGGCTCATCCTTCGCCTCGGCTCCTGCTAACAGCTGCTTAGCCGCCCTGCGTTTGGGAGTGAAGGACAGAAGGAGAGAAGGGGAAGGGGAAGGGGAGGGGGGAAGGGGGGAGCCTGTGTAAAGAAGCATGCTGCCGGATCACACATCGTAATGGATACAACACGTATTTTGGACTAAATTGTTTTACTGGATTTTATTCGCTGGATCCTTATGGACAGATTGAGACCAAGTTTATGATGAAATACAGAGTTTGACCTGTGCAAAGCCTTCAAAGGTAAGCTAAGTAAGCTAAGTTTTGTGCTTTTCCGTATAAAAGCCCCATGTGCTCGGGGAGTGATTGTTTTGCAGGGAAATGAATTGCATAGTCAAAAAGAGGAGACTGTAAGGTTTCATTTGATGTGTAGATTGTCATGAATCATGATCGGAATTGTGTGTTTTCATGCGAAAAGAAAAAAAAAAGTGAACGGGGGACCGCGCTTTATGTATACAGCGGTGCGCGGTTCGTGCGCGGGCACGCGAGATTTCGGCGCTACGTCGCGTCCGGGTGACCCTCAAGGTCTGCCATAGCCAAAAGAGGAAGTGGAATAGCTACTAACCACCTATGCGCCACGAATCCTACACACTGTCCCTTTAAGCAACAGTTTCAGTTAATCTTGAAAAACGTCTGCAAAATAAATAAAAATAAATTCAAAAGTCAAGTAATCAGTTGGTCCACAGCCCAGTAACAAAAGAATATAAATGTCAAAATAAGTCAAAACATTTTATATCGTGCTTCCTGTGGGGTCACTCTTATCTCTATACGCTATTTTGGTCATGTATAAAGTATAACCGTTTAAAAGAGTCCTGATCTTTCCCAGCTCTTCCTGTGACAGCCTGAGCGGGTAGAAGCAGTAAATCTGGGGACCCTGTGCAGTATCTCCGCTGGATCCCTGGCATCCGGACTCGGGATCTGTCTTTATAAGGATGTGAAGTAAATACGGCTCTTCCTGAAGACGTCCTTATGTGTTTAGTATCAATCTGATCTATGCCCACTACTACAACAGTGCTTCATTCATTTTTATTATGGTATTTCTCGTATAAACATTTTGATCATCTTAAACTGCTGTGAGTTATCTGCTGGATCGGACAGTCTCAAAACACATGCAAATCTAGTTCACCCAGGGCAACAAAACTACTGTTATTCTGTTATGCACTGGAAAAAATATAAACACAAATGTCTTTAAAGAGGGGATATTATGCAAAATCAACTTTTTGGAGTTTTCTGCCATGTTACAAAGTTGTTCCCTCATCAAAGACATCACTGAAGTAGTTTTATATGTCCTCCATGCGTGTTTGAGTAATTTAGCAATCTCTCCCTGGATCCAGACCCTCCTTGCGGTTAGATGTAAGATTTGTCTAATGTTCAGCTTACAAGCCTACATCATCTACGCTCCCACACGACAATTCTCCATAAATATACAAAAGCATGATACATAACAATACATAACTACACTAAAATACAGTCCCATGCCCTAAAGCTTTACAAACCTGATGCAACGTGGAGTAGTTTCATTAGAGGGATGCAAGCGGGTTCTGTTGTGACAGCGCTGTGAGGGAGTGGTTTTGACTCAGACCAACAAAAGAGAAAATAAAGAGAAAAGTAAAACATGTTAAAGGTCCCATGCCATGAAATTTTCACTTTCTGAGGTTTTTGAACGTTAATGTGAGCTCCCCTACCCTGTTTAGCCCCCCCGGTTAAAAGTTGCGAAATGTCTAAACTGAGCATTTGCGATCCTTTTCTGCGTTAGAAAAAATCAGAGCTCAAACGGGCGATTTTGAACAAGGAAACTTATTGACGTCAGCTCGAAAAAAGAAATGCAAATGCAGTTCCACCCCCGTCTGTCTGAACTCAGCGTCTCTGTAAATCACGCCCAGAGAGTTTGGACTGCGGAGGAGCTACGCAATGCGAAATGCGTTTTTTTATTTGCCTGGAGGAACTTGCGAGTGTTTCTAGGCTCGGAAGTCCTTTATCTGAGCCTGTGGATATCTGAAACAGCAGTGGTTTAATTTTATTTTCTGTGGAAATGTGTTTATTTTTCAATGGAACGCTTCTCATCTCTCCCTCCGCGCAAAAACACGGAAGTGGGTCAGAGCGCACAGGGCACAGCTGAAAAGGAAAGAGTGGAGAGTTTGGCCACGCCCCCACCCGCTACTATAGGCCATCTCTGTCCTCCTCATTTGCATTCAAGCAACAACGCCCATAATGGACTGTTCCAGAGTGACATTTACGACTCTTTCTCATCTTATCTCTCTTTCTCATGCACTGAGTCTTGATTTTGAAGAAGGATTCATTTACAGTATTAGGGAACCATTAAGGAGCCATATAAAAGCATCAAGAAGTACCATGTCATGGGACCTTTAATACGGTGAATTTTGCATTTTTAAAACCATAGGTAACAAAAAATGTAACATGGTGATTCAGTATGTTATGCGTTACCAATTCCTACCCCATAGAAGTAATATACCCCCTCTTTCACTTAAATGCAACAGTTCAAATAATAAACTGTGACAGTTAAAGCTGCACTATGTAACTTTCTGTTGGAAGGTCCGCTATCTGCTTGTTCCCATAAATGTTGCATTCATTTTATTCTGGGGTTGCCTCTTCACGTGGCCTGGTGGTCCCTGCCTCTATGCACATAGGTTTAATGCTATTCTCTGAAACATTTCAGGTAAAGCAATAACATCTCCAGGGAGACAAGCATGTGACAGACAATCCGTAAACAAAGTTGCATTGTGCTCATTTAAAAGAGAGAAGGTCACCTCACCTGTTATGAAAAGCATGACAATGACTATATGACTCACAGCTCTCAAGCAGATCGTTTTCTCTAGAGACTCCAATCAGGTTATTAGAATAATTTTAATAATGTTATGGTTACAGTAAAAATAATAAAGCACTTTGGATCTTTGTTTATGCTGAAAGAAACAATTTGTGGTAAAACAAAACTCCCCATATGTCCCAGGCATGATTCACAGTTGACAGATGTGTGAACAGTGCTGTGTAAAGTGAAAAGTGCCTTTACAGACCTGACAGTGTGCAGCTTTAGGAAGTCTGCCCCGTGCATGAGAAGAGACTTAAACACATGTCTGAAGAGAACAGGGTGATTGATTTCCCATCAGCCTCTGCGAGGGTCACTGCTCTGCTTCAGCTGTTGGATGGCAGGGTAGATGGACCACTGCCAATGCTAACGTTTACACCAAGAGCAACAACTGCTCCACACGCAGTCACACTGGATTAATCGTCCCAGGACATGGGGGTCTGAGAGGGGGAAGACAACAGGGCAGGTGCACGGAGGAGAGAGACACATACGAGACCATATGGGATCCAACGTACTTTTAATTTAGTGTGTTTACTCAGATTAACAAAACCCAGACGGCCAGTTCAAACTATTGTCCCGTTCAAATGAAGTCACAAGGCTGTCTCCGTCTGTGCCAGTTTCACACATGCTAAATTTACATTGTGAAATCAAGTTTGTAAATTAAAATAAATAAATAAATAATGAACTCAGTGGAACAATTTATTTAAAAATTATATCAAAATCTCATTTGGTCTAATTTTCGTTTACCAAATCTCGTAATGCGTCTCATCCCATCCCTATTTCCTACACATTATGGTTAAAAATCAAGTTATTTTTACATATAGACCTATGTAACCATTTGTGAATTTGTGTATCTGGCTGTTCTGTTCTTATTTGTGTTGCTGTTGATGCAGTTTGTATTATTTATTATGATGTCTCCATTATAATACCAATCATTTCTACAAAAATGTTATATTTATGTGAAGGTGTTTCAGTTGTTTTTTTAAACCTGACCTGAGGTGAGGTATGCATTACATCTGCTTGTTTTGACACTGGGCTTATTGGGCTAGTTATTTCCCTTGATGCCTTCTATCACTGTCGCCTTAGAAAAGCTTAGAAGAGCCTCAGTGCACAAGAAGAAGAAGACGCTGCTACTATCTTGCATAGATGTTGCCAGATTCATTATAAATTCCTACATTCTCATGCTACAAGTGTGTGATTAGAAGTCCATTCGACAGAGATGTGTGCGGAGATGTTTGTGGAGGAGCCCAGGTCTCCGCTGAGTGCATTAGAAAGATGAGGAAGATGCTAATGAACAGGAGGTCAGGGGTTCAAGTCTCCACTGGGCCGGTGTGCTGTAATACATGCAGCACTTAACCTGCTCTGGATCATTACGTCGAACAGCTGTAGAGAGCATTTGAGGGGAGAAGCAGGAAAGTGAATATGAAGTGGGTGTAGCACAGAGGGTAGAACTTGTTTCACCTGGCGTCACAATGAGAAGGTTGAAGGTTGGATTCCCAGCATCTTCTCATCTTTGTTTGTAGGTTTTGTATCCATGGGTTTCAGAATGATGCGCAATTGGGACTGTTGACATAGAAACATTGTAAATAATATATTCTAACTTTTGAATTGTTCGAAATGTTACCAATAAAAGGAAGCTGGAACCCACAAAAAATCACATTAAAGGTGCATTGTGTAACCTTTCTGGTGGTGGGTCTGTCAGATGCTTTTCTTCATGGAGATGTTGTTACTTTGTCTGGAATATTTCACAATATGGAATTAAACATTTTTATCTCCATGACTAACCAGACCAAGTTACAGGTCAGACCTATGGAGAGGCAAGTCTGCTCACAGTCAGAATACCAGTTTTTCTAGGTATCTTTCTTGGTGTCTACATTTATAGGAGGCCAGATGGGTGCACAAGAATACTAGTCAACTGCTACAAATTGAGCCACCCAGATCTAAACTCCAGAAATCTTAACTTTGACAATAATCAGTTGTCAGATCTTATTGCTTTAAGTCAGATAGGCACACTAAT
Organism: Paratrypauchen microcephalus; assembly: GCA_036785185.1. Classification (NCBI taxonomy): domain Eukaryota; kingdom Metazoa; phylum Chordata; class Actinopteri; order Gobiiformes; family Gobiidae; genus Paratrypauchen; species Paratrypauchen microcephalus. The sequence goes on from JAVJIX010000010.1 coordinate 4,506,870, forward strand.
CCTAAGTCTCCAGAGCAGCGTATAGTTGACCTGGACTTACTTTTTCCCCTTTTTGTCTCAGATCTAAATTAAGTATGCAAAGTAACCCACCACAAGCCATTAATCTTGTTCAACCCGAGAACAAAATAGCGTTTCTGTAGCTTTCAGTAGCTTTTCAGTTTACCCTGGTTGCAGACTGATAAAGGTACTTTGTGTTTATGGGAGTGGTAGCAGTGAAGAGGAAGCCGCCCTGTATTCTGACCTCCATAAGCGCGATTCAAAAGCCACTTCTGCTGCTAGCGACCTTGACTTGAAAAGGTTAGTGCTTGTTTTGCTCAGATAAAGTCCATACTGGGCCTCATTGTTCCATAACAAAAATGAGAAATCTTACCGAAGAAGAAAAACAGGAGGCAATTAAAAAGGGCAGAGGAAGTTGGACTGTTTTGGTCTCCTCTTCTCCTTTGCCTTTACACAGTATCAAAAACTCCCATCAACTACTGTTTTGTGTATATGTGTAGATATCTATTGGGGCTTTATTCCAGCAATGAAGGGTGTTTGCAAACAACGTTCACAAATCCAAACTTTTCAAATGCATCTGTGATCAGTTTAGCAGACCCGCCCCTGTTGTATTCTCACATATCACCACTAGATGCTACCTATGTTGCTTCTGTCTGGCCTAACAGAAGAAGACCAGAGACAATAGGTGAACATGAACAAAAGGGGACATGTCTGTCATCCACTGGCGGAAAACAATCAAATATACTTGCAAATGGGAGCTTTAAAGTCAAACAGAACCAAAATTTGAATAAACGAGGTCTGCTTTAAAGGAAAAGTAATGTTTTTTACAATTTGAGCCTTATTTCGGTAATAAAACAAGTTGTTTTACTCACCCATATCACTTTGGTGTCATATGGAGCATTTCCGGAGATGTTTTGGATTAGCGTTAGGCTAACGCCATTAGCCTAGCGCGACTTATAGCCATAGCTCGGGGCATTCCCCGAGCATGTAATATGCCCCATGCGGGCTCCAGATAACACAAACTTTAGCACTTTTCAAATCATAGAAGCTCGATGTCTTTAGTCTACGATTTCGTTTGAATCAAAAGTGGCCTGTAATCCGAGATTTATCCATAGTTTACAGCTATGCGTTCCATGTTTGGGTTCCGGGAGCTGAGAGCACACTCCGCACATGCGCACTGTCGTCCTCATCTACTCGAAACTATGGCTAAATCTCGGATTACAGGCCACTTTTGACCAAACGAAATCGTAGACTAAAGACATCGAGCTTCTGTGATTTGAAAAGTGCTAAAGTTTGTGTTATTTGGAGCCCACACGGGGCATATTACATGCTCGGGGAATGCCCCGAGCTATGGCTATAAGTCGCGCTAGGCTAATGGCGTTAGCCTAACGCTAATCTAAAACATCTCCGGAAATGCTCCAGATGACACCAAAGTGATATTGGTGAGTAAAACAACTTGTTTTATTACCGAAATAAGGCTCAAATTGTAAAAAACGTCACTTTTCCTTTAAAGGTGCCATGTGTAACGTTTTTGGTGGAGCTTTTCTCCCTGGAGATGTTACTGCTGTATCTGACAGACCAAGATACAGGTCAGATTTGTGGAGAGGCAACCCTGCTCGCAGTTGGAATGCCTGTTTTTCTAGGTATTTTGAGCCATAATACCATCTGTAATTGAATAAATATAAAGTAGAGCAGTTTATCACTGTACTGTGGAACATTCCAGGCAGAGCAGTGACATATCCACAGAAACAAGCAGGTGATGGACCCTCAACCAAAAAGTTACAAAATGCACCTTTAAAGAGAGGGGTCGCCCGATAACCAGAATGCTAACAGTTCGATTTCAGTTCTGATCAGAGAAACTTCACACATCTTGCCTGTTTATGTGTGTGGTGTGTGCGTGTGAGTGACTGGTGTTTGGTGTTTGGAGATTGGGAGCGATGTGACCGTCAGGCTATAGAAGTAGTTTACCAGCACTGAGTGTGGAGTACTGTAATACACTTTGAGAAGCTAAGCACAGTTACACAACAGGCCAGTCCATCTCTAGAGTTTCTTTTCATTTTTAGAGCCTGCAGATTTCCAACCTCACACATTTGTATTGATTCTTATGTGGCTGAAGTAGTTGATGCATGTGCTTCTTGCAGGTGCTCTCTCTCTCTCTCTCTCTCTCTCTCTCTCTCTCTCTCTCTCTCTCTCTCTCTCTCTCTCTCTCTCTCTTTTTTTTTTTTTTCTTCCCTCTCTCCCCCTCCCACCCTGCAGCTGTTCAGACTATATGGCATCACTCACAGCCCACTGGACCCTGGCAGCCACCGAGCCCTGTCACATCGTCTCGGTAACGATGTCCTGGATCCTGTTCAACAAACCCCAAGTCATCCGTCAGTGGGACAGAGACACCCCTCCTTTTTTTTTGCCAGGTTTGCTTCAGAAAGATCAGTTACACTTTCAGAAAAGGAGAACACTCACATAAAAGCTAGTTCAATGGCTCTTCCTTAAAGCCCTGTTCTAAAGCATTGATGTTTAATAGAAATATTCTCAGTGACTTCAAACTGTTTCTGACAAAAACAGATGCTTTATTTAACACTCTTCTGACAGAGACATCATGATGTAATCTGTTTGTTGAGACACATGACGTCTCTCTTGTTGAAGACACGAGGTATTCAGGGACAACACTATTCTACCCTTACTTTGTAATGGTCTCAGACTTAAAGGCAAATTAACGTTTTTTTACAATCTGAGCCTTCTTTCGGCAATAAAACAAGTAGTTTTACTTACCCATAGCATTTTTCTGTCAATTGGAGCAGTATCGCAGAACTTATGTTGAGCCGTTCTGTTCTAGTAATGATCCCGTATCCGTTAACATGGTGCTGTATCATTTGCTCGGGGCATTACTTTGCGGTGTCCAAATAACACAAACTTTAGCACTTTTCAAATCATAGAAGCCCGATGTCTTAATGTAAGAAATCGTTTGAAGCAAAAGTGGCCTGTAATCCGAGATTTAGCCATAGTTTCGAGTAGATGAGGACGCCAGTGCGCATGCGCGGACTGTGCTCTCAGCTCCCGGGACCCAAACATGAAACGCAAAGCTGAAAACTATGGATAAATCTCGGATTACAGGCCACTTTTGCTTCAAACGATTTCTTACATTAAGACATCGGGCTTCTATGATTTGAAAAGTGCTAAAGTTTGTGTTATTTGGAGACCGCAAAGTAATGCCCCGAATACAAATGCTAACGGATACGCTACAACATAACTTTCACCAAACAGCTCCAAATGACACGAACGTGATATGGGTGAGTCAAACGACTTGTTTTATTACCGAAAGAAGGCTCAGATTGTAAAATAACGTTACTTTGCCTTTAAGTTTGTTTTAGTTTTGTTCACTTATTTGCTACAATAACAGGCAAAGGACACTTCCCAAAGAGATCTGCATTAAAGATGTGATGATTTGTCCCCCATGGGTAGTGCTACAAGTAGGGGTCAAAAATGCAGTCAATCACCTCTATGAAAATCACGGCACATTTTAAAGTATTTAAAGATGGTAAAATTTTTACCATCTTTAAATACTTTAAAACTTTTGATTGTTGAAAAAAGACAACTTTAGACCTTCTTGTCTAATTCAATTCCAATAAACTATTCATGTGCTTCTTTGCATACTTCCAATACAATGAAAAAGGTATCTTGTCCTTACATTTATAGTGACTGTCGTAAATTGTCTTAACATAATAGAAACAAGACATGTGTGAGCATTTTACTCTTTCCTTGTTAGTTTGGCATGCTTCCCATCGCAACAGACTGGGCACAGTTTATTTAGTGTGAGTCAGTGACCGCTGGCCACCTTTCAGCCTAGAATATGGGTGTCACTTGGAGAAGACCATAGAAGAAGGAGGAGGAGGAGGAGGAGATCTCTGTGAATCATCTCCTGCCTCCTGCTGCACAAAGTGACAAATTAATCTTGAAGTTTGATTAAGTTTGTGGCTTCTGTTCCTATTCTGTCAGTTATACAGCCATAGGAGTGTCTATAGAAAATAGGTCAAGGAAATACAGAAGAGTGATTCACAATAACAAAGTGGTTTTAAATATAAACTTTAGCTACATTATGGTTGGTCTGTTCTGTATCGAGCACTTGCACCATACTCCATGTGAAAAGTAAATTGCTCCATTTGCTGACACCTTGGGAAGTGTCTGTCATCATTTAATTACAGTACGATGTAAAGTTACGGTCATACTTCTCAGAGGCCCAGTGGTCTAATAAAAAGCCTGCAGCCTCTGTCGACTGAGGGTTCAGTTCTAACATGGGCCTTGTAAAATACCCATATGTCTCTGTGGAGATGAGGACAATCATAAAACAAGGCAGTGTTATTATTTAGTTGGTATTTACTTTATTCAGGAAGTTGCCACGGACACTGCTGTTGTTTTTCTCGTAATATGACTCTCCAAAGTTTTTAAACCACCCAGAGAAAGGGTGCATTGTTGACTTGTACGTTCAACCTATTATTATAATAACATTTATTTCTCTACTTGTCAGTTGAAATGAATAGAATACAGTTATATTATGAGCCGGTGAATCACTGGTTGCGTCACTTTCACGGATGATTAATTGTTAGTCTGTAATCAAAATAGCTGCCCTGTGACTGCGCTCTAGAGACAGTTAAAACTTGTTTGATTGAACAGGAGCTGCAAATGTGTGTAGGAGACCACCAGCTTGTTTCAGATCTCCCACAATTCTCTACTGCTATACTACCATGACTCACTCTGGTATGTCTTTTGAGTTTTGGAGATGACAGCTCAACAGTAGCTGGCATCTTGTCAACCAAAGCCTGGCACGGAGGAGGTTCTCAGTAACAGGATAACATCTGGGTAAGAAGCCATTGTTTGTACAGTTGGTAGAGTCTAGACAGTACAAAGCACAATGTTATGAGATATACATTTACAATAGATTGGTGGCTGTTAAATGTTTCACAAAAAGCATGAAAATTATGTCTGCTTCAACAATGAACTACCTTAGGATTACACTTGAAAAAGACCTAACTACCACTTACACAGAAGCTCCTGATTGGCTGTTGATTTAAAGCCCCAGTGTGTAGGATTCGTGGCGCATAGGTGGATGGTGCTATTGCACTTTCTGTTTTAGCTAAGACAGACCTCGAGGGTCACCCGGGCGCGGTCCCGTTTTTTTTTTTTTTTTTTCTCTCATGAAAACACACATTCCCGATCATGTACCATGACACTCTACACATCAAATGAAACCTTACAGTCTCCTCTTTTTGACTATGCAATTAATTTCCCTGCAAAACAATCACTCCCCGAGCACATGGGGCTTTTATACGGAAAAGCACAAAACGAGTTTAGCTTACCTTAGAATGCTTTGCACAGGTCAAACTCTGTATTTCACCATAAACTTGGTCTCAATTTGTCCGTAAGGATCCAGCGAATAAAATCCAGTAAAACAATTTAGTCCAAAACACGTGTTAGATCCATTACGACATCTGATCCGGCTTGTGTTGTTTACCCAAAACCACGAGCCTTGCCGAAGAGCCGTCCTTCTGCGGCTCTCGTATTCAAAATGGCTGCCTCTGCATGGGGAAGATCCCACTTTTATGTGACTATATCTAAGTCCAAAAGAATACTTTGATTTCATGATGGAAGTGAAAAGGCTTGGAAAACAATGTATTTTTGAATGGGTATCTTCAATTTCAGTAATTAACGGGTAAAAATCTTACACACTGTCCCTTTAAAAGTTGGTTTCTCTGCTCGCCCGAGTAGTTAAACATGTCATCTGTGAAGCATGATGAATAATAAGAGTCAAAAATATATAAAGTAAAAATATGTTTTTACTGAAAATATAGTTTCAGTAAAAAATAAATGATTAATAAAAGGAGCAAAAAAAAATTGCTACAGTTACAAAGGTTAAAGATGTTTAACGTTTAGAAATAATTAATTTAAAGTGTAAGTACAAGGCACTTCAGCACCATCTCTTGGTTATTGGCACTTTGGCATCGTCTCTTGTTTTTCTGTTTTTTGTTGTGTTTTATTTATTTTTTTCTAGATATTTTTAGTTATAAAAACGCACAATTCAGATTTTGTTCCAATGTTGCTCAAATAATGTTGCTTTCATAATACGAAATCCAATAGAGGGAGCTCTTTACATTGAAGTCAATGGTGAAATTCTCAATTTTCAATTAATACTCAAAAACAGAAGAGTTATGTAAAAAGTAAAAGTAACCAAGGAGATAATTTTCAGTCTAAAGGTTGTCATAAAACTGCAGAGTCACTTAATTAGTCCCATAATAAAATGTTTATTCATACACATTTTTACATACACAATATCCCCCAAATGCTGTTAACCTTTCACCTCTTCTCTCCTCTGACCAATTCCCATGACAACTGGCATCTCATTTTTCTCAAATTTGGCCAGTTGCATTCGGAGAAGAGCAGAGGATTGTGGGTAAAAAAGCCTCTCTATTTGCTGTAAAAACGTCTTTCATTTGGTGCCAGAGAGACCAGTGTGGCTTTGTGTCTCTGTGCAAATATGAGCAGTAGCTTTAGCAAACATACCGAAGTGCGTCAAAGTTTTTCCCACCTTCCTGAACGCACCGTGGGACCGTCCTGAGCAGGGCCAGGGCAGAGGTGGCACTTTTGGATTGATCTGACTTTAATGACACTATTGTAGGATGATCCATGACTTCTGCCACCCGGACACTGGAGTGATTTATGGTTCAGGGTGCTGTGTTGTTTGGGATGGGTACAACTTAGGCCAATTCCAGTGCAAGAAATGTTTTGCAATATGGGCAGTAGGATTTCTGTTAGTACTTGCATAGGTTTTGACTTCTTTCTTTTAGACCAGGGGTCTTCAATGTTTTTGACAAACTGGGCCAGGGACCCCCTATTATATATACGGCATAGAATTGTGTTTTATATTAAATTGAGCTTAGTGTCATGTATAAACATTGCTACTCTGTTATGGTACATCCAATACAAGGAAATAATACACAAGTTAATACTGTATTTTACACTATAAAATATAAAATTATATTATTTTAAAGTGAAATCAAAAGATTTCGCGACCCCCCTGCAGTACCTCCGCGACCCCCCTGTTGAAGACCTCTGTTTTAGACGATTTGTCCTTCAAATGTTATTCCTTTGTCTGGAATGTTTTACAGTATGGTATTAAGCCTTTCTATCTTCATGAAGACCAAACCAGAGTTACAAGTCAGATCTGTGGCGAGGCAACCCCGCTCACAGTCTGAATGCATGCTTTTGTACGTAAAAACACCTGTAATTGAATAAATGTAAGGTAGAGTGGTTTAATGAAGGACCCCCAATCAAAAAGTTACACAGTGGTCCTTTAAGATTAATATTGCAAGTAGGTAACACCCTTGTGTTTGTGTGTGTGTGTGTGTGTGTGTGTGTGTGTGTGTGTGTGTGTGTGTGTGTGTGTGTGTGTGTGTGTGTGTGTGTGTGTGTGTGTGTGTGCGTGTGTTTAGATATTTTTAGGTATAAAAACACACACAATTCAGATTTTGTTCCAGTATTGTTCCAATTTCCTTACAGAAAAAATGACAAATCACAATAGAAACAAAAAGTGTTATCAATCAACCTGGAAATGGGCTTGGGTTTTGTCCAGTGACTCTTTCCATCACTCCAGTTGCTGCCAAGGAACTGCAGAAGTCACTTAGGGTCACACAGTCACACAATCAAAAGTGCAAAAAGGTACATTATTAGGTCAATTTGATCAGAAATGTAAATATTAGTGATTGGCTTTGTTCTGTATTGTACTAAATAACCATTATTGCGTGGTTCCACTTTATGCTATTTGATAGTCAGAAGTCTGTCAATTTCCATCTTTTTTGCACTAAATATGACCTTCGACCTTGCACATTAATCTATACTTCTTGTATTTGATTTGGGCTTTATTCTGGTAGTCTCTAATCCATTGACTGCATAAGTTAGATCTCACAGTGGCCTCACAGACAGACAGATGCTGCGTTCGATGTGTGTCTTTGAAATGCTAATGCAACTTTCTTTTTCCAAGCTTTTTAATGTCGTATTGAGCGCAGCCGGAATAGCAGGAGCTCTACAGTAAAAGAGAAGGGTGACGGTGCTTACTCAGTGATTCTGTGCCCTAAAAGAAGAGCTACTTTAATCAAGGAAGAACAATGCAGTCGCAGCTGGTGGTATAATTTTTTGGGGGGGTGCCATGGCCAAAATTATAAATATATATTATAAATACATACTTCAGGAAGTGGGATCTGCTGACAGGAGGGCCAAAGCTTATACGAGATAATATGAAAACGTTGGCATGTATGATACTAAGCGTTTGCATATTATTATGACAAATATTGGATTAACTATTTTTGATTGTTCATTAAAGGTGCACTGGTGGAGTGTGTCACCTGCTTGTCTCCATGGAGATGTTATTGCTTTGTCTGGAATGAGATCACTATAGGCTACATTACAGATCAGATCTGCAGAGAGCCAACCCTGTTCAAAGAGATAATTATTGTATTTTTGAGCAATAGAAACACCCATAGTGAATAAATGCAACATACAGTAGATGCATTTAATGTCAAACAATGGAACATTCCAGCCTAAGTAATAACATCTCCATGGAGACATGCAGGTGATGGACCCTCAATCAGAAAAGATGCAGAATGCAGCTTTAAGGATTAGGCAAATTATTGAAATATCAGTGCTGCAGCTAGAAAGAGGTCGAGTGCCTGCGATATGACAAGACAAGAGGTAAACAATTCAACTGCCACTGTAGGAATAACTTTAAATCTATGAGATTCAAATTTTGTGTCTTTTAAAAAATATATATATATGCATAAACCATACATTTACAGCTGAAAATGTACTTGTTTTATTTTTGGGTATGTCTCTGCACTTTGTAATTTTCCAATACAGAAACAGCCTCAATCAAAAACCAGCTCTCCCTTGAGTGTTTGCATTTTAATATTACATAAGCCATTTTAAAGTGTATAGTTGGTGAAACAGGTGCTCTTATAGTGAAGCACAGAGCTGATGGATCAGAGCAGAGATGGACGGGGGTGTCAGATATCTCTGGTTTGTGTCTGCTGTCAGTGAAGTGAGGAACACCAGAACATTTGAAACAGAGGGGACTGTGTAAAAGGAGTTTCTTGGCAGGGTCCAAAGTGTATTCCAGATGTATTTCATAATAAAAGTGAATAGATCCGAGTGAGGGATTCTCTAAACATCCTGCACTGGACTAGGACTTGTGGTCTAAGTGAGGACTTCCTCTTATGATTAATGAGGCAATTGGCTTGTTCCTGTACAAAAGTGAATTCTGTAGTCGCTTTTTTTTTTAAAGTATATGCAATAGTTTATATCTCCTATACCACGCAACACATTTCTGGTGGTAAAGTTCAAACAACACTGTAAGACTTTTTTTTATGCTTTTAATCTGTTATCCTCATCAAAACCTTACAGGGTGATAGTGATGATAACAGAAATGTTCATATTAGTAAGCATTACAATTTAAAGCCAAACTGTAAACATTGTTAACATTAACTGTTTACTTCTATGTGGAGTTAATATGATAAATTTAGATTCAGGAGTTGGACCACGCCTTCAACTACTAACAGCATCTGAGTCAGCTCTCTTGTCCATGTGTCTCTTGTCCATCCTTCGGCCTGAAGACATCATCTTTAAGCATGGGAGGCTCTGAATTAGCTGGGTGACCATTTTGGATTAGAGAGGGAGCCCCCACCATAAGTCTCCCCCCAGCCATCTACCCAGTAAATATCTTTATATCTTTATATCTTTATATCTTTATCTGGCATGGTCCTTGCTAGTGAATACTTTATTTTTTTATTTATTTACTTACAGCATAAGTAGTGTGACTACATTTCACAGAAATAGAAACTTAACCTTCTCCCTCTGATAGCTCCCTGGGATTGGTTTGCAAGTTAATGATTCATGGATGCAGCCTGGTTTATTAGTTTCCACGAGTCCTATCTCATGCTTTTTTACACACTTCTGCTGAAACATAATCTTTATGTTTCATTTGCACTGATAGAAAGTGTAAGCAGATACTCTCAGGAAAAGACATGGCCCCAACACTGGTGAGTCTGCATCACATTTTGTTATTTGTTTGTAATTGATTTATGTAGTATATATTTTGTGTTTAGTTCAATTCAATTAAAGTTTCCCATGAGATAATACCAGTGCCTTGTAAATGTTGTTTTACAAATAATTACCTTTATTCTATAGACTATAATCTTCAATATGAAATGGCTTTAAAATATTTATTACTGACTCAAACTCAGAATTGTAAACCAATTATTACAATGAGTCTGTTACTGTAATGTATATTTCCTTTATAGTTTGACACGCCTCCAAAGCCTGGGGATCTGATTGAGATTCACAGAGGGGCTTTTGAACACTGGGCCATCTATGTTGGACAAAATGAAGTGGTCCATTTGATCCCACCAAGTAAGTCATCACTTTTAAAATAATATTTGTTCTCTGATATTAACAAAAAAAAGCGCTATGGAAGTAATGGGGTAGTGCATGTTAGATCAGCTACTTAGACCACATACATTAAGATTAAAAGTTGTAATCATTATTTGTATTGATAACTTTGGTAATAAAGTTTCTCTACTAATACTTAAGTGGTCCTCTTTAATTAACCAAGACTCCTGCTGTCATGGCATCATTTGTATTTTTATATGGCATAGGATATGACTAGGATTTAAACTAAGTACAGTCAGACAAGTTAAATACAGAGCTGTAAGGAACAAAATAATAATACTATAACATCATATGCACATTTTGTCCTTAGCCAACAGGGACAGTGATGTGCTGGGGCTGGTTAGCCTTGCACAGTACTTTGACAGCAGCAGTGCAGAGGTGAAGTGTGAGAAGATCTCGGACGTAGTGGGTCCAGACAGTTACCGTGTTCACAACCTGCTGGACCACAAATACGAAGCCCGGCACCCAAACAACATCGTGAGGGACGCCCTGAAGCTGGTGGGAAGGGTGCTGCCCTATAATGTGGCTGGATACAACTGTGAACACTTTGTCACCAACCTGCGCTACGGCAAACCAGAGTCTAGACAGGTGAGGCTAGTGTCCAGAAACAAACTACAAAACAAGTGCACTCAAAAGCATGATAATGGAGCTATATCAACATACAAATAAACTACAAGTAGAACGCCAGCAGGGTGTATTTTAATTGCACACACTGAAAATAGAAAAAATATATACTACTAATCTGTTTGCTATTTTTCTGATTGAGATTTTAGTTTAAAGTTTTTGAAGGAGTTTAAAGGAGAAGACTGTAAAATGAACTGCTAAATACAAGAATACAAGAATCCCATGCATTTCAGAAAATCTGTGTGGAAACGGAAGTTGTTTTTAATGTTATTTTTTTAGTGTTATTTATTTTTGTAGCCCAGCTGGTTGTCCAATGAGCCGAAGGTAGAGTGATCAGACCCACTGATGCACAGGCTGGCGGTGCGATTCCAGCTCCCACAGATGAATACTGTCATAACCCCATACCCTCCTCGCCCCAGTGTCTGCGTACACTCCTTGTAAAGCTTGCCTTGATTGCCTTGAAGGTGGAAAAGCTCTATATGAAAACGTGACCATAGAAAGACATTTGAATATAAAGTGAAAGAGTTGGTTGTATTTGACCAGCTATTTTTACATGAATGACGAGTTTACTTGTGTTGATGAGACTCACAGAGCCCTGTCTCCTTTCTGCACTGATGAGTTGATCACATGTCACTTGTCAGAGCAGGAACAATGGGCCAGTCCCACATAATCCAGTCCAGAGGAGAAGCAGATGTTTTTCTGAATAAAACCTGATTAGACAAAATCTCAAGACAATAATTAGCTGATTAGAAACTTGATGAAAGATCCTGATTTGTTAATTTTACATCCAATCCTTGACACTAGATGATAGTTTATACTAACAAATTTAACAGGTGATCTTGGGAATTACAACTCCTGTTACAGCTCCTACTCAAAGTTAAGTCCATATTTTTGCATATTTTTGTATCTGCCAGGTGAAAAATGCTGTTGTGGCCGGAGGGATGGCAGTGGCAGGAGTAGCAGCAGTGGCACTGGGAGCAGCTCTGTTTGCTTCTCTTCTCAGCCATGATGACGAAGATGATTAAAGTCTCCACCTAATTTCTGAACTGCTTTGATACAAGTTTAAATAAATAAGGATTTTGAGATTATTTGGTTAATCATTAGAGTGATTATTCAAGTCATATAGATAAGTAAAAAACAATAATTAAATAAGATAATTTTAGAGCCAAAATCTGTACAGTACACCAATGTGCTTTTATCTGGCTTTTTATGTCAACCTTACTTTTTTATTTAGAAAGTTTGATTTCATAAAGTTTGTCTGACATTGTAGAAATGGTCATTTATTTTGCAATGTGAATAAAAATGAAGAAAGGCTTGCCCTATTGTTTGATAAATATGTGTTTTATTGGAGGGTCTGTCATATGTTTTTCTTCATGGAGATGTTATTACTTTGTCTGGAATGATTCACAGTTTGGTATTAAATTTTTCTATCTTCACTGAGACCAAACCAGGCGTTATACGTCAGATCTGTGGAGAGGCAACCTCGCTCAGAGTCAGAATGCCTTTTTTTTCCTAGTTATTTTGAGCAATAGAAACATCTGTAATTGAGTAAATGTTTAGGAAGAGCTGTTTAATGTCATACTGTGGAACATTCAAAGCAGAGCAGAGCCATAACCATAGAAACAAGCAGGTGAAGGATCCCCAAACAAAAGCCACATAGTGCACCTTTAATGTGGTATTCCTGCTAGTCTCAGGTCAACTCATTGACCTATAATGTCAAACCTTTATTTGCATAGTAGGATAATAATAAGCTAGTTGCACACTCCCAACTCCAAAAACACAACAAGTCTGATGAACAAATGTACTAAGAATGGCAGCTACATGTATAGACGTAAGTGTATGTTGAGTGATTACAGTATGTGAACATTTATTACATAAGTTCAGCATTGGCACAGGACAGTGGAACAGCTGGATGCAGCTGGTACCATGTCAGAGGCGAAAACAGCGCCCCCTCTTTATTCCAGAGGTCACCCCCAGAGCCCCATGAAATCACTGAGGGCCCAAGGGAGACCTGCTCCTCACAGAGCGTATATCACACATTATTACACTGGATCAAATGTGGACCCATTCCAGTTACAGCCATAAAACATAATGACACACACTGGACTTCCTACTGGAAAAGTTTTAGAGCTATCTAGATTGATATGCAAAGTTTATTGAAAGAAATTACAATATTTCTCTGATGAACTGATTAGAAAGGCAAATATTTTCAAATTAAACTCCTTGTTTTAGACTAAATTGATTTTTTGCATTTTTCTGCAAGGTGCACTGTGCAATTTTTTGGGGGGGAGGGTCCGTCACCTGCTTAGATCCATCGAGAAGTTATTGCTTTGCCTGAAATGTTCTACAGTCTTGCAATAAACTTATATTACTTGCATTTATTGAATTACAGTGGGTTTTAAAAGTCTTGAAAAGCATGCATTCTTACTGAGAGCAGGGTCAGTTATCCGCAGAGCTGACTTGTAACTTGACTCTGTAGCATCACCAGCTTAACTCCATGGAAATAGATGTTTAATGCCATGCTATGGGACATTTCAGCAGTAGCATTTCCATGGAGACGTCCTACAAAAGTTACACAGTGCACCTTGAAGATATGCAAAGAATATATTTGCTCAGTCATGAATTTCCCGGCTGATCACTTGACATCTGCTCCATGTTCCCAAAAGGCAGAGGGGCACACGCTGGACTATAATACATCTTCAATCTGGACAAAGCTGTCAGAGACTCTTGTCTTTGCACCTGCTACAGTTGCACAGACCCTCTTCCTGTGAGTCTCAAATAGGCTACAATCTCTTACAAGCTCCTCGGACGCCAGAAAAGTCAACAAAAAGCAGCTAGTTTAACTTAGGAGGGTTTTGTGTGAGGAGAGAAGGGAACAGAGCTGGCATCAGGACTGTAGCTAGACCACATAAAGAGCAGAGACGTGGTTTTGGAGATGCTGTGCTACAGGACCACCCCAAACGAGAGGTTTTGGACGGGGCAGAGCGGTCAGGTGGCTCCCCCTCCTCTGAGCATACAAAGAGGAAAGTGTTTCGGAAAGCTTAGGAGGAGATTAGAATGAGAATGCCCCAGTTAATGATGTTGTGTGCCTTTTTAAATGTGAAACCATTAGTTTAAAAAAAGTCATTACAATACAAAGCCTGTTTTTATTGAAAGACTCACAGTGTATTTAAGACACAGAATGCCTACTGATCACCAACAGGGTCCATGTCCCATAGACTGTTTTAGTACCAAAACTATAACAATCCACAAAACTGAAGTGAACACAGCCACAATTTGGCAACCACTTTCCCCCAAGTCAGTTCCAACTTTGACAATATTTGGATTATCATAGTTTAGTTACTGTTGAACTGGGCTAAAATAAAACTGTGTTGCATAGATACATGTTCTACTTAAGCCAGATATCTCTAATCAGCCAATCAATCCATGGCACTGACCACTTGTTGTCTTTTTGACTGCTTTTTGCATTTGGAGTGGGCAGAGCTGAGCAGAGCAGCCTGGCACAGAAGGGAAAAAGGAAAGAATGAAAGAGAGAAGAGTCTTTGAAGATGCAGTGCTCAGAAAAAGAACTATTTTAAAGTTGGATAGCACATCACAGACTGCACTGCTCCAGTCCTGCCTGTTTAAGGAATAAGACCTACTGCAGTGGCATCCAAAACCAGCGCTCTGCTCCTGGGCCTAATTACCCTCCACACAGTTTAGACTGGCACAAAGGAGCAGGGAAAGAGAAATATGAATCAAAACTGACTCATATTAACATGAATAAATGAGCAGCAACTTTAAGCGACCGTCTCTCTAGTTCCATAACAACATGTAAGTTTTATGTGTGAAGCTGCAGCGTTTTGCCTTAACATTTTCTTCCTTAATCTAATTAACTGAACTTTGCTAAACTGAGCCAAAGATAAACATTCTCATCAACAGTCAACAGTAGTAAACATGTATCCTTCCCTCAAAAGATATTTTGTTAAACTCCCATATTTGAAGTGGCCGCAGTGGCCAGCACTCAGACCTCACAGCAAGAAGGTTCAGGGTTCGATTCCTGGGAGAAGTTGTAATATTTCTCGCGGTGTTTGAGTGGGTTTCCTCACACTCTCTGGTTTAACCCATGAACTCAAAACAGGTCAAATGAAATCCCCCAGCAAAGTTAGTCCTGAAGAAGAAGAAGAAGAAGAAGAAGAAGAAGAAGAAGAAGAAGAAGAAGAAGAAGAAGAAGAAGAAGAAGAAGAAAAAGAAAAAAAAACGCTTTATTCATCGCCGTAGGGAAATTATTTCTCATGGAGATGGGTCCCCGGGCGCCTGAAAGATGAGCTGCCCACTGCTCCTGAAGGATGGGTCAAATGACATATTTGCCCACATTTGCCCTTTACATAACCAAAGAAGAAGAAGAAGAATTGGAGGATTTTTCCTGGAGCATGTTTAAGAATAGTAATACTGTATGAATGACATGTTTAATGTGAGAATAAGAAACTAATGTGTGATTTTCAAGTTATGTGTTTACATTTTTTTGTATGAAAAGCGCTTTATAAATAAAGTTTGATTGATATGTGTGTACTTTAGTCATCCATGTTTGTTTATACCTGATAGTAGTTATTGATGGACCACAACAATCAGCCAATCACAGGGCTGACACTTAGAGACACAGAAAACCATTCACACAGCCAACATGTTTGCCACAACTTTCAGATTGTTTATACAATTTGCGTTACATTGTAGTGAATCTCACTTTATCTGTTTGTTTTCCTTTGTGCAAAAAGCCTTTCTCCCAAACACGGTGAAACCCACTGTCTCCTTGAACTCTGCTGACTTTACATTGCTGCATGTTCTGTCTGGTTTCTGTGACCTTGGTCTATTGTTTCATTTCATAAACAGAAGAGTATGAAGCCAGATATATTTGTCTGTGGATAATAGCAGCATATACCAGCCTGTATACAGTACTGACTTACATGGCACAGTAGTGACACAGAGCAGCTCAGTTCTGTGGCTACTTGACATGTTAGCGCTCCATATGTTTATAAAGCCACTATGGAGTATACAGTAGACCATAACCACAGGCATTTCCTTAGTCTTTCTCTACAAACTGAAGCATGAACCCTATATTTAGGGACCGAGCCCGAAGGGGGACGAAGGTCCCTATTGTTGTTGCTTTGTTTCCGTATTATTATTATTATTCTTGTTCATACACGCTGGGGCAATTTTGAGCATGTTCCCATGCTTCAAAACAAACGAAACTTTGCACGGGCATCACAAAGTGCTGCCAGTACGACCACACAAAGTCTCGTCCCCCAGTGACCCCCAGTGGGGGTCACTGGGGGGGTCTAGGAGACCCCCAGTGGGGGGTCTCCTAGACCGTACCTCAGATGGGCATAAATTTTGGTAAGCATAATCTTAAGACGTTGGAGATGTTAAATTGCGAAGGATTTTCAAATAGGCGGTAATATGACGATACGGCGGATCGATAAAGTTAGGTATGGAATTTGAAACACTTCTCCTACACCGTACCTCAGATAGGCTTCAATTTTGGTGAACATAATCTTAAGACGTTGGAGATGTTAAATTGCGAAGGATTTTCAAATAGGCGGTAATATGACGACACGGCGGATCGATAAAGTTAGGTATTTATTGAATGGGAGTGATGAGTTATGAATGGGAGGTATTTGTTGCTAGGCAACGCCCTGATCAAAGATCTTTGATCTTTGTACCTTTGATCTGATATAGCTGCAAGCAGCAATGTGGGGACAAGCATCGAAGGTTCATGTAGGCCTCAGCATGGAGGCCACATGCAGGGTCTGACAGGGTCTAACAGAGTCTGACAGGGTCTGACAGGGTCTGACAGGGTCTGACAGGGTCTGACAGGGTCTGTTCTGACAGGGTATCTACAACGTCATGGCCATGCCCAACAGGAAGTGAGATAATTGTGCCAGGCACACGAAATTTGGTATGGCTGTGCGTCTCAGTAAGACGAACAAACGCAGGTGCGAGGTCCCGACCAACGCCGCTTGCGGCTTTAATTATTATTATTCTTGTTCTTGTTCACACTCGCTGGGGCAATTTTGAGCATGTTCCCATGCTTCAAAACGAACGAAACTTTGCACGGGCATCACAAAGTGCTGCCAGTACGACCACACAAAGTCCCGTCCCCCAGTGACCCCCAGGAGCTCGATAGCGCCCCCTAGCGCGTTGTCTTTCGGGGCTGGCATACCGTTTAAGATAGGCGCACGAAATTCGGTAGGGACGTGTATCTCAATAAGACGAACAAACGCCTCACTGCAATGTCATGGCCACGCCCAACAGGAAGTGAGATAATTGGGCTTTTGTGTGATTTTTGGGTATTGGACATAGAATGGAATTTGAAACACTTCTCCTACACCGTACCTCAGATGGGCTTAAATTTTGGTGAACATAATCTTAAGACGTTGGAGATGTTAAATTGCGAAGGATTTTCAACTAGGCGGTAATATGACGATACGGCGGATCGATAAAATTAGGTATTTATTGAATGGGAATGATGAGTTATGAATGGGAGGTATTTGTTGCTAGGCAACGCCCTGATCAAAGGTCTTTGATCTTTGTACCTTTGATCTGATATAGCTGCAAGCAGCAATGTGGGGACAAGCATCGAAGGTTCATGTAGGCCTCAGCATGTAGGCCACATGCAGGGTCTGACAGGGTCTGACAGAGTCTGACAGGGTCTAACAGAGTCTGACAGGGTCTGACAGGGTCTGACAGGGTCTGACAGGGTCTGTTCTGACAGGGTATCTACAATGTCATGGCCACGCCCAACAGGAAGTGAGATAATTGTGCCAGGCACACGAAATTTCGTATGGCTGTGCGTCTCAGTAAGACGAACAAACGCAGGTGCGAGGTCCCGACCAACGCCGCTTGCGGCTTTAATGTATTTTGAAGTTAAATTAGAAAAAAGTAATCAACATAAAGAGCTGAAAAAGAAATGATAAAAGTTATTGCTCTGTGATGGATGGGCTGGTATTGAGAATCTGACAGCTGTGGTTATGACATTGAAAACTAATATTTTTGAACTTCATGAATCAACACTTTTCGCTTTTGTGTTTATCTCAGCAAAGATCTGAATTGTGTTTTTAGACCATCTTAAATAAATTGATTCAAGTGATGATATGTATAAAGGGCCTGTATTTACGCTATATTCTCATCTATGTTATAATGTTGTTTCCTCATCACAAACCTGGAGTTGTGTTTTGTTTCATTCACACATGTTTAACACACAAATCCTGCATATCCTGCAGTTCTTCTCTCACCTTAACTAGAATTATTTGGATAATTTCACCCCTGGAATTGCCAGTCTCTACTGAACAAAAGGTAAAAGGTAACTATTAACTTAAAAAGTACCGTTTCATGAGACATCAAAGTGGAACAGACCATTTGGAGCTTTGGACATGTAGACAGAATGAAACAAAACACAACTCCAGGTTTGCTTTTGATGAGGTAACAACATTATAACATGGCTTAAAGCTCACAAGAATCCATTTAATGTTATGGGTTTATTTTCATTATATACCAAAAACATAAATTACGCTGAAATGCACTGAAATGTTGAAAATTAATAACTAAACTGATTCATATAAAGTTGCCTCTGCATTCCTAAGTACAGGTAAATGGGACTCTTTCTGCCTCTCATCACTGGTCCCATTTCCTATACAGTCTATGGTTTGTGTGTTTGCTTGAGTGAGGCTACAGAGATATAACTGCACATGTTTATTTCCTATGGCTTCCTGAGTAAACCCTAACCATCAGTTTAACAGTGGTGGATTCACATAGAGCAGAAATATCAGACTGAAATAGACCAGGAGGAACAGCAGCCGCCTGTGTCTCTCCTCAGTGAACTAAATGTTTCGGAAATACAAATAAAAAGCTCTTTGCATTGACAAATTTGCTTCTCTGCCCCCCACTGATCCATTACAGGGCTGCGTGCTAACCTGAGCATGAGCACTATTGGTAACACACAACATGGCCATTGAGGGAGAGACGGTCTTCAAAACATGTTTCATTCAATGTTTTTTTGAAATATATAAACCAGGCGCGTTATATGTCCATTAAAAGTTCTTAGATGGCTTTTTCATATTTACTTCCGCAAGATTTTTATGCTACTCTTGGCTTCAGTTTAATCAGAATTTTGCACACAGTCTAGAAGCGATTTCTAAAAATAGCCTTTAGGAGCCTGTGATCAATACAAGCAGCATCGTCCCATTTAGGGGTTTGATTTTCAACTGAAATGGAGAATAAGATTTAACAAAGCGTCAAACAGGGCAGTGCCTCTAGTTAGCTTTATCCTCTTAAGGAATGTGAATGACAACCTGAAAGGTATCAGTTTACAAATTACTGTATATCCTGTGCCTACATGGCACAATTAGACAGTTGTAATTAGAGGTTTTGCCACCAGATGCCACCAAAACATTGGACACAATATTTTATATATGTCATTCAATTCCAAACTAGTGACTTTTTCAAACTACTGAAGAACGGGTCAGATATTACAAATCAAATCACTATTATAATTTTTTGTGATGGGACTTTTGGCTTCTTTGATCCGCATCTTTTGGATCCGTTCATGTCAAAGAGCCATTCAAGCCAGTCACTTCTAGAAAAGGTATATGTCTTTTTATACTTACATACTACAATTTATATGACAGAAGTCAACATGAGAACTTATTTTATTCAGGCTTGGGGAGTAACGGTATACATGGGTTAAGTCAAAGGAAACAAAAAAAGGTAACTGTATTCCACTACAGTTACAAGGAAAGAAGACATACTCAGATTACAGGTACGTTTAGTGAAAATGGGGATTATTTAGCAGAATTACAATTGGAAAGCATTTTATGTTATTTAATTTTTTTAATGTAAAGATGGAGATGGAGGGAAATCAATACAAACTGTCGTACAGACATGCGCCCACACTATGGCAGTGCTATGGAACAAACTTGCAACTGGCATGGCTTCGACCGAGAAGAACGCATTTAGCGGGTGGAAATTTTGACATTATTTTGTTTTTAAAGAAGACTTGTGCACTTCCACTGTAGGACTATCAGCTACTGTTCAAATTAGCTTTCCTCAGTTTCTTTTATAATGCACAAAATGTTATTGTGTTCTTGTATTTATAGGATATTTGGTGTTAACGTCATCCAAACGTAGTTGAAAGTAATCAAGTTCCATTACTTTAATATTATGGTTCTTGGATTACGTTACTGAATACATATTTTAAGGGGTAACTAGAATACATCTCTAAAGTAACCCTCCCAACCCTGATTTTATCTACAAAATCATCTCAGAGAGTAATTACCTAGGGCAAAATTTGTTTAAAATGGCTCAAACTGACAGTGAAATTGTGTTTACCCCAAGAAATTATGAAATTCTAAATAAAATGTAGCATTACATAAATAATAATTTATTTATTTTTTAATACTAGCCTATTATTAAGATGCCAAATATGTTTTTTGTTTGTTTGTTTGTTTGTTTGTTTTGTGCACAAAGCTCTCACTTGTGCTGCCTGCTCTGCTTCTGTGCAAAAAAATGCATACAAATTGTAAAGAACATGATTCGGTTCAGTTAAAATTTGGTTAAAAAATTAGATCTGAGACCGTTCATGATAAGAAATCGTTCAAAAGAACCGACTCATTCACGGATGTCACATCACTAATAACTGTGTAACCAGCAGGCCTACGTTTCCCATTTCTTTGTCTGTAACCGATCAGTCTGATTCTTTCTCATGTGTTTCTATGATTGGGTTTGTCAGTTGCTTCATACGCAATAAAGTTTTGGTTTATTTCTTTTGCTTTTCAAATAACGACAAAACTGACACCAACCCCTGACAAAAAAATGACAAATCGTTGCATTATGTTGCTGTGGTCTCTTTGCAAATGCACAATTCTTCTCACTCCCCAAACCCCTCAAAAGTAAAGGGAGAATAAAAGAATAATTCATAAACTACTTAAAAAGTGGAAAACTTCAGAGAGCCCATACCACTGTCTCACGTTCTCATAGTTGGGTTTTGTGTGACGTGCGATGAGCTGGAGGGGATTATTGTTGAAGCTAACCCCAATATTATAGCATTACAGTCAGACTGAGAGACTCCGAGTGCTACAGCAGCACAATTACCCTGTGGCTAGAGAGATGGAGAGCCAATACAGAGCCAAATACTTTTGATTGGATTTTTTCTCTCATTCATTTTTTTTAACCATAGTGCTTCTTGTATATACTTTGCCATATAGACCTATATGGTGAGTCCTATATGGTGGCTTGCTGAAACAAAATAAGATAAACTGAGCACCACTTTAGCTGCTTGTTCTTTATTGTAGGAATCAGTTCTTTTTTTTGTGCTTTTTAGTTGCCTACTTTTCAATGTTCCCACATCAAGGATCTCTGGGGAACGAGCTTCATTCATAAAAAACACAGTTTTTTGACGGAGAACTTTTCAGTCTTTGTCTCCCTCTGGTGGTTTATGAAGCTCTTTCCATCTCATCTCAATTCGTGTAGAATCTCTGATTCGTCCAGGTAGAATCCATGAGGGGCCGTTCAAGACATTATTCATTCTGGTCCTCTCACATACACATATTCTCACCCTGAGAATATATGTATGTGAGAGGAGAATGTATGTATGTGCGAGTGAGAATATATGTATGTGCGAGTGAGAATATATGTATGTGCGAGTGAGAATATATGTATGTGAGAGTGAGAATGTATGTATGTGAGAGGAGAATGTATGTATGTGAGAGGAGAATGTATGTATGTGAGAGTGAGAATATATGTATGTGAGAGTGAGAATATATGTATGTGAGAGTGAGAATATATGTATGTGCGAGTGAGAATGTATGTATGTGCGAGTGAGAATGTATGTATGTGCGAGTGAGAATATATGTATGTGAGAGGAGAATGTATGTATGTGAGAGGAGAATGTATGTATGTGCGAGTGAGAATGTATGTATGTGAGAGGAGAATATATGTATGTGAGAGTGAGAATGTATGTATGTGAGAGGAGAATATATGTATGTGAGAGTGAGAATATATGTATGTGAGAGGAGAATGTATATATGTGAGAGGAGAATGTATGTATGTGAGAGGAGAATGTATGTATGTGAGAGTGAGAATATATGTATGTGAGAGGAGAATGTATATATGTGAGAGGAGAATGTATGTATGTGAGAGGAGAATGTATGTATGTGAGAGTGAGAATATATGTATGTGAGAGGACCAGAATGAATAATGTCTTGAACGGCCCCTCATACAAAAGGAGAAATTCAATTTGTCATCTGGACAAAAGATTATTTGTTCGAATACGTTTTGCAGCTCATCCAAGCTGCTTCTTCAGTTCTGGCTAGAGTGCTGGTGAACACTGCTTAAAACCGTCTGAAGGGAGGAGCTAACTACAATGAAATTACTATGAAACTATCAAACCTATTTGTTTTCAGTTTTTCTCAGTGTTTTCTTTGTTTTGATTTAGGTTTGAGGATAGAGTTATAGATAGGAGACAAATGATGTGTGAGACCTCAATGATAAGATAAGATAAGATAATCCTTTATTTGTCCCACAATGGAGAAATTGCAGTGTCACAATGCAAGTTTCAGAAACAGTAGGAAAATATGAGCATGCATCAAAATTAAGATAAATAATAATAATAGTAAGTATGTACAATCAACTAAAAAACACAACACTGTAAGGTTAAAAGGCACAGGAACATTGCACAATAAATGTCTGAGCAGTGAAACAAACAGCAGTTAAAGTGACTCCAGTTCAGTAATATATAATATCACTACAATAAAGTGACTCAGATGATTGTGAACAGTGCAGTGATGGACAGTGGTTGTTAAATAAATAAGTAGAAGGTAAACTGACTTTAAATAATATTGCACATTGTTATTATTACTATGGAGATGACACATGGTTGCTATGGAGATGAACATGACTAGCATTGATCATTGTACAGTCTGACAGCAGCAGGAAGGAAAGACCAATGAAACAGAGATCTGAATGAAACAACAGCAAGACGGCATCATGTGATCAGACGTTAATATTATTTTCATTTGTGTTTGGTGTGACATGATTCACAAGTTAAACGTAAGATGGCGCTATATGACCTAAATAAGTCTATAAGGAAGTTATCCGGAAATAGCTGCAGGCTTGAAGGGTCACCAAGTGCTGGATGTTTTGTTTTCCTAATTCTTCATTATGCGTGAATACAGTAGACCTATTGCTAATTTACTGTCGGAATTATTATTCACAGGCTGTCACGTGGGTCTGGGTGACGTGGTTCCAAACTCTGTGATTTATTCATTGTGACTGGCTGACTAGAATAATTAAGCAATACTAATAGATATGTAAGAAGACATAGGTCTGCATATGATTGCTTTTGAAATAATTAATTAAACAAGGTATGTAGCAATAGGATGCACATGAGGATCAAAGGTTAAAGCACACAGACTGTAAACCAGGGGTCACCAAACTTTTTTCTCTGGGGGCCACATTGTCTCTCCTGACTGTGATGGGGGGCAGGATAGGCCGTATAACAGAATTGTATGACCCGGACCAAAATGACCACCAGCAGGCCTCATGACTAGCCTGGTACAGCCACCCACAAAACTATATCAACACAGAATTCCTGGCACATATTTGTTTATCGTTACTAGTGGTTTGCAAAAGTAGTAAGTACTTCACACTTTGTTTTAAATTTAAATACCTCAGATATTCCATTTATTTATTTTCTAATAACAATAACGTCAAAGTTAAGAAATATCAAGGAAAAAAACATCTGCTGTATGACACTGGCAAAGAAGAGAGAAAATTTACAAATTGTAGGTAGACCTGTTGATATTAACAATAATAATATTAATGACAATTGGCAGTTCGAATCCCGCTTTTGACGGGTTGACCACGTGTGATCTCAGCTCCCACTGATAAGTGCTGCCGTTGTGTCCTTGGGCAAGACACTTAACCCCACCTCGCCCCCAGTGTCTGTGGACACTGGTGGCCCCCATGGCAGAAGATACATCAAGGCCTGTTGTGACGTGAGCCGTCCTCGTGTGGACCCACCACCCGTGGGAGGATTCATGGGGGCTGGTGCATTGTGTTCTGGGCAGCAGAACACTGCTTGGACTGCTGCCCCCGCGACCCAGAAAATGGAAAAAGCGGAAGAAGTTGAATGAATGAATGAATGAATGAATGAATAACAATTGTATTAATAATAATTGTGTGCAGCACTTGACAAAACTCAAATAAATAGGCTTATAAAATAAACACATTTTTAAAAATCGATGGCCAATCAGTGGCAAATACGTCTTTAATATGTAATTATATAACTAGAAATACTTCATATAAATATAATTTTTTAACAACAGAATACAAGATGCATTACAAAAAGTGTTTTAAAAAAAAAAAGACCATGACAACTTTTGCGAATTGCCTCATAGGGCCAGTTCAAGTGGTGGGAGGCAGAGGGGCGTGGTGGGCCGGAGTCGGCCCGCGGGCCTTAGTTTGATGACCCCTGCTGTAAACTAATAGTTAAGGCTCTGCTGTGCTGTTCTGTCCCCACTGCTGATGGAGGAGAACATGAGACATTATTTTGCTGAATGAACTTCACCACGCCCCCTCGCACCTCCACGCCTTCCTATTGGCTCCTGTCTCGTTCCCATCCATGTGGTCGCTACTCTTCCGTTGAGACTTTATGTTTTGATCCAAACTCACTCCAAACTCCAGTCAGTCCTCCAGTTCATTCACAGACACCTTTCGCCTCTTGTCTCCGGGGACTCTGGGATGAACTCCATAGACCCTCTCCAAGCGCACCACCACCAGCACAGCAGCCACCACAGCCACGCTACACCCCACCCTGCGCCCCCGAAAGGCGAGGACATGACCGCGGTTTACTGTGACAACCTCAGCTCCATGTACCATCACCAGCAGAGCGTCCAGAGCGCGCAGAGACCCCCGGGATACGGCCCTCATGCGCTCGGGGACTACACCTCATCCACCAACCCGTACTTGTGGCTCAATGGACCGGCTGTGAACTCCACATCTGCCGCATATCTGCACCACGCCAGCAGCCCGGGCCCGTTCATCCCTCCAGCGTACGGATCACAGCGGCAGTTCATCACCAACTCGCCCGGGTTTGGAGGTACGGATCTCGGTTGGTTGTCAATAGCGAGTCAGGAGGAGCTGCTGAAGTTGGTGCGTCCGCCTTATTCGTATTCCGCGCTGATCGCCATGGCTATCCAAAATGCGCACGACAAAAAGCTGACGCTGAGTCAGATTTACCAGTACGTAGCGGATAATTTCCCGTTTTATAAAAAGAGCAAAGCGGGCTGGCAGAACTCAATCCGGCACAACCTTTCTCTGAACGACTGCTTCAAGAAGGTGCCAAGAGACGAGGACGACCCAGGTGCGTAAAACAACTCCAATCTCTATTTTGGTAGACCTACTGTAGGCTATAAGTGTTTTTTCCAAGTCAGAAACATGGCTGTTACACTGGATAAAATACAATTCACCAATAAAATATGTGAAATTATTTAATACAAACCTTGAAAAAATAAGATAGGCATGACTTTATTATTTAGAAAGTGAAAATGTTTGGTGCTTCATCTTAAAAATGAATGTAAAGTTCAGGGCCTAAAGAGATGAAGGTGACAAGACAATCCAAAAGTGATCAGGGAATGCAGTTTAAAAAAATGTAAGGCTTGTGTGTTATTTATTTATTTATTTATTTACATATTTATTATATTTTTTCATACATTTAAAATTAAAATGCACAAAAATACGCACATATAGGCCCTATCACACATTTTTTCATACACTTAACCTGAATGTAAAATCGCCGCAGGAACTGTAAAACAAAACTGTAAATATTGCAAACGTTTTTATATGACTGGCAATTAATTATGTAATTATATTAAATTTGCTTTACAAAATTACAAATTCAAAATCCAGGGATATTTATGCTATTTACTATACTATTTACTTTTTAATAATCTGTAGACAATTTAATCATTTGATATCTGTCCAGATAAATTGAATTCTAATGTAATTATATACTGTTTTGTATGTGTAGGCCTATATATTGAATTTTAATTTCAACACATTGGCCGAAATTGAAATAATGCAATAATCTTTGTATCTACTGACTTGTATTGATGACTGTTCAAACGGATATTACTTTCTTCTAATATGTGCCCTCTGCTTGCAGGTAAAGGGAACTACTGGACGCTGGACCCAAACTGTGAGAAAATGTTTGACAACGGAAACTTCAGGAGGAAAAGAAAGCGTCGCTCAGACCTCAGCTCGTCGGGACCTGTGTCTTCTGTGAGCTCCTCTAAAGTCCAAGAGGTCCCGGAGCGGCCTGGGGGAGTGGGGTCCTCCCTTAAGTCCCCTGAAAGCCCCCCATCTCTCCTGGGACAGTCCTCTCCTGAACTGGAAGAACATCACCAAAGCCACAAGGGACATGCGGCAAGCTCACCATGTTTTAACAACTTTTACAGCGCGATGTCCAGTCTCAGCTCCCCCAACAGATCGCAGGGGGCAATTGGACTGGTCAATGAGTTGGCTAATAGGAACATTACGGCAGCCCTGTCTCCTTACCACACTTCCCACAATGCACCACAGCAGCAACAGGACGTTTCTGTGGTGGCAGAGCACGGGGATTCCAGCTTGCACTTCAATAGAGGAGTTTACTACAACACGCTCAGCACTGGAGGACAAAGTGGACAATTTAATGGACATTTTTATAACAGTTTTAGTGTCAACAGCTTGATCTACCCACGAGATGGATCTGAGCTTTAGGAGATACTTACAGAGATGTTCTCATATGAAAAAGTCTGGTGCAAAATCTAGAACATTTTTAAAAATAAATAGGTTAATAAGGAATTCCACTTTTCAAAATTCTAAATGATTCCACTAATTTGTCATTATTACAGCAAATATCAAGAAATCTGAAAGGCAGCGAACATTTGATATTACAAATGAAATTGAGTTCTCTTTCATGTGAAATGTGTTGCACTCTATAAACACAGACACTGGTCAGAATGGGGTTTGTGTGGACATTTAAAGACTTATTAATATTGATGGCACTTAATGACTGCACTGAACCGCCAACATAAACAGCACTTAATTTTTATTTACAACTGAATAGTGCTTAAGACAATCATGGGACACTACTGACAATCATTCATTTACTGTATTTAAATAATGTAATTTAAGGCATTGACACTGTGAGCTGCAATAGACATGTACTGCATCAGCTCAAAATCTTTACAGAGTTTATATTATTTTTATTTTTTTTTACATCTAAACATATAAGTTGTAATTTACATGTTTTGTTTTGGCACATATATCATTTCATACACATTTCCATGAGGGTTGGTACATCCTCACTAATTTATTCTTTCTTTCTATTTGATACTCATTCACTAATATGCCTTAGCTGCCTTTGTCGACCACTGTTACCTCAGATACTTCAAAGTGCCCTGTCTCCGTGTGCCCAAATGCAGTATACTGTAGTACTCTAGGTTTGTACCACACAAATCCTGCCTTATGTTCTTTCATATTGACTGAACCACTGTTGATGTACAGAACACATGCCTATAATAAATGTATATTTTTGTAAAAGTTGACTGATGCTTGATTATGCCTCATATTTTCTTCTTGCATCCAACAATGTGGCCTTTGCTTGTGTTTAAAATTTAATTAGTGTCCATTTTAACGTAAACTGTGTGTTTTTCCCCATAATAAATTATTTGAAAAGAAGATATAGAAAGAAACATTTTGTCATATCCATGGGTTAGTGATAAAAAAGAGTGCAAATAACAGTTTAAAACAGTATATTATTTTTTTGTTTGTTTAATGGTGAAATTAATAGTTTAGAAGTGTATTTCATAATTGTATTACAGTAATTTATTCTCACTTAATTATAATATGTGACTTAATATATATGTATTTCAGGGCAGACAAACAATTTCAACATGTGTCATAACGCACTGAAGCTAAACTCTGAGGTAAAAATAATGTTCGTATATGGCACAGATCTGCAGCCTCTCTCCTCTGTCTAGAAAGTCATGAAACAAAAGACCAACTGTCCCATTTCCTTTAGTTATAAGAGCTATATGTTTACAAGAGGTCAGGGTACCCCAGCCCCCTGACAGGTCTGGACCACCAATGTTCCTAATCAGGAAATTCGCTTGCATCATCTGTAACCAGGGAGACGCGAGAGCCACCCACAGTGAGAAGATTAGGGACAATCACATAATGGTTTATCACAATTTACAAATAAGAGAGCACATATTACATCTGCATTTGCATGGATTACATGCACTTTCACTGACTATTCAAATATGAGAGAAAAGAAAAATATACGTCATTCCTCATAACAATGGTTCTTATAGTAGCAGTACATTTGGTTGTGTGATTTTCAATTTAAATATGAATTATTTCTGATTTATTTAGAATCTACATGCGCTTGTTATAGTGAGTCTCAGTATTTGAATATATTTATTGACACCTAATGTGTCATGTTATATAAAAACACTGGGTTTGAGGTCGTGACCTGAGGTTGACCTCAGCTTCATTAAAACAATGACCCACTAATTATCTTCATCTTTAAAAAAACCCACTCTTGACTTGACTCTGACCTTTTTACACAGCCATCTCCTTTGCTAATGCCCACGTATGTGCTATGCTCATTATGCATTTACATTGTGCTGTGTGTGTATAATGTGCATACTATGTGTAATGTATGCATGCATGTGTTAGAACAGAATTAATGAGATTAACACATTTGAAACAGACAGACAGCAGGCAACCATGTAAACTAAGATTTCAACATAGGTAGATTGTATATTTATTTATACTTTTGAATATTGTATTTGTCATTTTGCATTTATTTACATTTCTGTTAATATCACTTTATAAAATGGCCAACATGAACAAATCTTATTCATTATCTGTAGTGAAGAAAAGTTTATACTAACATTATTAACATTTATGTTAATATGTTATGCTTAATGACCTAGTGATAATTACAGATTTGCATAAGTTAAATTAACCGTCACTCTTCAGGGGTGAGAATATTTTAAGTTAAACTAATTCCATCTTTTATGCCCCTAATAGGTTACCCCCTGAATATATAATTAACAAGCTAAGGTTTTCCTTCTCTCTTGGTTAAAAGTTTGAGGGGCTGTGGGCATTATGGATCCTATGTCACTTCTTTTCTTATTGGTTTTTCATTTCAAACCCTGTGGTGGACAAAAACAGTCCTCTGATATCAACACTACTTCTAGACGCTGATGCAGGGGCACCTTCTGTAAAACTGGTCTTTCTACCACCCACTGTGTGATGTCCTGAGACTGCACACTCATAATTAGAGGTAGATCCACTGACCCAAGTTCTGTTTGATCACTTTGGGACGAGCTCAAATCCTGTCCCAATTTGGCACCCAGTCAGGTCTGTTGGGTGACATCTGAAAAGCGCCATTGTAGTGTCCTAGGTCTGGTGGTGGGAAGAAGAAGCTCTAGAATGGATGCTCTAGGATGGGATACTGTGTGTGGGTGTCCTGAAAAGACCTGGTAGGACCCAAATGATTCCCCCCATATAATGGACTGGGGAAGATGTGATGGCGTGCTGATGGAGACATCTTGGGGGGGAGTGGAGAGAGCAGAACTATTGGAAGCATTGAGTGCTCAGAGGTGGATAGCAGCTCAGTGAAGGAAACTCCACTGTGATGTTTTAAGTGAGAACAGACCAGAGCCCACTCCACTGTCAAACCAGGACATAATGCACACACTGTGAAATCCTATTTATGAAAACCAAATTAGTATTGTCTCAATAATATAATTTATGACTTGTTTTAAAAAAAGCTTTATATTTCACGCCGCAACCATAAAAATATAATAATATATTTGGGCAAGTAATTTGCAACACAAAATAATAGCTTCTTCATAATATAACTTTGTGGACTAGTTCAAACAGATCAAGACCAATCTAAAATGATTCAAGGTCAAATTTTGTTCTATATTTTATTATGATATTGATTTTTTGACTGCCCTAAACCAAATGCGTTACTCAATTTTATTTACGATGTTGTGTTATTGTGTCAAAGCTTCCTCACATTTACAGTTACATCACACTAGCAAACTATTTGCTTCTCTGTATTGATACAGTTCAACTTATTTTAGCTTTAGCAAAAGGCTGATACATTTTAGGCATTTTAGTTTGTGAACAGAACTTGAATTAGAAGTTTCACTGACGAGGTTTGAAGTGACGCAAAGTATTGGAGAGTTTTCTTTAAAATCAGTGGACATTAGTCAAAGCAGAAGGATGTACTGCTCATGTTCCCGTGGGCGACACTGTTTGCTATTTCACTGGCTCAACACTGCCCAATGTGAAATGAGCAGATGGAGTTTACAAGATTGTCATCCATTTAGCAAAGCATTTACAGTGGTACCTCACCTTACGAAATTAAAGGAAAAGTAATGTTATTTTACAATCTGAGCCTTCTTTCGGTAATAAAACAAGTCGTTTGACTCACCCATAGCACGTTGGTGTCATTTGGAGCTGTTTGGTAAAAGTTATGTTGTAGCGTATCCGTTAGCGTGAGTACTCGGGGCATTACTTTACGGTCTCCAAATAACACAAACTTTAGCACTTTTCAAATCATAGAAGCCCGATGTCTTAATCTACGATTTCGTTTGAAGCAAAAGTGGCCTGTAATCCGAGATTTATCCATAGTTCTCAGCTTTGCGTTTCATGTTTGGGTCCCGGGAGCTGAGAGCACAGTCCGCGCATGCGCACTGGCGTCCTCATCTACTCGAAACTATGGCTAAATCTCGGATTACAGGCCACTTTTGCTTCAAACGAAATCGTAGATTAAGACATCGGGCTTCTATGATTTGAAAAGTGCTAAAGTTTGTGTTATTTGGAGACCGTAAAGTAATGCCCCGAGTACTCACGCTAACGGATACGCTACAACATAACTTTTACCAAACAGCTCCAAATGACACCAACGTGCTATGGGTGAGTCAAACGACTTGTTTTATTACCGAAAGAAGGCTCAGATTGTAAAATAACGTTACTTTTCCTTTAATTCGTTCCAGAAGTGGTTTCGTAACGTGAAAAATTCGTAAGTTGAGTAGCTATTTCTTTTTTTTTTTAGTTTTTTTTTTATAGTGTACCTTTTTTTTATAGTGTAACATTGTGTTCTGCGTGTTTCTCACATTTGTCTCTCGTTTAAACACTCAAACTTTCATAGATTTTCAACAAATCTATGAAAGGGGGGGAAGCGGGAGGGGGGAGAAGACTGTGCGGACACGTGTGATAGCGCAGCATGACCCGGCGCGGAGCTGACAGCAGGTCTAGACCAAGGTCTAAACCTGGACTGGACCAGGACTAAACCAGGACTAAACCAGGACTAAGCCAGGACTAAACCAGGACTAGACCAGGACTAAACCAGGACTAGACCAGGTGGATTAAAGCGCTGCGCGCGGTCTATTTCCTGGTTTCGTTTCGAGTCACAGCTGAGGGGAGCAGCGAGGAGGGGACGGCACGCAGTCTGAGCGCATGAACGCATGAACGGGACCCATGCAAGAGCCGGTGGTCTAGACCACCGCGGCTCCTCCTGGTTTAGTCCAGGTTTAGTCCTGGTTTAGTCCAGACCACCGCGGCTCCTCCTGGTTTAGTCCAGGTTTAGTCCTGGTTTAGTCCAGACCACCGCGGCTCCTCTAGACCTCCTCTAGACCTGCAGGTCTAGACCACCGTGGCTCTTGCATGGGTCTCGTTCATGCGTTCATGCGCTCAGAACGCATGAACGTGCAGGGAGCAGTCCCCTCCTCGCTGCTCCCCTCAGCTGTGACTCGAAACGAAACAGGAAATAGACCGCGCGCAGCGCTTTAATCCACCTGGTCTAGTCCTGGTTTAGTCCTGGTTTAGTCCAGGTTTAGTCCTGGTCCAGTCCAGGTTTAGACCTTGGTCTAGACCTGCTGTCAGCTCCGCGCCGGGTCATGCTGTGCTATCACACGTGTCCGCGCAGTCTTCTCTCCCCTCCTCCTTCCCCCCACACTTCACTATTAATAATTCTGTTGAAAATCTATGAAAGTTTGAGTGTTTAAACGAGAGACAAATGTGAGAAAAGTTTAAATCCAGTCTGAGAAAAGCGTATAATGTGTGTGGCTGAGCGCGCATTATTTGAATTTTTGAGATTTCGCGTTTCGTAACTTGAATTTTCTTTCGTATCTAGAGACAAAAATTTACCGTGAAGGCGTTTCGTAACTTGAAATTTTCGTTTGTTGGGTCATTCGTAAGGTGAGGTACCACTGTATAATGTTTTCACAGGGGTCACATCATGTCAATGAAGGCAGTGTCACTGCCTGTTTACATGCACACAGAAATCTGATAATTATCTGATTATTATCAGATTTCTGGAGTTATAATATTATTTAAGACTGAGCCGAGGTCAGAAGTGTGTTTTGTTGTTGAAGCAGGTGTTTGTTGGAGAGCGGGAGTCACTGAGCGGTCACTGGGCACAGGAATGGGGTCATCGGGGCTCCACCGGGGACATGGGCAGAAAGGCCTTTTGGACAGTTCAGACCACTCAGACAGTGTACGAGACTGAAAATCTGGTGGTTCAGAAATGTGTTACAGTGGATGTAAAATTATCACTATAAAAACAATCAACAATCAAGTAATTCATTAAAAATACCAATAATTGTTCCATAAAAACAACATTGAAAAGGCAGAAGTTAGAATTACCAAACAGAAAGAAGAGGAGAGTGAAATGTTTGCATGAGATAGAAGAGGAGAGAGGTTCAGATGATGGTGTGGTGTAGGCAAAGTTCAAATGTAGGCTATACCTTTTCTGAATTTAGATTGGTAATCCAGTGCTTTGCCACATACTAACTAAATGAGTATGAAGCATACTTATGAAAGCTGAAGACATGCCTTTTGTGGGAGGAGCTGTCTGGTTTGATGCTAGAGGCTCTATTAAGTGGTAGAGTGCCCCCCGGTGTGCAGAGGGTGAGGCGGGCAGGGTCAGTGGCGGGTTGAGGTGTTGTTCATTATTTTTCCGCCTGTCAGATCCCATGAGCGGCCAGGAGGACACGAGCAGCTCTGTAGAGCAGGAGCAAAGGCTCAGGACGCTGGGCCACGTCAAACACACTCACAGAGTCCACTCTCAGGATGGGGATTATGGGTAACAAAGCATATCCACACCTGCACTAGCATTGCACAATGGAAACTGTGCAGTCCAATGAGACGCAGGACAGGCCAGTTATTACTGACATGGAATATATTAACCCCTTGTGTTCCTCAAATGTCTCATTCATAAAAATCTTCAAACTTTTTCTGGTACAGTGGTTCTGGCTGCCAGTGTGCATGTCTAAAACACTGGACATCACTTTCATTGGATAAAATATTTTTTATCTGCATATCTATGAAGTCAGTATTTTCTGGCCTGAAGGGTTTAATTAACAGAGCAGCATGGTTATAACATTTTTTTTTTTTTTATGAACAAAAAACAATTCCTGGATTAAATTGAACATCACTTTAAATGTGAAAAAATAACTCTGCAATATATTTATCAATATTCTGTTTGCACAATCCACAGATGTGTGTCTAGTTAAAAATTAATCCAATACAGCTGCACTTTTTCCCAAATTACAGTGCTTCATCCTCTCAGTTTCCCATTCCTCAATAAGTAAACACTTCTGTTTGTCCATATCAGACCTGCTCTGATGGGACATTACCAGTCCACACATGAACTGGTGCCAGGACAGTTTATGTTGTTTTGGCTCTGAACTCAAACGCCTGACTGACCCTCACCTACTCTCCCATCACACAGGCCCAGTCGGACTGCACCCAGACACATACTCACATAAAGGACAAGGGAGGTTGTGTTAGGACAGGGGTTCCCAAATGGGGGTACAGTGAAACTGGCGGTTTGTGAGCAGGGGGTATTTTAATTAATTTCTAATATTACCCATAACAATGTTACATGAGAAAAAAAATAACATAATTTGAAAATTAAACTTTAACAAACAATTTACATCTTTAAGAAAGTTTTTGTAGGATGATTTGGACATCAGTAATAATTGACATTATACAAGGAAACAGTTAATGAGGAATTACCAATATATAAGTTACAGGGTACTGTAATTGTGAGACAAAGCTTCAGGTAATTGACAACAGTGTCAGTGGAGGTGGCCTGTAACAAAAAGCTTGCTCCAAAGCAAATACCTCTGTTTCCACAGCTCCCCTGGGGCATATCAACGGTGATCACCACAAAGCATTACAATGCTGACATATATTTAAGGCACTCCACTTGAGAAAGAGGCAAAGAAACTGAATTAAAGCATCTTTTACATTAAAATGTGGATAACTGTCTAAAGTCCTCTTCTCAAAACCTCCAAACTGCTAGTCAACAGAACCCATGGACCCCATGCAGCCTGCTCTGGGCTGGTTCCTCTGAGCTGGTTAACCTGGGCAGGTTCCTCTGGGCTGGTTCTTCTGGCCTGTCTCCTGATCACATTGTAACTTTGCACTCTCTAATAAGCTATTAGCCCCTGCTCTGCCTTTGCGCCACATTAATCCACATGGACGTGCTCATTGTGTGTGACAGCGCTTCGGGACAACACAGTTCACCTATTGTCTCTGCCGTCCTCATCCTGGGACGTCCAGCTCAGGGGGACCAGGAGGGGGGGTGTGTGGAGCAGATAAACACAAGGACTGAAGTGGCTCTGACTGTTCCTTATACAGACACCAAAAAATAAACTGTAACGCCTTCAGTGGAGCCGTCTGCTGTTTTGGTGAAAATATGACTTTGTGCCTTATCTCTGCACCTGTTTTTAGTCAGTGGGACCCTGTCAAACAGAGCAACAGGTCAGGAGATATACCAGGCAGATGTTGGTGAGTATTTCATGTTTTATTTTGCTTTTCACATAATCATAATGGACTGATGGTGTGGAAAGAGGAACAGTGAAAGGATGTTGAGGTTTGAACTAACAGACTGAATAGGGGTGAGATTTAAGAAGGTACAGAAAGAAAATTTGAATTTAAAAGAGAATGCGGAGAATTCACTGTGGCAATTCGACAAAATAAAAATGTGGTTCATTTTTGGTCCATGGTTCTCAACCAGGAAAAGGTGGCTTGCCCGCTCCAGGTGGGTGGGGAGTCCCAGCCTCAAGTGGAGGAGTTCTAGTATCTCAGGGGTCTTGTTCATCAGTGAGGGGAGGATGGAGTGTGAGATTGAGAGGTGCACCGTCTGCAGTGGTGTGGTCACTGTATTGGAGTGTTCTGGCGAAGAAGGAGCTGAATTGAAATTATGCAGGAGCTGCTCTCTTCTCTTTTAGGTAATGAAGAAGATGGATGGAATTGTTTTATTGGGCAAGACAGGTAACCTTGCCTAGTGTGAGTGAATAGTGATTGGGAGTCATATTGGTCAGTTCTAGAGCAGGTGTGTAGCTAAAAACCTGGGAGGTGATCTGCAATTTGAGGTGGGCAACTATTTCAATTTCATCACAATTAATGCAGTTAGTATGTTTTTTTGTTTTTTTTTTACTAAATTAAAAGGATACTCAATCCATCTTTTGCCTCTGACAGTTTGCACCCAGCCCTGAATGCAATGTAAAACACTTAAGCGTATCTTAAAAGTCATCATGTTGAACCAGTCAGGTCAACTTTCTTGGTTCATCAGGCTCAAAATGAGAGTTAGTTTATTTTTGACATATACAATCAATGCAAAAGTTATTTCCATTGCTTAAGCAGACAATAATAAGTTCCTTCCCAGAGCACCTAATACAGAGCTCAACAAGTCCCGACAGCTCCAGTCCCCAAATGACGGGTTAGACCAGGACTTGCCCTGTCTGTCTGTGACTACAATCGACTACAAAACTGCGCTTAGTACACACAAAGTACACAGCGTATATACTTCTACTCCACACCTCCTCATGAGT
The DNA here is from genome assembly GCA_036785185.1 of Paratrypauchen microcephalus. Taxonomy (NCBI): domain Eukaryota; kingdom Metazoa; phylum Chordata; class Actinopteri; order Gobiiformes; family Gobiidae; genus Paratrypauchen; species Paratrypauchen microcephalus. The sequence goes on from JAVJIX010000010.1 coordinate 4,542,920, forward strand.
CATTTGTCACATTTAATAAAGTCTAACACAAAGTCATAAATCCATCAGAATAAACCAACTTTACTGTTTATGTTAATTACTGTTGAAAATTAAACTTCTTGTATCTGAGTGGGTTTGAGCTGAAAGATGACATTGTTTTCGAAATGTGCCATGGCGTAGGGGGGATAAGAGCAGGTTAGAACAGGACTCTGAACAGGTGCATAATGGGGGGAGTCTTTGAGTTTGAAGGGGCGATGGTCTATACATAGATCAGAATATTATTTTCTCATGAGAAGTTTGTGTAGAGTCTGTGTCTGCCCAAGCCCAGACAAATGGAGAGGGGCCTGTATGAGGAAGGGCAGCCAACTGCACATTAAGCAACACCAAAAGAGAAAGAAATAAGATCAAATAAATATCTGTCAGTGAAAGCTGTAAGTGTCTGTAGGCTGTGCTTGTCAATTGTGATTCTGCGTGTGCCCAAATCAAGAAACAGGACGGTGCATGTTAATGAACATATATACTGTAAACAAACCAAATAGTAGCCGTGGGCTATAAGTTCCAACCATTTGCCCTCACAAAATATTTATCATATATATATCATTAAAACTTACACCATTGTACTTAGACACTGGAGGATAAATGCTTGAACAACAGCATGCACTTGCAAGCCTGAAACACCATCTTTATACCAGATGAGACCAACCAAACATTCTTCAAACAAACTTCCATCATATACAGTACAGGGACATTGGCTCATTGCAAAACTAACATAACATTTGATTTTGAACACTTAAAAATACAGGTTTCATTGACATATTTTGTAACAAAAATATATTACTGACATATTCGCACACACTTGTCCAGAGTCTAATCCTGCCCCCCATGAGCTGTGGTCTGGGAGGAGGGTTCATCCAGAGGGCAAAGGCAGTCTCCGTGGACGAGCAGGCTGGGCTGTGCTTCACCGCTCTGGGTGTGAGTGAGCAGGTCAGGCCCCAGCTGTGGTCAGGAGCTGGAAGTGGCAGCTCACTGATGGGCTGTGTGCATTGGCTCAGATCTGGACAGGGGCTCTGGTAAATGGGGGCTCACCTCACAAGTGTAAGCTCCAAAGACGTCAGGGTCACTGGGCTGAACAGACAGGGTCCCACTGGAACAAAGGGTTAATGGCTGGAAAAATGTTTGCTTGGTCTTTGGGAGGGGGGCAGGGAATAATCTGAATATGCCACCAAAACAGAACACAGATTGAATTGGCTCACACTGAATTAATGGAAAATGTTGTTAAGAATGTGATACAATTCGAGTACTACATCATTTTCAGATAAAAAAGCAACAGCAAAACAGAAATCCTTTTTGTCAACATTTTTCATATAAAACCATTGAAAATATAGGTGTGAAAGCATCCATTATGGCCCTGAATGGCTATGCTAACCAGAGCCCACACTCCACTCCCACTGCATAACAGGCCTACCTAACTAACAGAAACTGAAAACAAGTAGGTGAGGTAGTTTCAGAGTAATTTCATTGTAGTTAGCTCCTCCCTTCGGCCAAATATAGGCAAGTGTGTACCAGCGTCAGACCAGAGCTGAAGAAGCAGCTTGGATTCGAAACGGATTCGACGAAATAAACTTTTGTCCAGTTGACAAATAGAATTTCTCTTATTGCCTTGGATTCTACCTGGACGACTGAGGGATTCTAAACACATTGAAAATATAGTATCTAAATTATATATTTTTTTGGGGTTCACAAAATGCAAAATGTAGTCAGTAGTGAAATCTCTCAGTGAGCTGATTGGTAGCAGTAGGTGTGTGTGTGTGTGTGTGTGTGTGTGTGTGTGTGTGTGTGTGTGCGCGTGTGTGTGTGTGCGCACGTGTGTGTGTGTGTGTGTGTGTGTGTGTGCGCGTGTGTGTGTGTTGTTTACAGTTTACATAGCAGCTCACAACTACAGCCTATTGCGTTTTGTTTTGAGGTAAACACACCTCTCACCCGGAGACTGTCCCAGGACTAACAGGGACTCCCTGGGACGCCGCTCACAGGCCATGATACACTCATCAGCACGGGACACTGCAGAAAGACCGCTGTGTGCCGTCTGCATCTGATTATAAAGCCTTTTCATCCTCCAAGAACTAGGAAGTGAGGTGGTGTGCTGGTAGCATGCTAGTTGTTGTTAGCAGTAGCATGACGGCAAATGACCACTAGTGACAAAACATAATTAATCATTTTCTAGATTATTAATTATTGTTAATTCACTCTGCATGTGGTGATGGTAAGCCAATTCTGCAGCCAGATTTGCTTTGAGGCAGACTAACAAAAGTGTGGCTGGCAATCTACACCCAGGATTATTATCTGGTTACAACAAACAAAAAAATTATAATCCAAGTTTAACAAGAATATTCTGCATTTACAAATAAAAAGGATTATGCCAAGATGAACTCTCACATCAGTTAGTAGAAGAAAACACTAAGCCCATTTTTCCGGAATGTAATACTTAGTCTGTGGTCTGCAGTGTGTGAACAGGGAACAGTGGAAACCCCCCTCCAAAGGTACAAACCAGGGCCATCCGCGCCGCTCCGCCAGCTCTTCTCACCCCGCTGGCCTTCTTCAGAGCTGGTCATTTGGACACAAATCTGGATGTGAGCCCAGTGGAGCCTGGCAGAGAGGAGGAGGAGCAGGCACAGGGAGGGCAGGAGAGGGAGATACAGACCTCAACTTAGACTGACCATTCTGTATGTCCATCAATCCCACAATAGTTTTAACAATATACCTTGCATTGTTGTACAAATTATGTGATAAGATTCGGAATCCTGATATATTTTAGACATTTGTGTGTCACCCATTAAATTGGTATCCCATCCTTTGGACCCATATTACACTATTTTTTATATGCTATAATGTTGTTTCCCAACATTGAGCTGTGGTTTGTTTCATTCACACATTTAATACACACTCCCTGCATATTTAGTTATTCTCTCAAATGCAAAACTCTCTGCTCCACCTTGTCATGTTATACAGGACATATTCTTCTGAGTTTTTCATTTCCAAGCACATTCACTAGAATCATTTAGATCATTTCAGCTCTGGAATTGCCACCTCTACTGAACAAAAAGTAAAAAGGGAGCTGTTAACTTGAAAACTACCTTTTCATGGAACAAAGTGGAGCATTTTGAGCTTTAGAGATGTAGACAGACTAATAATGCAGGAATACTCAAACATGTGTGACTGAAACAAAACAACTTCAGGTATATTTTTGATGACAATGTTCTAAAAGCTCACATGTGACAGCATAATATAGGACCTTTAAACATAATCTTGTTTGATCTCTTTGTTTTATGCATAATTGAACATAAAGACTACCATTTTAATCAATTTAATTTTATTTATAAATCATTGGGTGTTTGGGTCCACAATGTCATTTTGATCTATCAAATAACTAATGGACACAGTAATGCAGTAAAATTAGCTTTTTTTTACCAGAAAATGTGCAATATGCATCAAAACAAAATTAGAACGGAGCATAAATTTGGGCACCTTAATAGAAAAATCATATCAATATTTAGTAGCACCTCCTTTTGCCAATATAACAGCCTCTAGACACTTCCTATAGCCACTAATGAGTGTCTGGATCCTGGATCAAGGAAAACTTCTCTAGTTCAGTGAGGTTTGATGGTTGGTGAGCATGGACAGCCTGCATCAAATCATCACACAGATTTTCAATGATATTCAAGTCTGGGGACTGGGATGGCCATTCCAGAACATTGTACTTGCTCCTCTGCATGAATGCCTGAGTAGATTTTGAGCAGTGTTTTGGGTCGTTGTCTTGTTGAAATATCCAGCTCCGGCGTAACTTCAACTTTGTGACAGATTGTTGAACATTATTCTCAAGAATCCGCTGATATTGAGTGGAATCCATGCGACCCTCAACTTTAATATGATTGCCAGTACCGGCACCGGCCACACAGCTCCACAGCATGATGGAACCTCCACCAAATTTTACTGTGCGTAGCAAGTGTTTTTCATGTTATGATCAAATAACAACATTTTTGTTTCATCATTCCACAGCACCTTATTCCAAAATTAAGCTGGCTTGTCCAAATGTGCTTTTGCATACCTCAAGCAACTCAGTTTGTGGCATCTGTGAATTAAAGGCTTCTTCTGCATCACACTCCCGTACAGCCTTTCCTTGTGCAAATTGCGCTGTATTGTTGACCTATGCACAGTAACACCATCTACAGAAGATGACTGTGCAGGTCTTTGTGGGTGGTCTGTGGGTTATTTTTGACCATTCTGATGAAGGGTGCTTCATCTTTGCCTCTCTGATATTTTTCTTGGCCTGCCACTTCTGGCCTTAACAAGAACTGTGCCTGTGGCCTTCCATTTCCGCACTATGTTCCTCACAGTGTAGACTGACAGCTGAAATCTTTCAGATAGCTTTTTGTAGCCTTACCCTAAACCATTATGCTGAACAATCTTTGTTTTCAGGTCATTTGAGAGCTGTTTTGAGGCCCCCATATTGCCACTCTTCAGAGTTTTAGTTTTTCCTCGAGTGATGCAGAAAAGAGGGAGCCACTGTCTGTGTTCATGTATACCTTTGCATACCTTTTGTCATGATTGGATGCTCTTGTCTATGAAGTTCGAACCTTAATGAGCTCATCAAACCAATTTTGTGTTCCAGTTACTCTGTGGTGTTTAGTCACAGGTATTCAAAGCAACAAAATGACAAGGATGCTCACATTTTTGCACAGCCTATTTTTCACATTTGACTTAATTTCATATAACCCATCCCAACCCATCGAACCACCCAAACCCTAATATATGTATATATATATATATATATATATATATATATATATATATATATATATATATATATATATATATATATATATATATATATATATATATATATATATATATATATATATATATATACACACACACACATAGCTGCTTGAATTCCCTCTGGCCATCCAACAACTCTTAACCTGACAAATCATAGCATGCCATTGATCTTGTGTAGTTGTCGATTACACAATTCACCTCTTTTTTTTCTTCTTCTTCTTTTTTTAGCACTCATTTTTCTCATCATTCACCTGCTGTCTGTGAGGTCTGCCTGTGCTTCAGCAGGCTCTGCAGCCTAAGCGTCGGTAATAGGAGGCAATAAAGTGGGCGGTACAGAGCAGCACACAGCAGGCAATTACAGCCAGGCTGCCTCTTAAACACTTGTTTGTCATGATTCATGGGTTGCACATAATGTAATTTTCTTGTCAACTCCCTCTCATCTCTCACCGCTGTTCGCTTGGATCCACAGCTAGCCCTCTGCTCACCCCCAAACTCAGTCTTTCAGCACTGCCATAGCGCTTAAACCCTGTCTATTGGTTTTAATGGAGGTATTTATTTGCACCATTTCTTCCAGGGTAAAATAACAGTATGTATGTAAAACAGTATGTATGATATTATGTTGCTGAACAGTGCCACAGTTAAAATTAGAATGTAGGAAGGTTGGCTAAGGTAAAGGTATACTGTACTGATCCTTTGTGATGGAAATTCTCTGCATTTCAACCAAGGCAACTTGCCAGGAGCAGTGAGCAACTGCTGTTCATCGCTCAGGATCCATCTCCATGATCTTGATATAGACTTGGTCAGGACTACCTTAGCTGGAGTATTTTAACTATAGTGATTATTTTGGGTTAATGGGGAAAACCGAAGTGCCCAGAAGAAACTCACCAGACACAGGGACACAGGCACACACAAACTCAAGGTTCAAGGTTTCTTTATTAGTCTCCACAAGAAAGAAATTTGACTTGGAGGTAAGGGAAAGTTGCAGTACAGTATATGCAACCAGAGCACTTCTCTGTGTTGCCAACAGAGCAGCGCCACCTTCTCTGCACTCTGCAAGTCTGTACAGAAAGGTGTGGGCGACACTGGTGAATGCTGCCGGTGGATGAGTGGCTAGTGGGAGCTTTATATGTAGAGAGAAAAGGTGAGAGTAATATTTGTAGAATTGGTAGGCCTGTGGTGATGCGTCAACTTCAAAATATCGTCGACATCATATTTTGTCGTCGAAGCATCACCACGCACACATGGGCCAACCAAAACAAACCAACAAACCAGCGGGAAGGAAAAATGATTTCACAGGTTATATCGTTCAATAACAGAAGCACACATGTTCGGGTACCTCATGGATCCAGTCCAGTATGTTAGATCTTGTCGTGATGCCCTCCGTGTGCTAGTTCAGGATGGGGAAAGTGAGAGTGTGCAGAGGACTATAGGTCCGGATGGGTCCACCAGATTGTTAGCTGTTTTCCGTGCTCGAGAGTCCCAACTCGTTCCAAGGTGGAGCAAACCATCCGGGCAGAAACGTGAATCCAGTCTGGTTCGTTCTTGGCCTATTTTGTTCTGAGTGGCCCGTGGCCGCACGAGAGAAAGCGCTGCTCTGGCCATGGCACCTGTAATGCCACTCCCTGCTGAAACTCATCTGAGCCCAGCCTGAAAAAGAGCTGCTCTCCGCTGGCTCGGGCTTCTGGGTTTAGATCTAGTCCAACTGTAGCATTTTTCACACTAGGAAGGGCATCTGACACACAGAGGCATTTCAGAACATGCTTGTAGCAGTCTAAACTACAGGGTTTGCCACTGTTACACAGAATAAGACCCCATGGACACACACTGCTATGGCTCTTAATTTGTTTCATCTCATTAATTACTGGTTGATTCTTCTGGTAGATCAGTTTTCTTCCTTTTTCTGCTATGTTCCCAATACTTTGGACTTAAAGGGATATGCCACCCCCAGGTCAAACTTGGGCATCTCCCCACAGTCCAGAGACTAAAATAAGTGGTGGAAAGCGTTTTCCTGGTGACGCAGCCATTGTCCAGGTCCGTGTTGATTTGCACATTTATTTGCACTCGATATGAATGCGCACTACACAGAAAGTAATTGGGAAACGCATTGAGCAAATTAATTTTGGCCGAAATCTTTCTCTGGCGCCGTTAGACTCCAGTCTAACGCGGAGTAGCTGCAGATACCGCGGCGGTCAGTGCTAACAGACCTGGACAATGGCTGGGTCACCAGAAAAACGCTTTCCACCACTTATTTTAGTCTCTGGACTGTGGGGATATGCCCAAGTTTGACCTGGGGGTGGCATATCCCTTTAAGGATTAATTTTTTTCCCAACTTAAATGATACTTTTTCTTTAAGGTATGATAGATTAATTTAACAGAATGCAATTCATATGAAGAAAAAAAAAAAAGGCAAAACCTATTGTGGTTGACTTGGAAAAAAAATACATTTGATTTATATTTCTGAGAATGATTCATTTTAACTAGAGCTACACATGCTGTACAATGGTTTAATAAATTCACAATATAAATATATGTAAACTAGGGCTGGGGGTAAACATTATGTTAACAGAAGCACAAACATTAGACTAACTGTCCAATTAGTTGTTAGATTAGTCTACTAATTGATAAAATAATTGCCCAGTTAATTGTTTTACAAATAACCGTTTACCCCCAGCCCTATTGGTCATAGCTTGTTTGCTGAATGCACTGCAAGTTTAGTGTGTTAAAGTCTTGAAAAAGGAAGTGATTGGTAACAATCCTAGTTATCTGATCTACACATTCAGAAATTATAATAATCCCTACAATTCATGCATAGCCAGGCTTGGATGGACCAGTGTGATGGTTACAGTAAAATTCTCTTTCATCAGACCTCCAGTGTCCTGCCTTTCTTTACACTCTTGAGTTACTTCATTTATTCCAAAGTCAATAGTCCAGTATGGTAAGGCTTGTTCTTGTTTATTAATGGAAAAGATAGAGCCTGAGATAGACAGACAAATACAGTAACAGTGAACATGGAGCTGAGTCTAGCTGACACTTTTTTACTATTACCCATGACCATGAGATAAGTCTGATCAAGCTCAGGTTGTAATAGGAATCAGCGTTTGACTATAATTTTATGAACCTTGATTTCAGGAACAAGGAACTTTCTTTGACCTGCTTGTTTTTCACATGTAGTTTTGATATCAAATGAAACAGTGCGGTCCTGATCTATGTCCTTCTCTGTTCTTTGTCTATGAAGTCATCCTCTGTGACCACAATAAAGCTTTCGTAGCCCAGGTCTCCTTTAATAACTCTGAGACGTCACTCACATGTCCCCACAGAAAACCCCTGCACCTTTTCTCTGCTGTTTGTCAAGGCACAGAGAGACTCACAGATCCATCCCTCAAATCCACAGCAGACTTCAAAGGCAGGTGGAGTGAAACCATGAAATTACAGGTAAGGTGTCAATTACCCCTTTGAAACTAGGCACTCTCCAAATCCCAGACAAGACCCGGCCGGTCCTGGAATTACGACAAATAAAGACGAACTGCGAGAGGTAGAGCAGAGGGGGTAGAGCGAATAGCATAAAGGATCCTAAATCTTCTTTAATAATATACCCCCTGTGCTGTTTGGGTGGGACAGTCTGGGCTGGGAAAAATACACGGAACGGCAAACAAAAAATGTGTGCTTTTGCTCAACTTTCACTGAAGGTTTTTCTAGAAAAACAACATTGTAATGAGTGATACTTAAAATGATAGACAGCAAAAATGCAGGGGAAATCCACTTCTAATTTAAAGTGGTTTTATGAAAGACGTAAAAAGTTATGAGGTATTTTACACTGAGTAAGATAAAATTGCTTTGAGAACATAGTTTAAGAAGAAACATTCATTCAAAGCTGAGGGGTATTTACTTACATTTGATTACTTAAACTGTTTAAGTGTGGTATGGGAATTATAGTTTTATGGTGAATTACAATGGTAATGATTTCATAACTCAGATACTTACATACAAATATAACTATTATTTATGTGAGATCATGTGTACTAAATTTAAAAAAAACAATGTAGTATGTAACTTTTTTTTTTGCCTAAAAATAGACTCAAATAAAATGTAAAGCTTTTTTATGATAATGGAAAAAATATCCTTATTCTGAGTGGGCTTGCATCTCCATAAACCTAATTCTTATTTGGCCTGGGCCTACTCCTGCTTGTTTCCAGGGAAATGTTGGTCCTTTGCCCACACTATTCTATGGTATGGCATGAATTGTTTTTATCTCCATGAGAATGTTCCAAAGTATGGTTTTGACTTTTTATTTCCCTGGAATCATACATCTGACTGTCCAACTCCAGAGGGTTACATACTGTCGCTTGAATGCTGCCAGCACAGTACAGGTATGGTCAGCTGTTTTGGGTGGGTAGTTATTTTATGCAGATTATTTTTTTAAATCATGTCTGTGATCTGAGTCAGACATTTGAAAATGTTGTCTAGAAGAATCTTTTTAACACGGTGTTAATCCCCTATCTTGGTATATGACAGCCTGTGTGGGAAACAGTCCAACCTGGGTTTAGTGTTACACAACACTGAGATCACATTGACATAGGGAAAGGTGCCCAACTAGAACACCCACCGTGACACCACTCCTTCAACCTGCTCAGTGCTATTGCTACAGGCTGTCAATTTGATGATTTGATAAATGATACGGTATTTTTGCATGTTGTTTAAGTCACATGTTTAAGTCACCCACATAGATGCCTACCTACAAGAAAACCGCAAAATAATTCTCCAGTTCAGCACCATGGTGAACTTTCCAATAACTAAATCAATCTTCCAGCTCATCTTCTGTTTCATGTTTTCATTAATAAAAGTTTGATTAACAAAGTGTTATTATGTTAATTGAATGACAATACTTTATCAACAAATCCAGTCTGACTTGCTACACCTCAAAACCCAGATAAGGAACCAAATGTGGCTCTGAAACTTCATTAGGAAGTGTAAAATGAATTGCCATTTGTCTGGCTTGTGAACTGGGGAAACCACGCCACCCAAACCCGTGAATGACGCTCCAACCACAGCCCATGCCAGCAGTGTTTAATAATAGGACATGCCTCGCCAATCCGCAGAGGAGCACAGCTTACTATTGTCATTTCCAGTGTTGACAGGCAAGATTCCTCTCAGAATTGTTTACACACATTAGCATTTAACAACACTATTAAAGGCATGTAATTATGCACACTGTATATCAGATAGGAATGTATATGCACTTGAAGTTGACACACAATCTGTAAAAGTAAAAGCACTCAACAATATAAATAATATAAATACTACGGACAATCAATCAATCAATCAGGCTTTATTTCTATTTCTATTCTAACAATCAAAGTCGACCAAAGTGCTGTACAACAAGATAAAAACAAGATAAAATAAACAATATATATCATACAAATAGGTCAATAAAACACATTACACCATTAAAATAAAGAAAGTGTCACAGGGCCACTAAATGTAGCAGTTGATAGTAAAATACTGCGATGCGATATTAGGTATACACTAGAGAAACAGGGTATGTCAAAAGTGAACTAAACTATGATAAAATGAACTATTATTGGATTCATGTTCATCTTTTGTATAAGCATATGTATTGACCTATGCAATATGTGCTGATAAGAATGCTCTTTTAAACAGAGGAGATCTGAACAATACTCCTGAATATATTTTATTATTATAAACATAACTCTAAGATTTGCCAGGTAAAAGTGCCTTAAACCAGGTAGTCATATGTAGCTGTCTGAACTTGCAACTCAGAATCATTGTTTACTGACTTTTTCTCAGAGGAAATTGGCTTAATTCATAATATAAGTGCAAATGCCATAGGTGCCTGATCTCACCAGGTCTCAGAAGCTAAGCACGTCCAGGTCTGGTTAGTACTTGGATGGGCCATCTCTGAGAATACCAGGCATCATAATACCAGGTCTAGTGGAAACTGTCATGTCCTTGTAAGCAAGACATTTCATCATTCAAGACACTTTGCCTAGTAAGAATGTGGTGTGTGTGTGTGTGTGCGTGTGTGTGTGTGTGTGTGCGTGTGTGTGTGTGTGTGTGTGTGTGTGTGTGTGTGTGTGTGTGTGTGTGTGTGTGTGTGTGTGTGTGTGTGTGTGTGTTGATGGTGGTGGTCAGAGGGGCCAGTGGTGCAGAATGGCTGCTTCGCTTCCGTTAGTCTGCCCCAGGGAAGATGTGCTTGCAATAGTATGTAATAGTATGAAAATCTAAAGTACTTTGTATATATAATATACACATATAAATCCATATAAATCAAATATATAAATCCATTGCATTATTACTATTATAATGTTCACTGGGTCTCTCTAAGTAAACAGACGTAGCTGGCCTGTCCTTGTCAACAGCAGCTGGTTGACAGTTAGACCTGTAGTCCACCTGAGAGGGAAGTGATGCAACTTTGAGTCCAAAACAACTTAAAGGGTGGTTCAGGGCCTCTGTGGTTATTGTTCAAAGAGGACGTCCCATTCGCTGACAGACTCCTAAAGTGGTTCAGTTCTGTGCAGGCTCAGGCCCTGCTGCAGTGCACTGTGAATGTGTGCAGTTGTTTTTGGGCAAATAGAGACAAGCTTGGCCTACGTCAGCTGTCTGTGTGTGGCTGCCTAATGAGTCAAGACATAAATTTTACTGTAATGAGACTTTAATGTGAACGTTAACTCCGTCCAAAATATGTTAAAGGCTGCTATTGTTTCATTCATAAACATGTCTAGAGGAATTTTACATGTTTTGACAAAGTAACAAAACACTTTATCTATACACTGATTGCAAGTTATTATTAGACTAAAATGAACTGTATACTTTACAAACTAACAATCATAAGTAAGGGGAATTTTAAGGTGTATTGACAGATTCCATTTGTAATTTTTATAAAGTTTATACATTTATGCCTTAGAGAAGAACTGACATGGTTTGTTCTGTTGCTATGTTGAGACAAGACAAAATGATTCTCCCTCTCAGGCATGGAACAGCATGGAATTTACATAAATCATAAACTCCATTTAAAGGTTGCCATATCCAATGGATTGCTTTCGTCTTCCCCTCCTTGAGCTGCCACCTTAACGTGGTGGAGGGGTTTGAGTGCCCGAATGATCCCAGGAGCTATGTTGTCGGGGGCTTTATGCCCCTGGTAGGGTCACCCAAGGCAAACAGGTCCTGGGGGACGGGTCAGACCAAGAGCGGTTCAAAAGCCCATTATGATGAATACAAGACCAAGGCCGGTTACGTCGCCCGGATCGGCGTCACCGGGGCCCCACCCTGGAGCCAGGCCTGGGGTGGGAGCTCGCGAACGAGCGCCTGGTGGCCGGGCCTTCCCCCATGGGGCCCGGCCGGGTTCAGCCTGAAGGAGCGACATGGGGCCGTCCTCCCGTGGACCCACCAGGTGCAGAGAGATCTGGGCGGCAGCCGAAGGCAGGGGCCTCGGCGACCAGATCTCCGGACATGGAGACTAGCTCTGGGGACATGGAATGTCACCTCGCTGGGGGGGAAGGAGCCTGAGCTCGTGCGGGAGGTTGAGCGCTATCGACTAGATATAGTCGGCCTCACCTCCACACACAGCCTGGGCTCTGGAACCCAACTCCTTGAGGGGGGCTGGACTCTCCATTTCTCTGGCGTTGCCCGCGGGGAACGGCGGCGGGCCGGTGTGGGCCTGCTCATTGCCCCACGACTCAGCCGCTGTGTGTTGGAGTTCACCCCGGTGAACGAGAGGGTCGCGTCCCTTCGCCTTCGGGTCGGGGACAGGTCTCTCACTGTTGTGTCGGCCTACGGGCTGAACAGCAGTGCAGAGTACCCGGCCTTCTTGGAGTGCCTGGGAGGGGTACTGGACAGTGCACCGACCGGGGACTCCGTTGTTCTCCTGGGGGACTTCAACGCCCACGTGGGCAACGGCAGTGACACCTGGAGAGGGGTGATTGGGAGGAACGGCCTCCCTGATCTGAACCCGAGTGGTGTTCTGTTATTGGACTTCTGTGCTAGCCACAGTTTGTCCATAACGAACACCATGTTCAAGCACAAGGGTGTCCATCAGTGCACGTGGCACCAGGACACCCTAGGACGGAGGTCGATGATCGACTTTGTTGTCGTGTCATCTGACCTCCGGCCGCGTGTCTTGGACACTCGGGTGAAGAGAGGGGCAGAGCTGTCAACCGATCACCACCTGGTGGTGAGTTGGGTCCGCTGGCAGGGGAGAAAGCCGGAAAGACCTGGCAGGCCCAAGCGCGTAGTGAAGGTCTGTTGGGAACGTCTGGCAGAGCCCTCTGTCAGGGGCACCTTCTTCTCCCGGATTCCGGGGGAGGCTGGGGACATAGAGTCCGAATGGGCTCTGTTCTCGGCCTCTATTGTCGATGCGGCCGCCTGTAGCTGTGGTCGTAAGGTCTGTGGTGCCTGTCGCGGCGGCAAACCCCGAACCCGGTGGTGGACACTGGAAGTAAGGGATGCCGTCAGGCTGAAGAAGGAGTCCTATCGGGCCTTGTTGGCTCGTGGGACTCCGGAGGCAGCCGACGGGTACCGGCGGGCCAAGCGTGCTGCAGCCCGGGCGGTGGCAGAGGCAAAAACTCGGAGTTGGGAGGAGTTCGGAGAGGCCATGGAGGAGGACTATCGGACGGCCTCAAAGAAATTCTGGCAAACCGTCCGGCGCCTCAGGAGGGGGAAGCAGTGCTTCACAAACACTGTTTACAGTGGGGGTGGGGAGCTGTTGACCTCGACTGGGGATGTTGTCGGACGGTGGAAGGAATACTTTGAGGATCTCCTCAATCCCGCCGTCACATCTTCCGTGGAGGAAGCAGAGGCTGGGGACTCGGGGTCGGATTCACTCATCACCCTGGCTGAAGTCACTGAGGTGGTTGGAAAGCTCCTCGGTGGCAAGGCACCGGGGGTGGATGAGATCCGTCCTGAGTATCTCAAGTCGCTGGATGTTGTAGGGCTGTCTTGGCTGACACGTCTCTGCAACATCGCGTGGCGGTCGGGGACAGTACCTCTGGACTGGCAGACCGGGGTGGTGGTCCCTCTGTTTAAGAAGAGGGACCGGAGGGTGTGTTCCAACTATCGGGGAATCACACTCCTCAGCCTTCCTGATAAGGTTTATTCCAGGGTGCTGGAGAGGAGAATTCGACCGATAGTCGAACCTCGGATTCAGGAGGAGCAGTGTGGTTTTCGTCCCGGCCGGGGAACACTGGACCAGCTCTATACTCTCCATCGGGTGCTCGAGGGTGCATGGGAGTTTGCCCAACCAGTCCACATGTGCTTTGTGGATCTGGAGAAGGCATTCGACCCTGTCCCTCGTGGGGTCCTGTGGAGGGTGCTCTGGGGGTACGGGGTTCGGGGCCCTTTGATAAGGGCTCTTCGGTCCCTGTATGACCGAAGCAGGAGCTGTGTTCGCATTGCCGGTAGTAAGTCGGACCTGTTTCCGGTGCATGTTGGACTCCGCACGGGCTGCCCTTTGTCACCGGTTCTGTTCATTATATTTATGGACAGAATTTCTAGGTGCAGTCAGGGGCCGGAGGGGATCCGGTTTGGGAACCACAGGATCTCATCTCTGCTGTTTGCAGAGGATGTTGTCCTGATGGCTTCATCAAGCCGGGACCTCCAATGTGCACTGGGGCGGTTTGCAGCTGAGTGTGAAGCGGCTGGGATGAGGATCAGCTCCTGCAAATCCGAGGCCATGGTTCTCGACCGGAAAAAGGTGGTTTGCCCTCTCTGGGTGGGTGGAGAGTCCTTGCCTCAAGTGGAGGAGTTCAAGTATCTCGGGGTCTTGTTCACGAGTGAGGGGAGGATGGAGCGTGAGATTGACAGGCGGATCGGTGCAGCGTCGGCAGTGATGCGGTCGTTGTACCGGACCGTTGTGGTGAAGTAGGGAGCTGAGCCGAAAGGCGAAGCTCTCAATTTACCGGTCAATCTACGTTCCTACCCTCACCTATGGTCATGAGCTTTGGGTAATGACCGAAAGGACGAGATCGCGGATACAAGCGGCCGAAATGAGTTTCCTCCGCAGAGTGGCTGGGCGCACCCTTAGAGATAGGGTGAGGAGCTTGGTCACACGGGAGGGGCTCGGAGTAGAGCCGCTGCTTCTCCACGTGGAGAGGAGCCAGCTGAGGTGGCTCGGGCATCTGTTCCGGATGCCTCCTGGTCGCCTCCCTCGGGAGGTGTTCCGGGCATGTCCCACCAGGAGGAGGCCCCGGGGAAGACCCAGGACCTGCTGGAGGGACTATGTCTCCCGGCTGGCCTGGGAACGCCTTGGGGTTCCCCCGGAGGAGCTGGAGGAAGTGTCCGGGGTGAAGGAAGTCTGGGAGTCCCTGCTTAGACTGTTGCCCCCGCGACCCGGCCCCGGATAAGCGGAAGAAAATGGATGGATGGATGGATGGATGCTTTTGTCTTTCTTTATCTTACTTACTTTGCTTATTACAATGCTAAAATGTTATCAAAAGAAACACCATTATATATTCACTTAAATATAAATACAGTATATGTAATAAATGTGATTAATTAAAAGATTTTTCAGTTAGTGTATTTTCTAATGAAAGGTTGGTGCCAGGTGAGGTGTAAAACATTATTTTCACATTTAAAATCTAATCATTACTGATGTAAAAGTAAACTGAAATTGTGAGTTATTTTGTGCCTCCCCTTTAAATGTACTAGATGGTCTCATAACCCTTTTGACTCAAATCTTAAATATTGACTATTTCAGAAATGTTTGGTATCTTTAAGCATTTTTTGACACTACTTTTGTTGTTTATTTTATAGAAAGAACCGTTTTATGGAATGAACACTATCACTTTAATGATTAAAATATGTCTAATAGCCTATTTTAAACACACACAATTATAAGCAGTCTATTATATTCCTATTTTCACTTTCATCTGTTCTAACATAGCACAGCATGTCTCCGTAACAATGCCCAAAATATTTTAGAAATTTAAAAACCCTCTGTATTAGTTGTGTATTCCATACTGACATTTGTGAGTGGAGCTCAGTTGCGTGTGCACACTTTATGATCTCTGCGTGATGGACCGAGGAGCATGAAGACCCCTGCACAGACCTGGAGCCTGCTGCCCCTGTTCTTCCTCGTCCTAAGGCCATCATTCAAAAAGCCTCAGAGAAACCAATAGAGGAACCTAGTGCAAACGCACCCACACTCAGTGTCCCTGTCCTCCCTGAGGTAGTCCTGTGTGACCACAGCTTGTGGAGCTCACACATTCTGCTCCTGTCAAGGAGGAGATTCCAGGACTTGAGGAGATGCCAGGACTTGAGGCCCTCCCAGAACTTGAGACCCTTCCAGTACTCAAGCAGATCCTTGGACTTGAGCAAATCCCTGGACTTGAGGCCCTTCCAGGAGTCAAGACCCTTCCAGGACTCGAGGACCACCCAGGACTCAAGGCCCTCCCAAGAGACGAGGCCCTCCCAGGAATCCAGACCCTTCCAGGACTCGAGGCCCTCCCAGGACTCAAGACCCTTCCAGTACTCGAGGCCCTACCAGGACTCAAGAGCCTCCCAAAACTCAAGACCCTTTCAGGACTTGAGACTCGAGCAGATCCCTAGACTCGAGGAAATCCCTGGAGTCAAGCAAATTACTGGACTTAAGCAAATCCCTGGACTTGAGGCTCTTCTAGGACTTGAGACCCTTCTAGGATTCGAGACCCTTCTAGTACTTGATATCCTCTCAGGACTCAAGCAGATCAGATCACTGAACTTGAGATCCTTTCAGGATTTCGAGCAGATCCCTGGACTTGAACCCCTTCCAGGACTCAAGGCCCTCCCAGGCCCAGCACTAGAGGAGCTCACGTTCAAATAGAACCCCCTATACCTGTACATTAAACAGCTTGTGCAACATTTTGGTGTCATCATGTTTTATACAAAATAAGTTATTGTGGTGTTCAAATTATTTCTTCCCTTTTTATCTGGACTATAATTGATATTTAATTATAGTTTACCATTTCAGTCTACAATTAGCTTCCCATTAGTGGAGCAACTAGACATCATGAATGTTAATTTAATGTTTAATCAAAACTTGTTACTAAATGTAATTTAAATAATCTCTTTAAGTATTTTGTTATGCTGATTTACAGCAGTTCATCCAGAAAGCTCTCCAATTATCAAATCAGGGTTTTAAGGTTTTACTGAACAAAATGAATGCATCAGTAATCTTTTTAACGTTAATACATTAATTTAACTGTCCTCCATATGGTCAATACGTTATTAATAAAAACCATAACAAATACCACCAAATAATACACAAACTCATTGCATTGGTTTAGTTCATTATGTATGTCCCAAAGCGCCTCAGCATAATCGACCACTAATTACGACATGACTACTGCCTGTAATATTTTATTGTGATGCTTGATTCTGTGTCTTGGTGTTTTAGCTGATTTTCATTACGTTAGATAAATGGTTCTCAACCTGGGGGTTGAGGCCCTCGTGAAGATTGCAAAACTATTTCAGGGGGTCCTCAAATGATGTGGGGAATTTTAAATGAATACAATAGTCTCAAAGCTTGACACCCAAATGCATCTAGTGGACCAGTGGAGGTTCCTCGACTAAAGAAGCTCACGCTCCAATAGAGCTCCCTGTCCTCATTCATTGTTTATCATAATTAGCTTGTACAACATTTTTTATACTTTTTTTTTTTTCAAATTAAAACTCTTTATAGATTTTACATGGGGTCAATCATTGGAGCGTCTATAACATATGTATATTGATTTGACTTGGAGAAGGGGAAAGGCCTATGAGACTATTATTCTCATTATTTTCATCCTCATCACTAGAAAACAGCACAGACACAGTGAGCGTTTACAAAAATATTTTGGCAAAATAAGGTTCCTTCATAAAATATTGCTATATCCTTAATAAAGTATTTGTTATTATTACTGTTAATAAGCCATTAACAACAAAAGTGTGAGCATTAATAAGCTGCTTATTATACTATTATCAACAAATAAAGTGATTCCTGAGTTGTAGTCAAGCCCTTAATAAACATGCTTAATTTGGTTCTAAATAAATTCATGAAGGCTTTAACACTATAGTTTTTGAAGTGGTGCTTCAGTTCCCTATTCTAAAGCGTGGACTACTTTTGTAACTAAGAATAATCTTAGTATGAAATTGTACCTTTTTATTTTAAGCAGATTTAGGCCTCAACAAACAAGCCTGTTAATAAGTCCCACAGTGCCCTTTTGTAACAACATAGAATATGCAATGTAGGCAAGGGATGAATTCAAACTGCATCCAAGGCAGAGCATCGGAAATCGCAAAAGTCAAGTAGTAAACAAGAATGGGCATGGCAGTGACTGGTATCAAAAATTAAAACTCAGTGAAGTGAAGACCCCAAGAAAAAATATTGAAAGACATCTCAGTAGCACCATCTCAAAAATCAATTTTTTTTCAAGATTCAAGATTCAAGATTGTTTATTTGTCATATGCGGAATCAACACAAGGTCAACAATGCAATGAAATGCTTAGGATCAGAAGAACCGTTGACTCGCTAAGATAGTCAGAAGTACTAATAACATGCAATAATAGTACATGGTAAAAAAAGTGTTGCAAAAGTGCAGGGGAAGAAGTAAACAATATAATAAACAATATAATAAACAATATAACAAAATATGTAATAAAATGTAATTTAAAAAAAGATACAAGGTACAATGTACAAGGTGCAGGTAGGATTAAATCAAAGATCAAATAAGGTGTAAGTATTTCACAGATTGCACATAATATGGTGTGGTGTAGGTGTTGCATGTGGATTTCGTATTGCACATAGTATGGTACGAGTATTCCCGTTTGTTGCTCAGGAGAGGCACGGAGCGACTGATCAGTGCGTCCATTCTGCGGCGCAACCTGATGACGTATGTCATTTAATGGGAGCACAGTCATTTTTTTTTTTTAAAGATCAAGGAACCTTAGTGTTACCACCATTACCACCTCTGTAGAGAAACTGGGCATAAGAAATATTATAAAATGCTTTAATGATCTGATGCTGTGTCACATCTGTATACACATCTCTTAAAATGGTCTATAAAAATGAGGTTGAATGAGGTCAGTTTACCTGAACAATTTTAAAATGGTGTTTAAGTCTAACTGTTCAGTGTGGATATTATGTATGTCACATAGATAGATATAAAATTTGCACAAGTAGTGGGTTAATTAATATTGTTATGAACAGTATTTAGTATATTTATTTCTTAAAAACAGCATGTATCGCCATATAGTGATAAAATCGTATCACAGCTGTGTATTGTATTGAATCATGAGGGACCCTGTGATACCCAGCCCTACTCTATACATGTACACCAGGGGTCTCCAAACTTTTGACTCTGCTGAGCTACCTTTTTTTTAGATGATGTACAGTTAGATGCCTATAAAACATAAAACCATTATTCATTTATTAGTGCACAAAGTTCAAAATAACACATTTACGATGGTAATTAATCAAATTTGAGTTGTAAAGGGCTGTAGAGCTACTGGTAGCTCTTAAGCTATAGGTTGGAGACCTCTGATGTACACTTTGTAGCCTTCTTCAGTAGAACATTAGATTTGTTGCTTGTTTTTCTGTCATTTCACTGTGCTGATTGTTTAACCCACTGCAGTAGCACACAATACTAGCTCAGATCACAGTAGCACTCCTCATGAGTGTTTTCCATAGTCATATAAATCCATTAGCAGTTTGGATCGAGCTGTTTAGTGCCGAGCCCTCTGGGAAACAGGTGCATTTTAGAACTCTACCCAACCACTTCAGATATTTCAATCACCAGTTTATATTAGCTTTTGTGTCCAATCCCCAGCAAGCACAATCTTGTTACATCACACCACCCACTGATGCTTTATAAGACTAGCGATCCTATCTATAACTTGATGGGGGTGCTAGTCTGAATTTCAACACATTGTATTTAGTGTTAGTTGGTGATAGGAGCTTAGTTTTTTCTGCAATGCGAATGACAGTTATTGACAGTCGTGCTCCTGCCTAGCCATAATAGGCCTGAGGCAAAGGAATTAACCACTTCTAACATAAACAACACAGAGGAAAATGCACAAAAAAGAAGATTCTACCTTGACGACTGTAACTGTGTTGAAACAAATTAGCACAAGCAACTTTCTGGGATTAAAAATGAAAGGGGTGGCTTGTTTTGTGATTGACTGTTGAGGTACTTCAAATGTCAGACTGTTTTTACTGGTGTGGTGGTGAAGGTTCTATTGTTAAAGTAGATAAAAAACTGCATATGGGGGTAAAGAGTGTTTAGTTTTTTATCTGCTATTCTTTTTATCTCCCAACTGCTTGTTTTTCTGACAGATGCCCTCCCCATTTCTTCAAGGTTCGTCACCTGCTTGTCTCCATGGAGATGTTATTGCTTTGCCTGGAATGTTCTAGCATTTATTCATTATAGTTGTTTCTGTTGCTAACCTGTAATGTAGCCTATAGTTGTCTCCATTCCAGACAAAGCAATAACATCTCCATGAAGACAAGCAAGTGACGGACCCTCCTCCAGAAAGGTTCCACAATGCACCTTTAGAATTGTAACCCCTAAAATAACATCTTCTAATTTCTAAATCTCCTGTGCTTGACAAAAACATATAAGTAGATTGAGTTTGGCCCAAAGAGGATCAAAGGTCACAGTTGAGTAGCTCCTAAAGCCCTTGAGTGTCTGTCCCGCTGAGTGACTCCCAATCCGGTGTGAAGATGTGAGGACGGGTCAGTGCTTCTTCTGACCCTCCCTCTGCTCCTGCCTGTCCCACATCTGCATCTGCACTTCAAACACACCTCATTAATGGAGCACTGTCACTATCTGAACACATGGGGCTAAGACATGACAGGAGTGGAAACATGAGAGGGACTCAGGCAAAGATGCAAAATGGACACTTTATTATTATGTCTGCATGATCCAGGGATAGTTAAAAAAAATTATAATTAAAAAAAAATCTTGCATGAGGGAAGACATGGTGGACAACATAGAAAATATCACAAAGGGACTACATCAATCACTATTTCATCTCTGCACTGTTCCTTCTTACCCACCTCTTGTATAGAGCCAAGATATATTTTGCATTACTATTTCTATATTCCTATGATATATTTTTATTTTTACTTATACGTTTGTATAATTATTCCTTATTTGACAGCGGCAGTCTCTTGCTATTTTTGCTACAGCTCTGGAAAAAAATAAGAGACCACTGCAAAATTATTAGTTTTTCTGATTTTACTACTTATAGGTATGTGTTTGAACAAAAGGAACATTTTTGTTTGAGTCTATTTCCCCCAAATTCCAAATAAAATATTATTGTTATTTATTTGCAGAAAATGACAAATGGTCAAAATAACAAAAAAGATACATGTTTTCAGAGCTCAAACAATGCAAAGAAACAAGATCAAATTCATTTTAAAACAACATAATACTAATGTTTACACTTAAGAAGAGTTCAGAAATCAATATTTGGTGCAATAACCCTTATTTTTAATCACAGCTTTCATGTGTCTTGGCATGCTCGCCACAAGTCTTTCACATTGTTCTTGGGTGACTTTATTCCACTCCTGGGTCAAGAACTGAAGTAGCTCAGCTTTGTGTTTGTGTTGGAATTCAACAGACGCTGGAATGGAATGGCTGTAATACATGTAGAGATGCTGATTTCAGAAAAAAATGTAGTGGTCTCTTATTTTTTTCCAGAGCTGTATTTATTTAGGATTTATAATTACCATTTATATTTTTGCTTTTATTATATTTATTGTGATGTGTGAGCTACTGTGTCCAAATAATTTCCCTTGTGGATCAATAAAGTTTGTCTAAGTCTAGGTCTAAGGACTATTCCCTTTAAGTCTACTTTGAGGGAATAGTCCATCTTATCACCAGTTAAGTAAGAGTGAGGCTAAAGAGGGTTTTCTGTTATGTGTCCAAAGAGTTTGGAGGGACACTTTTTTCCTGAGGGCCATTACTCTCCTCAAACTGCCCTGCCGTACTGCCGTAATTTCTGTTTTCTGAATTTACTGGCTCAGTTTGTTAGAGCAACAGCGAGTAACAAATAGTTACATGGTAGATATTGTATGAACCTAAAAAAGCCGGTCACGTGATCGGCTGTGAGCTGGAGACATTTGTCACAGTGAGGGACAGGAGGACACTGGACAAACTGCTGTCCATCATGGACACTCCTGCTCACCCACTGCACCAGACCATAGAGGGACAGAGGAGCTCATTCTCCAACAGGCTCCTACAGCCCCACTCAAACAGTGAGAGATACAGGACTACATTCATACCAAACTCCGTACAACAACTCACCCTTATGTAACAGATAATACTCCCTACAACTGTACAACAATTCAATATGTAACGGATAACCTTATGTCCCACAAATCAGCATATTATTGCACTGCTGTTGTTGTCTCCTGTATATAGCTGTGATTTTATATTTGATTTTATGTTTATGACTTATTTTTATATTTTTTATATTTTGTTACTGTTTGTTATTATATTATAATATGATAGGTGAGCTAATGTATCCAAATAACTGAGCCAAGGTATCCAAATAATTTCCCTTGTGGATCAATAAAGTTTAAGTCTAAATGTTATTCTGAATTTGAGTGTTGTTCTGAAACTGCAAAATATCTAGTGGACCCATAGCTTTTCCCATAATTACTCAAAAGCCAGTGTTTTCCAGTCAGTCATCTATTTAATCTTTGATATTTACACGGGGTTTTAGAAGATTTAGCTTTAAGACATTTTAAGGTTCGTAAAAGAGAGGAACACTAGCGTAATTTAACTATTACAGTGGGAATATGGACAGTAGTTTTTGTTCTTGTGGTTCTCATCTGACAGTGCCTGGATGAGCAAACATGAAGATGTCTGTGCAGATATAGTGACAAAAGGCAGCTTATGGTCGGAGTCAGGTGGATCAAGGAGCATTGTGGGAAACCTGGAATCTCCCTCTCATTCCACCCAAGACCACCGTCATCTGAAAGTCCATATTAGCTTTAGCGGCTTGAGTCTAGCCTGGGAAATGTGATGTCTGACGCAATGTGAAATACGCAGTCCCATAGACAATAATGTGGAGCTGTGCTGCTGCTGCTGAGAACTGTAAAGGTAGGGTTTCGCACACTCAGAGGCGGATTCAAACTTGTCTTTTTTTTTTTCTTTTTCGTTAAATTTGGCAGGTCTCACACACTCACGGTTATTCAAATATCTGAGAGACTCTGGCAAACAACAGCGGATTAGACAGGATTCATCAGAGCAGGATGGGAGAGTCATATGTGGGCACCTGTAAGAATGGATATAGTTTGGAAGTAGATGAACAATTCTGGATTTATGGTTGTGTTTTAAACAATTTAACTGTATTTAGAGAAAATAATTATATAAAAAATAATAGTGTTTATCCTTTTACTCATCTTCTACCTCAACTCTTGAACTCAAATGTAATTTCTAATTAACTCACCCAAACCACATTGACATTTTGACATTTGGAGATGAGACAAATTCTGCATTGTCTTGGGGCCATCAAATGTACACTTAGAGCCAAGTTAAGAGGAAATTGAACTACTTACCAGCTACACACAAAAAAAGCAATTTTAACTAAAAGACATTGCTCTCATCTTCACACGCATAACTGAAGTCTGTAATTACCCTTTTGAGAATGCCACTTAATCATGACTTTTTCCCATGTTGCGTTTTCATAATGTCTGTAAGTGTTCACATCTCTGTGTGAGACTGTGGGCGCAGTAATCCACTGGATCAGGCAGATTACAGTTAAAGAGCACATGTGGATGTGGAGGACCCAGAGAGGAGCAGCTCTCACAGACCTGTGCTCAGAGGAAACACCAAACATTACACCAGGAATATGGGAGGAGCCACAGACCACCACTCTGAACATAAATATGATCATCATTATTAGATTATTCTGTTTATGAAAATATTTTTATGTCTTATTTGCCTTACTTTGTCTTGTGTTAGTTGACGAGGGGGTAATACATGAATGGGTGAGGATGCATGTCTGGTTAAACTTAATTTTAAATTCATGTAGTGTTTTGGACATTCATTTGTTTTACTGATTAAACCCCTTTGACACTGCTACAATCATCTTTTGATTTCTTTGTTTTTGGGGTTTTAAAGATAAATCACCACTACAATGTGTGTAATTAAAGTAAACTAATACTGTGTTACAAGAATACATGAAGAGATCAGCTCAAAACGGAGATTATTATTATTATTATTATTATTATTATTATTATTATTATTATTATTATTATTATTATTATTATTATTATTATTATTATTATTATGTTTTAAATAAAAAAGAAGAGAAACAAAAGAATGCAGAGGTTATGAGGAAAGGAGCTGCAACATTTTCAGGTTCTGACATGTGGATTAAGTTTGCTTTAGTTTAGACAAGGCTTAATCCAGTGCTTGTTCACTTGTTAAGAATAGATTATCTATATATTTTAGAGTCTTCAACAAACACTGATGATAAACAGTCTTCCTTGTGTGCTTGGATTAAACCTTTTGATAACCAGATCACAAAAAACACATCAATATTTTCTTCTTTTGATGAAATCACTAAATCAAAAATGAATTAAAAGTTAAAGGCATTGATTGATGGACAGAGCGGCTGCCAGACACACAGAAACTGAGTCATAGTCTGGGAATGAACGGGCGATCGAGGGATGAGAGACAGCAGCTCAGACAGGGGAGAGAGAGTGAGGTGGGTGGAGAGAGAGTGGCAGAGAGCAGCAGTAATTGAGATTCATAATGTGGAAAATGACTGTGATAACTGGTTGGGTGCCAGACCACACACACGCGGAGCACACACCTGGGTGGGCCTGGGACAGGTGAGGTGGAGTCTTGGTCACTGCGGCAACGGCAACTCTTGGATACGGTACATGCCAAGGTTTACAAGCTCTAAACACCACCTCTGATCACAATGGTGGCTTTGTTGTGCATCACAGTATTAAAGTGGTGTGATTGACATGTGTTATTGATATGCAAATATGAGATAGACTTGACAGGATTATGACGACAATGGCAATTTACATTTATTTTAAAAGGCTATTAACATTGCTAATATGTATTCAATTCTTTAGAGACCAGTAGACGTTAGAAATTTTAAAGTAAAAAAACATTTTGCCTGATGAAGGCCTAGGGCCGAAACGTTGCATTTCTTAATAAACTTCTCATTTTGCAAGTAAGACGGGATTGTTTTCTCCTAAAGTAAAAAAACTAAATTAAAGGGGCTACTGTATGACCTATTTTCTGATCTATGTTATGTTGTCTTTAATAAAAAACATACCTGGACTTGTGTTTTGTTTCATTCACACATGTTAAACACACAAATCCTGCATAGTTAGGCTGCATTGTTCTCTCAAACAGAAAACACTCCACTCTACTTCCACCTTGTGATGTCATGTTGTAATACAAGAGGTGCTCCAATTCATCCATCCATTTTCTTCTGCTTATCCGGGGCCAGATTGTGGGGGCAACAGTCTAAGCAGGGACTTCCAGACTTCCTTCACCCCAGACACGTCCTCCAGCTCCACCGGGGGTACCCCAAGGCATTCCCAGGCCAGTCAAGAGACCTCGTCCCTCCAGCATGTCCTGGGTCTTCCCCGGGGCCTCCTCCTGGTGGGACACCTCCCGAGGGAGGCGTCCAGGAGGCATCTGGAACAGATGCCCGAGCCACCTCAGCTGGCTCCTCTCGACGTGGAGGAGCAGTGGCTCTACTCCGAGTTCCTCCCGTGTGACTGAGATCTTCACCCTATCTCTAATCGAGCGCCCAGCCACTCTGCGGAGGAAACTCATTTCGACTTGTATCTCGGTCATTTCCCAAAACTCATGACCATAGCTGAGGGTAGGAACACAGATTGACGGTAAATTGAGAGCTTTGCATTTCGGCTCAGCTCCCTCTTCACCACAACAGTTCGGTACAGCGACCACATCACTGCCAATGCTGCACCAGTCCGCCTGTCAATCTCATGCTCCATCCTCCCCTCACTTGTGAACAAGACCCCGAGACACTTGAACTCCTCCACTTGAGGCAAGGACTCAACACCTTTACTAGAATAACTTGGATACTACTGAACTAAATGTAAAAGGTAGTTGTTAACTGGAAACCTCCTGCTTCATGTCATCACAAGGTAGAATATTTTGACCTTTGGAAATGTAGACTAATAATAAAGTATTACAGAAACATGTGTGAATGAAACAAAACACAACTCTGGGTATGTTTTGAACAAGTAACAACATTCTAACATGGCTTAAAGCTCAAAAGAATCAATATTGTATAATATAGGACCTTTAAGCTTGATTTTTATGCAATTTTCACTATGAGGCCTGCAGAGGGGAGCCATTATCACAGTTCAAATTACATGAGGCCTTAAGCACCCTGAACAGAGAGCTTTTAGGTATAGTAAATGACTAAAACCAATATTTAATTTTGCATATTGTAAGGAATATTATTGAGAGGTCGTTCTTCTGGTAAGCTCTCAGAGGTTTTGAAAAAGTGTCATTATAAACATGTTATCCAGTAGAGCAGTGGGTCCCCAAAGAATTCTGATAATATTGATCATTACTTAAGTACTGTACAGTGAACCCTTGTTTATCGCGGGGGTTAGGTTCCAGAAATAGCCCGCAATAAGTGAAATCCGCGAAGTAGGACAATTTTATATTTTACAATTATTCTACATGTTTTAAGGCTGAAAACGCTTCACCAGACACATTATACACCTTTCTGAGACTGGTATTAACATTTTCTCTTGTTTAAACACTCAAACTTTTGTAGATTTTCATTAAAATATATTAATAGTGGGGGGAGGCACGTGACACGCGGACACGTGCGCGCGGACACGTGTGCGCGGACACGTGCGCGCGGACACGTGTGTTTGTTTTGGTACCACATATCCATGCCATGTGCGAAAGTCGAGTGGAAAGCGACCTGGATATAATTTTGGGCAAGACTCAAGCCAATGCTAACAGTGCCAAACCGCTAACACCAGTCCTCACCACAAGACCAGGTAAGACTAACCTGCGCTCACAAGAGTTGGTTGCATTTCACCCCGGCTCCAAAATCAGACCGCTATCAATGCGTCGCCAATACTCCACAGTTCTCTAGGACGG
This sequence comes from Paratrypauchen microcephalus, assembly GCA_036785185.1. Classification (NCBI taxonomy): domain Eukaryota; kingdom Metazoa; phylum Chordata; class Actinopteri; order Gobiiformes; family Gobiidae; genus Paratrypauchen; species Paratrypauchen microcephalus. The sequence continues at coordinate 4,569,829 of JAVJIX010000010.1, forward strand.
GGTCGGGTTCGTCCTCTCGGCGTGACGGGGAAGAGCCACTGTCTCCTCTGTGCGCGCGAGTGTCCTCCCCCCGCTGCGGCTCCCTCGAATGTGGCTCTCCCCGCTGCGGCTCCCCCGGACGCCGCGCGGCCAGGCGCCAGGCCCGTCCATGTTGATTCTTGGCTCTTCCATGGTCCGGCTCGCACTCAGTCTCTTCCATGGCTCGTGCAAGTAAACAAAGGCCACACCTCCTGTCACCCTGGCGCTCTCGTGAAGGACATCTGAGACTCTGTCCCTACCATCCCTGGTCTAGACCTGGTTTAGTCCTGGTTTAGACCTGGTTTAGTCCTGGTTTAGACCTGCTTTAGACCTGGTTTAGTCCTGGTCTAGTCTCTTAGCTAATCAGGGCGCAGGACAGAATGTTACACTGTAAAAAAAAGTTACACTATAAAAAAAATTGAAAAAAAAAAAAAAAAAAATTTGGGGAAAAAAATCCGCGAAACAGCGAGGCCGCGAAGAGTGAACCGCGATACAGCGAGGGTTTTCTCATTTCTCAACATGATGATTTTGATGGAAACAATTGCACCAATAAAATAAGGCTTATGAGAAAATTATCTTTAATTAATTAAACTTTAATCTTCAAATTTGGTTAGAAAAATTATTTGAAAATCTAAATGTTATTGCAATGCCACTGTGGAGGACCATAGGGGGTCCTTGGGATATTTTCATACTGATAAAGGGTAAGGGGAATATCAGGACAACCACTCTACTACAATTAATACTATGACAACTACAATTAATACTATGAATGTGTATTTATGTATTTATTACATAACAAAGCCTGTTTTATAACAAGCTATTTTCATATTTGGAGATGTCAAGCAGTTTATTTAGTATTTTCACTTCTGCATGTATGTATGTATGCAATGAACACTTACATAATAATTCACTTTTTCATGTTGATGTATCAGCATATTTTCTGCTGAAATCTCAGATTAAACACATGTCTTCCTGTCTTCCTGAGCTTTGGAGGTTTGAACATTTGCAGGTTTGAACATTTGTTTTGTCATGTCATAAGCAGATATTCAACACAAACAAAGCACTGTCAACACAACAGATAAACACTGAAGAGTCCATAAAAGTGCATGAATTTGACATGGTGAAAAACATGCATTATCACAGGGAGAAGTGTGTCTTCCTGTTGTTGCATAAAGAAGAAGGATGCTCCATATCTTCATGACTTCCTCTTCGGAGTGAATGTCCTTAAAACCACATTTACTACGTTTTGTTGTTAGTTAGACAAGATGGGGTCCAAGAGTGAGATGCTGATGGCGGCTGCAGTTTGTATCCTTGTTCTCATTTCACAGAGTAAGTAGAACATGTTTTATTATGAACTGCGTGTTGAGAGCAGCAAATAATTACTACTTATCTCTACTTCATGTGCTTTGTATGTTTTAGTCGTGGACTGCAATGGGAGAAAATGTCTTGTTTTCATGCCTTTTAAAAATTATTGTACTTGTATAAAATTTTAGAACATTGATAAAAGGAGAAATTCAATTTGTAACATTGTAATACAATAAATAAAGTTAAATAAATCTACAGAAATCTTGTTCACACTTAAAAATTAAAAAGTAAGAAGTAAATAAACAGAATTGTAAAACTGTTTTGTATAAATGGCATCAAAAATATAAAAAGTAGTTTAACAAAAAGAAGATATAAATATTTGATCAACATTGTGTTTGGGTGGTTAGATCCACTGACCCACAGGTTGTCAGCACAGATGAATACCGTTGTCCTTGGGCAAGACTCTTAACCTTCTTCGCCCTGAGTGTCTGTGTACACTGGTTTATGTGTGTGTGTGTTTATGTGTGTGTGTGTGTGTGTGTGTGTGTGTGTGTGTGTGTGTGTGTGTGTGTGTGTGTGTGTGTGTGTGTGTGTGTGTGTGTGTGTGTGTGTGAATGGTGAGTGGTTGCTTGATGTAAAGTGCTGTGAATGCCTTGAAGATGGAAAAGTGCTGTATAAACATGTGGTCATTTACCATAAATATATTTTTTATATCTTTTAAAAACATTACTCTATTCCTCCGTTACCGTGTTGTGCAGGTGAGGGTATTATAGGCGGTCGTGAAGCGGCTGCTCACTCTCGGCCGTACATGGCGTCGATCCAGCGCGTCAACGGAGAGGAGAGGATTCATGAGTGCGGGGGCTTCCTGGTGGGGGAACAGTGGGTCATGACCGCTGTGCACTGCTTCCCACATGGGTGAGACATGTCCACCTCAGCAGTTGCACAATATGGCATTAAACAATATATCTTATATTTATTCAATTACAGGTGTTTTCATTGAACAAATCTATTGCAAAAACATTCATTACTTCTCTGAGCAGGTTTACTTCTCCACAGATCTGACCTGTAACTTGGCCTGGTGGTGTAACCTGCTTGTTTCCATGGAGATAGTTAAATTAAAATCCCATACTGTGCAACATTTCAGGAAAAAACAACGTGGACTTAAGCAGGAGCTGGACCCTTTACCAGAAATGTTACACAGTGCACCTTTAATAAAGCATGAGGAAAGACAAACAAATAGTTTATTAAGAATAATACAGGCTTAGAAACGTCTTAATTAACACCCTCACTGCTAATCCCTTAATTAAGTGGTTACTAAATCTTTGTTCATGCTTTATTAAGTAAGATGTTTGTTTGTATTTTTAAGTTTCAATTCAATAAAAAGCTAACCAACAATTGTTTACCATGTATCGGTGAAGTAAAGAACTCATTTGCAACAATAATTTGACACATAACATTTGCTAATTGTAAAATGTGATAAATGTGTCAGGGCACATTTTGTATTTTTAGTCTATTTTCTTGTTGTTGTTTCAGTGCTGGGTTTCAGTTCAGAAAGGTGGTGCTGGGAATGCATTCGCTGACTGAGACTGAGGACACACAACAAGTGTTTGACATTCTGGAGCTCCACACAAACCCAAACTACAGAGCAGAGAACTTTGACAATGACATCGCTCTGATCAAGGTAAGGGCACTTGGGCACTTTTATCTTTGGTTCTGATAATTAAAGGGTTTGTCCTGGTAAAGTAATGAAACAAGGATTGCTGCAGGTTTGAAACTTTCTAATATAACATAGGTTTTCAGTGCACAGTTTTAGATATATTACTGTATTGAACCCTAACTCAAATGCCACTTCACCATGCATAGCTTATATCATCTTGACATTTCTTTATTTATTCATTAAATTGTTCCTTAGATATGAAAATATTTACAAAAGTGGAAAAAAGAAGTTGGTTCAATCCGTACCATCAGAAAATCAGAAATAAACTACAATTAAAAAAATAAACAAAACAAAAAAAATTTAAAATAGGGGGTAAAAAAGTATTTGTTTACCCAGGGTCCAATGCAAGAAAGGAGTCAATAATGTGAATTTATAACAGAGAATACATAGTGGGGCCAATGAAGTTTGCAGCTAGCCTCCAGAATTTTACATTATACCCGTGCTGAAACCAAAATTAACCAAACCTAAACTAAAATACATAACTTATCATTTTTATTTTCAGTTGGATCGTCCAGTCAACATCACCAGTGCGGTCCAAGTGGTGAAATTCCTGCGCAGTGGTGGCACTAACCCGACCACAAACGAGCAGGTGGAGACGGCGGGGTGGGGGGCCTCTGATAACCTGGGCTCCAGACCAGACAAGCTGAAGGAGGTCACAGTGGATGTGGTGGCCCCGATGTTCTGTGCGCGCAGTGACTACTTTGGAACCAGATACACCTCCAACATGATCTGTGCCCACCATGTGTACAACAAACCAGGGAGCAGGCGCCAGGGGAAGGAGGACACCTGTGATGTGAGTGTGCCACTGGTTTAGTCCTGGTAAAGTCTTGGTTGAGTTCTGGTTTAATTATATTTTAACCTTGATTTAGTGCAGATTTAATCCTGGTTCAGTTGTGAATTGGTTCAGGTTCAGTCTTGGTTTAGTTCTGGATTGGTGCTAGTTTAGTCCTGTAGTGTAGCCTGGGTTTAGGCATAATTATGTAGTCCTTCTTTAGACCTGGCTTGGTACTGGTTCAGTCCTGGTTTAGTCCTGGTGACACCCAGTATGCAACTACTGCCTCTTATACTACAAGTACTTTACATGTAAAGGCCCATACTATAATGGCAACTACAACTACTTTTTAAAACTGAAATGACTTTTTCTTTTTTCTGGCAGGGTGACTCTGGGGGTCCTCTGCTCTTCAAAGGTGTGGTGGTGGGAATCGTGTCCAATGGAGGGATAAAGTGTGGTCAGCTCAGAAAACCAGGCATCTACACCATAGTGTCCCATTACACTGAGTGGCTGGACGGCATCATGGGCCCACAGCCAACCACCGCACCACAATAAGAGTCTCGCGTTTAAACACTTCTGTCCTGTTATAATAATAATAATAAAGCACATGAATTCAATGTGTCCCACTGTGTCAATATTAAAATCAATAGATCATGGTGGAAATGTAATGCAACACAGTGTTTTGGAATGTAAGTAATGGGAAAAAATAGTTACTGTATTACAAAGTATTTTCTTCTATTAAATGTCTGATACTCACCTTTTAGTGGATACCTTCTAAACTATTTTAAAAAAGTGTTTATTCTAGTGTAAGTACATTATAATTAAGGCTAATAATAAAACATTAATTAACTACGTATAATAAGTAGGTTTACCAAGGCCTTAATAGCAGTATAAGGGAGAACTACACTCATTCTTTGCCCTATGTAACTTTGTAAAATCCATCGTCATGCAGCTGCTAAATAAAGTGAACGCGTTCCTAAACTAAGGTTCCAGAGAGATCACATAGCGCCCTCTAGTGTTGTCTCTGGGATAGTACACGGTCCAAAATGACTTCAATAAGGTGAGCGTGCTTTGGAAATCCTGTGAACTTAAAGGAAAATTAACGTTTTTTACAATCTGAGCCTTATTTCGGTAATAAAACAAGTTGTTTTACTCACCCATAGTAATTTGGTGTCATATGGAGCACTTCCGGAGATGTTTTAGATTTGCGATCTCCATCATGTGAGTTCTCGGGGCACTTGTTTGCGGTCTCCAAATAACACAAACTTTAGCACTTTTCAAATCATAGAAGCCCGATGTCTTAGCCTACGATTTTGTGTGGTCAAAAGTGGCCTGTAATCCGAGATTTAGCCATAGTTTCGAGTAGATGAGGAGGCCAGTGCGCATGTGCGGACTGTGCTCTCAGCTCCCGGGACCCAAACATGAAACACAAAGCTGCAAACTATGGATAAATCTCGGATTACAGGCCACTTTTGCTTCAAACACAATCGTAGGCTAAGACATCGAGCTTCTATGATTTGAAAAGTGCTAAAGTTTGTGTTATTTGGAGCCCGCACGGGGCATATTACATACTTGGGGAATATATTATATGCCCCGAGCTATGGCTAGAAGTTGCGCTAGGCTAACCGCAAATCTAAAACATCTCTGGAAGTGCTCCATATGACACCAAAGTGCTATGGGTGAGTAAAACAACTTGTTTTATTACCGAAATAAGGCTCAGATTGTAAAAACCTTACTTTTCCTTTAACCCGTTTTAGAGATTTCTGTCAAAATTCGTATTGTGATATCTTAGTTCTTTTACTTTCAGGTAGAAGGGAGCAACAGTATCCTACAACATTGGGGGGGGAATCGCAATTCTATGTATTTCTCTGTATTTTATTGTATACAGTATTGCATCAGGAAATGGGTTCACGTGTTGAATACAGGGATCTGTTCAAATTAAGTATTATGGAAGTTTACCTTTTAGAACAATCGAAATTCAATTTGTTGGTGATTCTCCAACTATAAAAGAATTTGTGTTCCAGGCAGAAATAAGAAAAACAAAAACACGTTTGTCTTTTTTTTTTTTTTTTATTCATGCTGCACTTACTAGACACAAAGACGAACTTACAAAAAAAATATGATAGAAAAATTACAATTTTTATTATATAAAATATGGTTTTATATTGAGTGTTTTTGCTGTATGTCCTTTGTCCCTTGGCCAGGTTTTGGACTCTCAGTCCCTCATAAGACTGAAATTAAATTTGAGTCAACAGTAACTTCATTGACAAATGGCACAGAAATTCCTTATTTTAATTAAAAATATCGTGTGCTTTAAATATATATTAGCATTTTATTTATTTTTCATAAAAAGAACACCTGTCCCTAGGGATCACTGTCATTTCCACCACCCACCACAAAATGTAACTTTTAACTTTTTTTTTTTTTAAACCTTTGTCTACTTGAACCACATCAGTTGTGATGTGACAGGAGCTCATGTTAGCATAGCAGCGTTAGCTCCATGGAAGGAAGGGAAACAAGAACAAAATCAAGGTAAAGTTTTGCAAAACCAAGAGTAGGTTTATTCGTCATCATTTCCAAACACCTCATATTTCCTTTGAATGTACAAATAATGAGAAAAATACCATTTTATATTGTGTAATTTGAGTATATTTTATGCTAACTCTAAAACAGAGATTAGCATGCTAATATGTCATGACATTTTAAAAGAAATGCTAAACATGGTCATTTCCACAACAGTAAAGAGAGATAACAAATGTCTCCCTCTTGTGGCCAGTGTTCGTACATACAGACGAGAATTAAAGGAAAAATCTGTAAATTGAGCTGCGGTCTCACCAGAATAAGATAATGTAAAGACACATTACAGTAGCCTATAGCCATTATACAGTTTGGCTGTTTTGGTTTGTTCCTCTATTGGTTCATCCCTGGTTTAAACAAGCAATGTTGAGGTCTGTACAAGTCTCCATAAAAGAAGAACCACAAATTGACATCAAGAATCCAGATAGGCTAGCTTTTAATGTTTTATTTTTTTATTTATTTGTGATTTATTTGTGATTTCTCTTGCTTTGGTTCTGTGATCAGATGGACAGGCTGCTGATGCAAAAAGCAGATCTCCACTTCGAAGCCCCCAAGGCTTCTCAAAATAGCATTTCAAACCAGGAGGAGGAGAGAGAGGAGGAGGAAAGAAGGAGGAGAGAGAGAGAAAAGAGGAGAGGGGAGGGGGAGTTTGGACTGCGAACATCGGTACGCCTGCCTCATAGCATCATAGCAGCCTTAGCATGGCTGTGCAGAAGAAGCAGAGTGATGTTCCTCCATCGCAGGGACCACTCTCCACACGCACCATCGAGAGCCAGAGGAAGGCCAGTCCCTCTCAGAGAGCCAAAGGTGAGTGGGTTTTAATGTTCTGTTAGCCTGATATAAAGATTCGCATTGTTGGAGCTTGAGCATTCACAGTGAATCATCTGGCTGTGCTGGTGACGTAGGACTTAAATAGAGTGTGTGGTAGAAAGGTGATCACAATAAGATGTGTTCATTTCCTACATATGTTTTCAAAGCTGTGGTATAACAGTGTATGACAAAACAATAGGTTTCATTGAATAAATACATGGGCACATGTCAAATGTGGATGTGTATGATGGTCCATATAATCAGATTTAACAAACCTAAACTAGGATTACATTTAGACTAATAGTGTGGGTTTAAACAAGGTTAATTCTAGAACATGGTCATCACAAAACCAGGAACAAGGACTAAAAATAGAGGACAGTTACATCCTTAAACCATGTCTAACCTAAACATAACCACAACATTTTGATCTAGTTAAAGACTTATCAGTGACTTCATTTTAGTCGTAAGAGCTAAACCATTTGCTTTAAACCAGATGTCACACTTACACTGTTACTTGTTACAAGCAATTTGCAAAATGCCTGTTGACTTAGAATATGATAGTGTTTTAAATGAGTAGCAGTCCATGTATTTTGATGGCATGATTGCACTCTAGGCCTATAGCCATATTATATTACTATAAACAAATGTATGAATACATATACGAGCAATTAAGGTGTAAAATTTACACATTACAATTTTATTGCATTTCCTGAACTGTGTTTAACTTGGAAGCAAATAGCTTGTCTGTAAATGTAGTAGATGCCATTGTTTTTGTTTGAATCATTGCAAATTATGAGCATTTTCTAATAATTATGAATTGGGTTGTATAAATTTGAATCATAATTTAAATGTAAAAGGACCTGAGGAAGCTGCAGATGCTACTGAGGATATAAATAAACAATATCTGCTGATAACACTGGATCTTATGGTTTGGCCTACTTGAATAAGAATGACACCGTAGACTGGGATTGTATTGCATATGAGCATTATCCTGCTAACTATATTTGAAAAGCCTTAAGGAGTGAGTCCATGTGATTTGTAAATACTCATGATGCTAAAGTAGTGCTAGATCATTGGTCAGGTGTTGTTCTCTGCCTTTTACATGCTGACTCTGTATAATAGCCCTTTCATTTGCACAGTAGCCTAAAGTTATCCCAGAGCTAAACTAACCACTGTTTGGATGAAAGATATCAACTGTTTTTGATTATTCAGTGCATATGTAACGGCTGAGCATACTGTCTGTGTGGCCTATGTTGTTTTCTTTGTAGAAAATGGGGTTTATGTCAAATCAAGTCCTAAGAAGGCGCCCTGTCCCGTCCATAAGACTGAGCAGATCACAGCCACTCCACGGTCTATTACAGGTTTGGGAACACAACTGCATTTATAAATGATTACCAAAAAGCCATGCAGCGCAGAGGTTGTGGGTTAGATTCTTTTACCAACCAACTCACATTAGTGTCATGGAAGTAACCTTTCTATTAGAAGCTTTTCTCGAGCTTTTGAAAAATATGTGGGTGAATGTGTCCTATCTTTTTATTTTATTTCCTTCACTGGATTTAGGTTGTAGTTCCAAATGTATACAATTTGGTAAAAGTACATTTAAGGATTTAACCTGAAAAATGTTGTATTTCTAGGTCAAAATGGACTAAATGTTGACGAAAGGCTCAAAGCCGCACGAGAAAGACGTGAGGAGCAACAGAAGTTCATAGGTAAATAATGATTAGCATTTTATTACCAAAAAATTTTTACTACTGTCAAAATTAAGCATTATTATTATTATAAGCATATCTATAGTTTTTTTTTAGATTACAGTATTGATGAGATATGGTCCAGATTTAGCTCCGTAAGTAGGTTAGTATGTTAATATAAATTCTTCTTACCCTGGTTATTATAGAGTACCAGTACTAAAACTCTGTCTTGTTGGCAAATTCTCAGTCAAAAGCCATTTGAATACTTGGACTTGGAATAATTAAAAGAGATTTGTCATATTAGTTGAAAACCAGCCTCAGATGTGAAGGAGGAATACTAGTATTTTTGTCTGTGCATTTTTTGGATTAACAGCAAAATTATCATGCATAAAATTAGATTTGATCATTGTAGCATTATTATTAAGAAGTATATGGCTTGTTGTGTCTCAGAGGGATACAGGCAAGATATGTTTTCAATTTAAAATAAATAATACAATACATGAATAAATACTCTTTATAGATAACAAACCCCGTTAAAACATGCACTGTTTTCCCCAGAGTTGTGGGTTTTATTGTGATGACAGTTTTAGTACAATACATGTCTTGATTTGTCTGTAGCGTCTCGGGAGCAGAACCGATTGGAGCGAGAGCAGAGAGCCCAACAGTTTTATGAACTACAACTGCAGGAGCGCAAGAATCGGCTCCTGGAACAGCGCCACCGAGAGGAGAGGAGACGCGCTGCTGTGGAGGAGAAGCGCAAACAGAGGCTACAGGAGGAGAAAGTAAGTGATAATTGCCTCATGACTGGAATGACCAATATGAAAAACACTGTTTTTCAAATTTAAGGAGCGATATGAATCTGCAGTTCGCAAGACACTGGAGAAGAGCCAAAGAGCCCAACAGAACAGCCAAAACAGAGGACGAAAGCCTACCAAATCCAATGGTAATGTCTTACGAGCTCTTCCTATCTCTTATCTCTGCTTTTTCCTCATCTTTCCTAACCAATCACTATCTGTATCTTCAACTTTTGGCCTGGCTGTTGTCGCTTGCACTGAAAACTTTATACTAATCAATGCACTAGTTCCACGTCGAAAGCCACTGACGACTTGGGAGAAAAATCTGGTCATACGCCTGCTCACCCCCACCTGCTCCTATCTGAACCGCAGCAAGAGCGCAGGCTGCCAGGGATCAGGGGAGCAAGGTACTGAGTTACTGAGATACATTGGTTTTCAAAAAAGTTCTGGTTTAGTTCAGAATAATTTATGATTCAATACATGGCTATGAATGTTTGGGCTGATTTACTTGCTCGACTCAGTGACATATCAGTATTAAGGATATAAAAAAAAATGTACAAGATAAATTTGACCATATCATAAGTAATGGAATAATATAATGCTGTGTTAATACCAGAGCCTTGCCTCTTTTTTACCTATAGTTTCCCTATTTATTTGAGCTTTCCGGTCCCTCACTCACTTTTATATACCATATATTTAGAGAAATTAAATTGCTACATGGATAACTTAAAGTTTAAAGTAAAAGTAAAATAATTCTTTTTCTTTCTCCACTGTCCTCTACTTGCACATTTTGCACATTTTGCACATACTTGTCCTCTACTTGCACATTTTCCTCATGACCATTTAAAACATTGTGTTCAGTTGTCCATATTTGTCGTCGTGCAGTTTCATATCACCCCACCTCTACCACCTCCATCACTCACAAACCCCAGCCCAGACCCCCTGCCTCCTCAGGACCCAAGAACCTGCAAACTAGGAGCACCACTGTGGCACAAGTAGGTTCTTAATGTCCAGATTACTATACATGTACTATACTAGTATATGTTTTGAAAATGTTTAAAAATCACATATTTAGTAATAGGTCATACCTGTAAATGTATGGCTCTCACTGAAAGAAATGAGATATTGTGTTGACTGCCTTTGATTTTGTTTTAGATTAAAGCTGCCAAGGTGGACAATGTTAATAAGAAGAGCAGGGGCCATTCATTTAACACCAAATTTCCTGGGGCCAAACCCAGTCCAAAAACAACACCACAGAAAGAAAGTAGGACAGTGTCTCCTTCACCAGAGCGGTATGTTAAATGTTGTCTTCCTTGTTAATCACAACTAGGGCTGTGCAATTAATCAAGACTGAAGTTCAATAATTTCTAATCATAAATTATATGCTCATGTCAATCCTCTATCACTAAAATCATGCGGTTTGGAGCAGAGGTCAGACTTCGGTGAAAGATTTTTTATGGCACAAATGAAAAGTCTCTCTAGTTTATGTTTTAATGTAGATTTTTTTTTTCTTTCATAAGACACAAGATTGTCATAGTATTTGGTCCTATTGCCTATTCTTTCTATCTGCCTTGAATGCCTTGTATTTAAAGTTCCTATCCTACACAATATGGATTTTAGTGAGCTTTTATCCATGTTACAGTGTTTTTGTTTCATTCACACATCTTTTAGTATATTAGTCTGTCAACATCTCCAAAGCTCAAAATGCTCTGTTCCACCTTGTGATGTCATGTAGTGGTAGTTTTCAAGTTAACAGCTACCTTTTATCTTTAGTTCAGTAGCGATTGGGAAATTCCAGGACTGAAATGATCCAAATGATTGTAGTGAGGGCGTATGAAGTTTTAAAAACACACTAGAGCACTTCCTGTATTACCACGTGACATCACAAGGTGGAACAGAGTGTTTAGACTTAGATTTAGACTTTTGGGTACAGTAGCTCACTCATCAAATATAATATATAACAGAGTAGGGGTGTGCAAAATAATCGTCATGACAATGCATCGCGATACTAACTTTCACAATATACTGCATCGATACTTGATGCCAAAAATCGATTTTTATTAATTAAAGGAAAAGTAAAGTTTTTTACAATTTGAGCCTTATTTCGGTAATAAAACAAGTTGTTTTACTCACCCATAGCACTTTGGTGTCATATGGAGGATTTCCAGAGATGTTTTAGATTAGCGTTAGGCTAACGCCGTTAGGCTAACGCCGTTAGGCTAACGCCGTTAGGCTAACGCCGTTAGGCTAACGCCGTTAGGCTAACGCCGTTAGCCTAGCGCGACTTATAGCCATAGCTCGGGGCATTCCCCGAGCATGTAATATGCCCCGTGCGGGCTCCAAATAACAAACTTTAGCACTTTTCAAATCATAGAAGCTTGTCTTACTCTACGATTTCGTTTGAATCAAAAGTGGCCTGTAATCCGAGATTTATCCATAGTTTACAGCTTTGCGTTCAATGTTTGGGTCCCAGGAGCTGAGAGCACACTCCGCGCATGCGCACTGGCCTCCTCATCTACTCGAAACTATGGCTAAATCTCGGATTACAGGCCACTTTTGACCAAACGAAATTGTAGACTAAAGACATCGAGCCTCTATGATTTGAAAAGTGCTAAAGTTTGTGTTATTTGGAGCCCACACGGGGCATATTACATGCTCGGAGAATGCCCCGAGCTATGGCTATAAGTCGCGCTAGGCTAACGGCGTTAGCCTAACGCTAATCTAAAACATCTCTGGAAATCCTCCATATGACACCAAAGTGCTATGGGTGAGTAAAACAACTTGTTTTATTACCGAAATAAGGCTCAAATTGTAAAAAAAAACTTAATTTTTCCTTTAATAATTTATTAATTAATTATTAATTAATAAATTAATTAATTATTAGTTTATTTTTTTTAATAAATCCTATGCACTTTTTTCTTTGTGAAAGGGTATTGTTTGTTATGATGGTAGCTACCTCCAAAATGGCAAATGTTTGAACATCATTTTTTGTTTTAGAAAAAATCCTATGCACTTTTTTTGTTATTGGTTCGGTTTATTTGTTTTTGTTATTCAATAAATTCAGTTATGAATTGAGTTGCTCAGAGTTATGTATCAATTGTACCCAGATACACAGCCACTGATATTTAAGTTATCCTCTTTGTTTTTGGTACATTTTCACTGAAGTATGTCGAATATATATATTGCAATGCATCGCAGTAATTCAAGTATCGTGATGCATCGTGATAGTATCGCATCGTGGCATATGAATCGTGATTCGAATTGAAACGTGACTTCTTTGCCAATACCCACCCCTATAACAGAGGGTAACAAAAAAGGCTGAAAGAAGAACTCAGCCTAAATATGCAGGGCTTGCGTGTTAAATATGTGTGAATGAAACAAAACACAACTCTAGGTATATAGGTTTGTGATGAGGGAACAACATTATAACATCAGAATATAAGGTAATATGAGCCCTTTAAAAATTCTACATAGTAATACATGAACACTGTGACTGACTTATATCTCCCATTTGTAGAGAACCATTCATGTACAGTAGATTAGTAGTATTATGACAACTGGGTCATTGTCATCTCTTTATGGTTTGACAGCTCTCCCAGGAAATCAATCCAACGACACTCAGCTCCGCAGCCGTCTGAGCTCCCATCTGTCCCAGAGGAGGAGGTGGATACAGGTCTGGGCCCCCCCTGCCCTGGTAACACACGGCCAGTCTGGACTGTCCGAGCTATCAGGACGTCCGGTGAAGGTCGAACTGTGAAACTATGCGAAGAGTATACACACGAGGATCCTCACTGCAGCCTGCCCACCATATTAGAGACCCAAGAGACCAGCAGAACTGATGGAGATGGAAGTAAGGGAATGGACTAAAGGTGGATACATTTACACAGCCAGCAAAAATCAGATAACTATAATAATCAGATAACCCGATAATCACATCTCATGTTTGGTGTCATTTAATCAGTCGACTTAACTGTTGTATTTGGAAGCATAATACATTTAAAATATGCCACATTAAATTGCCTTTTTTGCAGAAATGTATTTTTTCAACCCTGCACAGATGTGAGCACTCAGAAAGAAATCAGCTTATTCACATCAGATTTAACTGTTGACATGACTGTTTACATTTCATTCATCTGAATTCAGAAATCAGATAATGAATCAATATTTGGTATGCATGGATTAAATGGTTTTAAAAATATTTATTAAGATCTTGGTGGCTTGATGTCTGATTGTATTTTATTTTTTGTCTAAAAATACCTGTTGTTGAAAGGCTCTGCACAAATATGTGGCAGTAGGTATTTTACTGTACATCTCTTTTACAGGTCCCTCACAGTTGCCTCTGCATCCAGTTCAACAGCTCCCAGAGATCGGGTCCAAGCCCTCGGCCGGGACCTCAGACCCAGAGGAGGCGGCTCGGGTCCTGTCTGAGAAGAGGAGAGAGGCCCGACTGCAAAGAGAACAACAAGAACAAGAGAAACTGCAAAGGGAGGAGGAGGAACGGTCAGATAATATGTCCCACTATGTGCATGAGTGCTCCTGTTTTATACAAACAAAATGGCTTGATACTTGATACCAATTTACCAATACCAACTGATAACACAATGCAGATTTTAACATTTATTTCATATAATAAACACTGATTCTCAACAGAAAATAGTAGTAGAGTAGTTTCTTTAATATTATCATGTAGTCTTAGATTAATTGTAAAACTATTCTGGAAAGTTCCAACTTTGTCCTATTTATATTTATTGATACCTGCTCAAATGCGTAATAACCTACTTTATGAAAAATACAATTGAAATCATGAGTTATCATTAGCAGAAGTGAAACAAACATTTTGGGTGAAATAGTAAAATGTTTTTTTCTGTTCAGGAGAAATCGTGAAGAGCTGGAGCGCAGGAGATCAGAGGAGCGAGTGCTTCAGCAGGCAGAAGCCCAGCGTCTAATTGGGGAGAAGAGGAGGAGAGAGGAAGAGGAGCAGAGGAGAGCAGAAGAGGAGAGGGCTCAGGCACATAGAGAGGCACTGCTGCTACTGAAACAGGTCATACAGACACATATGGCTCTACTGGACAGTATAGTGTTTACATTATAGTGGTGTTTGGGTCATACATAAAACAGGGGTCATATAAAGACCGTATCAGGACAGTGCTTTTCCTTTTTGACATCACTACATTTCTTATCACAGTGTCACAGACACACTCAATGCCTTTTCTGATACATCTCTTTGGGATAGGGAAATAATTCCCACAATAACTACATATAATCAATTTTGTGATTGTGCCAAATCTCATACTAAATTAATACTGTTGTGTCCAAGACGTTTTACAATCATAAAGTGCAGTGTGTAACTTTTTTGTCGGAGGATTCGGTACCTGCTTGGCGACATAGAGATGTTATTGTTTTGACTGATGTATTCCACAGAATAGGATTAAATTTATGAATCCCCATGGAGAAAAGCCAGTGATGCCACCAAGCCAAGTTACATTTCAGAGTGAGCTTGCTCACAGCAAAAATACATGTTTTTCACTGCTCCAAAAATTGAAAAACAGTTAAACATTCCAGACACCGAAATAACATCTTCATGGGACTAGCTCGCACCAGAAAGTTACATAGTGCCCCTTTAAAGTATTATTAGCACACAATACATAATATCTATTTCATTTGTAAATGTTTTGCAGTGGACTAGCCTCCAAATAATAGGGTCCCCTTGATAAATAACATATTTACAACCTCTTATAAATTCTTTTGAATGAACTTCTCACCACAGGCCAAAATATCCCATTCTATTGCTATAGGACCAAAAACACAGAGCTTATGACTGGAGGGAAGTCATATGTTGCTGCTGTTGTTGATCTTTATATTTGGTATGTCTCACAGCGAGAAGAGGAACAGGCCAGGGAGAGAGCCAAAGCCGAGAAACTCAAACAGGAGAGGGAACTGCTAGCACAGAAAGAGGAGGCGGAGAGGCAGGCAAGGAAGAAGGTAGGATGTCTAACACTGATCAAGCAAAATATTATGACCACCTGCCCCTTATACAGCACTCACAGGTTTACATTTTGCTTGACTTTGTCTAATTTATTCCTGATTTTTAAAACAACTCTTGTTTTTGACCATATTTTTACATTATACATGTACCAAGATATCACTGACCACCCCTGACCAAAACCTCATAAGTGTTTCAACTGTGGAAGTGTCTTAATTGAGTTGGAGGATAAAAGTTCACTTGGTTTCCCTCTCACTAAAGGAGATAAACTGTTTTTGTGGCTGTTTTTTTTTTTTTTTTTTTTTTTTTCTGTCCAAAAGCAAAAATCCTGTTTGGTCACTTTTGACAATTGCATGTTGCTTAAATTCTGTGCTTTGGTTCATAGAGACTGGAGGAGATCATGAGGAGAACTAGAAGGACTGATTCTCCAGATACGGTGAAACTTAATGTTTTTAATTTTAGAAAGAACAATTTATTGCTACATTTTCTCAAATGTTAAAAGTTACTGTTTGACTTTGACTAATTGGATAACTAATGTTATTATGCCTAATTAGTAAGTGTTTTCATTACAGTTCCAGCTTTTCATTTTTCCTATCATTTGATCTAAATACAGAGGAACAAAAGAAAAGGATGACATTTAATTTTCTGTTTAACAATGTGTCTTTGTCGGTCATGTGTATTTTATGAAGTCATATTTCTTTAGCTATTACTGCATGAAATCCTGAAATGAACTGTCAGACGACTATCCTTTCATGATTTATTTATTATCCATATGAATCGCATCCTGTTGACAAATGAATGGGACATAATGTGTTAAAAGCAAGATTGTATTTGTTTATACCATAACAATTTCTTTTCCATAAGCCTGTATCAGTGAGGATCTCCACTCAGCCTAAGGAGAACACTCAGCCTGTGAGCAGCAGCACCATCAAGGAGGCTGTGAAAGTCGTGACCAAACCCTCTACTCTGGGTCTCCACGGTGACGATGAGGGCCTTCCTGTTGTAGCCTTTAAGGAACGGAGATCTCTGCGAACTCTCACTGGATTGGACGAGATACAGAGCCAGCAGAGGGCAGGTCAGGAGCAGATGTCTGCATTCTATGCAATATTAATACAGTGGGTTTCAGAATAGACCACACCAAACCACCTAGCCAGCAGTGGTTCATTGTACTAGTAGATGTTCAAAATCTGTTGACGTACAAGAGGAACTCAACAAGTAAAAATTATTTAAATTTAGTTTCCTGAAAAGTAAGTAAATGTATCTTCATAGAATTTTTATTTCTCACCATTTTCATAATAACCAACATCAGTTTGCATTAAAATGATATGCCTTAAAAAAAAACAAATCTCATCCAACATAAAAATCAAAACTAAAGAAGAAATGTCTGTACAGGCTTGTTCACTTGTTCCCACGGCAAATCTTTAAATCTGGCTCAGTACATCAAAAACATTATCTATTACAGCTTGTATTTACTCTTTCTGTTGTTGTTTCAGAGGTCATCTGAGCAGCTGCAGGGCTAAGTGCTGCTGTCTATCTGAATCCCTGCAGTAGAGCTATGGATGCTGCCTCCAGGCCTCTTCAGGAGCATGTCATGTCCCTGCTATGCCTTTAACTCGGAACACAGCATCTGGCTCCTTCTCTGTCCTTCACATCTCACCAGGTTTTGACAAATCCATAAGAGTAGATTGCAGTGGATATTTGCAAAAGCTCTGTTATGGTGTTTCCTTAATCATTAATAAATAGCTACTGTAACAATCACAATATGTCAGCCATATGTGTTTTGCTGAGTCCTTATATTGTATTTCTTGCTGGATAAGCACTTTTCCTTCCCTGTGTTGTGGAATAAGAAAAGCTTGTGCTGCTATCTGCACTAGACATTTAGGATTGCTTCATATCTGAATTGTATCTTTTTACATAAATTAAGCAACAGCTATTTCAAAGCTGCTATGGAGTAGTTCCCAAAGGCTTGGCTTCAGTTGTGCTAGAGGTAACATAAACCAGGCAAGCTCAAAGCATTTATTTGCACTGTAGGTTTGATATGAAGTCATTTAACAAAGCAAAAAGCAGGGTTTGATCATTTATTTAAAGAATAAGTCATTGTGGAACCAAATATGTGCTTAACTTATTTTTATTTACTTGCTATAACAAAAGTATTGTTCCATTATATGTTTTAGCAAGTCTGTTAAATGTAAATTAAATAAAATCATTACAATATAAGTTATGTCCGTTGCTTAAAATGTCTCAAATGTGTCTGTCTGTTTTTTGTAATTTACACACGTGGACACAATTGTTGGTACCCTTCGGTTAATGAAAGAAAAACTCACAAAAGTCACAGAAATAACTTGAATCTGACAAAAGTAATAATAAATAAAAAATCGATTAAATTTAACCAATGAAAGTCAGACATTGCTTTTCAACCATGCTTCAACAGAATTATTTAAACTCATGAAACAGGCCTGGACAAGTGATGGTACCCCTAGAAATACTGAAAATAATGTGACCAAATGGACAAGTTAATCCAAGGTGTGTCCAGTAATTAGCATCAATCTTGTTCTCACTCAGTGGGCCTATACTATACTCAACAAAAATATAAACCAACACTTTTGTTTTTGCTCCCATTTTTCCTGAGATGGACCCAAAGATCCAAAATTCACTCCAGATACACAACACTACAATTTCTCTCAAACATTGTTCACAAATCTGTCCAAATGTGTGACAGCGAGCACCTCTGCCCCGCCGAGACAATCCACCCCACCTCTCAGGTGCGCCACATCAAGATGCCGATCCGACATCATGACCAGTGCACAGGTGCGCCCCAAACTGCCCACAATAAAAGGCCACCCTGAAATGTTTTTTTTTTTTGTTTTGTTTTTTTTGCTTTATTGGGGGTCTGGGGACTCAGAACCAGTCAGTATCTGGTGTGACCACCATTTGCCTCATGCAGTGCAACACATCTTCTTCGCATAGAGTTTATCAGATTGTCAATTGTGGCCTGTGGAATGTTGGTCCACTCCTCTTCAAAGGCTGTTATGGACGAAGAACACAGGTGCATTTTATTGATGGCATTTTGAATGCACAGAGATACCGTGATGAGATCCTGAGGCCCATTGTTGTGCCATACATCCATGAACATCACCTCATGTTTCAGCAAGATAATGCACGGCCCCATGTTGCAAGGATCTGTACACAATTCTTGGAAGCTGAAAATGTCCCAGTTCTTGCATGGCCAGCATACTCACCGGACATGTCACCCATTGAGCATGTTTGGGATGTGTTTGACCAGCGTATACGACAGCGTGTACCAGCTCCCACTAATATCCAGCAACTTCGCACAGCCATTGAAGAGGAGTGGACCAACATTCCACAGGCCACAATTGACAATCTGATAAACTCTATGTGAAGAAGATGTGTTGCACTGCATGAGGCAAATGGTGGTCACACCAGATACTGACTGGTTCTGAGTCCCCAGACCCCCAATAAAGCAAAAAAAAAAAATGCACATTTCGGGGTGGCTTTTTATTGTGGGCAGTCTGGGGCGCACCTGTGCACTGGTCATGATGTCGGATCGGCATCTTGATGTGGCGCACCTGTGAGGTGGGGTGGATTGTCTCGGCGGGGCAGAGGTGCTCGCTGTCACACATTTGGACAGATTTGTGAACAATGTTTGAGAGAATGGTAGTGTTGTGTATCTGGAGTGAATTTTGGATCTTTGGGGAGCAAAAACAAAAGTGTTGCGTTTATATTTTTGTTGTTATTTTTGTATAGGGCTACAGGCAGTCACTGTGCTGTTTGATGACATGGTGTGTACCACACTCAACATGGACCAGAGGAAGCGAAGGAAAGTGTTGTCTCAGGAGATTAGAAAGAAAATTATAGACAAGCATGTTAAAGGTAAAGGCTATAAGACCATCTCCAAGCAGCTTGATGTTCCTGTGACTACAGTCGCACATATTATTCAGAAATTTAAGATCCATGGGACTGTTGCCAACCTCCCTGGATGTGGCCGCAGGAGGAAAATTTATGACAAATCAAAGAGACGGATAATAAGAATGGTAACAAAAGAGCCCAGAAAAACTTCTAAAGAGATTAAAGGTGAAGTCCAAGCTCAAGGAACATCAGTGTCAGATCGCACCATCTGTCATTGTTTGAGCCAAAGTGGACTTAATTAATGGGAAACGGCCAAGGAGGACATCATTGTTGAAAACAAATCATAAAAAAGCCAGATTGGAATTTGCCAAACTACATGTTGACAAGCCATAAAGCTTCTGGGAGGATGTCCTATGGACAGATGAGACAAAAATTTTACTTTTTGCCAAGGCATATCAGCTCTATGTTCACAGATGGAAAAACAAAGCATATCAAGAAAAGCACACTGTCCCTACTGTGAAACATGGAGGAGGCTCTGTTATGTTTTGGGGCTGCTGTGCTGCATCTGGCACAGGGTGTCTTAAATCTGTGCAGGGGACAATGAAATCTCAAGACTATCAAGGGATTCTAGAGAGAAATGTGCTGGCCAGTGTCAGAAAGCTTGGTCTCAGTCGCAGGTCAATGATCCAAAACACACAGCTAAAAATACCCAAGAATCGCTAAGAGGAAAACATTGGACTATTCTAAAGTGGCCTTCTGTGAGCCCTGACCTAAATCCTATTGAGCATCTTTGGAAGGAGCTGAAACATGCCGTCTGGAAAAGGCACCCTTCAAACCTGAGACAGCTGGAGCAGTTTACTCATGAGGAGTGAGACAAGATACCTGCTGAGAGGTGCAGAAGTCTCATTGACAGTTACAGGAATCGTTTGATTGCAGTGATTGCCTCAAAAGGTTGTGCAACAAAATATTAAGTTAAGGGTACCATCATTTTTGTCCAGGCCTGTTTCATGAGTTTATTTTTTTATATATATATAATTCTGTTGAAGCATGGTTGAAAAGCAATGTCTGACTTTCATTAGTTAAATTTAATAGATTTTTTTATTATTATTATTATTATTACTTTTGTCAGATTCAAGTTATTTCTGTTACCACTGTGAGTTTTTCTTTCATTAACCCGAAGGGTACCAACAATTTTGTCTACGTGTGTATGATTCATTATGGGGTGTACAAACCTTCATTAAATGAATCTAGTGAACAGGGGAAGTTTTCCAGTCTGTTTAAGTTTACTTAAAATAGCAGCACATTTGCAGGATAACACAGGATTTCTTGTTGGTTCAGATAAATTCACCAGCCTCCTAATATGCTCCAATGCAACTTGTGTGACCACATGAGATCTTAAAGTACCTAAGAGTATGATAGTTAAGATCAGGTCAACTTGTGTTATTGGAGCTATTTTAAACCATATTATATCTGCTTACTTACCTATGTTAAGAAGCTGCTGTAAACATGAAGTCACTTGGAGCAAAGCCTCATCTGACATAGTTTGGTTTTCAAGTGCCATGAAGAGTCCTGCTACACACATGGTGTTTGTGATAGCCTACATACATACAATATGTTACTTACAAGAAACTGGTTTACATATTTTCCCAGTCAATATTTAAGTGACTATATATATATACAGCTAACAATACTGTTTACCTGTGGGCCAGTGTCAGAATTGGACAAATGAGAGATGATATTGGAGCAGTGTATCACTAGTGTGGGACTGGGGTTTTGGCAATAGAAAAGTTGGCCAATCACATCCAGGACTCCTTCACACACTAAGACATCCTATGAGAAAGTTTGTGTCATTACCTTCTGTTTCCAGGACAAATCCAGGACCTTTTTATACATACTTTATTTGGTGCATGTGCAGACAGCAAGCACAGCAGTGTTAAGGCTGGCTCAATGGAAATTAGACTGGATGTTCTCAACAATGTTTTCAATGGCAAAACACAATCTAGTTCCATCAACTGGACCTGGATCTGCACTGGGAAATAAATGTTGATTTACATCTCAGATTTTTTAACATAATACATACATGTTATTACATTTACCACTGTGGACAAGAAGTTGGAGACACTGACATGCTTTTGCTGCATTCTGAAAAGAGAATAATAATAATAATTTTAAAAAATCTTACAGTAAAAATAAAATTGGAAGAATTGAAATATAATAAAATAATGTCTCAATTCATACGTTTGTCACTG
This sequence comes from Paratrypauchen microcephalus, assembly GCA_036785185.1. Lineage (NCBI taxonomy): Eukaryota > Metazoa > Chordata > Actinopteri > Gobiiformes > Gobiidae > Paratrypauchen > Paratrypauchen microcephalus. The sequence continues at coordinate 4,591,609 of JAVJIX010000010.1, forward strand.
TAGAAGACATTCGATTTACTAGAGATCGAATTAAAAAGCAGCCACATGCATTTAACAGTGTTGGCTGGAGCTTCTGTACAGACGCAATATTACACAGAGCTGTACAGCTGAGAAACTGGAGCTTTGAGTTTGAGGACTGCAGCAGAAGGACCAGGACTGGGAGAGCCCCGCACTGACACAAGAGTTTAGCTGAAGATTCTGAAACAATAAAGCACAAGTGTAGTTGGAAGTGATCACTGGTCATTCATTGTTTTAGATGACATTTTGTGGTGCATTCACGCTTCACACAATCACCACATTAAAACTGGGACTAAAATGGCTAAACCCTGAAGTAACTAAACTGCGTCCAAACCAGAACGAACATACCCTTAGTATGGATTTAGTCAGTAATTATAGCAGTGTTTCTTCAATGTATGTTCTTCAGTGTATCAATCAAATATTAATTCAGACATGGCATTGTTGTATCTTTAAATGTAAATGTAAAATGTCAGTGTTGTATCTAAAGCAGTGAACTTACCTGACTGTGAAAATTGTAACAGGGCCCAGGCTGCATCCTGCTGAACTTGTGGATCATACGATTTTGCTAAAGCCAACAGTGGGATGATGCCATCATGCATTATGGTTTCTGCCTTTGACTCTGCAGCAGTTTTCACAGAAAACAAAACATAGCATAACTTAAGAATTGTAAGTTATTATATTTCTTAGACTGGGCTACCTTACATGGTGGATAGTATGTTATAACCATTTTATTAATCTCATTCATATGGGACATTGGGTTACCAATAACAAATGCATGCCTATGAGGAGGAACGCTAAAGAATCAGCCATATGGGGGGAAAAAACCTCATAAACAATGGTATGACATTCCCGTGCATTTTCATTACACACCTGAAGAGGAGAGCATAATGATGCAGGCACAGGAGGTACACTGGGCTACAACATCACCAGATTTGAACATCTCGATCAGTGGCTCCAGAATCTTCATATCAACCACTGTGTCAATACAAACTATAAACACAACAGAAGTAAAGCCCATTTTATCTGTTATGAGAAAAAAATGGTACAAAAGAAAACAAAAAACACAAAAAACATTCTTACTGGTGTTTTTTAGTAAAAAGTTGACTAGGGAGAGGGAGGTGGTCTTCTGCACTTTCAGGTCAGGCGAGTATAGTAAAGTGATGACAGGTCCCAAGAAAGGATCAGGTAAAGGGGATATCACTGAAATTCATTCAGTTATAGTCAGTAGTCGAGTTGTAAAATGAAACCAGGGGGGATGGTGAAATTTTTCACCAACGGGGGGGCATTAAGCTAAGCCCTCCCCATCACTGACATCACTGTGGTGTTTCAGGGCAGGGCAGAATTAGAAGGTACTTAGTTAAAATGGAAATGCTTTTATAACAAAAAGTCCATATAATCATTCAATAATTCAATAATACACAGGATATATGTTATCACACACGTACACACACACACCTTAGTCCTGGTTTAGTCTTGGTTTAGTCCTGGTTTAGTCCCAGTTTAGTCCTGGCTTAGTCCTGGTTTAGACCTGGTTTAGACCTGGTTTAGACCTGTTTTAGTCCTGGCTTAGTCTTGGTTTGGACCTGGTTTAGTTTTGGTTTAGTCCCGGTTTAGTCCTGGTTTAATCCTGGTTTAGACCCAGTTTAGATCTGGTTTAGTCTTGGCTTAGTCCTGGTTTGGACCTGGTTTAGTCCTGGTTTAGACCTGGTTTAGTCTTGGTTTAGTCCTAGGGTGACCACCGGCATGAAACAGGAAAGGAGAACACTTGTGTCCAAAAAGGAGGACAAAGGCCCTAAAGTTGAGGACACCTTGGGTTTTTTTTTGTTTGTTCATTTTTTTTATATCTGCAAAGTGCGAGCCGCGCGGGGAAGGGGGGGGGGGGGTTAGTGTGTTTGCTCAGACACATTAAAAATTAGGGGGAACATTGGCCATGTCCCAATTCCAAGTATTACTAGTCGCAATAGAATAATATTTTTGTCTTTAGGGAACAAGGAGCAGACCACCCGGCTCATTGAGCTGAGGTGGGATCTGTTCCATTTCACAGACGCCCATGTGATCCCCGGACTGCACTCAGGGCTCAGCGAGTATGCACCGCCTCGACTGCAGACTGAAACCACGCTCCGAACCGTGCACTTGCTGAATTGGGAAACGGCGAACATCGCAGAGTAGCAAGTGTAAATAATGGGTGGGGATTTATGACGATTTATGCAACGGTGGCCGACGAGGGTCTGAAAGGAGGACAAAATGTAAAAAAGGAGGACACGTGACAGACGGCCAGACAGACAGCTCTAAAACCGGACTGTCCGGACGAAATCCGGACGAATGGTCACCCTATTTAGTCCTGGTTTAAACCTGGTTTAGTCTTGGTTTAGTCTTGGTTTAGTCTTGGTTTAGTCCTGGTTTAGTGCTGAAATAGATGCAGAAATAATCTGATAATATGACTCACCCATAAGAATGCGGTCAGATCCATTCTAACAGTTTGCCGTGTTGTCTTTAATAATCCGGAGCTCCGGAGAAAAGGACATAATCCCGAACGTATCCCGTGTCCCGAGGCGAGAGTTCCTTCTTACGTAGCATTAACGTAGCAAGTTAAGGAATCTTCTTCTCTTAGAAATGCCGCGTAAATATCAGGCTCACAGCTGATCGGCGAACAGGCACAAACGCAACAGCGGCAATCGTCATGATTGGCGGGAGCGCGTATCGGTGCGTAATTATGCTGCAACATGATTGGAAGCTGGAGCGCACTGGCCATTTTGACTTAAAAACGTCGAAATTCGCCAAAAGTTTAGGGATTTTCATGCCTGATTGATAAAATGCCATGAAGGATGGAAGAAGGGATGCCCGTTTTAGAAGAGGGATGATTTTGACTATTTTTTCCCACAGGGGGGATGCCATCCCCCCTCATCCCCCCTCAACTCGAGTACTGGTTATAGTTATGAATAAAACAAGTTAAACATAAATTAGGCATTCAACATTTCAACTGGAGTTGATTTTTTTTTTTTTTTTTTTACAAATGTGTAGTATAAGTAAGCATTAAGCTATAGATCAACAAATGGATACAGCTACTACACAACCTAGGCTTCTACCAGTTCAGTACAACGTTTATCTTTTGACTGTTTGAACAAGAGTACAAACACTGTTGGCAATTTGCATAGAACTGGTCACACTTGACAGTATAGGATTTATCAAACTAGAAGATTGTTGTCATTCACTAAAGTTTTGTGTCACCCATTTATTCAGTTTGCTAATTTTCATTTTCCAATTGAGAGGGCTACATAAATGCCATTCTGTGGAAGGATGTTTGCAATCCTTTTTAAGGAATACAAGATCTAGCCTAGGTATATGATTTGTAATGACAATACATTTTTTACTTACAATGTTTACTAAGATGTAAAAGAATCTCTGCTGCAGTCTGTTGTATCTTGGGGCTTTCTGAGGCTGCAAGTCTTCTCAGTGTTTCAAGGGTTTGGTCATTACATAGTACATTTTTATTTTCTAAAAAAAAAAATTAAATAATAATAAAAAGATAAAATAAGCATAAGATCATTTTAAAATGTAATCTGTTCTCCTCATTACAAATAAAAAATAGGGTATAACCAACCATTCAACTGCACCGTGGGATCCTCAGGATTTTCAAAACAAGTAGAACACGGTAAAATGTTTCTGCAAAACACAATTAATCTTTGTCCTGCTCTTACAAAAACACGTTTCACATTAGCAGCACATTCACATAATCCTGAAGCCATGTCTGCTTCTTCTCTCAGATGGGAGAATACTTCAGGCATGTGGTGAACAGGAACGGTATTACACGTTGGTCATGTTAAGGATGTTATACGGACTCGTCTGTGATTGGTGGAAAGGTTTTGTTTTTCCGTAATACGTCAGAAACGTTTCATTCAGGCTCCGCCTCTTTCCTGGTTCCCATGGTTACTGAGGCAGCGTTGTTGAGGTTGTAGCGGGTCCCAATCACTGCAAGCGGTAACAACAAACAACACGCAGTCGTCTGTATTTCAACAAAATATATTTATTTAATATATTTATTTATTATATATTTATTAGAAATGGTAAGATAGCTTTTGTGTTGTCTGCCAGAGATGGTGCGTTTGTTGCTAGGTGGTTGTTAGCTTAGCATGCTAACTGCTAACCTTAGCGTGCAACATTTGTACAACCTTGTTAGCTCTGCTCCATTCAATCTGAAAATAAAGTTTTGGGGTTGAAATGAATGGGGTAGTTCTGGGGTGACTCTGCGTCTTAAAACGTCATGGTGTGTTGTTTGTACACCCATGGGTCACGAGAAATCCTTTACAAGCTGTAAACAATAAGCAGATTTTCTAATTTTAGAAGTAACGCTACTCCCTCTGGTTTGACCACTACGTTACTGGGATCAGAAAAGTCATGGTACTTAAGGATGCCAACGGGTAAGAATCATTTTAACTAATGACCTAATTAATAATCATGCTAAAAGATTTGCATGTGAGCTGTTTATTTTTATTTGTGTTTAAAACAAAACTTGTTTTACAATTTTTTGCTCACCATATCATATAGGTGAGGGTGACGAACGGGCAAACACCCGAGAACGATTCAATGAAGTCTTCAAGAAATACACAGAGGGAGACAATCTGAAAAAGAAGAAAAAAGACAAAGTACAAGATGACATTGCAGTATGTGTTAACTTTTTATATGTATATAGAATAACTAAGCAAGTGTTTGATTTGTAAAATATTGTTTTATGCATATTTGCTGTTTTGCCGTAAATGCAGTCTATGTCTTAATTGTAGCTGACTTAAAAAATATATTATAATTTCAAGTATTTTTCTGTGCTATTTCAGCTTCAAACTCTAAAGAAAAACCTCAACCTTGAAAAACAAACAGCCCAAGATGACACTATCCTCCAAAACACATACGACTCAGAACAGGGCAGCCCTCGCTTCACAAAAAACAAACGCAGAGAGAAGGAATCATTCGAGAAGGTCAACAACAGCTTAAATGAAGAGGAGACTCAGGGTTCGAAAGTCAAGAAGAAAAGCAAAAAAGAAAAGAGAAGACTGCCTCCTCTTCCTTCAGCAGATAACGATATCAAAGAGGTTTCTAAATTTGAGATAATTTCAGAAACTAATAATGTGTCTGCATTTAAAGAGCCAAAGCAAAAAAGTAAAAAGGGGAGAGCCAAAGAAAACAATCAGGACATAGAGGGAAGTCACTTAGAGGATGCAGAGGACAAACTGTTGCTCGATTACCAGCAGCAGATTGCACAGGAGGAGGCACAGACAAAAGCAGAAGAGGAAACCACCATCTCTCAGAATGCTATACTCAATAATGATGTTGGAAAGAAGAAAAAGAAGAAATTAAAATCTGCCCCACCAGATTCTGATGTGGGGTAAGTCTAAGTGTGTTTTCTAACTCATTATCCTTTGATTATATTATGAAGTTATAATAAAATTGCAATTAATCTCTAGTCCTAATGTTATTTATTCATGAAATGATATAGCACAGTATATTTGCTGTTTATAGTATGTGTCATTCTAATCAACTGGAATTAACACCAGAGTTCCTCACATTCATAAACCTAAAAAAAAAAGTTTGATAATAGTATTCTTTTTTCAGGGGCCAAGAGGAGCATGCAGACCCAAACTCTGATCTTGAAAATGAAGTAGATTCTAAAGGGAAAAAGAAAAAGAAGAAGAAAAAACATGGTACTATAAATTGAAAGCTATACTGTGTAATTTTTTCCGGAGGAGGTTTTTGCTATGTCACAACTGCGTTTTTGTACCAATTGTCATGTGTCGATAACATTTTATTTTGTTGTATTTCCTCCATGTAGTTACAGAAGAAGAGAATGAAGCTGAAGCTATAGAAGAACCACAGAGACCTGTGTTTGATGACAGTCTTGTTCTGGGGGTCTACGTCCACCGCACAGACCGCCTTAAAACAGACCTGCTCATCTCCCACCCCATGGTCAAGGTCCATGTAGTGGATGAAATCACAGGCCAGTATGTGAAGAAGGAGGACTGGTAAGCAGAATCAATATGTCTTATTATATTTCTTCATGTGACATTAAAGGTGCACTGTGAAACATTTTGGTGGGGGTCTGCCATCTGTCTCCATGGAGATATTATTAAGTTGCCTGGAATGTTACTCTGTATAGCATTAAAGTTACTTACATCTTGTATCTCTCACTTTTATTGCTTAAAATACAGTGAAACTTACATTTTTACTGTCAGTGGGGTCACCTCTCCACAGATGTGCTTGCACCTACCTGTCTCCATGAAGCTTATACATTTTAATTCCATACAGCAGTTACATTGGCGGATGCTCCACCTGGAAAGTTCCCTAAAGCACCTTTAATAGTGTAGGTCATTCTAGCTAATATTGAGGGAGAATATTGTTAGACTTTTCTATTTTTTATAGTCATCGCCCAGTGTCCTCCTTTTATGAAAGTGAGAGTGTGGATCATATCCTGCCTATCATGACTCAACCATTCGACTTTAAGAAAAACAAAACTGTCATCCCCGAGTGGCAGGAACAAATCATCTTCAATGAACGCTTTGGTTGGCTTGTGGAAAACCAGGAGGAGAACCCCAAAGTCTTACTTTTCTTTGAAGTGAGTAGCATTACATTAACAACTACATTTAAGTATAAAGAGATTAGTTATAAAGATTTTAATTGTTTTTTGTTTTCTGCTTTTTTAGATCTTGGAAATTATGAGCATGGAAGAAGCTGCAAGAGCGAATGTTGATGGCCACAAACAAGAGCTAGGATTTAAAAAGATAGCATGGGCATTCCTTAAGGTATTTGGATGTGTAGTTTATACATTATATATACATCACATAACAAGGAATGTAGAAGAAATCAGTGTATATTTTGTATCAGCTGTTTTCTTACATTTGTATGTTTTTTGTAGCTTGTAGGAACAAATGGTGTCTTCAATACTGACAGTAAGCTCCGCCTCCAACTTTTCTGCCCTCCGGTTCGAGCCAGAAGGCAACCAAAATCTATTGAGGTGGTCGAGTGGTGGAGGAAGTACCCTAGACACAAATATCCTTCCACACTTTATGTTACAGTGAAAGGGATTAAACTACCGGAGCATGTAAGTTGGTGTGTTTGTTTTTCTTGGAGAGAGCTCTAAAATCTACAGTTTTCCACATTTCCACTATTTTTGTATTCTAGGTGGACCCAACTATGCGTTCAATGATGGCACTACAAGAGGAGAGGGGCAGCACTACTTACAGTGAGCTCCAAAATGAAGTGACAAGGAAAAGCATTTCTCAGGCGCTGGATGACAAACCACCAATCTTCAAGTGGAGTCGGCTCCCCGGCCAGGTGTGTAACGAGATCAGGAGAGATTTATTTGGCATTTTATTATATTACAGGCCACTGGATTTGTAAATCTGAATAATTCTGGTCATGTTTTACTGTGTAGTGTTTTGGTTTTAATAGGTTTGTAGGATTCCTAATAAGTCCATGTTAGCATTTCGTGGTGGTCAGATGGGCTGCTTCACTGTGCTCTTCTCTAATGCGGGGACCATAATGGCAGCTGCTTGTGCTGACAGAGATGCTTTCCCTGTTGTGGGTCAGTGACACTTTTAATAATATAATAAATTTAAATGTACAGTATTGTAGAAATGTTTTAGTCACTTCTTGGTCTTTTTTCTAGTGTATGAGATCCCTTCTGGTAGAGTTTTGGCTGCCTTCAGTGGACACCTTAAAATAGTCTATGATCTCTGCTGGTCCAGAGATGACAAAAGACTTTTGTCGGCTTCTTCTGATGGAACTGTCAGGTCAGATTATGTCCATTTTATTTTATTATATTTGTTGTATCCTGGCCAAAGAGCAGCATTTATTAATTTGGATTTAGACAATTGCAGACAGATTCATTTGTAAATGCCTATTAATTGTGCTAATTATTATATTCAGGCAAGAATTTGTGTTGATTAGTATCTTGTTCTCAAACTTGGTTAATTTTCATCCACCAGGGGGAGTAAGTGTTCTTTCTAATTGCAAATTTTCACTCATTTTTGACAGAGAGTGGGACATTGAAAGACTGTCAGCAAATGCCCACAAGGTGCTTCCTCACCCGTCATTTGTGTACAGTGCTAAGTACCACCCATCCGCCCAGAGCCTGGTGGTCACTGGAGGGTATGACAGTCTCATCCGTGTCTGGAGACTGGACGTACAAGATGTGAATGGGCAACTACTGCACGAGTTTGAAGGACACTCAAGCTTTATCAACAACATTTGTTTTGACTCAGAGGGAGGGAGAATGTTTTCTGCAGACAATGCTGGTTCAATAATTGTTTGGCAAAGTTTGGTAAAAGACAGCTATCGTCAGCCCTGTCATCACTGGTGCATAGAAAGGGTTAGTAACACATTCAGATTGACTATATACAGTGGATTGTTTTTTAATATTTATTATTTGTTTACAGAAAATTGAAGAGGCAGATCTCCGAGGTGTTCCTATCAACAAGCTGCAGCTCCATCCAAATGGGCGCGCTCTGCTGATCCACGCCAAAGACAGTGTCCTGAGGATGATTGATCTGAGAATGTAATTACAATCGCAATTCTTCTCACTAAAATACATATTAACTGTGTTCTTAACTGAAAAATGTATCATAATATACACTATGTAACAAAAACAATTATACAGGGCCATCATAAAATAATAGGGGCTGACTAATGTGCATTAACGTAGAAAAATTATACATTACAAATAAATATGTGTGTCTGACAGGTAGAAAAAAAAATCCAAGCGCACAAAGACTTTTATGATCAGTTAATTACTGAATTTAACTGTGTAAGTGTCATAGAATCTACATAGTACCTCTTATGATCCTTAAGAACTTAAGACTACTAGGGGTCAGTAATGTCAGTGTATTTTTACCAAATGTAGAAAGTGTGAGCAAACTAAAACACTTGATTTTGTCTCCACAGTCTGGCTGTAAAGAAATACACCGGTGCCACAAACTACAAAGAAAGGATTTATAGCACTTTCACACCATGTGGTAACTTCATTTTCTCTGGAAGTGAGGATGGCATGGCGTATGTCTGGAACACCGACACTGGTGCGCACTGAAGTTTTTGTATCTTTTCTTGGGTGGACTTGACTTGTTACTTATTTATTTAGCCTGCTTTTCTTATCACAGGAGACCAGGTGGCAGTGTACTCGGAGCTCTTTTACCCCACTTCCCTCCATGGGGTGTCCTTCCATCCTCACGAAAACATGGTGGCCTTCTGCACTTTTGGACAGAGCCAGCCCATCCATGTGTATATTTACGACCGCAAAGGTATTGTATTTTTAGTCAGGCAGTTTTATTCATCATATTATAATGCATGTAAAGTATTCAGCTACTATTTCATAAAAGTATACTATTGCAGCAACCAATCATTGGTTTTACTAATCTACTTGTGTTTTCCATCTGCAATAAAAAACATAATTAATTTTGTCATATATTTTATTAATTTAAAACAAGGACCGTGCACAGAAAGCGTTAATCTCAGAAAGAAAAGATGCTCTGTGCCAGATTTAGTTACAAACTACTTTCTATCTGCAGTCTTTGGGCAGGTACAAAATACATTAAATAAACTACGGTATTTAGATTAGACCAACTCGTAACAACATTTCATCATTTTTTTTTTTTTTTTAAAGTCCATATCCCAGACTGACAAAAATATTCACACTACATACTTAACATTATGGTCTACGCTTGTTGTTTTATCTCAGTTTCTCAGCTGGAGGTGCACAATATAAAGGGACTGAGCCGAGAGACTTCAGTGGACCCAAGGACTGTGAGGAACACCCCGGACTCTTTGATGCATCCGGACACACCCATCTCCTCCTCCACTGCTCTGGACCAGTTTGCTCAATCCACCAGACTGGCCCTGAGAATGCAGACTGTTAAAGAGCAACTGGACTCAGTGCTGGTCAGTTACCATCACTTTATACAATTTCACATATTTGACAATAACTTCATGAAAAATAGTTTGATCTAACTCTTATAACATCTTTTAGGAGCCACGTCAGAGGTCCTCAAATTCTGGATTGCTTTTTGAACAAGGTAAAATTATTCAGTCTAGAGGAAGAACAAACTCGTCTCAAACTATATAGTCAAATTTGTCCTGTTTCTTATAGACAGAAAAGGCCTTGGGCCGGGCTTGACGATTGACACTGGGATGGTGAGTCTTCCTGTTTATCTAGTCATGGATTTCATCACTCATTTTAGTTTTAACAGTGCTCTATGAAATGTTTCTGTTTGGGGGTACACCACGTGCTTGTTTCCAGATGCAATTTTGTTGCTATGAATTTTCTGCAGTATGAGTTAAACTTACAGCGCTGGGAAAAAAAAAAAAAAAGAGACCACTGCAAAATTATCAGTGTTTCTGATTTTACTACTTATAGGTATGTGTTTGGGCAAAAGGAACATTTTTGTTTGAGTCTATAAACTACTGACAACATTTCCCCCAAATTCCAAATAAAAAAATATTATCGTTTAGAGCATTTATTTGCAGAAAATGACAAATGGTCAAAATAACAAAAAAGATACATGTTTTCAGACCGCAAAGAAACAAGATCAAATTCATTTTTAATTTTAAAACAACATAATACTAATGTTTACACTTAAGAAGAGTTCAGAAATCAATATTTGGTGCAATAACCCTTATTTTTAATCACAGCTTTCATGCGTCTTGGCATGCTCTCCACAAGTCTTTCACATTGTTCTTGGGTGACTTTATTCCACTCCTGGTGCAAGAACTGAAGTAGCTCAGCTTTGTGTTTGTGTTGGAATTCAACAGACGCTGGAATGGAATGGCTTTAATACATGTAGAGATACTGATTTCAGAAAAAAATACAGTGGTCTCTTATTTTTTTCCAGAGCCGTATCTATTTACATGTAGGTGACAACACTAGGCCATGTTACAAGTCTGATCAGTGGATCAGCTTAATGCCAAACAGTGAAACATTCTAGGGATAAGCAGATGGCAACAGTGCTATTTTATTGTATTCTTTACTTTTTTTTTTTTTTGGTATTGTTTGCAGGACAGCACATCAATAAGAAACTTAAATACTAATGATTTGCATTTAAATACTCTATACATATCATAAATGTGTTTTTGCAATAACTATAATGAAAGACAATTTTACTTTTGAATCAGAAACAAAGTTACAATTAAAAGTGCACATTCTTTCTTTGTCCAGATGGGATTAAACAGCCCGTTGCTTCCTCGCTCTCCCCTGTCTCCTCACTCTAAGCTGCTGCTCTCAGGGGCCCTGACCGAGCAGCTTATCCCACAGGCCGCTCTGAGCACACACAACCGTGAGTATATGAAACAGTTAATAACACAGTCCCCTTTAACCTAATCTACTCAACTCGCAGAAGCAACATATTTCTGTGTATTAGTCCAGCACACTTCCTTTAAGTACAGTGTAGCTGTAGTAGTAATCCTGAAGCATGTATACTGTGCAGAGGGACCCAGACGGACCTCTTACTATCACCACTTGTGTCCGTAAGTTTAAAAGTGGTTGGTTAATGAGGAACACATTTGGAAAACTTTTGCAATTTCTGACTTTTTTCAGGTGGCTTTACTCCAGTGGGCCAACGTCTGAGAGGAGCGGCTTCATTCAGACTGCCAAGGGTAAGAATGATGTTACTTACTGTATCTACTATTTGGTAAAAGCCCTATAACGTAATTTCTCTTGTCTATTTCCAGACACTGCGTGATAACACTGAGGGACTAATAAAGGCATATCTTATCTTATAATGTGTCTTCAGCTATTCTTGGAACTGCAGATGCTTCCCAAGTTGAACAAGTGGTAAGTCTTACCCATTGTAAATAACTAAACACCTTGAAACTAAACACCATTTACCGTGTTGCCTCTATCTTCTCAGTTTCAATACATTATATGATTTATTTATTTTGTTTTTGTAGGTTATTGCTCTCTACGACTACAAAGCCAATCGATCGGATGAGCTCACAATCCACAGAGGGGACATGATCCAGGTGCTTTATAAGGACAATGAGAACTGGTGGTTTGGACAACTTTCCAGTGGGCAGCAGGGGTACTTCTTGGCTTCATATGTGGTGGATGAGAGTAAGTACAATGTATATATATATATAAATAGAAGATGCAGGATAAAAGTTTAAAAATAAACCCCTAAAGTTTTTGTAATGCTTTTTAAAACTTTTGATACTTTCAAGTTACTCTCAGAATATGAGTTCTCTTGTGAGCTCATCCAAAACATACCCAGAGTTGTGTTTTTTTTCATTGTTTGCATTATTAGTCTTCCATCTCCAAAGCTCAAAATGGTCTGTTCCACCTTGTGATGTCATTAAGTGGTAGTTTTTAAGTTAACGACTACCTTTTTACCTTTTGTTCAGTAGGGATTGAAAATTCCAGTGCTGAATTTATTCAAATGATTCTTGTGAAGGTGTGTGGAGTTTAAAAACACAGTGGAGCACTTCCTGTATTACCACATGACATAACAAGGTGGAACAGTGAGTGTTTTCTGTTGGAGAGACGAAGGGTTTGTGCAAGCAAAACAAACAACTCCAGGTATGTTTTTGATGAGGAACCTATAAATTATGATATAATATAGGCCCTTTATTTTATTTTTTATTTTTTTTACACATAATTAATGTGTCTATAATGGGGTATTTGCAGTATTACTTACAACACTTGGTAACGGCTTGGAGAAGTTTTCAGTGTTGTCTCTCATTGTTCCCAAAGCAACCTAAATTTTAAGTTTGTGAAATATCATAGGGGACTACAACGAAGATGCATCAAAGAGAGTAGAGGCTCAAGCTGCTTTGTCTGAAGGAACAGCGGATCATTCCACACCCACAAGGGTAAGATATCTACATTTAATCTACATCTGTATTGCTTGTTACTCCTCTCATTTCCATGGGTTCTATAACTGGGTACCATAACTTGGTGATGGTGGACTGTGTCTTGCTTCACAACTTTAAGGTGTCAGCTGCCATTAGCTCTTCTGGGGAGCTCAGGTTTCTCTCTGAACCAACTTTTTCGGACACAGAGCCGGAGCTGATCAGCACCAAGTAAGTGACACTGTCTTTACACATACAAATTTGAACATTTGAATGTCTCTAACCTCTGACTAAATCCAGAGTAGACCAGAACTAAACTAGGACTAAAACGTGTGAACGCATCCTGAGAACTGCATAAATCTTCTAAGAAAAATCAATGGATCAGTGTTAGAACTAAAGGGGAGCCACAAGTTGCAAAAGGAATAATGAGCAGTAAATAATTCAATATGAAGTTAGATTATATAAGAGGAGTCAAAAATACATTTAGGACACCAGACAAAAGTAGAAAACAATGTTTTTGGGGCATACTAACTACTATGGTTTGTTTTCTTTTTGACAGAAATAAAAGAAAGAAAAAGCTGAAAAAGCCTGGCTTGTTGTCCATGTCTTCATCTCAGGGGACATTTTCAGAGGCGGATGTGGCAGGTCCCAGCACCAGAACCATCCAGACTTTAGACAAACCGGTCCGGACTTCAGGAAGACCACTGCCAAAGAGACCCAGTGGAAAGACCAACGGTGCCTTTGAACCTGACCCCTGAACTCAAAGGGACTTTTTCCATATAAAAAAAAAAAAGTATGCTGAGTATATGGAGTATACTGAGCTATTATATATTCACATGTTTACACTTTTAAACATATTGTCTAGTTTTTGTATTTTGTATTTCACACATAAAATTTCAGTTGGTGATGAAATGGCTCATTCCCTCAATTTTTTCATCTGGAAGTTCTTCTGCCACATATGGTGTAAAAGTCTGTAGCAACTTTGAATCAAGAGCTAGTGCCTTAGCTCTTGCTTAATCTCCATGGATATGTGAAAAACAAACATCTTATTTTACAAATCCAACAGTTCTTTATTTGTGTCCTTTGAACTGCATATGCTGCACTTCTTAGTTGGTTAAAAATCCCATGACATGGTGTTAAAAACTGAGCTTAAAAAACATTTAAAAACACTGCTTAGTGTGTGAGCTGCATCCGCAGAAATTATGGAAACATTTGCATTCTTTAAATAGGTTCAGATCACACTATAAACTGGTATACACATCGTATTGATATGCCATATAAATATGCCTCACAATACAATCCCATTATACTAGTATATTTTAGTTTGTACATACATATGGTGTTGCTAACACTTGAAACATGTAAACAAATGCTTTCTGTCTAATATATAAACTAGAAGCCACGTTTATATGTTTATACTTTATTTAAACCTCCTCAATCATGAAATACATTCAATACACAAATGGTGTTAAATAACTTAATATAAAACAAAAATATTTTATACCAAAGTAGTCATGTGACACTGCTGCTTTAACAAAAGGCACCATTGTGAAATAATCTCATTCTTTCGTCCAAATCTCCCTCTCTCCGAAGTTCCCACGAATCAAAATGGTCAGACACAAGTCCTATTTAATGACATTAGGCAGTGCTTGTGGATATGTCTAGAAGTCTGAAAGTACAAAAACTACATAGAAAATTTATTTAAAGAAATGCCAGTGTCCATTCAGTAGAGAGCAGTTATGTCTGTAACAGTACCAAATGATGATGGTGTTTGGTAATGCTGATGTACCAACAGTACCAAATACTTCCTATGACTTTGTGTCTTGGTATTTTGATCTTTATGGATTCAGAAGTGGAGTGGCTTCTTCTTCTGTTAGTTCACACGTTTGTCTTAATGAAAACAAGAGGGAAACTGTTACACAAATCTTTAAAGAGGCAACAACAATTGAGAGAGTTAATGTGTTAATATTAAGTGAGTAATGTAAATGAGTTTATTATTACCTTTGTGGTCGTGGTTTGTGAAAGATGTAGTGTAAACTCAGGAGAAATGCCTAGGACAGAAGAACAAAGTGATCTACAAATCTCTCTTTTTGCTGTTTAAAATACAGTGGTACCTCACCTTACGAATGACCCAACAAACGAAAATTTCAAGTTACGAAACGCCTTCACGGTAAATTTTTGTCTCTAGATACGAATGAAATTTCAAGTTACGAAACGCGAAATCTCAAAAATTCAAATAATGCGCGCTCAGCCACACACATTATATGCTTTTCTCAGACTGGATTTAAAACACTCAAACTTTCATTGATTTTCAACAAAACGTATCAATATTGAAGTGTGGGGGGAAGCGGGAGGGGGGAGAAGTGTGTGCGGTCACGTGTGCGCAGCATGACCCGGCGCAGAGCTGACAGCAGGACTAGACCAAGATCTAAACCTGGACTGGACCAGGACTAAACCAGGACTAAACCTGGACTAAACCAGGACTAGAACAGGTGGATTAAAGCGCCGCGTGCGGGTCTATTTCCTGGTTTCTCACGAGTCACAACTGAGGCCACGTTACGAAACCACTTCTGGAACGAATTAATTTCGTAAGGTGAGGTACCACTGTGGTACCTCACCTTACGAAATTAATTCGTTCCAGAAGTGGTTTCGTAACGTGAATTTTTCATAAGTTGAGTAGCTATTTCAATGGAAAAGGCCTGATTCATTCCAAGTTTGTTTTTTTTATAGTGTAACATTTTTTTATAGTGTAACACTGTGTCCTGCGTAGAGACTGTAGACCCCCAGGACGAAACGTGGACTATACCTGTCTAGACCAAGGTCTAAACCAGCCTGGACTAAACCAGGTGGATTAAAGCGCCGCGTGCGGGTCTGTTTCGTTTCGAGTCTGAGGCGAGCAGCGAGGGGGACCGCACGCAGTCTGAGCGCATGAACGAACGCATGCAAGAGCCGCGGTGGTCTAATCCTGGTTCAGACCTGGTTCAGACCTGGTTCAGACCTGGTTCAGACCTGGTTCAGACCTGGTTCAGACCTGGTTCAGACCTGGTTTAGACCTGACACGGTTTGAGCACGGGTCTCGTGCTCGCGCCCCGCGCCAGGTCATGCTGCGCTATCACACGTGTTCACGCGCACACACACCGCCCTTCCCCCCACGCTTCACTATTAATACATTTTGTTGAAAATCTATGAAAATTTGAGTGTTTAAACAAGAGAGAAATGGGAGAAAAGTTTAAATCCAGTCTGAGAAAAGCGTATAATGTGTGTGGCTGAGCGCGCATTATTTAAATTTGAGATTTCGCGTTTCGTAACTTGAATTTTCTTTCGTATCTAGAGACCAAAATTTAACGTGAAGGCGTTTCGTAACTTGAAATTTTCGTTTGTTGGGTCTTTCGTGAGGTGAGGTACCACTGTATCACATTGCTTTATAAAACTACCTCTATAACTATATCACTATACCTAGTGCTTTGAACCATTATTGTGTAAACATACTGTGCTGCGATTAGTACTGCTACTAGTACTGCAGTCCTCAGAGATTAACCAGGCTAAACTACTAAACTAAACTAAATACTACACTAAACTAGACTAAAGACCACTAGAGTGAGTCAGATTCTAATGCTCATATACAAAACTCAACACTAATTCTATGATAAAATACTTACAGCCAAAAAGCCCAGTCCTCCTTGTATCACTGCCGCCCACTCAAAGCTTAGGTTCTGTGTGATAAGACCACCGACAATGGGTCCATAAAACATGCTGAAAACAAGATATTTACTTTTACCAAGACAAACAAGTTTCATGTATTTTGAGCACAAGATGTTACCTCAAATACATAAATGACATAAGAATTTTGTATGAACTGAACTGATTGGCATTTTGTGTGTTAAAAAGGAAGTTGAGGTTTTTAGTGCTTTTGTTTAATCGTTGCTTAGTAACTTATATTTAGAAGTTGCAGGTCTAAACCACAAGCTTACTGCACAGTATTTATTTTTATTTTTATGTGTTGTGTTAATTTTATGTCTATTTTCTATTCATTTATCTTGATTTTTGAGTGCCTATTTCTGTTCTCTTGTTACTGGACAGTGTGCTGCAACATTGGAATTTCCCCACTGTGGGACAAATAAAGGGTCTCTTATCTTACCCGAAGGACCAAACTGCTCCAAACAAGCCAGACACCATCCCCAGTGTGCTTAGGCCTTCCTCAAATCCTTGGTCACTTGAAGAACAGACACAATGTTACTTTGAGGCCAACTGTGCCTGCCTGGAGCTCATATTTCCTCTAGGCAATGAATGTAGCAGGAGAACATGTGAAGGCACTCACTACACACATGTGATGATCTCCGGGAACGTGGGGAGAGCAGTCATGCCCAGAGAAAACCCAATTACACCCAGCATGACAACCAGCAGCCACAGCGGCCTAACACATGCAAAACATGGAGGAGAGCAACATCTTAATTGTGTTATAAACATGGCATGACCGACTGAGGAAACATATAGTAGCTATGTTTGGGAGCCAAGACAGTTTTTTTCCCTTGTATGTTTTTTTTTTTTTGGTATTCTTTTGAATTATCAAATCTCTTCAGACTACTACTACATAAATCCAAATTTGATTCTCACCCAGAAATATTCAAAAACGGAGCAGGACCAAGCAGACAGAAACCAAGTGCAGTGGTGAACCCCCCGGTCACCATGAACCAACTCCTAGTGGCCTATAATACAGGAATGGACAATAATTAAAATATAATTGACTTCAAAAAATTATTAACATGTTTATGAATGTACTGTTTACACTCACAGGATATTTATCAGTGAAATAACCCATTAGTGGAGAGGCCAGGCAGTAAGGTAAAGATAAGCCAAGCATAATGAGGCCAACATAGCCTGGGGAGAGATTGAACTGGGAATACAAATGCATAGATGGTTATTTATTACTTATTTGTTTATGTGGTCAAATAAATGTGTAGAAAAGTACCTTATTAATGGCAAAAAGTGACAATGTTGCATCCAGGAAACCTAAGCCTGCACTTAATGTGAATATGACATAGCTGATAAGGAGTATTTTTACATTGGTCAGAAGACGGAAAAAAGAGTCTTTGGAAGGATCTGCATCTGTAGAGGAAAAACAAGAAATAAAAAAAAATTATAAAAATAAAATAGCACTTTTAAAATGTAGATTGCTTTTCATACTGAGGATAATTTTAGTGCCCAGAACTAGATGGGTGTTTCAAGGTAAATTACCCCTTTAGTCTAACAATAATGCATACGATACTCACAACAAATCCTTAAATAAAATTTTGTATACTGTAATTCAGACAGAACCCCAGAAACATTCAAAAGACGGTAGATTGTCAAATTATTTACCAATAGTGGGTAAGACGTAAATGTTGAAGGGGACCATAATTAAGAGCAAACAGCCAAGAAGCATGAATGGGACTTCATATCCAAAAGACTGGTAAAACCATCCCCCGATTGGTGGTCCCAGGATCAGCCCAAGGCCAGTGAAGATCTCTAGACTACCCTGAAAGATCATAGATAAAATCAGTTTGGAAATATTAAAACTTAATAATCTGACATGCTTCTGATGGCAGGCAGGGCGTCTGATTTATTGGAGAATCCTGCAATCACCGTCATCAAAAAGGCACACATTTAATTAGTTTTTATAGACAGGAATCAACCAGTGAAGAGGATATGAACACAGAAAAACAACATTTAATCAAACATAGACGGTGCAGTGGAGTGGTGTTGTGTGTCCCATTAGAAGTCCTGTTGTTGTCGTGTCTCTGAGCAAGAAACTCCATCATTGCACTCTACAGTAACTTTGCATCTAGATGGGCATCTGTCGTATAAAATCTGCCAATTTTTTTTTTTTTTTTTTAAGATACAAAAACGATCTATGTGGAATTTATTTTATCAAATTATTTATGAACACAGAAGACATGTACCACTATTGTCAATGGTAGTCATAGGCAACACAGCTTTTGCCGCCTGTTTTTCTCGTGATTGAAAGGTCAAAACAACATACCAACCAGGCACTCACCAAAACAGTCGCCACATTGTTGGGGAAGATTTTCGCTGTCATCGCAAAAGAAGAGGTCATGGCTGCAGCAAAGCCCAAAGCGTCTACGGAGCGCACTATAAAACACAGGGCAATGAAAGGAGGGCCTGCAGGTACACGGTCCAGTAACCTGAAAGAGACACAAGGCAAATGCTGAAATCTCAAATTATTCAAAAACTCATCTGAAGCACAATGAAATAATGTGTAATATAGTGGATTATTCAAACCAGGGATCAAGTCACAGAGTTTGAATATTTGGACAGAGGATTAAGATTAGTGTAATGATCCCCTTTCAAATGTTAAAACATATTTAATTACAATAATATTCATGGTTACATGCTACTACGCTTTTTCTTCAGTCCTAAAACTCTCCTCAAGGATGCTTTTCAATAAACCCTAATTTATCTTCTTGAATAATAATTTCATTTGGGATTTTATTTTTAACATGGTTCATCTAATTTTAAATGCATCCAGAAACACGTTAAAGTTTTTAGAAAGTTTTTATATTACCACAAGTTTCTGAGCCCTTACCCAAATATTATGGTGCATCCTGATGACACAAATAGCCCTGCAACTAGCATAAACTTTGCACCTATTTGGACGATCTGAAACAGACAATGAACAAGCATATTAAAGACATAAAAACAATATTGTGAAATATTTGTAAATATATTTTGAACTTACATATTTTCCTAAAATTAATGCACCAATTAAATTACACACAGCATAGCAGCCAAATATGAGGCCAATGTCTGTTTGACTCGCACCTTTTTTTACAGCCTGGAAAGAAATCAAAAGAAACATTGTCAAGTTTATGTATATTCTTGCTAAAATTGAAGAGGGTGCATGCAACTGTTTGCAGATATAATTAAAATATATTCAGTCTTTCGTCTTAAGCCCACAGCATCTCAAAGTAACTTCATATCTATAGGTGATCTTGTATTTACCCACGATAACTCACCTGCCACCCTTTGCTTACAAACACAAGGGCAAAGCTTACATTTGTCAACTGAAGTATTGTGTTTAGGTAATAAATCAATGCACCATGATCTCTGGACTACTTGTCCTACCAGTAGTACAAGTATTATATTTTATTTCATAGGCTATTAACCAATCAGACATACCTCGTTTGGGAAAAAAGGACCTAAAATTGAGTAACATATCATTGAGCTAAAGTTTACTGATGCTATAGAAATGAGGGTGAGGATCTGCTGTCTTGTCATCCTCTGGGGTGGTTCTGTGGATTCATTCTGGGCTTTACTGACATCTGGAATAGAGAACAAACAATTTTAAAAAGTTATTGCTACATGTTTTAAGCCATTCAATGTGATTAAGCACGCTGTAATTGAGAAAGAAAAGCGTTAAATTGTTGGTTACACTTTTATATCACTTACCTCTCTGTTCACGTTCATTTTCCGTGGCCATGATTACCTTCCAGTCCTTAATATCCGGCAAATGTAGCAGAAAAACAAATTAGCCACATAACTACGCTCTGAAAAACTTCTGTAGACTCTTCCAATGGCAGTAATCCGCTGTAGTTTCCACAGTGCAAAGCCTCCCCTCACGTTGTAGTCATGTTATGGTCAGTGCGTAATAGACAGCGCGCTTTCCTCTCTACCTTCAGCGTAAAATCCTCCACGAAATAATACAATCCAGTAATTAAATAGCGTCCATGTTGGTGTAGTTAGCCGAATTTTATATTTAGAACAGGACAAGAGCATTTTTATATTCGTATTACCGCGTTTAGTTTAAAATTTCACTTCACAAAAATGCACTTCCGGTAATAAACAAGTCACGTGACACCCGGTGAACGGTCAGGGAAATAAATAAATAAATAATAATAATAATAATAATAATAATAATAATAATAATAATAATTATTATTATTATTATTATTATTATTATTATTATTATTATTATTATTATTATTATTATTATTATTATTATTATTGATGATGATGATGATGATGATAATAATAATAATAATAATAATAATAATAATAATAATAATAATAATAATAATAATAATAATAATAATAATAATAAATGAAACGGATTATTTACTTTTATAGTAGGTTTTCTTTGCAGAGATTTTGTGTATGTTACAGGTTTTATGTAGATATATTTGCCTTGAAATAGAATAAAAAGTGTACAGGCCTAACGAAATATGCAAATGTATTTGGCTAATAAATTAAAACAATTCAGTGAAAACATGTTGCATAATGGTGGACAAGGCCTGGCTATTTGCTTTTTGTGTTCTATTTGTTTTTCTTCCCATGATGAGAAAACACTTTAGGATAAAACCTTATAAATTTTATTTTGTTATTTTCCTTAATTCCTGTCTGTTTTGACTAGATAATGTCATAAAAGGTTAATGTAAATGTTCTGTTTGGAGTTATTAGTGCAATTATTTGGTTGCTCATCAGAGAAAAGTACTGCTCCAGTTCCTGTAAAGAATGCAAATTAATAATGATTTATTATTTATTTTTACTATTACTGCATTACAGATATTGCAGTAATATTAGCCTATGTTTCACTTCCTCAGCCACATCCCAGCTTCTTTTTAGATGCTGATCATTTCAACGCACCTTGAAGAGTGCCTCGTGTGACTTTATTGAGTTGCCGACAATGTCGTTCATATTTCAGTCTTATGGTAGTAGTCAGCAATGGTGTATGAAGTAGCCTACAAAAATTTACTCAAGTAAAAGTATCTCATGAAAAAATCTATTTCAATAAAAGTATTAAAGTACCTGTTTTTTTTTTGTTTTTTTTATGTGAATCTGTATGGCATCCCCTTCAGCAGTGCATTAACAGTGACTTATTGCTGACAGTGTCCTGTGAGCCGAGTTCTGCCCCGGTTCTGGAGTTGTAAGTGGCGCTGTTTACAAGTGAACAGGCTAATAATAATAATAGGCGCGCAGTGATACGACTCAAGAGAAAATAGCACGAAGCGATTATGACTTCTGACTTTTTCGTGGGCAACTGTTTTGTGACGCAAATATATCACTTTTTGGACCAATATTGTTTCGGGAAGAAAAACAAGCTTTATTTCATTTACTTTACTTGCCGGACCTACTTTCGTCAGCTCCAGAACCGGGGCAGAACTCAGCTCACAGGACACAGTCAGCGATAAGTCAGTGTTAATGCGCGACACTGCTGAAAGGGACGCCATATAGATTCACATTTTAAAAAAAACAAAAAACTATCCCTTTAAGGTGGGACAGAAAGTCAAACTGAATGTGCCAAAAATAAAGATCTCAAACCATAAAGAAAAGTCATTTTTACTTTTCAGTTCAGATGTAAAATGTAGTGGAGTAGAAAGTACAGATACATGCTTTTAAATGTAGTGAAGTCAAAGTAAAAAGTATACACTGTAAAATTTACAAAGTACAGATACCTAAAATGTGTACTTAAGTATTGTACTTTTGTACTTCTTTACCTTCCACTGCTGGTAGTCACAGCACCCATGCAACATGTTTTTGAGCTCACAAATCATGTTGCAACAGAGGGAACACTGCACCTGGGTGATCTCAGAGTACTGTCCCTGGCTTTTGTCCTGCTCTGTGCAGGGCACGCACAGTCAAACACAGGCTGTGCGTGTAGGTGCGCACATGTGTACGTTTGCATGGAGCCCAGCATGTAAAATGAAAATTGAGGCAGAAGTCCCAGAGTTCACCTGTCAGAGTTCAAGACTGTCATAAAGTTGCAGACAGAGTTTCCAATATATGATCCAACTTATTCGAGATAATTATCCATCCCGGTTTATACAAGCAACGTGGAAAAATCCTCAGAATGACACTCATTAGAAATGGGCCATTAATATAATAGGCCTACTTATTATCACTGAACACTGGTCATACATCAAATTATATATCGATGCATTCTATTATCTGCTTAAAGATCCCATGACATGGTACTTCTTGATGCTTTTATATGGCTCCTTAATGGTTCCCTAATACTGTAAATGAATCCTTCTTCAAAATCAACACTTAGTGCATGAGAAAGACACATCTATAGAGTCAGAGTCATAATCTCTCTGTCTGAACAACTCATTCTGGGCCTTGTTGCTTGAATGCAAATGAGAAGGACACAGATTGGCTTAGAGGAGGGAGGGGGGGCCCCCAATGCGCCGCTGGTTCCTTGTGTAAGCGCTGCGCTGTGCCTGGCCCCACTTCCGCGTGTGTGAACGCGGAGGAGGAAAGGAGAGGCTTTTCAATGAAAAAAAGCACATTTTTACAGAAAATAAAATTAAACCACTGGTATTTCAGAGGTCCAGAGGGTCGGGTAAAGGACTTCCGAGCCTAGAAACACTCACATGTGCCTCCGGGCAAATAAAAAAACGCATTTCGCATTGCGTAGCTCCTCCGCGGTCCAAACTCTCTGGGCGTGATTTCCAGAGACAGGAGGTGGAGATCCAGGCGGTGGTGGAACTGAATTTGCATTTCTTTTTTCGATCTGACGTCAATAAGGTGCCTTGTCCAGAATCGCCCATTTGAGCTGTGTTTTTTTCAAACGCAGAAAAGGATCGCAAATGCTCAGTTTAGACATTACGCAACTTTTAGCCATTGGGGGGCCCTAAACAGGGTAGGGGAGCTCACATTAACGTTCAAAAACCTCAGAAAGTGAAAATTTCATGCCATGGGACCTTTAAGGAGGATGGTGACCACAGTAAGATTTTACCATGTGTTCTCCACCGCTCACAACCAGTCACACTTTAGTCCTGTTTAGCTCTGGACTAGTCCCAGTTTAGTTCTTTAGTCTTGTTTTAGTTCTTGTTTAGTCCTGGTTTAGTCCTGGTTTAGTCCTGGACCTTTAACTGACATATAGTCCTACACAATTACACAACTTCAAATCTCAGTGTAACTCCAGCGACAGCTCCACGCCACAAATACCTATGTAAACACAAATCAGTTTCTCCTCTTTTCCTTTTCTCCTCTGAAGTCTTTGCTGAATTTGCTTGTCTCTGGTATATCTTTTGGCCCTGGGGCCTGCAGCAGAAAGGGCAGAGGGGGAAGGGGTGTGTGGTTACTCTAAGTCTAAGTCTATGCTTAACAAATCTCAAATAAAAATGCAGCGTTGAAGAGTAATGCAAAATGAAGGTAGCCCCATCTAGTGGTAATAAGCATAGTTGCTACTATTTTCAATTAGCCCGTAGTATGGTTTACTTAGTATGAAATCTAATCACGTGGGGTCACGTGGCCTCACTATGCATAGATACTTTTAAATAAAATTACAGTACAAATGGTGAGGATAAAGTATGTGACCCCAGTCGAGGCCGGATCTAGAAGTGGGCAGGGGTGGTCAATGCCCACCCAAAATGTTTTTGATGTAATTTCAAACTGCCTATCACTTTATTGTGTGTGCTCCGCCAAAATGCCATGACTTCTGATCCGCCAAGCCGCTTACCCGAGCACAAAGTGCTCATTTTGCCCCTAGTGGCAGTGTTGCCAACTTAGCGACTTTGTCGCTATTTTTAGCTACTTTCTGGACCCCCCTAGCGAGAAAATTAGACAAAAGCGACTAGCGACAAATCTAGCGACTTTTTTTGGTGATCAGACGCTCCAAGATCGCGGGAGGGGGAAAAAAATAATTGCGCCGTTTTCTCTCTTTCCCCGTTCAGAGAAAGAGACAGAGAGACACAGACAGAGAGGGGCAGTGGAAGAGACACTCACCAGTCTCTCCTCTGCTCCCTCCCATCTCGTCAGATCGCCTCGGAGTCTGGTCATTCCTCTCTCTGTTTCTGTCATTCAGTTTCTCTCGTCACGTGCATATCCCTCTCATTCTTTAGAGCATTTCTTTTTTCTCCTCTTGTATTCAATCGCAATGCCACAACCAAAAGTGTATACATAAAAGTACAGACGGGAGTCTGTACTTTTGAAAAGTACTTTTGAAAAGCACAGAAAAGTTTTAAAAAGCTAGTTCTTTAGCACAAAAAATAAAAAGCTATAGCTTGCCCACTATAGCACAAAAATAAATAAATAAATAAATAAAAAGCTTTAGTTAAACTACAGCACAAAAAAAAAAAAAAACACACACAAAATAAAAAAGCAAGATATAGATCTTGGACTACAGATTCAAAAAAAATATCTAAAAAATAAAAAACAAATAAAAAAATAAAAAACAAACAAGTATATGTAATAACAACACCAATAAAAGGTTAGTGTCACGGGATAAGAAAGGTTAGGATGTGCCCCCCCCGCTCTCACGTTTGGATTGGACCGCTCGCTCGTCTAGCTACTTTTAGCTACTTCTGGGCGGGCCAATAGCTACTTCTGATGCTGGGGAGTTGGCAACACTGCCTAGTGGTCCGCTTCGCGCCCACTGTCTGCATGAACACGCGCGCTGCACGGTGCTCCTCCGCTCCGGGCTTTGTGTGCAGCTCTGCCCGTGGAATCCAAGCGCAAACCGACAGTATTCTACAGTATTCCACAGTATTCCACAGTATTCCTCAGTATTCCTCAGTATTCCTCAGTATTCCTCAGTATTCCTCTTTTCCCTCGCGTCGCTTCAGCCCCACAGCTGACCCTGGTGTCCGTCCTCACGTGCAGCCGCGGAGCAGGCTCCACGGGGCGGGTAGCGCAGTGGAAGCAGCCCGCTGTCCGGTGGCCCGTGTGCGCCGGTTCTCGGTGTGTGTGTGTGTGTGTGTGTGTGTGTGTGTGTGTGTGTGTGTGTGTGTGTGTGTGTGTGTGTGTGTGTGGTGTGTGTGCGCGCGCGTGTGAGTGTGTGAGGGGCTGCTGGGGACACGCACTTATTCTGTCTCATTCTCTGGAGTCTGAATCATCTCCACAAGTCACATCCACAAATGTTTTCCCCGATCAATTCATTTTTGTTATCATTTCATTTTTATTTCATCATCACTCCAAGGTTTGGTTATTTGGTATTTGTAATGTTACTGATGTCATATAGAATGCTGGGCATAGTAATTGGTTAGTAGTAACAGCCTGGCCATACCTCTGATAGGTTAATGCTCTGCTAGCCATACATTAGAACAGCTTCTTAACCAGAGATAGGCTATGGTATACCATATGTCTCTGTCTTGTTTGAAGCATCATGGCAGTGAACATTCCTGGAGTTATAGCCATTTTGATCTTCTATCTGCTAGTTTTGGATACTGGGATCTGGGCCTCCTTAAAGTCCAAAAGAGAGCAAAAGAAAAGTGGAGCCAAAGAAGTGGAGATGGTCGTCCTGGGAAACCGCAAAATTAACTTAGTTGTTGGAATTTTTACTGACTGGTTGCTGTGCATTATTATTAGATTTATTTGGTCATGTCTAACATCTTTAATCAAAACTCTAAAACTGTCTTGCCTTGCAGCCACATGGGTTGAAGGAGGATTTGTATTGGGCACCATGGAAATGGCCTTTAATAGGACTAAGCTTCACCACGTTGATGTTGATGGCGTATTTTGCAACTTTTGTCATTTGTAAGTGAACATATGAGGAACTCACTCCAAGGAAATCTTATGGATAAATATGTGCGTGCCCGCTTGATCTACACATACTTCTACACTGCTAATGCAAAATGCTTGAGGTTTAACCAAGATTTGCAAATATTTTAGTTATTACTGAATGAAGAGATTATGTTGACCAGAATATTCATCTGCCTCAGTAAAATACAGAACTCCTCTGGACTATTTGAGAGGAAAACATTAAGACATATGCTTGTTCTTTCGACATTGAGTGGATGTGTACAGTGTGTGAATCTGTGTCTGCTCCTGTGGCCATCACCTGCTGGGAGGGCTCTACTCTGTGGCCTACATTAACATTAAACAGCTCATTCTGGTCTTTGGCAGCTTGGTAAGATCATGTTTTAATGTTTTACGGTACTCTGGCTTAACATTACAACCTCCTCAACAGGGATTCCCCACAAAGGTTTTCAGGTTGGATATACAGTACCAAGTCAGTTTGGTCACAGAGTTTTAGTTTGAGTTTTTATTTTCGTGGTATAAGGATGAGTGACAACACTGGGTTATCTTAAAAGACCTTAGGTAAAAATTATATTAAGTATGCATAATGTGTAATTTATTTTCCTATATATACAGTGGTGTTCAAAATAATAGCAGTCCAATGTGACTAACCAGATTAACCCAGGTTTTTAGTATATTTTTATTGCTACATGGAAAACAAGTTACCAGTAGGTGCAGTAGTTTCTCAGAAAACAAACAAGACCCAGCATTCATGATATGCAGCTCTTAAGGCTGTGCAATTGGGCAATGAGTTGAAAGGGGTGTGTTACTGTTCAGAAGAACAGAGTACTTTGATTAAAAAGTTGATTGAGAGGGAAAAAATTATAAAGAGGGGCAAAAAATTATAGGCTGTTCAGCTAAAATGATCTTTAATGCCTTAAAATGGAAAGCAAAACCAGAGAGACGTGGCAGAAAATGGAAGACAACCATCAAAATAGATTGAAGAATAACCAGAATGGCAAAGGCTCAGCCAACGGTCAGCTCCAGGATGATCAGAGACAGTCTGGAGTTACCTGTAAGTACTGTGACACTTAGAAGATGTTTGTGTGAAGCTAATTTATCTATTTTATAAATTAAATTAATCTATTTACAAGAATCCCTAGCAAAGTCCCTCTGTTAAAAAAAGGCATGTGCAGAAGAGGTTACAATTTGCCAAAGAACACAACTGGCCTAAAGAGAAATGGAGGAACATTTTGTGGACTGATGAGAGTAAAATTGTTCTTTTTGGGCCACGGGCCACAGACAGTTTGTGACCCCCAAGCTCTGAATTCAAGCCACAGTACACAGTGAAGACAGTGAAGCATGGTGGTGCAAGCATCATGATATGGGCGTGTTTCTCTATGGTGTTGGGCCAATCTATGGTATACCAGGGATCATGGATCGGTTTGCACATGTCAAACTGGCATGAAGCGGCCGGTGCAGGTCTGGGGCAGTAGTGTTGAGAGCGGCGACCCAGGCAATGTTTTTCTGCTTGGCTGCTTGGGTCCCATCCCAGGTAGCTCGCACCGCCTCATCTGAAAAAGTCTCAGTACACTCAGAATGTCAATGTCTAATGGTAAACGTGATAGTGTGTCTGCATCAATGTTAGTCTTTCCAGGTCTGTACCTTATGTCAAATCTAAAGTCAGACAGCTCCCCAACCCACCTATGTCCAACTGCATTAAGTTTTGCTGTACTCATGACATATGTCAACGGGTTGTTATCAGTATAAATTGTGAAATGGGGTGCATAATACAAATAGTCCCGAAATGTTTCACACACAGCCCATTTCAAGGCGAGGAACTCTAACTTCCCACTATGTAAATGGTAATTACGTTCAGCCTGTGTCAATGTTCGTGAGCCGTAACCTATGACACCTAACTTGCCATTTTGACACTGATAAAGAACAGCTCCTAACCCCTTGTCTGAAGCGTCTGTGTGCAGTGTGAAAGGTAAGTCAAAGTCAGGATAAGCTAGTACAGGGGGACTAGTGAGAAGGGTGACGAGCTGTTCTAAAGCGTCCTGGTGTACAAATGTCCATGTGACAGGCTCTTTGGAGGGTAACTGCGCGCGTTTACTGTTTCGGTTACAGGTAGGACTCAGGGCTGGGCCTGGCTTAGTCTGGAGCAGTTCATAGATAGGCCTGGCTATTCTTGAAAAGTCCTGGATGTAAGAGCGGTAGTACCCCAGAAACCCTGTTAGCTTCCTCACATCTCCCACTGTCTTTGGTGTCTTGGAGGTTAGTGTCTTTACAGCCTCCAGGTCACGTGGATCTATTTTGACTCCTTCAGCTGACACAATCTTGCCCACGTACCTCACTTCATTTTTGAAAAGTTCACACTTCTCTGGTCTCAACTTTACCCCGTGTTGCTGTAAGGCACGAAGAACTTTTCTGAGGCACTCAACATGATCATCAAAACTTTTTGCATAGCACAATATATCGTCCAAATAAGGTAAGTAACATTCATCTCAGAGGGGGCCAAGCATTTCCTCCATGCTCCTTTGGAAAGCTGCAAGGGCATTAGTCAGTCCAAATGGGATACGGACCCATTCGTATAGGCCCCAGGGAGTGATGAAGGCAGTGAATTGGCAGGACCCCTCGGCAACAAAACTCTGGTGGTATGCTTTTCCCTGGTCAAGGATGCTGAACCAGGCATAACCACCAAGCGTGTCTGTCAAGTCTTGTATTCTGGGCAGTGGATGTCTATCAGGAACAGTCTTTTTGTTAAGGAGACGATAGTCAATGCATAACCTTAAGCTGCCATCTTTTTTTCTGCAATTTCCCCATTGTGGGACAAATAAAGGGTTATCTTATCTTATCTTATCTTTTTTTCTGACACATACAACTGGAGCGGCGTATGGGGACTTAGATTTTACTATCCACCCTTTCAACAGCAGTTCTTGTATGTAATCCTTGACCTCCCTGAAAAGTGGCTTTGGTATTGACGAGTAGGCTCTTTGAACTGGGATATCATCCGTGAGATTGATTGACATTTGCAGAGTTGGTATACATCCAATGTCTGTACTGTCCTGTGCAAAAGCTGCCGATTCTTCACAGAGCATTTTGTTAACCTTTGCTTGCTGCTCAACAGTGAGGTGACTTAAATCAACAGGTGGCTGCCATGGTGATGGCTCAGTGGCAGGGGTGGAGATTGTGCTGCTGACTGTAACTGTGGGCTCAGGATCTTTTGGTGAGTCCATCTTTATTATTTTGTCAACACTCTGGATACTACCAAGACCAGTTTTCCTTTGTAGCGTTACTGCATGTTTAGTGTTGTTGCCCACAGGTACCAAAACATAGGGGTTCTTTACATTCTGTACCTCCAAAAGACCCTCACCAATGTCAAGTTCCGCAAGACGTGTGTTAGTTTCATCAGGCTCAAACAGAAAAACAGTCTCTGACAGGTCCATATCAGAAGACACACTCCACTTGATCCAAGCAACTTGACCAGCTGGTATAACGGTGTCACCTTTGCCAGTGCGTATTCTCTCATTTTGAACAGGGGGTTTGTCAGTCTGAATAAAGTTCACAAGCAGCTCTGCTTTTTCTGATGGGATAGACATAGCATTACAGAGTAGGCTGGTGAGTGTTGGAATAAATCTCTCAGGTTGCTTTTGGACATTTTATCTTTTAGTACATTGAAACCTAATATTGGTCTCTCCAGATCAAAACTACTAACAAGGAAAGGCACAGTGATTGACAAGTTAGGGTCTACATTGCCTACGATGTTAATTGTTATAGCTACCCAACCCTCAAATGGCAGCATGTCCCCATTTACAGCATGCAGTCTTAAGTCATCCTCCTCATTAACAATCTCATTGATGGGTCTAACTAAAGTATCAGGTAGGTATCTTTTTTTCCACTCTTTATCAGTGATTCTTACTTGGGCCCCAGTGTCTAATAGCGCACTGACTGCTAAACCATTTAGATTACACTGAGTGAGAGCTTTCTTCCCAATAAGCTTTGCAAGTTTTTCACTTTTTACATGAAGTGAGTCTGTAGCCATTGTGTTGACATGTTTAGTCCGTGCTTGTTGTTCTTTTTGTTGGCCCTTATCTTTACTAACGACAGTTTGGGACAAAAGAGGGGACCCGATCACTGTTTGTCCCGTGACAGTGACCGGTTCAAGTTTCCCTGACGTGATGGCTTTTTGAGACAGCCCACTGCTCAATGTCCTTCGTCTCCACAGTAAAAACAGTGAGGACAATCAGGACGGTCCTGTGCAAGACATGTGGCACAACCGTGTCATTTTGGTTTATGATAATCTTTAGGTTTTACGTACTGATTTGTCTGTTCTGCTATTGTGACTGCAACTGTTCGACCATATTTGTTAACTTTTCAACCTTGTCAACTAGCTGTTGGATGATGTCAGTCTTTTTGTCAATTTGTCTTTTCACAACAGTGTCCTCTTTTGTAGACACCCCCTGTGCGGCATTTACATCACTTGTTGCACTGTGCACATTGGTACCTCTGGGGCGTGACACTGGACCAAGATGACGCTGCCTTTCACTCTCATCACTCATTACCTTTTTTAGATGTTTAAGTATAGCTTCATCAGTGACTGAAGGGTCAGCTAGTAATGGTTTGAGCTCTCGACGAAAGTCACTATGTTTGTGTCCTAGGCCTTAGTACACTGTGTGAAGAAATACATCTTGAACGGTACTAGCATTGTACTTAACAGCTGTAGCATTATGTTTTGAGGCAAGCAGGATTTTTGTTTTAGGCCTATGACTCTATAAAGGAATTGCTGGGGTGTCTCATTGTCATTTTGCTTAGTGCACATTAGCTCTTGAAAAAGCTCAGTGTTGTTTTGTTCACCAAGATGGGAGTGCAGAAATTCCTTTAGTTCTTTTACAGTCAGATCATCTTTATTCATTAGCATGTCCTTGAAATTACCTGGTTTGATGACTCTCAAGACAGCTCGGACTATTTCAGCATCACTAAAGTGTTCTTTGAACCCTTCTTCAATCTGGCGACAGATATTGTTGTAACTGATGTCTGACCCCTGGTCTCCTATCTGACCTCCCTGTACTTTGAACTCTCTCCTGTGGAGGTAAGAGAGATCTCTGAGTGACACAACATTCTCACATGTGGGGGAGTTAGTAGGGTTACTATGGGCTCTGAACTGTGACTTCAACTGCGGCTTTACATGCGGCTGACGGGCTGATGGAACAGCATCTGAGGGCATGTACTGCGCTACCTTTTTGCTTAGCTCCTCATAACTGTTGAGCAGCTCCTGTATCTCTGGGTCATTTGAGCTCACCTTCTGGAACTCAGGACCATCGGTTTTCTCATTCTCAGAGAGATTCTAGCTTTGTGCAATGTCAGTAAGTTGTGTATCTGAGGATTGGGCATTTGAGTAATTCACAACTACACTGGTTGGCAAACCACGGCTTTGTATGATTTGTTCAATAATATCTTTGAGCTGCAGTAGGTGTGACATTCCCTGATCCTTAGATTCTAGTAAATCGTTGCTACACATAACATCACTGATGTACTGGAAACAACTCTCCTCGTCCCCAGACATAAGACGTGACTCGTCCACTCCAGGCATGGTCCCCAGTGATTTGGTGAGCTGGAACAGTTCATCCGCTGAGAGGGTGACCAGGCTCCTCTTGATGCTCCACACCAAGCTTTTCCTTTTACCTTCTGCCATGACTGACTCCACTTTCCTTTCACCTGGTCCACACCAGCATTGGCACTTTGCACTCTTGTGTCCTTGATAAGCGTTGCTTAGGTACACCGTAGCTTTTCTCTTTACTCAGCACTTCTAGTGTAGGAGTGTTGGGTCTTCATCAGTAGGCAGCAGCTGGCACCATCTGGACTTGCCCCTCTGGTCACTGCTGGCTCATCAGGGTTGACCAATACTTTCCCCGTACGGGCCACCAAGAAACTGTAGCAGGTATTGGGCTGGAACAATCACCACTATCAGTTTAAAATATTTAGGTGGGGAAAGATTGGCTCTGAAAATACGCACAATGACACGGACACGTTATTTTCGGCTTGGCTTTCTGCTACTGCTGACTGACAGGAAGTAGAAGCCAGGGCGGATCAAACCGTCTCACTAGCCGTTTTCCAATCCAGCGACTGCACGCTTGTGAGCGTCCTTGGAAGGGGATGTGCGTCATATCCGGCGCGACAACCGCCGTTCCATTGGTTTTTTGTCCCCTGCACAGTTAAGATGCGCTCTGAACAGCGCAGTCGTTTCCATGGAAATCGGGGCGTGGACCAAGCGTGCAAAAATGCACGCTTCGCACACTTAAAAGCCCCAGTATGCACAGCGTGGGAGGATATATGACTACAAAGACCGACTCGCCAGCGACATCCACATGTGACAGTTGCGACGTCACTATAAAATATAGTACTGGTTCACCTCACCTACAACTATGCTACATGAAACTCTTCATAAACTACGCTAAACATTTGTGACGGTAGCCGTAACGGCATAGTTCACGGCACCTGTATTACCGTTCACATTCTTTTACCCTTACACTTATATTTCCTTTGCTGTGGTAATGCTGGATATTCTACTGTGTAGCCATGTCCAACGTTTACTCTAAGCTGCGCACTGCTCGCACATTCTCAGCGCACAAGAAAACCTATGCAGCGCACTGTAAATCAGGGATGAAAGAGCATTTAGTGGATCTCCGCTTTTTATTCAGCCGCGGGGTCATTTTTTAATATCTGCAAAGTGCGAGCCGCGCGGGGGGGTGGGGCATTTCAGATGTCCCGCACAGGGAGTTAGTGTGTTTGTTCAGACACATTAAAAATTAGGGGGAACATTGGACATGTCCCAATTCCAAGTATTACTAGCCGCAATAGAATAATATTTTTTTCTTTAGGGAACAAGGAGCAGACCACCTGGCTCATTGAGCTGAGGCGGGACTTGTTCCTTTTCGCAGACGGCCATGTGAGAAACGTAGTGCACTAAGGACCGAGCGAGTATGCGCCGTCTCGACTGCAGACCGAGACCACACTCACAAGCGTGCAGTCGCTGGATTGGAAAACGGCTACTGTGTGTGCAACCATCAAGTGGACAAACTCGGGATTACAACTCATTCACCAAAATAAAACACCACATTTGATCGCTTACAAAATTACTTACAAAATTACATTAAATAAAAACTATGTGACCACACCTTGTGGGTGTCACATTAACATATAAAGTCGTAAAAGAACAACCTGAACCTGCCTGTCTGACTCACATTGAGTCAAGTCGCAACACAGCCTGTATTTGGCAACTTTGTGAGTGAGCATCATGGCCAACATACCTGGAGTTATATCTATTATGATCTTCTATCTTCTGATTCTGTTGACTGGGATCTGGGCCTCCTTTAAGTCCAAAAGAGAGCAGAAGAAAAATGCAGTTTCAGAAATGGAGATGGCTGTCCTGGGAAACCGCAAAATTAACTTATTTGTTGGGATTTTCACCATGGCAGGTGGGTAAGTGTAGGGTATTTTGATTAAGTTTTAGTCTAATCATTCAAAGATTATTGGCTTGTTTAAAATTGTTGTACTGTTTTGAAATGCAATCAAGCAAACACATCTGCACTTCCTTATTTAGCACTCATTGGATTGAATGTTAGTCTATGGCAGATAATTATGGAAGATAATTTGCTTCATCAGATTCTGAGTTTTAAATGCAGTTGAATTTTTCACCAAAAGGAAACAGCCTTCCTTTGTCCTCTTCAGTCACTCACAGTCGATTGCTTTTGCAAAGGTCTTTTAGTATTTTTTTATCAGATTATTCTTTAAGCTTACATTTGCAGAATTTCCATGGTATGCGTTCAGTTGGCCTACTCTGTCTCTCATGTGATTTACTGTTTTTAATTTATGTAATTATGTATTTCAGCTAGCTGGATTGGAGGAGGTTTTATTGTCGGCACTACAGAAATGATGTACACACCTTCTATGGGACTCATTTACACAGTTATTTTGTTGTTAGCCTACTCTACAACTTTTCTTGTGTGTAAGTATATTGGCTCGATAAAAGAATTCTTTGAAAAAGTGGTGGTGCCACTTGCTTGTCTTCTCTTGACATATACACATAATGCGATATTATGGAACATTTTAGGAAAGTAATAATGTCCCCAAGTAGACAAGTGGTGAATCTTCCACCTGATGTTTCTGATTGCACATTTAAATAACATATCCATGACAGCATATCCTTTTTTCCTTTCCTTTTTTGTTTGCTAAAATGTCAGTTAGATGCATGATTTATTTACTCATCTTTATGTTTTTAAGGTGGTCTTATGTTTGCACAACCAATGAGAGCAAAGAAGTGTGTGACCATGTTGGATCTTTTCCACATGAAATATGGAAACGTCTTGATGGTGGCTCTGTCCCTGGTTACAATTTGTATAGAGATACTCCCAGTCAGTTTAATATTAATCTGCTTAGGTAAAACAGATGAGCGAATACATTATTTAGTTCTATTTGGTGTACTGTGTTTCTCGCTTTTGCTTTTGTGTTAAACAGGTTCAACCACCAGTGTGGTCCTGGACGTGTCTTACAGTGTATGTATCTGGGTGTCTGCTGCTGTGGCCATCACCTACACTCTGCTGGGAGGGCTCTACTCTGTGGCCTACACTGACGTCATTCAGCTCACTCTGGTGTTTGGCAGCCTGGTGAGACTGGCTCTTGAATTATTGTCAAAGACAACATAAATCTGAATAGTTGCACAAACGTTTCATTCATCTATCTCTTATTTGTTAAAAAAATAAAAAAAAACATAAAAAATAAAATAATAATAATAATAAAGAAGATAAGTTCCAAAGTAATTTGGGGGTTAGGGTTAGACAATAATAATAAGGGATTTTATTTTTCCACAGTGGCTGTGTGTCCCCTTTGTCCTGATGAACCCTTCTGTCCTAGACATTGGACAGACTCTGCTCCACAACACTTTGCATGCTCCTTGGATTGGAAATGTAGATCCAAAACAGGCTGGGATTCTGCTGGATAACTTTTTATATTTTGTGAGTTTAAAGATTAATTTCCTCATAGAGTCACCTTTTTGTGCTATCCCGTTTGTTGTGTTACTGAGGGGTGCCAGATGTATGTGTGTTCTGTGTGTGTATGTGTTATATGTATATATTGTTAATGTGTTACCAAGTGTGCATGGCTGTATGAGTGAGCCTGAAAACATGTAAATAGTGTAAATAATTTTGTATGTACATTGTTTTAACCTGTTTTTTTTCTTAGGGTGACAATGTAACATAGGTCCAGGGACTGAGAAGTGACTTTATTGATCTCACACAGGAGAAATTCTTCTCTGCATTTAACCCATCCTGTTATTAGGAGCAGTGGGCAGCACATTACTGCGCCCGGGGACCATCTCCATGATCTTCTTGCTTCGGCTTGGTCAGGACCTCAGCTGGAGGATTTTACCTATGGTGCATGTTTTGGGTTGGTGGGGGAAACCGCTCCATGTCTGTAGAAAACCCACCTAGACACGGGGAGAACATGCAAACTCCACACAGAAAGGCTCTGACGACCCGGGGATCAAACTCAGACCATGCATGCAAACTCCACACAGAACACACACAGAAGGGCCTGGGCGACCCGGGGATCAAACCCGGAACCTTCTTGCTGTGAAGCGTGAGCGCTAGCCACTGTGCAGATGAAAACTAGCTATGAAAACTACTGTCAAATACATAAATAAATATCTTTAATATTCTGTAATGTGTGATACACATTGATTTTTGCAGGCCTTTGGAAGTCTGGGATACCAGTGTTTCCATCAGAGGACGCTAGCAGCTTCATCAACACAAACAGCCAAAGCCACCTGCTATATTGCTGCTTTCCTGATGTTATTATTTGGAATACCACCTATTCTCCTTGGTGCAGCAGTGGCTTCTGCAGGTAATAGAGTATGTTATATATTAACAGAAGTAATTGCAATTTGTCTGCATAAAGAATTGGATTAAGTTTAGCTCTAAATTTGTGAGTGTGTGGCTTTGACTAGAAGGTGAATTTTGGGGCACCACTCAGTTGAGAAACTAATTTACTTAAGTTTGACCTGGGCAGCTAAACCAATGAGGTGAATAAGTGCTGACTTGGCTACAGTTGAGTTGGGATGTTTGAGGATGAGGAGGGTTCTGTGAATTTTCCACTCACATACTGTCATAACAATATCATACATTTTGAGGAGTGTTCCCACTCTGTGTATCTATCCATAACCACCCAAGATCAGGGTTTGGACATATGTGACTGATGTGATTGACTAATAATGCTTTCATAACATGAGTTATGTCTGGGGAAAAAAAAGATCAAAATGATAGTAGTGGTCATAATGTTACGATGTTTGACTGCTGCTCTCTGCAGACTGGAACCAGACATCTTATGGCTCTCCATCTCCATATGAACGTGGAGAAGCAGCTCGAGTCCTGCCCATCTCCCTACAGCACCTCACCCCGTCCTACATCTCCATCATTGGGATTGGCTGTGTGGCTGCTGCTGTCATGTCCTCTGCAGACTCTGCAATGCTTGCTGCAGCTTCAGTCTTTTCTTCCAACATTTACAAGAACATCTTGAGACCTCAGGTGAGAGGAACTTTGCCATCTGGAAGTTTTTATTTTGGCCTTTAATGGCCTTTAATGAAAAATGTATTTATTTCATTCATTACCATGTCCTCCAATGTGCTTTTGCCATCAGGCGTCAAACCGAGAGATCCAATGGGTGATCCGTGTGTCTGTGATTGTGTCAGGTTTGACTGGAACATTTTTGACAAGCCAGAAAAACAGTGCTTTGTTATTCTGGTTCATTGGTGCTGAAGTGGCCTACAACATAATCTTCCCTCAGTTAGTCTGTGTTCTCTTCTTTAATATCTCAAATGGTTATGGCGCTATAATGGGCTTTCTCGTGGGAATTCCTCTAAGGCTTCTGTGTGGAGATCCAAACATAGGCCTGCCTGTGATACTACATTTCCCAGGATGCACTCTGGTGGATGGTGTCTATGTGCAGCACTCTCCAGTTAAAACCATCTGTATGCTGTGTGCCCTGGCAGCCATCTTGTTGTTCTCCTACCTGGCATCTGTGTTTTTCAGCAGAGGCCTGCTTCCTGAGAGCTGGGACGTGTTTCAGATCAAACTGCAGAACATGCTTCCTCCATCTGCATCACTAGAGGAAGCTCCACAGAATAATATGGATTTAAATAAAGGGAAAGATTATGAGATAGAAGTCACTGAGACAATGCTGAGTTGCTCCTGATTTTTGTATGTTTAAAGCAAAACAGTTAGAGTACATTTGTTTCTTTGATTGTCTGTAGACAGGTATATCTCACAATTGTATTCTAGAACACTGTGTTATGGCATTTGCCCTGTGCCTGCCTCACCCTGTGCTCACTTGGAACTGGATCTCATTTTTTAAAAGAACTGAATCTTTTTCTTTCCAATCTTTATGCATTTTTACTCTGATTTACACCAAGACAAGAATCAGCACAGAATCAGAGCAGGCAACACATATGAGAGCTTTGTGCACAAAAAACACTGTATTAATATTGTAGTGCAACTTTGTATTTAGATTTTCATCATTTCAAAGGGAAAACACACTTCCCCTCTCAGCTTGAATCATTTTAAACAAGTCTCAGCCTTGGTCATGTCTTCCAGTGATTATTTTGTAAATAAAATTAGTTCTCACATGGTTTCTGTCTTTTGAATGGCTCTTTGTGCACCTTCTCGTCCACGTGCCTGGACTGTAAACTCACACATCTCAAGGCTCTCCCCCATCCTCTCCCATAGCTATGCTGTTCACTTTTACATTTCAGATTCATGGTCTTCTTTGAAGCTTATAACACAAACTAATACCCTTTCCAGTATATTATTAAATATAATACAAAGTAAATTATTCAGTGGTCCTCCATGAGATTAATATGATTAACATAGATTCAGGAGCTGGACCACACCTCAACCTCCTCGCCAGCTAACCACAGCTCATCTCGACCACGCCTTCAATTACCCAGAAGCCCTATTTATACAGCCTATCCTGACAACATCGTCCACGTCAACTCTCTCGACCCCCTCCGTCCCACCCCGTATCTCTCGTCCATCCTTCAGCTCAAAGACATCATCTTTAAGAAAGGGGGGTTCCGGATCAGCTGGGTGACCATTTTGGATTGGAGACAAGAGCCCCCGCCATAAGTCTCCCCCCAGCCATCACATCTACTCACCCTCAATAAATATCTTTATTGTATTTCATTGTTGTGGCGTGGTCCTTGCTAATAAATGTCATTATAGATTCAACACAAGCCAAGAGAGCAAGAGGCCAACCAAGAGAGTAGAAATTTATGACTCCACAAAACAGCCAGTTGAGCCACGTGAGACACAAGAATTTACTTGTTGCATCTCCATTTACAGTTGACGTCTGACGATTCATAAAATTGTTTTTTCAGGATCAGTTTTTCAGGAAATACACAAGGTAAAGGTACATTCATCCCTCCAAGAAGGTACAACTTACAAGAGTTGTGATCTCTGCGCAGTGATTTGGGAGATGTAGCAGTGAACATACCTGGAGCCATTGTGGTGTTCTTGGGATCAGGCCCTCCTTCAAGTCCAAAAGAGAGCAGAAGAGAAGTGGAGCCAAAGAGATGGCGATGCAGTCTTGGGAAAACAAAGCATCAATCTGCTCTTGGGCATCTTCACAATGACCGGTGAAATCAGCTTTGAAAATGATGCCGAAAAAACATTAGGGGAACTGTTCTCAAACTGTGGTACAGGGGACAACGTTTACTCTATGCATTGTAGTGAAGACTGCAATGAGCAGTACGTTGGAGAAACAAAACTACTACTCCTTAAGAGGATGTACCAACCAGTATTGTTTTGAGAGCTGCTCTAGTGTACACTAGCCTGTGGTGTTTCTGCAGTGGATTTGTGTTCCCTTTGTTCTGATCAGTCCTGCCACTTTGGGCATCAGCCAGACTCTCTTGAACAACATCCTACATGCTTCATGGATCGGAAATATACATCCCATAAAGGCAGGGATTCTTCTGAATAAGTTTGTTTATAGTTAGCAGTTCAACATTTTAAGCTCTCTTCTGTTCAGAACAGTCTCTGTGACATATACATATCATTTTTTCAGTTTTCTCTGCACACTTCTTATAACACAACAGACACATGCCTTTCTTCCCATCCCACAGGGAATTGGTGCGTTTCCTGGTGTTTCAGGCATGTTTTTACTTGATGAAGAATGAGCCTAATAACAGATGCAAGTTGGAAGATACAGCTGGTCAGGCAGGTCTGCAAAGCATTTTAACGATAGGAAGAAAAGTAGAGAATAGAATAACTATTCAAAATAACATAGAGATAAACATTTTGGGAACAGGGAGTGATCTTGATCACTTGGCAGTAGCGGTTCTTGATGGGGGGGGGGGGGGGGGGGGGGGGAGTGGGGCAATTGCCCAGGGCGCAACTTCGTGAGGGGCGCCGTGCCGAGCGCTTGAAACAAAACCTCTCTCCCTCTCGCTCCGCCTGGTTTGCCTCAAACCTTTCTCTGCTCCTGCAGGAGTGCTTACAAACTGTTTCCTGCTCTCTGGACTCTGTTCCCCTCATGCTCTCCCGACCTTCTCCTCCGCGCTGCTCTCTGTTTCAAGGGCCAAACTGCGGCACTTCCTGGTCAGAGTGGTGGCCAG
The DNA here is from genome assembly GCA_036785185.1 of Paratrypauchen microcephalus. Taxonomy (NCBI): domain Eukaryota; kingdom Metazoa; phylum Chordata; class Actinopteri; order Gobiiformes; family Gobiidae; genus Paratrypauchen; species Paratrypauchen microcephalus. Next base: position 4,631,564 of record JAVJIX010000010.1, read on the forward strand.
CGCAGAGTGGTGCGCTAAAGGGGGCCAGATTAAAGGGGGAATCACTAATGTTAATTTGCGGGTTTATTTTGTTTTCTTAAGTCTCTTAGTTAATTAAGTCATACCATATGGGGGTTATTTAAGTATTTTCTTTATTATGTTGAATTGCAGGTGCTCGGAGGGGGTCTCGCCCAGGGAGTAATTCAATGTAGAACCGTCTGTGCACTCTAAGAAATAACACATTGCCAGAACTTAAAAAATTAAGGTAAGTATTTGCATCGCTCTTTTTAAGTTTTCCCAACAAAGCAATAATTCAGTACTGCCAACTCAATTTTTTGTTAGTGCCAACTCAATTTTTAAGTAGGCTAAACCTAAATTCAGCAGGCTTTTAAAAGCTCAGGCCTGTTGAACAAACTTAATTTCCTAACTGCCAACTTAAATTGTTCAGTAAGCTACACTCAATATCCGTTGGCTTTTAAAAGCTTCGTTATGTTGAACACACTTAACTTCCCAAAAAGATTTGTAGTATAATCTGTGAAAAGATTATTGTTGTGAGTAATTCTAACTAACTAAATTTAATATCATTCAACACTCTTTTAAATGATCTCACTGCATTTTTTAAGTTTTACCAACTTATTTTACTAAAAAATAGAACACACAATTCGATTTTCAAAACCAAAACTTTTTATTTTGCAATTATTATTCACATACAAAATATAAAATGCATATATTCTCACACACACACACACACACACACTTAATATCATTTTAAACTTATTTTGTATATCAAACAAAAAGCCCCCAGCAAAGTCCTACTTTTTGTACAATTTTGTAGAGGGGGCTTATAATATAGACTTCAACTGTACCATGAACCAAGAACATATAGAACATATGCCAAGAACATATAGACTGGCTTATAGAGAAATAGAGAAACGTTTTGTTGACTGATGAAATTAAGATAGTTCTTTTTGGATTCAAGGGCCACAGAGGGTTTGTCAGATGACCCACAAACACTGAATTGCAGCCACAGTACACTCTGAAGCGTGGTATGGTGGAGTAAGCATCATGAAATGGGCCTGTTTCTCTTACTATGGTGTTGGGCCTATTAATTGCATACCAGGGATCATGGATCAATTATCTTGTATCAAAATACTTGAATAGGTCATGCTGTCTTATACTGAAGAAATGCCATTGAAATGGGGTTTTAACCAAGACAACAATACTCAAACACATCAGTAGGTGTGTACCATTTTGCTTTCAAAACAAACAACTAAGGTTATGGAGTGGCGTGCTCAATCCCAGAACTTAATCCAATATAAAACCTGTGGGCTGACATCAGAAATGCTGTTTTTGAGGCGAAACCAAGAACTGCAGAGGAATTGTGGAAGGTTCTGAAATCATACTGGGCTGAAATACCCGCTTACAGGTACCAGAAGTTTGCCTACTCCATGCAGGACAGACGTGAAGCAGATTTCAAAAACAGTGATTATATACAACTAAATATTAGTTTTGTAATTCACAGGGATGCTTTGTAATGAAAAATGCAGACACTATTTTCTGACCACTCCTGTTTCAATTAATTATCCAATTACATGGATTCAGGAGCATGCATATTATGAATGTTGGGTCTCTATTTGTTTCTCCGACTACTACACCTACTGGTAAATTATTTGACATGTAATACTATAATTTCTACCAAAAACAGTGATTTATTTGGTCAGTCATGTGGCACTGCTATTATTTTACGCATTGCTGTAGGTTGTCTGTGATGACAGACATTCTGATCATAATTTGGACATTTGCTGCTGAACCGAGCATTTTAGGTTTCTCCGAGTACAGCCCCCCACCTTTACATTGACTCCAATGGTTCACTCGAACAATCGTTCATAAAACGGCATTAAACTTTCATTTTCAAAGACATGGAACTCACCAAGTGTTCAGTGGTGGACAGCGATGCGTTGACCCGAAAATTGCTGGAAAATATGCATCCAGACAAGTTATATTTGCGATTTCTGTCCTCTCCGCCGACTGGAAACGGGACCGGAAAAGGATGTTTTTTTAAGCAGCCTGTAGTTTTGGCAGTTGTGGTGACTTCCACCAAATGCTAAAACAACTGTTAGAAGGCATGCTTCGCAACAATTTTTGTTGTCAACGTATCACCGTCAGCCCCTGATAACACAGTGAGTTCCATGTCTTTGAAAATGAAAGTTTAATGCCGTTTTATGAATGATTGTTCGAGTGAACCCTTGGAGTCAATGTAAAGGGTGTACCAGAGAAACCTAAAATGCTTTGTTCAGCAGCTTATGTCCAAATTATGATCAGAAATGGCTCGAAGTCTTCCCAGACAACCTACAAACAGTGTTTTATGTGGACAATGCCGAACTACCACTTTAACATAGGCAATGTGATGCAATGGACCTTTCCGCGGCCCCACCCCAAAACAGCTACTGACCAATCATAGAAAAGCAATGGTGTTTAAGTGTCTTCAGTCAAGCCAGCAATAAAAATGAATGGGAGTCTATGGGAGAGAAGCCCTCTCATCGAAAGAAAATTAAACGCTGTGCCTTTGGAGTTTGCAAATCGGATAGCAGATACCCAAAAAGTCTCGAACGAGGGGTTAAGTTGTATCCCTACCCAAAATCCAAAGCCCAAGAACAGAAATGAAAGCTGTGGATAAAGAAGCAGAGTGGCGATTTTTTCTTTGAGCAAATATGAAATTGACGCGAAAACATATCACCCCTCCATTCATTTCAATGCAAAGACACTGGAAAGGCACCTTGCTTGCTTGATATAGCAACACATGGTAAGGGGTGGGTGGGGCTGTCGTGACCCAAAAGTTCCGGGCTGCCAAAAAGTTCCGGATGACGCAACCATCGCCCTCTCCCAGCCTTTCTTTGCACTGCCAGAGCGTTATAGAATGTTGCCATTGTCACATTGAACTGGCCGCGGCTGTATGACCCAGAAGTTCCGGGCTGCCAACTCAGGCTATTTACATTAAAATGTCACCCTTTTCATTCATTTCATTTACCATAAGATACAAAGTTGTACGGTACATCAAGACACTTTTACTTTTTTTCATTTGCGCTGGCAACTGGTTTCAAATTCCCCGTGGTCAAAGAGGATGCTAAAGGGCATACGGCAAAAAAAAAAATACATCAGAGTTTCGCTGTTAAGAAATTGCCCCCTTGGATGGGTGCGGCATAAATACAGTTTTGTTGTGCACTATGGGCTGTGGTATGCTGTGTTACAATAACAATGGGACTTGACCACAGGGAATTTGAAACCAGTTGCCAGCGCAGATGAAAAAAAAGTAAAAGTGTCTTGATGTACCGTACAACCTTGTATCTTATGGTAAATGAAATGAATGAAAAGGGTGACATTTTAATGTAAATAGCCTGAGTTGGCAGCCCGGAACTTCTGGGTCAGCATACAGCCGCGGCAACTCCGCGGCCAGTTCAATGTGACAATGGCAACATTCTATAACGCTCTGGCAGTGCGAAGAAAGGCTGGGAGAGGGCGATGGTTGCATCATCCGGAACTTTTTGGCAGCCCGGAACTTTTGGGTCACAACAGCGCCGCGGAAAGGTCCATTACGCACATTACACCTGAAGTTTGGCTTTTAAAGACATCACCTTGTGGCTGGCTTTCAGGCTGTCTAACTCCAGAAAAATTGTTTGGAAAACCTCAAAAGTTGTTCTTCAGCTTTTTGGGATAGCACAGGTTTAGCGCATACATCAGACCCATCAGCAGGGCACAAGCCCTCGGTATGTCAACGTCTTGGAGGACGGAGGTCCCCTCAATGACAACTCGGGCCCTCTGTGGGTCGGCTCTGGTGGTGATGATTTTAATCACTTCTTCATCTTCAACATCCTAAACAGGACAAAAGAAATAAAATAAAAAAACAGGAATGGGATGACACTAAAGTCTATATGTGAGTCAAGGCAGGTGATCAAATACTTTTGGCAATACGTGTAGAACCTCAATTTTATCAGTATACCAGACTAAATTAAATGATAAACTCAGTAATTCACATAATTACAGAAAATGCTGTTTTTATGCTATAAATACTGCTTATTTTAGGTTTAGTGAACAAATAACATGAATTATTTTTTACCGCCTGTGGAGCACCACGTGGTAAAGGCCTAAAACCTGTGTGTTTAATGGCGTCGCCCCAACACCAAACCTTCTCTCAAACTTCCCCAAAGTCCACAAACCCAGTCCGATATTTACCAGTCAATTTTCCACCGTGCAATCTTCACCAATGTCTGCATGTTGGGTATGTGCATGCACGAGTGTGTGAATGAGCAAGGATCTCTTTGTCTCTCTATCCCGCTTTCATGGGCATACATTGCTCCAAACGATTTACATACCTCACCTTAATCAAAGTTACGAAACGCCTTTAGGCTACGTAAAGTTTTCGTCTCCGAATACAAGTGAAACGCGACATCTCAAAAATTCAAATAACGCGCGCTCGGCTTCGCAGCAGCCCGACTCTCCTCTCTCCTCCTCTCGCGCCGAGAGCAAACATTCCCTCAAACCTCCCCAAAGTTCACAAAAACACAAACCCAGTCCGATATTTACTGTTCATTTTCACCGTTCAACCCAAGTTACTTTGGAGACATTATCTAAACGCTGAGGACAAAGCACGCTGTGGACGCTTCAGTTTTAGTGTTGTGTAACTCGACTGAGCGCTGCTAGTTACTTGCTGATTGGACATAAAATTAAGAAATTAAAAATATATAATTACTCACCAAATCAGGCGGTCTCCCCTCGCTGTTGCACCTTGCATTCTGGCAGCATACGTAAAATGGGCGTTGATCACTTCCTCTGCATGCGTATATGATTGGAAGCTGCACTAACTTAATATTATGAAGTTTTACCAACTTAATACTTTTCCTTGTTAAGTGAAAGCAAAAATGCTTATCCAAAATCAATGTATTTCTGAGTTGAGACAGCTTTCTTTATTTTTAATTTAGATCAACTTCTTGAAATAAGTTATCAACTTAATAAAATAATAGGCATGTAACAAATTGTGTTTTTTATGCTGAAAAAGCTCATGTTTTTAAGTAATTCAAACTAACCTCCTGAATCATTTTTCTCAGTGTGTGCATGTGTTTTACAAGGAGTCATGTAAACAAGTTCTTGTAAACGAGTCTTGAACAGATGTCTAATGTTCTTTCATGTTGCAAAATATTAACATTTTAGTGATATATTTGATCATTACTCACATCTTAACAATACATGACGAAAAATGTGTAATACATTTTTCTCTTCCATTCATGTAAATAAGCTACAGAAAAAAATGATTTTTTCATATTCCCTTACAGCGCCTCCTCCAATTCAAGACCTGGCCAAAACACACCTCTTCCACAATATGTCTCATGTCTTAACCCGACCCAAAACATGCGCCATAGGTAATAATCCTCCAGCTTGGGCCCTGACAAAGCCTAAACAATAAAATAAATGATTTCTCCTATGTGAGATCAATAAAAGTCAATCTTCTAATCTTTTAATCCTTAATAGTCTAGTGTAACCTAATCCATAATAACTACAGATTGGTTACACATTCTTTTGACTGACCTGAAGGCAAAGCTTCAGATTGGATCAGAATAGACTACTGTATATACAGATTTGCACCTTTAGGTATCTTTTCAACAGATAATAGCATATTATCTGTTCAGATAATAGCATATTATCTGTTCATCAAAACTAGTTTAATATGTCTCAATGTTCTCTTCTTTAATATCTCAAATGGTTATGATGCTATAATGTGCTTTCTCATGGGAATACTATTTATTTATTTATTTAGCTTATGAGACAGGGATAGTCCAGTCTACCTGAGAGCTGCATTGTACCAGGTTGTAGCACCAGAGCTAATTTCCACCTGTAGTCCCTGGTGCATGTTTTTTTAGGGTTAGCAGGGCAAACCGGAGTGCCTGGAGGACACCCGTCCAGACACACGGACCGAGCGAACTGGGGATCGAACCTGGAACCTTCTTGCGGTGAAGTATGAGTGCTAGCCACTCAGCTACTCACTCAGCTCTAAGATCCAACCATAGGCCTGCCTATGATACTACATTTCCCTTCAGTGTTTTTCAACAGAGGCCTGCTTCCTGAGAGCTGGGGTGTGAAGTCAAACTGCAGCACATGCCTCCTCTATTTGCTCCACTAAAGGGAGCTCAAGAACACAGTAATGATGTAAATGATGAATTCTGAGCTTATTAAAGCAGCAGAAAATCTATTCAGTGTATTAGAGTATTGTATTATTAATGTATTGTCTTGTATTATACCTTACTCATTAAGGTTTCCATTTCAATTCACACATTGTATTAATCATGCATGTGCTAAGCATAACATAATGCATAATACATGGCATGCAGTGATGCAATTATTTACTACGCCTTTTAGCGTGTTTCATTAGAACCAACTTCGTATTTATTCTTTGCACTACTTTTTAGATTTTGTCTTAGATAGTTTTTTGTATTGTCTTTATATTGTATTTGTACAGTGTCTTTTTCCACTGCTGGCCAGAGAGAAATGGAATTTCGATTCACTGTATGTCGAATAGGGTGACCATTCGTCCGGATTTCGTCCGGACAGTCCGGTTTTAGAGCTGTCTGTCCGGCCGTCTGTCATGTGTCTTCCTTTTTTACATTTTGTCCTCCTTTCGGACCCTCATCGGCGCACACCCCACCCATTATTTACACTTGCTACTCTCGTGATGTTGTGTCGTATGCAAACATTCATGATGCGCGCGCAGCTGATACAGCCCCTGCAGCCCCTGATTGTCTGGAAGCTGCTGTCACTCAAAAGCTCCGCTCAGGCTATTGACTGATTTTTGCTCCTCAGATGCGCGCAATTTTTCATGTTTTTTTTTGCTTTTTGGCACCATATGATGGCATGGCAAAGACTGTGTTTTTTCAGTGAATTGGTGATGATATTGTTTTTTGTTCATATCATCTTGACCATAATTTGCCACATTTTTGTTTTTGATGGGTGTTCCATGTTAATAAATATATGTTGACTTCATACATTATTCATAAGTTGTTTTTCTTGACCGAGGGAAAACAAAACAAAAAAACAAGGTGTCCTCACTTTAGGGCCTTTGTCCTCCTTTTTGGACACAAGTGTCCTCCTTTCCTGTTTCATGCCGGTGGTCACCCTAATGTCGAACACATGGCAGAATCGACAATAAAGTTGATTTTGAACTTTGAACTTGATCAGGTCAAACATCATCTGAATTTAGCCACGCAGCCATACTTACAGTCCTCATGGATCACCACAAATTAAATGGACAAATCAGTGCACTATCTGTGGTTGGCATACTGTACAACTCTACATAAATGGTAAAAGGAGAAATTCAATTTGTCAACTGGAAAAAGTTTATTTGGTCAAAGACGTTTCTGAGCTCATCCAAGCTACTTCGTCAGTTCTGGCTAAAGTGCTGGTGGACACTGCTTATATCTAGCTGCAGGGCGGAGCTAACTACAATGAAATTACTATGAAACTATCCCACCTCTTGTTTTCAGTTTCTGTCTGGGGTCTTGTTTAGCATACCCATTCAGTACCATAATTGGTGTTTTCACACCTCTGGACCTGATCTGGCTAGTCCTATTGTTTTCTTTGTTTGTTTTTGATTTAGGTTTGAGAATGGAATTATAGATGGGAGAGAGACTGTGTCTGACCTCTCCATTCCTGTTCAAGGAAGGATTCTCCTTTTTGACAAAAATAGCCTCTTTAACTCCCCTCTCAACTCTTTTCTCTCAGCTCTTTTCCCTGGCTAAGATCTGTACCTCACTGTCCTCAAACGAGTGGTCCGTGGCTTCTAGGTGGAGACCCAGAAGCAAAACAAACAAAGAAAACAATAGGACTAGCCAGGTCAGGTCCAGAGGTGTGAAAACACCCATTATGGTACTGAATGGGTATGCTAAACAAGACCTCAGACAGAAACTGAAAACAAAGAGGTGGGATAGTTTCATAGTAATTTCATTGTAGTTAGCTCTGCCCTGCAGCTAGATATAAGCAGTGTCCAACAGCACTTTAGCCAGAACTGACGAAGTAGCTTGGTTGAGCTGCGAAACGTCTTTGACCAAATAAACTTTGTCCAGTTGACAAATTGAATTTCTCCTTTTACCATGGATTCTACCTGGACGACTGAGGGTTTCTTCACACAACTCTACATAAAAAAATAAAAAAAATCTTAAAAATAAATTAATTTATGAATGAACAAGAGGTAATTTATGCACAGCATTTTTTATTAACCAGGTTTGGTTATAAACAGAAAAATCACTTACACAGTATTGCTGAAAACTGACATTTTGCCTCAAGAATCTCTTAAGCAGTTTATGTAAATAATATATATTTTTTTTTTAAATGACAACAATTTCCCAATCACCTCTCTAAAAATACTTTTTAAATTATTCTTTAAAATAACCTTTGCTCATATGTCTGTTTTATATATAGCACCATTTCTATATAGATCTACCATAATTTACCTCAACCATCTGACCATATAGATTTATTCTTGCAACTGTTTCCAGTAAGTGTATTATTATTATTAGGCCTGAGCGCCAGAAGGTGGTGAAGGGCCTATTAATATCGCAAAGCGATGCTCCTAATTATTATTATTATTATTATTATTATTATTATTAGTCATCTTAAAATTAAAGCTTCAGTACAACATTACATAATTTGCCAACCAAAATACATACAAGCTTAGAATAATAATAATAAGTAATTTAATATCAGTCCATCCACTACACATCTAAGTGCAAGCAGCATGTTTTTTTGTTTTGCTAGAACATGAGTCCTACATACAGTCAAGTTCTAAAGCAGACAAGCTCTATCTATCTACAGAAAGCAGCACTGTTTCCAAAAATGCAAGCCACTGGACTTCACATTCAATGCAGTTTATAGTAGCGTCAAAACACAACTACTACGGAAAAATCTCAAAATGACAGGGAATTCAACAGAAAAATACTCTGAGTTATTTTTCAATGTAGGCTTTTTTGGCACATAGAGAGGCCTAACAGGGACATCATGATAGTGGGCATCATGAAGGCAACTGGACAAAAAACAAAAAATAAGCAAAATTTGCTATTTTATAGCAATAATAATGTATAGCAATCATAATGCAAGGAACACTTTGCAAAGACTACACATTTAACAGACAGATGTAGAACAGTAAAATAACAGGAGCTGCAATGTGTTTGTATTTACAAGGGGATTCGGAAACAGAAAATGGTTAAGTGCCATGGTCATTAAGCATAAATTAAGAACATAAGTACAAATAACTAATGCCTAAATGGGTAGTGTTTGCAGAAACCAAAAAATAGCAAATTTATGTTAAATGTGTATATAAAATAAAATGTATGAAATAAAATATATTGTACTTTGAAGGACTATGCTTTATATGGTGCCCTGTACAATATATGGCTTAACATGGATTTGTAATCAGTAATTTTTGATTAATGTATAGTTTAATTAATGTATACACTTGGAGCTTTAAATGACCATGCAGTTTTTCCTGCTATTGGTTCATTGCTATTCACTAACAAAGTGCATTATAAAGATTTATTAGTGACGTTTTTAGCGTGATTGCCCTTCTACATAATGTGTCTTTGGCGTGACAGCTTAGGAGTGCTAACTAACTCTTTCTTTCTTTCTGGGTAATGGCAAATTGTGAGTGCCACAAAATGACATTCAAGTTTTATGAACACAGTTTGTACCTTCAGAATGAGCCTGCTGCTGGAGCTATGTTCATTTAAGCAGTGAATAGGCCTCCACATGGCTTAAACCCATGTTTCCCCAGCTGCAACTGCACACAGTTCAAGATCTACAGGTATGTGAATAAGTCTTTTTCACTTCAGCCTCTGAGTCACGTTGGCCAGAGCCACAGCAAAAGCCTGAACTGCTGAAAAGGGATACTGAAAATCCAAAATATAGGCATTTCCATCAATTCGTCCAAACTGCATCACCTACAAAGACAAAAACATTATATATATATATTTATTTATTTATTTTACCAATATTATAAATTGCAATGAACCTATAGTTAATGTTTTGTTTTGCCTGGTCCTAGGCTTTGTAATATAAAGCAGAGGATTAGTGAACAGGATGATGTCCATAGATTTTGTATTGTTCATGTTGCTTTACAGACATGGGCTTAATGGTGTACTTTTGTATTAGTTTTCATTCTGCCTTTGCTACCACAAAAGAATAAAGGCAACTAAACATAGCCTTTTAAGAACAGATAATTGTGGAAGTTGATGAGCACCTTCATAATACTGATTTTATTTGTGATCAAGAAATTTTCTTTTTTTTCAAAAAAAGTATCAATTGTTGTGATAGTGTGTTACAGTGACTTACTTGTCTCCCGTCCAGTTCGATCTGAAAGTTTTTTGCTGACTCCTGTGTGACCCGTCCTCCAAAGTCCAGCTGATAGACTTGTGTTGCTTCATTCCATAGTGGTTGCTTATTGGCCATGACATAGACAAACCCTTGGCTTCCTAAACTTCTGTCTTCTCTTTCATTTGCTTTACGACATTTGATCTCCTCCAACTCACTTGCCATCCTCATACTGCGCTTGTTTTTCCAGCTCTTTTTACTACTCTGATTTTGGTTCATGAGTTCATCTCCATTGATGAACAACTCTGGTTCACTTTCTGAACTATCTTGAAATTCGTTTGTGGCTCTGCTGATTTTTTTTGTTTTGTTTAATTGCTCCCTTTGACCTTTAGGTTTCTTCTTTTCCCTACTTCCAAGCCTTGGACTTGAAATCAAACTATTAAAATCTGAAAGTGCACGTCCTTCCTTTCTGGATTTCCCTTCAGACACTGTAGGGACATCGTCTGCTCTGCTATCCAATCGTTTGCGACTTTTTTTGCTAAAGCGTTCAGATTCTTGTGGGACAGGGCTTTCATTCAGCGATGAGGGTTCTGGGAAGTTGCTTGCAGAATCAGTGAGATCTTCGGCTGCACTTTTTGACGGTGGTGGCTCAGTAGGCGGGGGAGGTGGGGGCAAAGGCGGGGGTGGAGGAGGTGCAGTGGGGGGAGGTGGTGAAAGAATAGGCTTTTCCAATATTTGGTGAGTTTTGGTCGGTAGTGGGGGAGCTGGGGGGTCCTGCATTGGCGGTGGGCATGGATATGGGTTCCATGGATGGAGGCTGACTGGATGAAGCTGTAGTCCGGCACAAGAGCTTGCCCCTGGGTACATTGGGGGCAGTGGGCAGCACGCCAAGCTCGCCAAATTTGGCGGATAACCAGGTGGTAGGACCAAATTTGGATCTTGTTGAGCAAATGGGGACTGATTGACCAACTCATTTGGATTTGGTCCAGCTTGTAAAGTCTGCAAAGTAGGCCCACTGTGATTTACACTTGGTGGGAAAGGGGAAAGTGAAATCTGATATCCGGATGGAAAGGTAAGAGTGGTTGTACTTGGGCTAGTTGGAGGTTTAGTGGTGAGAACAAAAGGCAGTCGGCTGACATCTAAATGCTGAGCTTGGCTAATTATAAGTGGTGGTGGTTTATGCGGGGCAGGTGGTGGCACTAGCATTGTTTGCTCCGGAGTGATCCAAAAGTCCTCTGTAGCTGAAGTGTCCCATTGATAAGGCGGAGGGCGTTTCAGTGTTAAATTAACATCCCCTAAGTTCAACTGTCGCACTGATTTTTCGAGATGACATTGCTGACTCATTGTTTCATCCTCTGTAAAGGCCGAGTTCACATACACAGTCCTGTCTCTGCTATTTTCCACAGCACCAAGCAGGTTGTACGATGACTGAGAAGCCAATGGCGAGGCACTTTTTGAATGAACAATAATGGTGCTATGATGAGGCCCTTTGCTTGGTGGAAAGTCTTGTCTTACCACCGTCCCACCAGCTATCCCGCTACTAGAAGTCCCACCACCTGTGACGCTAACACTAGTGCTACTGCTGTTACTGCTACACTGAGTACAAGTATACAACGCAGTGGGCAACCTCTGCTGGTAGCCGAGGCCTCCTAATGCACTATTCATTTTGCCTTTTGTAGGGAGCGTTCTCGAGCTTTCCATCATTTGGGGAACTTTGAGGCTAACATCTCTTCGTTCACGTCTTAGCGTAGCATGGATAAGACTGCTATCAATTCTCTGGGGCGGAGGCAAAGTAGCGGTCACCTGATTGGCAGGATCTGGATAAGGCGGTGGATCTCCACTTGGTATTGAGTATCTAGGAACGGACAGGCGACTCAAAGTGGCAGAACTGTAAGGAAGTTGGATTTTCTTATTCTCAGATGAGGTGACTCTGAGTGTGGCAGATCCGCCGATACCATGTACTGCATAGGCATTTTGGTTGCGAATAAGTCTTCTTCGGGGTCTACATACTTCTTCAACATTACCACTACTATCAAAGGTTGTAATCCGCTCATAACCGAGAGGCGTTGGGTATTGTAAGGTGACGGGGTGAAGCAAGAAATCATCTTTTTTGAGGCAAGGATCTGGCGCCAAGACGCTAGGGCTATCACAATTTGTCACTAGCGTCTGTGGCGTATTTGCAACTGTAGCTGCTACTGACACAACTGTACCAGGATAGGGTGGCGGTGGGTTCGCTTTTCTCATTTGAATCTCTACGGTCCCTTCTGAATCGCTGAATGAAGGGGGAAGCGTCCGCGGTAGAGTTGACTTTAAGGTGTTCCCATGCTCCGCCCTGTCCAGGCCCGGTTCACTGGTGGGCGGAGGTATCTGTGGTAAGAGATGGTGGATTTGCTGTAAGGAGATGGTTGGATACCCTGCGGGCGGAGGGGGAAGGTGCATTTGCATTTTGAGCTGTTGTTGCATCTGTTGGTGTTGCCTCTGCATTTGTTGATGGTGCTGTTGGATTTGTTGGTGCTGTTGTTGTAACTGGGCCTGTTGCTGTCTCATTTCCTGGATCTGCTGCCGGATTTGCTGCTGCTGTTGCTGAAGCTGTTGCTGCTGCTGAAGAGTTTGAGGGGACACTGGTGGGCCCTGCTGCATCTGAGGTACCTGCAACTGCTGTGACTGGGACTGGACTTGATGTTGTTGATGTTGTGGGTGCTGTGGGTGCTGTGGGTGCGGTGGGTGCTGTGGATGCTGTGGGTGCTGTGGATGCTGTGGGTGCTGTGGATGCTGTGGGTGCTGTGGATGCTGTGGGTGTGGTTGGTGCTGTTGGTGTGGTTGGTGCTGTTGGTGTGGCTGATGTTGTTGGTGCGGTTGGTGTTGTTGATGGTGCATTCTCTGCCCTTGTTGCGATGCTTTGGGTGGGGGTTGGCGAGGAGGCTGCGGGTGGCTCGGCCTTTGCGGTTGTGGTGGTAGATGGTGAGGAGGGGGCAGAGGTGGTAACGTCCCGGGTAAAAGCGACCCCAAATCCAGCCCATTGAACATCACCTGGTTTGGGTTTGAGTATCTGGATGTAACAGGGTACGGAGACTGGATAGGGTCTTGGCTGTGGTTGCTGACAGGGACAGACGCTGCAGCCGCCGCTGCCGCTGCTGCTGCATTGGCTGTGGGGTTGGTCAGAACGTCCAGTTGGATGTTCTGATTGGCCAGAAGAGATTGCACCAGGCCGATGCTTTGAGTGGGCGACATGGCCTGAGCGGGACTGTGGATGGGAGCGATGGGGATGTTCACAGTACAAGGAGGGTTATCTCCAGCCACACCAGAGGGACCCATCACTATGAAGACACAGTAAAGCATACAAAATATAGTCAGGTGCATTCAAAATTGGAGTGTAGTATTCCCAACTGAAATAAATACTTGAAATAAAAATAATAAAATAATACATTTTTGTTCCAAGCCTACCTACAGTACATAATTAGAATGCATCTGTATTAATGCATGTGTGTCAATTCTCACCTGGTAAGTCATCTTCGTCTTCACTGAAAACATTGGGGTTGAACACGGGCAGACTCATAAAATCATGAGAAATCTTCCTCACTTCAGGAAGGTAGATTGTCATCTGTCTTGGCTGCAGATGTAGCAAGCTGGTCTTATAGATAACTGCAATACATTAAAGTGCACACAAAATAACAATGTATACTTCATTACATGTACTGTTTTCAAATATTTATTTTTACCTGCACCAAGATTTGCAGGTAGGAAAGAAGCAAGGCCAACTATTTTGAACTTTGTCCCCCAAATATTGGATGTGACTTGAGCAAGGTAATTGTGCTGGAACATTGGGGGGAAATGATAACAGCATTGTTAAGCAAATGTTTGACAACTTGAAAAGGACATGAAAACCATTTACTTCTGTGAGTCCATCCATGAACATCTCTCTTCTTGTTAAACTCGGTGAGCGAACTGGGGGCTTTTTTGTTGGTAACCGTGGTGACCTCTGACCTTCCTGAGTGGCTCGTGAAAGTTTCGGAGACTTCCTCGATTCCATTCTGTAGAAAACATATGCATTCTGGTTTGTATACATCCAAATCTGACACAAAATTAAGAATACTGTTCAGATTTCTTATATTTTTTCTTATATATGTTTATTTTTATATAATAGGCTAAAACTAGACTTTCAAAGTGGATTTTTGATGGATTTAGGTCGGTGGATCCAGGAGTGTAAACTGACTTTCTAAAAATACTTTTTTCATATCAATAGTTTTGCCCATTGCTTTGCCAAATTCCTGTTCTTAAAACCTGCCTACAGATTTAGCACATACATTATGGGTATAATTTAATCTAATCAAGTCAGTCTAACCTGTTCCCTCGTGACAACTTTGGTGACTTTTTGCTGACCCATTCATCGCTGAGCTCAATGTCACTGGAGTCGGAGCAGTTACAGCTGTCACTGAACGCAATGGGATTCACACACACTTCATCTGGAAAGACACGAACAACACAAAGCAAAATTATTGGTCATAGTTTTAGTGGCTCAGCTGTGCCTTGTTTAAATTACGTTTGGTAAAGCCATGGGCAAATAGTGCAGTCAGACTATTTAGGGATCAAGCCTCAGACCATATATGACACCAGAGAAAGTCATTCCTGTACTATGTGTTTGTTGGTTTTCAAGATGAACAACGGTGTGACAGTAGAAATGTCATGGGTTTCTACAGAACAGTTAGACTAAATCAGGGGTTTTCAAATTGGGTGAATGTGAGCCTCCCCTTAGAGTAGGTAAAGACAGCTAAGCCCCTTTGATATTTTAACCCAAAAGGTGACATTACACGTCCTTTGTTGCATAAGGTCTGCAATGAGGAACTAAAAAGCAATACTGATAAAAAATACCAAAATAAATACTCAAGTATTGATACAGAATTTTTTGTATTGTGACAACACTGGCCTAAAATCACTGATGCCTGGCACAGTAAATTATAATTAAATCACAATATATATTTTGTGTTCAATTTCAGCATTAAATGTAGAAGTAATACAGTTATAATGGGATGAACTAAACTGGTCTTGAATGTGATTATATGAGATTATTAATCTCTATGTGAACAATTAACTGAAAATTTAAGTAAACTAACCACCTGCTTTACTATCATTCTTTGGATCCATGATAACAAACTCGGGCCTTAGTTTACTGATGCGCCTCCCTTTGAGAATTGGCACTAGCCCTCCCAGATACTCGAGGTACAGGGTGTAGCAGGGTCCGCCTGCCTCTGGACTGTCCTCCCCCCGCTTCATGGTGCAGTGGAGCCTCTCGTTCCCGGAGGTGGGGTAGCTCACAAAGTCCCGGATGTTGTTGGGGTCAGGGATTGGAGGCTAGAACAAAGAGAGGAAAAGAGCAGAGGAAGAGCTGGACACTCAAAGAAAACATGAGGAAAGTCAGCTGTATCACATCCATCGCTGTGAACGAAAACTGATGCACTAAACTGTTTCATAATTACTTTCTATTCTGTACAAATAGTGAGATTGTTCTGTACAGATGTGGGGCGTAATTTCCTTGGGGACTATGTAATTACCACAGTATGAACTCAAGTGGATTACCGAGAAACCATGCACACAAGAAGAGAGCAAGCATTATATTGTATATTTAATATATTTTCAAGGAGCACTGTGTAACTTTTCCTGTGTTCATCAAATGCTTTTCTCCATGGAGATGTTATTGCTTCATCTGGAATGTTTCACAGTGTGGTATTAAACCTTTCTATCTGTTAAGTGATGTTTTTCCCATGTACCCATATGTAAGGGCTGGTGGGAGTAGTGAACATTGTGAGTTCACCCAATATTTGTTTTATGTGCGGCACTAGTTGACTGGTATGCTAACGAAATGGGAGTAAAAGTTATCGCTCTAAACTAGTGTACTTATTGAATCAACACTATCTTCATGAAGACCAAACCAGACCATGTCACAGGCCAGATCTGTGGAGAGGCAACCACAGTCAGAATGCCTACTTTTCTAGCCATTTTTCAGCTATAAAACCACCTGTAATTGGATAAATGTAAGGTAGAGCTAATGTCATACTGTGGAACATTCCAGGCAGAGCAATAACATATCCAGGTGGCGGACCCCCAACAATAAAAAGTTGCATCGTGCACCTTTACTAACTGCAAAATCCTTCAGTGCTTTCAATTGTCAGTTTTATCTAAGGTCTATTGCTAAGGTTATTCACAGTAGAGGGTCAGTTATGTATGCAAGATGCTGGCTTAAGCTTGTCTTCAAAAGCAAAAAAAAATCAATTCTGTATTTTTTAAATTTTGTTATGACCCGGCCCCGGATAAGCGGAAGAAAATGGATGGATGGATGGATGTTATGAATCCTACCTGGACGACTGAGAGATTACACAATTGTCTTCAAAAGCCATTTATATGGGTTTAATACTGAAGTTGTAAGTGTCCATGGGTTTCAAAAGTGATTTCCATTGCAATTAACCATTCACATAAAAAGACACTCAAAATGGTGCATGGGAGGCTGAAATCATGTGTCATCAATGTTATTATGGTTATTAAAAAATGTTAGATGCCTACTTTGATGGTTGGTATGAAAGCCGTGGTGACATAGGAGCAGAGCAGGGAGGGCATGTTGAGTTTGCCCACATCCTTCTCCTCTCTCAGGGCGCTGGCGATGCCCTGCTGGCACAAGAGCTGGAGACTGGCCACACGGTGCTCCACTCTGACCACATACAGAGCTGGACCACAGGCAAGGAAGAGGCGTGAGTCTCGGTGACCCCAGCAGATAGTGGTGATGGGTCTCTGCACATTAAAAAAAAAAGATGGTATGGTTTTGTACAAGAATAGAACAGATTTGCAGCACATTTTGTCAATAATGGACTTTAACTAATAGGTTATGTTGTATACGTTAGGGTGTAAGTTATATTCCATTGTTATTTAATTTCAGCAGGGATAAAAAAAAAAGAAAAAAAAGAAATGACCTACTGCTACTCCCTGCAATAAATAAAACAATTTACAATTTCAGTTTATCACTATTTAAAATGTTTTATATAATCTACAGATCTTAAAATTGGTTAGCATAACAACTACTGCAATGATTTTTGTACTCCTAGTAGTACTGCTAGTGAATTTTTAATGAAAGACATTTTTATAGTAACTGCCTTAGATTGTATATGAAGCAGATATATTTGTTGTTTATTCACAAGTTTACATTTTCATTACCAATATCTCCAGTAAACTATACCCTGTATTTCATCCCATCAAAATAATGAGAAAGTAGTTTAGTTTGACAGAAGAGCTTTTGCCTGTGCAGGTGTCTCCAGAGTGTAGATGTGTTCTCCTTGGACATTGTAGAACTTGACCAGAGCGTTCCTCATGATGGCTGCACAGGCTGTATCTGACGGGATATGTCTCTCCATCCCAGCCACAGCCAAGAGGTCCCCCTGAGAGCACCACTGGGCCTCTACATCTGCACACACATAATACAGCATGGAGTTATCTTTAAAGCTAAAATGTTATGTTTTTTAACATTTCTAGTAACACCTACCTTTTAGTCCAGAGCGGATGACAGCAGGGGATAGGTCATCATAATTGTTCATTAAACTAATGTCTCCAGATAAAAAGGTGACGGTTAACAAAGGTTTGACTCTTCGCACTGTAAAAAACAGCAAATAATCAGACATGTTTCAATAAACGTTTACACTGTTATCAAGGCTAAATTAGATAGTCATGTGAAATGATAAACAGTGACTTGTTTGGTTGGTTAGGAATTTGTAATGCCAACACTCACGTGCCAGTTTACCAATAAACATGCTGATTTTGACATCACAGTTTTGTCCCTTGTTTAACTCATTAAGCCACTTTTCCCTAATTTTATTCTTCAGCTTTAGACATAATTTAGTGTAATGAGAGAGTAACCTGCCATTCACTTCACCTGTCAGTGGCAAAGACCTGAGTTGTATGATAGAGGTGTTCATTCATTAATGAATCAATCAATCAATCAGTTGATTATTACATAATTATGGGATTAATAGATACATAAATATACAATTAATTTACATGTAACATCTAAGAATGTACATGTTTTCATACAATATGTCACGTAATTTGTCTTTAGCTTACAATAGCACTTTTTGATGATGGTTCCTGTTAATTACTGAAAAAAATGTAACATGTGATGTCATCCTGATGGTGAACCAATCAATAATAGTTTGATACAGCAACCAATTTCATATAAATAAATTAAGCTTAAGTGCTTCCCTAGTGTGTGTTTGTACCTATAGGCAGAACATTTTCATCTGAGTCAGTGTCGCTCTCAGTGCTGTCCTCCACCAAGAAATCAGGGCAGTTCCAGGACATGCTCACGATCCCGTCTGACTCGTGCAGCAAAACATGAGCCAACATACGGCCATGACAGTCCATCACGATCACCTGGCCATCTGCTGTACCAAACAACACCTGCGCAAAACCAGCCATAAAATGTTACTATAAAGACTTAATGATCACCTTCTGGAGTAATAATGGTCCAAGCTGTTGTTGACTAGAAAATTTGCATTAAAAACCAAGATGGATGGTGTTTATATTAGGAACAAGCCGTACTTAGTACCTGCTGATCATCTGGGGTCCATATGCCACAGGTGATTTGACTTTCTAAGTTGATCTCAGAGGACCAGTGTCTCTGCCCACTGACAGAGCCCACCAGCACGAAGCCATCTCTGTACGCAATCAAAGCCTGAGTCCCATCATGTGACCAGGTGAAGTCACTCACCTGCCAGGAAGAAAAGGTCATCATGTTTGTCATGTTTCTTTCAGCTATTTCACTATTTTCTGATCGTATGTTGTAATGCTGAGTTGTGTTTTGTTTCATTCATATGTTTAAAACACAAACTCTGCATATTTAAGCTGTGTTCTTCTCTCAAACTGAAAACACTCTGTTCCACATCGTGATGTTCAGTACCCCTTCACTAGAATCATTTGGATCATTTCCAATCTCTATTGAACTAAAGGTAAAAGGTAGCTGTTCATGATGCTTCATGACATCAAAAGGTGGAGTAGCGCATTTTAAGCTTTGGAGATGTAGACAGATCAATAATAAAAGATTACTCAAACATGTGTGAATGAAACAAAATACACCTTCGGGTATGTTTTTGATGAAGAAATATGATTCTAACATGGCTTAAAGAGTCAGTTTTGTGCAATATAGAACCTTTCATGTTAGTGGTTTAGTTAAGATAAGATAAGATAAGACTTTATTGATCTCACACAGGAGAAATTTACTTGCCACAGTAGCTCCAGGACATTTGGACAAGAAAGAAAGTGCATGCAGGCAGGAATGGGATAAAGTAAGTAACAATAAAAATAGTAATAATAATAAGTAATAATAGTAATAATGGAAATAGTAATAATAAAAATAATAACAAGCATCAACATGGAAAAGAGGATATTGCACGTATGGCCTATATATTAGAATCAGAGTTTGTAAAAAATATTTCTATGGATTTAAATGTACACTATATAGAGCGCTGGAAAAAATAAGAGACCACTGCAAAATTATCAGTTTTTCTGATTTTACTACTTATAGGCATGTGTTTTGGTAAAAGGAACATTTTTGTTTGAGTCTATAAACTACTGACAACATTTCCCCCAAATTCCAAATAAAATATTATCGTTTAGAGCATTTATTTGCAGAAAATGACAAATGGTCAAAGTAACTAAAAAGATACATGTTTTCAGACCTCAAACAATGCAAAGACACAAGTTACTGTTCAGATCTGCGGCAGGATGATGCAATCTACAATAAGACTGCATGTTTCTCAGGGGAAGTAATATAACACCTGTAATTGGTATAATGCCATACTGAGGAACATTCCAGGCAAAGAGAAGTAACATCTTCATGGACAAAAGGATGAAATACATGTTTAAAAATAGGTTTGGTTCTCATCGTTACATGGTGTTCTAACGTGATTACATTCATTTTCAGATAAAACTGGGTCATACTTTGAATAACTACAGTACAGGTACAAAAATAGACTGAACAGCCATTTCAGTCAGTCTTGTAAATCTCTCTATAAATATCACATCTTTTGAGTTCCCCTACCTTATAATTGTAGCTTCCGCGCTTAAAATAAAACATCAAGTATTTTTGAATGCACAAAAGGTAGAGGACAATATAATCTAATTGCATCCACTTCACATAAGGTGAAAAGATAATGAAAATATTCTCAGAAGGCTATTAGCAGCTCCAGTTTACTTTTGAGTGAATGTGAGAATTTATACTGTACACTGTGTCTTGGTCTCATCTAATACCACCTAGTCTAGGCTATATTGATATGTAAAGTCAGACTTATCAAAAAACTAAGCTGAAACTAACCCATTTTATTTTAATCCATAGTTTTTTTTTTATCCAAACAATAAAAGGTAACAGAGACCTAAATTGGTCATGTGTTAACTATTAATACCCTATTCAAGTGTAATACCCCTACAAAAATGATACATTTAAAGGTCCCATGGCATGAAATTTTCACTTTCTGAGGTTTTTGAACGTTAATGTGAGCTCCCCTACCCTGTTTAGCCCCCCCCCCCCCCCCCCCATGGTTAAAAGTTGTGAAATGTCTAAACTGAGCATTTGCGATCCTTTTCTGCGTTACAAAAAATCGGAGCTCAAACGGGCGAGTTTGAACAAGGGACCTGATTGACGTCAGATCGAAAAAAGAAATGCAAATGCAGTTCCACCCCCGTCTGTCTGAACTCAGCGTCTCTGTAAATCACGCCCAGAGAGTTTGGACCGCGAATGCGCTAAGCAATGCGAAATGCGTTTTTTAATTTGCCTGGAGGCACGTCCGAGTGTTTCTAGGCTCGGAAGTCCTTTATCTGAGCCTCTGGACCTTTGAACAGCAGTGGTTTGATTTTATTTTATGTGGAAATGTGTTTATTTTTCAATGGAAGGCTTCAACTCTCTCCCCCCGTGCAAAAACAAGGAAATGGATCAGCTGTGAGCTACAGCGGAGACCGGAGCGTTTGGCCACGCCCCCACCCTCTACTATTGGCCAGCTTTTTTCTCCTCATTTGCATTCAAGCAACAACTCCCATTATGACCTGTTCTGGGGGAGAAAAAATACTCTTTCTCATCTTATCTCTGTTTCTCATGCACTGAGTGTTGATTTTGAAGAAGGATTCATTTACAGTATTAGGGAACCATTAAGGAGCCATATAAAAGCATCAAGAAGTACCATGTCATGGGATCTTTAAACAAATTTTTGAAAATAGTTAAAATCCTGTCACTTCACGTAGACCAAACCCATCTTGTGTAAATTGTGTCTCTTCCCAGCCCTCGTAATGCTAAAATCTACCTGTGCTCCTCTGTCATTCACCAGCTCCACAGACCATCTGCCCTCGTACTGGATCCACACAAAGATTCCTCCCTCCATGTCACATGTGGCCAGCTTTTGAAAGGGTTCATTCCAGCGTACCAAGACAACCTGAGAGACAACACACATTATTGTGGAGTTTATCATTTTGAGAAAACACAGAATATTATTATATTATAGTTATATTCAGGAATAGTTGTCATAGAACAAAATGAATAGTTTTGTGCAGCTGTTATGCAGTGTGTTTACATGGTCCAGCATACACCAGGTCAAGTTACAGGTCAAATTTCTGTAGAGGTGATACTTTTCACAATTACACGCAACAAGTGTAATTTAATAAATACAAGATTTATTGCCATACTGTGAAACAGTCCAGGCAAACAATGAAAAGGAGGTGGCTGATCCCCCAACAGAAAAGTTACACAGTGCACCTTTAAGGATATGTACGTTGAATGAGACATGATGTAAGAATACAATTACCGTATTTTCCGCACTATAAGACGCACCTAAAAGCCTTCAATTTTCTCAAAAGCCGACAGTGAGCCTTATAATCCAATGCGCCTTATATATGGATCAATATTGGTTCATCATGGCTACCGTAGTCAGCCACTACTGTAGCTTCTATTCTAATAATAATGCGGTGCACCTTATATATGAAAACAGTTTTAAAATAGGCCATTCATTGAAGGTGCGCCTTATAATCCGATGCGCCTTATAGTGCAAACCAGAAAATAGATTGAAGCAGAGACACTAAACCTGATTTTATTTTATTTTTTTTGTAAATGTAATAAAAAGGTCATACTCCTCTGCAGTATCCAAGTGTCTTGAAAATCGTACAAAGACTTACTTCACTATTGTGTCCGCGCAGGTTGAAGTTGATCCTCTGGGGGGTGCTCCTGTCCCTCCTGCAGTGGCTGGAGGTGAAGGTGACGCCCACGACTCCTCTCCCGTTCCCCGTGGCCAGCCAGCCCTCCTCGTAGTACCTCCGGCGGCACACGGGTTTGTCCTTCTCGCTCTTGGGGACACGGCCTTTCCACGATAGGCATAGGATGTTGGAGTCGCTGCAGAGGATCGGACCATGTTCCACGGCAGCCAACATCCCTACTGACTGACCAGGCTGAGGGGCAGGGAGGGCAGACACAGCTCAATAATAAAGATTTGCTTCAGGGACAGTCACAAAATGAATTATCTTCCAACAAATTCTACCAACTGCACACCCTTCTCTCACACCAACTATTTCACTCATTTTGAGAATTTCCTCTTCCTCTGGGCCTCCTTTTTGTCATCTATATGGTCTATGCTCTGAACAAGGCATACCCATTTCAATCAGGAATGCCTGTTCATCTGATGTGGGGGGACAATTATGTTTTAGTATGAGGTTTGATGTATGATAGTACACATTTACTATGTTATTTTAGTATCTTACATGTTCATTCAGATGAGACATGACTACATTTGTACCTGTGATTCACGAAAAGCCTTAAACCAGTCAGATCCCGGTGTCCTCACAGTTTTCTATTATTCACTGTGTGTGGAGGAGATCCAGGACTCCACATCACACCACTACAGTCTGTCTCAGTGTGCACTGATTCACAAACTATAGCTCAGAATGAACATAGGCCTACAGCCATTTTACAGTCATTCAGGTACAAGGGTGTGGAATCAGTATATAATCAAAAAACAAAACCAGCAGACTGCAAACAAAATTTGTCCTACATTTCTATAACTAGGTAGAGACATACACAATCGTAGGGCCATTTAAGGACAGTTAACTGACTGAACTAGTCATGTACACCTACCGTTTTCAAAAAATGTATAACACAGCTATTACATAAATTATTATTATTATTATGACTAGTCCAAGACTACGCAGAGGCCTATATTCAAATCAGTGAACTGTAAAACTGTACCAACATTTGAGAATTACACATAATACAACAATAATCAAATTATTTATCAAAACTACAGAATAAAATACAAAAATAGGAAGGATGTTTGAATGCTCTTGAGCCTACCTCATAGTTCCTGGGCATGTTGAGTCAAAAATCCTTGTTTGAGGGTGTCCATATTTCCATTCAGAGGGTGCACTGAGGCTAATAATGGCTGCTGTGCCTGTCTTTGCTGTTTAAATGGAGGTCTATGGAGAAGAAGAGGTACAATGCATCATAAGCGCCAGATGTCTTCAGCAACTCTGCATTAGACCAACAGAAGAGTTGAAACGACTTCTACGACGCCCATCCCATGTCTTCTCGTTGACCCTGCCATTTAAGACAGACCATTATTCAACAAGTAACCAGACCAACAATACAGAGACAAAGATTGGTTTTCTCTTAAAATAGCATCGTTGTCATTCAGTGCATCAACCTTGAAATTCGCAGTTTTCCCCTATCAGTTCCTATGCAACGAAAGCAGTGCTGCATTGGAGATCCGGACAGCCTCTCCAGTCTCCATGGCACTCACAGTCGTACGTGCGCGCTTGTTTTACGTCAAAGAAACGCGGTCTATGAACTCGGAAAGCACTGACTATAATATTAAGCATATAAAGAGGAAATACATTAATGTCTGAATGTAAAGGCAGAAAAAATATAAAATCGTTTTAGATCTTTCTGTAATGTTTTTTCTGCATCGGTATACCCGCATGCAGCAATTCGTTTGAGACACAGCTGCTGACGAGACAAAAACACAACACAACTGAAAATAAACCCGGCGTTTGACCTAATATATCATTTTGACGCTTAAATGTGACAGAGGCTACGTACCTGACCGCGCTAGAGCCCTCACGTCAATCCGAGGTGGCAGTGCGTAAACGGTGCGGTCGTGTTGCCAGGCGCTTGTCCGCTGGCGCACTTTGAGCGTGTGTCTTTAAAAACGGGTTGCCATCAGCGAGGTAGCAGGATACATTTACCGAGAGTTTAAATGCAAAAGATAAAAGCGCAATTGAATAAAATTGGATGATAAGTCTCACAGGGATGTCTCTAGGGTCCACTTTTTCTAATGGGGTGATTTGACTGGCCTGTAACCGCTTAGTAAATAATCGATAAAGATTAACCTCAAAGGGGCTTTCTTTGATTCTGGCAACCTCACAAGCACACCCCGGGTTAGAAGGCAAGTTAAAGACCCCCTCTCTCTCCCTCTCTCACATAGGACCTTGATGTGATGGATGAGACACCTATGGTATGATTCTCTGCCATAATTGGCTACATGCCCAGGGAATTATGCAAACTGTAACATGATTTAAATACTATTAAATGGACTCTTAAGTGATGGAACGACAATGTTGACCAGGTTGCATTTATTCATATATTATATAGTTATTTATATTATGTACATATTACATACAAAGTGGTACAAAAGTGTCTATTGTCCCAGATCTAAATCTCAGATCCAACATCTAATTTGGCAACAAATTCAAAACTAATTACGAGATTAAGAATTATAGGCCTACTTGTCCATTTCAAACCCAAGTTTCCAAAGCATTAATATATTTTACTGCTAATCAACTGATTAAACCTGATAACATGCAAAATGTGGATCCGATTAACAACTGATCAGAAAACAGATTTTATTTTTTGTTATTTTACTGCTGTGCAAATGCATGACAATAGAGCACAAGTGCTTGCTTTTGTTTTTCAAATAGCGTTAACCATTTTAAGCTCAAAGAGTATTCTCTCGTAATTAAGAATCCCAGCTGTACTCATAATAATCTATCTTGAAAGAACATATCAAGTGCAAGTCTCCTCAAAGGCATGGATCACACTGTCATAAGCAGGTGGGGACGACTGTAAAGGGAAGAATCCTTTGAGTCCATTATTGCCCAGCCAGAACGAGTGTCTTTTGTTTATGACCGGAGAAGATGAGTCTGAGCTAGACGCCATGTCCTCAGGCACTTTGGTGTCCTCCCCCATGTCCAGACTGGGCCGGTTCTTCTTGGGCAGAGGTCTGAATGTGGAGGTTTCTGGACTGGGTTTAGAACCCAGAGGACCAACAGGCTCCAGGGAAGGCTGCCTGTACACACTAAGGAAGGTGCTTCGGTACAGGCCCATTTGAGAGCTCATGGGGTGAGATGAATGTGAAGAAGAACCAGACTTCTTTTTACGTCGTCGGGTGATTTTCGCTGTGGCTTTTCGACGAGATGCCCATGTAAGGAGGACATACACCAAGGCACCAAGGACTAGTCCTACCAACATTGATAGGCAGAAGGCCAGCAGCAAATCACCTAAAAGAAAAAGAAAATAATAATACACCAGCCTTATTATTATAATCATTCGCTCTCAGCACTTAATGATGGTAAGCTAATTCTGTAATCTACTTCTTGTCCTAAATAAATACTGACAGAGAAGGCAAGTGTCTCTTCAACCACCACCTATAACCCTTAAATGATTCATAAAGTGTCTTCATTTCTGCTAGCAGCAGGACTTGAACCATAAACCTATTGGAAAGGTTTATACTACACAAACATTTTTATACTTAAAATGTAGAGCCAAATATATCCCATCGGTTTTTATGTGCTCCTGAAGGCAGCCTCATATTCCAGATGCCTCTTTCACCTGCTCCCTGCACAACAATAAGCCTCTACTTGGACCAATAACAAATGTGTCTTTAGGCTTCAATATGGAAAAAACTCTTTTAGATGTGTTATAGTTAGCTCTGAGCTATTGATTTCTTGTAGACGAGTTTCTATAACAGGCTCATTGTTACATAAAGATTCTGTGTGGGTTCACTGAGGTACAGTCGAACAAAACTGCAGAAATAACAGAGATTATTAAATTATCTGTGTTACAGATAAGAAGAAATAAGCTTCAAATATTCTAACTTCAGTTAGTACACATTGGCAAAAGTACTGCCAATGTGTATGCAAGTTGCTGTTACATGAAAGAATGCTAACAATAATAATAACAAACTTACTGCGATTCAATGAATTAAATATCTCCAAAAGTGGAAGAGTGTCATTGTGTGCCATGGTTCCTCCATAAAATGGCTTAAAATATCCACAGACTCCAAACAGACTCAAGGCAGACGGACCGAGACTAACTTTTTCCAAGACAAGCTTCTGGGGTTTTTCTCCTCTGCAGACCTTGCCATAGAGGAAACATTGCTGTCACACTTCCTTCCTTCTCTGGCTATAAAATTAGCAAGTGCATTGCTTATCTGTGTGGGACATAGCACTGGCAAACACTGAGGCTTCCTTTTGCATCATTTCCTCCAGGTCATATATTCAGCAGTTTTACCAAGCCTAATAAATGTCTGATATATAGATGTAATAATCTCAAACTTTTCACTTCATCCCTCCAGGGAATAATAGCCTTTCACGGTAGCTCATTAGTCAAATAATAATGCCCACCAAATGTTGGGCTAATCAAGGTTTGAAGCAGTTCATACAAATATTATGAGGTCTATAGCAGAACAAAAGCTAGATAGAACGAAAGATACCAGTGGAGCATCTAAACAAAAACTAAACCAGCGCCAGAGTGAGAGCCAGTGAGCAGTGCATCCATTATTCTAAATAGAGGTGCAAGATGAAATGCCAAAAAAATATGTATTGCTACTTCCTTTGACGTGCAAACCTCTGGTGAGATCTGGATAAAGTCACATGTGAAAAGTGGTGCACAAGAGAGTGTTGGGTTTTGAGCCTCTAGTCTCAATGGGGATTTCCTTCAATTGTTGCTGTATTCTCACTGGTGTAGTGTTTGGACTTAGAAGACCTGTGTTACCTCTGCATAATGGTGCACTATGTCATTTTTCTACTGGATAGTCATTAAATCTGTCTTGCATTTATTTAATTACAGACATTTTTATTGTTATTATAGTTACCAAATCCATAACTCTCTCCATAATATCTTTATGGGGACAACCTTGTTATGGACCCTTCCACCAGAAAAGTTACGAAGTGCATGCTTAAGATGTTACTCCATTGAATGTCATTATAAAATAAGATAAGATAATCCTTTATTTGTCCCACAATGGGGAAATTGCAGTGTCACAACGCAAGTTTCAGAAACAGTTGGAAAATATGAGCATGCATCAAAATTAAGATAAATACCGTAATAATAATAAGTATGTACAATCAACTAAAAAACACAACACTGTAAGGTTAAAAGGCACAGGAACGCTGCACAATAAATGTCTGAGCAGTGAACAAACAGCAGTTAAAGTGACTCCAATATAGTAATATATATATATTACTATTGTAGTGATATTATATATAATATCACTACAATAAAGTGACTCAGATGATTGTGTACAGTGTAGTGATGGGCAGTGGTAGTTAAATAAGTAAGTATAATGGATGACACTGTAATTTCTAACAGCTCTGAGTTTTAACTATAAGGTCTCTGATGTGACCTATATGGGTTACTATAAAAATGTATGTAAAATCCCTCAGTTGTCCAGGTAGAATCCATGGCAAAGGGGAAATTCAATTTGTCAATTGGGGAAAAAAATGACATATTCAATTTCTTCTTGGCCATGTTACTATAAAAATGTAATGTGCAACATAGAACAACTACGAGCCAACTAAAAGCTGGAAAAGGACACAAAAAAGGTTAGCAGAGTAATGTACAACATAGTCCAAATGTGTCCAAAATTAGTCCAAATGCCAAATAAAGCCAAATAAAATTGCTACGTAATATTCTTGTTACATACAAATCATTGACAGTGTTTGCGGAAATGTGAGCACTGCCTTTACAAAGCAAATCATCAACTAATAACTAACCCAAAAACATGTTCCAAAGGTAAAATCCTCCAGCTGTGGTCCTGACCAAGCCTAAGCAGTAAGATCATGGGGTCCCCGGGCGCAGTCATGTGCTGCCCACTGCTCCTGAATAAAGGATGGGTCAAATGCAGAGGACAAATTTCCCTTCGGGGACAATAAAGGATATAAAATAAATAAAAATAAAATGTAGTAATAGAGCCTCTGTTGTGCATACGCTGTTATCCAGCAGATGGCGCTAATGTATATGTTTCTTTACCTGCTAGTTTCAGATCCTTTTTGATTGATGGCGGTGTGGCCATGTGCTACTTTTCTACTTTCATTCCAGAATGGTATACGTGTAATTAGCCATACACTAGTTACATAAACAAAACTAAAATTCTAGAATGTGCGACAGAGAAAGAGAATTCCTTTCCATTGAACCAAATATAATGAGCTCCTTTGTCAGTAAAATTAGGAGGACGACCACTGCACATGTCTCCGCCCCTTTCTCCTCTTCTGTTTTGGAGTTTGCCGCGTGCGTATCTTTTTCACATTTCATTTGGCAGCGTAACCCATGGCAACCAGGCAACACAGGCGCTTCCGGTGCTCAGGGCTGAGGTTAACATGAGGTGTGCCTGAACAGAAAATGTCATCTGCAACCGAGAGAGGAGTGTAACCAAAGAGGGCACCGTTATGGTAAGTGCATGTTTAGGATACTTTCTGTCTCATATGCGTGTCTAATTTCTGTTCTAACTTCCTGTCGCGTTTTTGAGATTTTATCCGCCATTTACGCGTGCATTAAAACAGATAAAGTTACTTAAAATGTCACCAATCTATTCTATGTTATAGAATTATAGCCAGACGTAACTTACGTATCTGTGTCGCAGTAGGATTGAGAGTTTAAACTGTAGCCTTTACTAGATCACACTAAATTAACTTCCCTATTCCATTCAATGTACCACAATCGTGCCATAGTTCAGTACTTCCTATAATTTTGTACACTGAACAAAATTCATAGGAGTGAACTTACTTGGTCTAATTATCTATGCATTAGACTATAAATGGCCTTCAGAATATTATGTCTGTCATTATTTCACTTGTTCCTCATCTGTTAACTGATTAAATGTAATGATTAAATTGTCTGTGTGCCAAACTCCATCATTTGTGGCCTAAGCAAGAAAATAAGGCAAATGGAAATAACTTCATTCGTGTTTTAATAATATTTTAAACAAATCTAAATTGATAATTCAATCATTTCAATGTTGAATTAATTGTCATTTAGAAAAAAAAAGAAAAAAGTATCCAGTCTAAAATAAATATTTCATTAATAAACAATGAGCAAACCCGTGTTAAATTACTGCTAGTAGAGGCGTGGCTTTGACACTTACCATGTGTTACTTTTGTTTTACAGGAATTGAGTTAAAAAGACCATTGGACTCAAGAGGCTGGAGACTGCATTGAATCGGGAGCTTGAGTTGAGCCCATTCTGCAGTCCATTTACACAGAGAAACGTGGGAGGGGCTGAGAGGGGCGGCCGAGGGGATGTCCCGCATAAGACACTAGTGAAGAAACTAGCTCCCAGCATCACTGTCTGTCCCGCAGCTGCATTTAGACAACATGGCTTCTCCTCTCAGGCAGTATGCTCGATCTGTGGACATCGCAAATGTGATGCAAAAACTGCAGGGTAAGTGTCTTCTGCTTCCTCTCCTCTTGAGGCTGTGATGCTGTGCTGATTCAGTGACTGGCCTGGCTTTCTGTGCACTCACCGGCTTCTGTGACAGGACTCGCAGATCAGGGACATCTATACCGTGCCTGCATGTAGTAGGAAATTATGATTTACAGTCAAGCAACCTCAAATGTGTAGTTATAAGATTCTATTTGTACTTCCTAATCATTTCCTCAAAACCTCACCGATGTCATGATGAAGATAAAATACAGCAAAAGTCACCTTGTATTTGATGAGTGAGCTACTGTACCCAAATAATTTTCCTTGTGGATCAATAAAGTTTGTCGAAGTCTAAGTATTGAATAGTTATTTAAGAAGAGGTGTCAGTCCAAATTAACATTTCAATAATAATGTTTGCACAACCTTATTTGGTCAACATTTCGTAATGTAGGAAATGTGCCTTGTGAGATTTGTTTTCTCTAAGTTATGTCACAGAAAATAATGACATAATTTCCTTGTAGCATGTAATGTATCTAGTCTACACATCTTTAACACTTCAACCCCTCTATTTTTGTAAACTGGATATAGTTATAATTTTCTAATGTAAATTAGGTGAGGAGTTTTATTGTCCTCAACCTTAATCACATTTACAGTAATAACAAAAATGAACATCCATATCTTGTGACCACCAGAATCATTGTACAGTATTGTTTGCGCATGCTGTATAGAGTAATACAAGTTACCACAATCCCTTCTATTCCTTTTCTGGACACATTTTTCGGCTATTATTTAACTATCACCAGCTTAAGGCTTCTACATGCAAGTTAGATTATAATAAGTGGTCATTTGCTCCTTTCTTCTAAAGCATGTTGGCGAACGTTAAGAAACTTAATCACATGTCACAACCGCAGCATTTTCATGAATGGACTGACAATGGGCCTAAACCTGACACCTCTGCTGCCTCTGCAAAGTGAATAGATCAATAGTGGCGGTCTCTGTTGGTGTCCATCGGGTCTCCCTGTGTTAGAAGGGCATTAGGCTACTTCCTTCTCTGCCCATGTCCACTTACCATAATGACAGTAGTAATTATAGTTTTCGTGTGCATTGTTTGTGTGTGATTTCTATAGTTACAGTGGTGAAACATTTGGTTGTGGTTGTGCCAGTCTTGCCTAGTTCTGCTGCACAACCTTCTGATTTCCTGTGCACTATTATTCATCAGGATCTTTTGTTGTTGATTTCTCTTGAACTGAACATTGTATTTTAGTTAGGTTAGTTTTTTAGATAGTTTAGTTGCAGGATAGCATAATTCTCCCAAATAATTAATAATAATATAATAAGTCCAAATGAAGCTATTATATTTCTATAACCAGAGGTTGTTTCAGTCATTTCAGTCATTGATGTTGTAGACTGTAAAAAGGGCAACACAAGCCATAGCTATCATAGCTTTCTCTTACAAACGATAAAAAAATACAAGTAATTAAGTAGCATAGAAAGTACTATTAGAATTAAAAAAAAAAAAATCTCTACTTTAAAGCAAATGTCAGACTTTTTTTCCCCTCACTTGTCAGCTATTAGTAAGGAAGAACCTAAAATACTACCCAAATTATTTTCAGTAGTCTGTAACCGCCTCTGAAGGAACTGAAGCACCCTCACAGGATTTATTTTACATACGTACATTCTTTTATTAAACTGTGAATTTATTCCCAAAAAGTCATAGAATTTTTATAAGCTATAATGTAGGTTAATATGCATGTCACTGAGTCATTTGCTAACCCCAAGCCCAAAGCAGAAACGCATCCACCACAAATAACCTATTAAAAAGGCTTTCCAACAAAATATCTTGGTAAATATTAGCATTGATACTTTGTAGCTGATG
The DNA here is from genome assembly GCA_036785185.1 of Paratrypauchen microcephalus. Taxonomy (NCBI): domain Eukaryota; kingdom Metazoa; phylum Chordata; class Actinopteri; order Gobiiformes; family Gobiidae; genus Paratrypauchen; species Paratrypauchen microcephalus. The sequence continues at coordinate 4,663,468 of JAVJIX010000010.1, forward strand.
TCATCAACATTCCCTGGTTTAGTGCGACGCTAACTGTAAGCACTACACTGTCTTAAGCTCTGTTACTCACGTTACACTTTAAACTAAAAGAGGTGAAACTAAAACAGTTTTCCAGTTAGTCTTTTTGTTGAAAATCAAACACCTAAACAGAGCCAACCTTGTATTTATCAACGGCTCAGTGTTTGCTAATGTGTGCATTGTGTCTCCATGGTAACTGGTGAACATTCCGGCATTACACACACCAGTAGAACACCCCCAGTTTGATGTCACTGCAAAGTATAAATACTGCATCTTATCAGCACCACATAGATTGATGTGCAACATGAGTAAAATAGCACAAACCGCAGCATGCAGACTGGCAGTTCGATCGCGTGGCTGTAAGGAGGAAGTGGAGAGTTTGGTTTGACATCTGGAAGACATTACCCCTTAGGCCAGGTTCAGGTGCTTCTGCAGTGCCACGTCAGGCAAGTGTGGCGTGAACGACGCTGCTTCCTGTCATAAAAGGCATTAGGCCAAAAGAAGTCTTGCGCTCCCTGTGTGTACTATTTTGTTTGTTATAGTTTCAGTTTAATACGCTCACTCTTTAATGTCTGTATAGTAGAAATAGGCCAGTCACGATAATCAACCTATTGTTCAATTAATGCATGACAATGGAATACATTTTCTTTGTATTAGTGTTGAGATTTGTGTTATTTTTATTTGTAATAAGATACGATTTGAGCTGTAGAAAGTTGAATAAGTATCTTCTATGACTCATTATTAGTTAATTCTGTTATTTATTTGTTGCAGCTCAGGCCTTTTAAATAATACTGCTGTCTATTTATAAATGGCTTTCTATCTTGAATTATTGTTATTGTGTCTGTGGCATAAAGTACAGTGGTACCTCACCTTTCAACAAATGAAAATTCCAAGTTACGAAACGCCTTCACGTTAAATTTTGGTCTCTAGATACGAAAGAAAATTCAAGTTACGAAACGCGAAATCTCAAAAATTCAAATAATGCGCGCTCAGCCACACACATTATACGCTTTTCTCAGACTGAATTTAAACTTTTCTCACATTTGTCTCGTTTAAACACTCAAACTTTCATAGATTTTCAACAAAATGTATTAATAGTGAAGTGTGGGGGGAAGGGGGAGGGGGGAGAAGACTGCACGTGGACACATGTGTGATAGCGCAGCATGACCCGGCGCAGGGCTGCGAGCACCCTCCTCTAGACCAGGTGTAAACCAGGTGTAAACCAGGTCTGAACCAGGATTAAACCAGGATTAAACCACCGCGGCTCTTGCATGCGTTCGTTCATGCGCTCGGACTGCGTGCCGTCCCGAGGGGAGCACATCTCCTCCCCTCCTCGCTGCTCGCCTCAGCCGTGACTCGTGAGGTACACCGGTGCTGCTGCTAATAGCAGAGCTAGCACGAAACCAGGAAATAGACCCGCACGCAGCGCTTTAATCCTGGTGTCCAGTCCTGGTTTAGTCCAGGTATAGACCTTGTTTAGACCTGGTTTAGTCCACGTTTAGTCCTGGGTCTACAGTCTCTTAGCCAATCAGGACGCAGAACACAGTGTTACACTATAAAAAAAAGTTACACTATAAAAAAAAAACTTGGAACAGGGCCTTGGAACGAATCAGGCTTTTTCCATTGAAATAGCTACTCAACTTACGAAAAATTCACGTTACGAAACCACTTCTGGAACGAATTAATTTCGTAAGGTGAGGTACCACTGTAATTTCAATATTATCGCTTATCGCAATCTCTGTAGAAATATATCGTGCTTTGAAATTTGTTATTGTGACAGGCCTATGTAGAATCACAGGCTTGATACTGTAAGAAATTATGTGGTTATGTTATTACACTTTGAATGTTCCAAAGTATTGCATTAAACCTATCTATCTTGTATTTATTATATTACAAATGTTTTTTATTACAAAAAACATGCATTGAAAAACATGAACACATAACATAAAAACATAACAGATCTATCCTTTTACTTGACCACGTGGCATATACACATGGGTACTTTTGATGCCATATTGTTTGAACAGTGGATCAACCTTGTTATTGTCAGTTAGAGGCAACAGACTTGTATTAGACTGATATAATTGAATCAAGAAAGGCTCTGCTTCTCACCACACATCCTCCTCCTTTATCTCAATCTCAATTCCTCCAAAAAAAAAAAAAAATCATTAAAATATGACCATTTCTCTCTATTACGTAACTGGCCAGAGTTTGTTATTGGACGAACATAATGAGCAACAATGATCAACGATTTCATGCCGGAATTGATTTGTTGTGTGTTTTGCTTTGGACTAAATGGAAGAACTTGGGCTTTTATCATACTCCCAGATGGCCCTTAGACCAGTGGAGCCAAGCACCTACTGTACATTACAGTGCTGCATTTCCGAAGGTATCATCTCTCCTAAGATCACTTACATTATTTAAGTCAATTGTTCAGGCTTAAGTGGCTGATATTTTCCACGGTGTTTTGATGGTAGAGATATCTGCTGTTAACTGGCACTTAGCAGTTTGTAGCACTCACGTCGCCATGAATTTGTGGGATAACATCTTCTAAAGAGGTGTTTGCATATGGATTTTATGCTCGTCAGAGCTGATGTAGATATAGTTTAGTCATAATGACCTATTTTTATCCATATTACGTAAGTGCAGTAGTAGGAAGACAGAGTGAGTTCAGGACTCTGGACAGCTCCACAATAAACAGCAAGACTGAATTTTATATGCATTTACAGCTGGGGAAGTAATAGTATAACAAAAATACAGTTAATTTATTAATTTTAAGGTAGATTGTATTAGTTTGTAAAGTATAATGCTAGTAATAATAACACAGGAATAACAGGTATAAAACAAAGTAAGCAGTTTACTGAATATTAGTAGATTGTTTGCAGAAATTAATGTTTTTGTTACTTATCTCACCATGCCCCAGGCTCTCTTCTTTAAAAAAAATCATCATTTGCCTTTTCACATAAGCATCTCTAGGGGGCACTCCAGGAAATCTGTCAGTTCACATCTAACCATTTATTTTTCTGAAGTTTTTCACAATATCTTAATTTTCTGTTTTAATTCAATTTCATGTAAGTATAGCTTTACTTTCCCCCTCACTGAAGGTCACAGTTCACCAGCGTATTTCAAGCTATATTGGGTTTAAATAGAAAAAAGACCCCTTCTGTGTCCTGTGGCTCGTGCCATCTATAGAGCAACAGTAATAATAGCATCACTGGCTATTTTTAGCACGTGAAAGCTTTTAGTGTGCTGGGCTCTTGAAGGGACTGTTATAGAGAATAAGCCAGCAGATCCTTTCTCAATGAGTCCTCTCCATCACTGAGTATGTCTGCATAAAACACGCTAGTAGAGGAGAGATGATATGATGGTGAGTAGAGGGGAATCCCAGAGTGGGTGTGTCTATGTTAGCGTCATCTTAGCATCAGGCTAAAAGAGCAGGTGGTGCACGTCTAGCATCAATTATTAAGATTTGTAGCACCACTGTGAGCTCTGTGCCGCAGTCTTTTCATTTACTGCATTTAATCAATAGCGCAATAGGGAGAATAAAGGCATCTATCATTAGTCTACATATTTTTAAAGGTACACTGCCTTCCATACAACAGCAGTGCTACATGATTTAGCAGAATAGATCTGTGTTTTTTAGTACAGTCGGGTACAGTATGATATTTTTATTTATATTTTCTCATTTTTAAAATTACAATACACAGTAATATGAAAGGAGCTTGATGTGAATGGTCTTTTGAAGTCCAAACATAATTAAACATAATAATTGGTGAGTAAAGATTTTAAACTGCAACAAACCTGTCAATGGCAGCTTGGCTATAAATTCACTCTACAGCTCTGGAAAAAAATAAAAGACCACTGCATTTTTTTCTGAAATCAGCAAAGCTGTATTACAGCCATTACATTCCAGCGTCTGTTGAATTCCAACACAAACACAAAGCTGAGCTACTTCAGTTCTTGCACCAGGAGTGGAATAAAGTCACCCAAGAACAATGTGACAGACTTGTGCCAAGACGCATGAAAGCTGTGATTAAAAATAAGGGTTATTGCACTAAATATTGATTTCTGAACTCTTCTTAAGTGTAAACATTAGTATTATGTTGTTTTAAAATGAATTTGATCTTGTTTCTTTGCATTGTTTGAGGTCTGAAAACATTTATTTTTTTTGTTATTTTGACCATTTGTCATTTTCTGCAAATAAATGCTCTAAACGCTAATATTTTTATTTGGAATATGGGTGAAATGTTGTCAGTAGTTTATAGACTCAAACAAAAATGTTCCTTTTGCCCAAACACATACCTATAAGTAGTAAAATCTGAAAAAAAAAGATAATTTTGCAGTGGTCTCTCTCTTATTTTTTTTCCAGAGCTGTATATTGTTTTGTAACCAATAGGGGCATATGTATTCTATGTTCCTAATTGAAATACATTTTAATTCAACACAGTCTATTTCATTTAGCAATCATCTATTAAGAATTAGTATTAGTATTTTCTTTTAACAAAAGCTTTTCACCAACCAATTCATTTTGTATATTATTTTGTATCATTTTTACAATTTGGGGATTATCTTTCTCAAATAGAAGATATAAACATTGTATGAAGCATTTGATATTTAGCTTTTCTTGCCAGTGTCTTATACAGGGATTATACCATCTTCCTAAGACCCACATACCCAGCCACACAAAGCTTAAATTGGGATCATGCAGCCAGGGGTGTGACATCACCTCACGCTGCGCTCTGATTGGTCACTGCGGCTCAGAGCCCTCTCTAGCCTCCAGACAGTGTGCTACGATGCTACAGCAGAGAGGCGGTGTATCAGCAGAGGCGGAGCTGGGGGCTGTGCAGGCTAACCACACAGGCATGGCTGCTCTGGTGAACCGGGGAACACTGGGAGGACACAGGATGGGGCCATAATTCACCCTTTTATACTGGGATTTCAGCTCTGCTCGCGTGTGTGGGAGAGAGTGCACCAGCCACGGAGGAGGGGCTGCCTCTCATCCCAGCGTATCACACCTCTCTTTGGGCCAGTCAACTGTTTTGCTTCCTGCTTGGAAAGGAAAGGGCATAAGGACAAGCGTTTTTTCCACTGTGGATGCTATTTTCTTTTGGGAATATTGTGGATGAGCTGTGGAACTAATGAAAGGAAAAGGAATACAGGGAGACAGGGGGGTCTATGATGGCTCACTTCAAAGATGTGCAAAGGAAGACTTCGCTCAATCTAGTGACAGGATTTTTCCAATATTTGCGTGGTAAGTAGGGCAAGCTAACTGACAATCATTTCTGTGTATTAATAGGCTTGTTTGTCAGTCTCTCTCTCTCTCAGGGCTACAGCTGTGCGTGGCTCTATGCATGTGCGCTTGAGTGGGCTTCCCTTGTGCAACCATGATGAAGCAATTGCCTGTAGTAATGCCTCTATCTGTATTGTTTGCATTGCATCTCTACAGACACGTGACTGGCTGCTGTCTGTATGCAGGTGGATGTTTAAAAATGGCCCCTCTTATATGGAGTAGAGCACCAGCCCACCGGCGTTTCTGACAGCTCAACAGCCCTAGCCATGACCATAGAGTTGTATTGCGAAAAGTGCTGCATAATGCATGAGGGTATTGTAGCGGAATACATGTATAGAGTTTAGTAGCATCACTTGCCGAAGTCTGTTCAGGTGAAACATGTTGCAAAACTGCTGCAATGCTTCTTAGTATTCAGGAAGCAGAGGCTTTCGACTCCTAAGTGTTAAACTCCTAGAAGATCTAGAATTTAACAAGTATGTCTATCCACTGTATGTTTAAATATTGTCTTAAATATTGCTACCTGGAAAAAGGCAATACAATCGCATCCTACTGACAAATGTAACAGTTGAAATGGTTCTTCTTCAGTTCTTCGGATCAGTGGTGCCCCAAAATGCAATAATTTAGTAGCTTTTAAACTGATTTCACTTATTTTTATTGTTACTTATAACAAATGAGACAAAGTATTTTTGATGATTGTGCAGTTGACATCTGTTTTTAGATATCCATCCTGATCAATACACTGTCTCTCTCTGGTTTCATTGCGGTTTGTGTTCCAGATGAGCAGGAGGCAGTGCAGAAGAGGACGTTCACAAAATGGATCAATTCTCATTTAGCAAAGGTAAGCAGGATTTATTATTGTTGTTGTTGTCTTGAAATAACTTCCTTGATACCATTCATAGATAGATACACAACTGGGTCTAAGGTGTTATGGTCTTAGTCAAAGCACATCCAAAGTGTGAAGGCTGTACCCAGACGACCTTTCTCTAATCATTGTTTTTATTACTTCTTATCATTATTATGCTCTTCTTCAGTCAGCGGCATTTGAAACGTGTGACCAAGCATGTGTGTGCTAAGTGAGCTAGCTCAAACAAAGCATTAGGCAGTATTCTCAGCTCATTTGGCCCCAAGGGCTTCATGAATTGACAGCTTTAGATGTGTCATTCTTGGCATCTGCTCCTCAGTGGCGTTGGAATATAATATAAATATAACATAACGTTTAACCATGAAAAGTCTGAGCTCCTTAACCCACTGTGACTGTTTCTTTGTTATTTTTCATTTAATTTAGAGCCATGCTAGTGAAGCTGCTGTTGCTAATACTGGTTTATGCCTATTGTATTCCAGTTCATTAATTCCTAGATTAACGACAGATAGATCTGGTATGCCCTGATCTGGCCCCATATACAGGTTTCCTCATTAAACCCTGTTTTAGACTAGTTTTTCATTGTTGTTAAGTCCTATATGACCTGTGTAGTCTTCTTTCTGGTTTAACATTTAATAATGTTTTTTTCATCTTGGTTTGACTTAGCCCTAGTCATTTACCTGGTTTATTGCTACTATATTTGATTCCTCATTTTATCCTGCTTTAAACATTTAAACATCACAATTATGAAAAATGCAGGTGGTATTGGTTGTGAATGTCTTAAAAAACCTTTCCTTAAACCATTGCGTGACTGTGTAGGTGTCATGTGTGGGTGTCATGTGTGGGTGCTGGTGTGGATGGAGGTTATATTTGTATGTAGGTTTGTGTGCAGAGTCTGTGGGGAGGCGGCAGATGGAGAGATGGAGGGTGAGGACAGCTCCCTGTGGGCGTCTCTCTGCTTTTCAGGATAAAGAATGTTATAAACACCACCTGAGGGACAAAACAATAACACATGGTCCCAGGGCTACATGCTGTTGACTTAAAATAACTCTTATTAGGAGATGATGACTAAGATGGCTATGAATCAGCAGTAGAGGCTGTAGTGCTGGCATGTTGCTGTTACAAATATGTCAGTAGATAAGCAAAGGAAAGGAACGTTTTGATGACAAATTATGAGTAATCTTGATGGTTTTAGTAAATGGCAACAAATTGGTTTCAAGTTATATTTTGTGATTTGTATGTCTGTGGTATTCAGTGTTAATGTATGCTCTTCTAATTATGCTTGGGTATCTGATTTCTGGGCCAGTGAAGTCTGCCTTATACAGGAAAAGTACCCCTATTAAGAAGCATAATTAAATTACATTGTATTTGATGTTTACATAAGAGATGACTTATCTGTATTGGATATTAGTTTTAACTACACCCACTTACCTCAGTGAAAGTGTGTTATCTCAGCTTCCCCTGGTTTACACAGCCTTCCTCCATGATGTGTCCGTTTCCTTTGATACTGTGTAGACAAGCAGTTTTCCACCTTTTTAGCTGTTTTTCCACGGCTAAAGTCCCATGTGACTCTGGAGGGACTAGTTTCCACGCCAGACAGCTTTTTATAATAACAACAACAAGAAATGTTCTTTTGTCATTTCAGCTACAACAATACAGAACAATGTTAAAGTATTTTTTTATATTGTGCAATTAATTCCCAAATTATATGTTACAGGAAGCACTTCAATTCATTACTTGTCAACATTGGTTAAATTACTGTTGATGACATATGGAGATTTTCCACTGGTATGCTCAGAAATTAAACACAAATCTTACCTAAGGAGAGGTTTTGTGATGAGCACCAGGTCAGATAAATTTGCAACAGTGAGAAACAATTTAAATTACTTACAAATACTGTAAATTGTTAATTTTTTATGCTATCGTCTAGCCTGCAACTAGAAAGCATAACAGCACAGACTGAGGACTTGGTTTGGCCTATTTACCCATCCAACTGCGCCATGACACAAAATATGTTCAGTGTGAAGTACTCAGTTTACAAAGACAATAAATACATTTCAATTACCTCCCCATTTTGCTTAACAGACATTCATCTATTATCAGATGTGTGTCTGGTTGTTGGTTACCTCAGACTTTGTCTACTTCTCAATGTTGTGTACCCAGAGATGTGTTTTCATATTAGGGTTAAATGGAAAGCTTGCCTCCGCACTGGGCATTATGCCACTGTTGGAGGAATAGGCAGCATGTTTTGAGCTGCAGGGAAGCTCTTTGCTAACAAGGCTCTTTCTAACAAGCAGCATTTGTGTACTGCTCGGCTAATGTTCAGAATACAAATAACCATTCTCCATTAGAATGCACAAGATTGATTTTTAAAAGGTCCCACACATGAAACCTAACTATCTTGTTGGCAATATGTTTCTCGACTTCAGCATAAACCACCCCTAGAGGTGAACGACCTTTTCGAGGATATCAAAGATGGGGTGAAGCTCCTGGCGCTGCTGGAGGTGCTGTCTGGTCAGAGACTGGTGAGTAGAGCTTGAATTTGCATGAAAATAATACCGTAATTTCACCTTCAAGTACTGCTTCTTCCTACTCCTTTTTTGACATTTTTCTTTCTTTTTGTTAGATGTACATGCTTTGAATGTCTTTCCAAGTATGGAGACTATATGTTGTGCTTTCTTAAATGTGTGTTTTGTACTTTGTTATGAATTATGATATTGAACTTTGTTTATGTTTTCTGTAGCCATGTGAACAAGGCCGCCAGCTCAAGAGGATCCATTGGGTTTCCAACATCGGCACAGCACTTAAATTTCTCGAAGGCAGGAAGGTAACGAACATTACTGGATGAATTTTCACAAAACTGAATATCAGAAAGAATAAACTGTAATATATGTGACATTTAGTTGTAAAAATTCCCTGTGAGTTAGTGCCTGCGTGAAGTGTGTTTGGAGAGGCAGCAGCAGTAGCACTTGATTACATAACAGTGAGCTCTTTGTGAGTCGCACTTAGCTCCCTGAGGACTGACAATGTTGTGGTCTCTCTGTCTCTTCAGTCCCTGTATCGAGGATCTCCGGTCAGTCTCTGCTCTGCCCTGTCTGACTCTGATATTTATGCTTTTGTTTCTCTTGGTGCACGATGCATGGACACATCTCTGCATCTTTTTATACAGTCTTTGGTCTGGAAAAATGTACCAAAGAGAGCACTTGTGTATGTTTCTATAAACCTGACTTGGAGAGATGTGCATAAAAAAAAGAAAAGTGGGGAATGTACAGTAATGAAGAGAAAATGTTTTATAGAAGGAGAACTGTAGAAGTGTTGAGTAACAATATACATTTATTTTTCCACAGTATTTATTCTTTCTATAATGTTTTTTTCACAATGGCTGTGTTTTGTTTGTTTGAATAATATTAAACACATTTGCATCACAGATAATGTCTTTGGTGCGTGCTACAGCTTGCACTTTTTATTTGGCCTGCTTACTTTACAATAAAAAGTGATGAGCAACAATAAGACCTGCCTGTGGTTTTGTTTCAGATTAAACTTGTAAACATTCACGCCACTGATGTTGCAGACGGACGGCCATCCATTGTCCTTGGGTTGATGTGGACCATTATCCTCTATTTTCAGGTAAAACACCTCACCTATTTGAATTAATTGCAGAGTAATTTAATCTAATAACCATTTAAATCTTATGTTTGATGGTATTAACTGTAATATGTTTTTGTTCCACTTCCAGATTGAGGAGTTGACCAGTAACCTGCCATCCCTCCAGGCCTTGTCCAACAGTAACTCTTCAGTGGAGAGTATACCTGGCTCTGAAACAGGAAGTCCCCCCATGAAGAGGAAAGTCACCAACAAATATCCGGGCAATGCCAAAAAGGCTCTGCTTCGATGGGTGCAGTCCACAGCAGCTCAGTATGATGTTTCATTTTAAATGGATTTTTCCATTATGACGTTGATAATAGAGATACTACAAACTAGAGATCCTGGTTTAGTCCCAGTTTAATTCCACTTTTGATGTGATTTGTGAGCGAGTTTGAATATACTGTAGGACTTTAGGATGTAAGATGGATACACAGATAAAAAGGTTTATGTTTCCCCCTCTAATCTCAAGGGTTTTGCTTCTGAGCTTCATCAAATATAACTATTCCTTATAGGCAACCAGATAATGGAAAGCTTTGGACTGTTTGTGAATTTTAATATTATTCTCTGTTACCATTAATGACTGCATAAACCTGCTTTTAGATACCATGGGATTGAGGTGAAGGACTTTGGGCCCAGTTGGCGTAATGGTGTGGCGTTTGAGTCTCTGGTCCATGCCATCAGACCAGACCTGGTGGACATGGAGCAGGTGAGGAGGAGGGGCAATAGAGAGAACCTGGAGGAGGCCTTCAGTCTGGCTGAAAATGAACTGGGAATCCCCCGTCTGCTCGATCCAGAAGGTGACCCAGATCATATACGCATATTAAACTACAGTTACAGTTGGGGTGCACAATATCTTACACAACAAACACTCAGATTAAAGTCTAACTTGAGTAACAGCGCTTCAGATAGAGCAGAGCCTACAGTTAGCATCACACCCCCAGGGAATATTAATGATACCAGCTGCAATATCAATACTATACAAAACACCATTAACACTTCATTTCAATTCATTAGTATTCAGTTTCATCCAATTGGTCAGACTTAAAATGACAAATGACCTCTCATCCATCTGTTTTCTCTCCAAGGAGTTTAGACTGTAGAACTGATGTTGTCTGCAGCAGCTCTGTAGTCTCTGAGTTGTTTCACTGCAACAAGAGAGACTATGACCTTAATTTATCATCAGGACACAAATACGATGAAAGAAGACAAGTATAATTAGCTTGGAGGAGGACACGGAGAGATCTGTTTTTTTGTTTTTGCCGAGTCATTCTAATGGCGCTTATAAAGTAATGGAAGAGACTTGTACGTATCAGTGACGTGTGGTGAGGGTCATGGCTGGTGAGGCACTGACGTCATCAGTGACATCACCAGGTGTCGGCAAGTACATTTGGCCCCGGGCCAATTTCTCTCCCTGTAAGTGACTGGAGCTCGTAATATTTTTGATGAGAAGCAGAAAATTAATTATTATTGTTCAGTGTATTTTTCACAGCGCACAGAGTAGCGTCATAAATTAAAATACAGTGAACCCTCGCTGTATCGCGGTTCACTCTTCGCGGCCTCGCTGTTTCGCGGATTTTTGTTTCCAAAATTTTTTTTTTTTTTTTTTTCAATTTTTTTTATAGTGTAACTTTTTTTTACAGTGTAACATTTTGTCCTGCGCCCTGATTAGCTAAGAGACTAGACCAGGACTAAACCAGGTCTAAAGCAGGTCTAAACCAGGACTAAACCAGGTCTAAACCAGGACTAAACCAGGTCTAGACCAGGGATGGTAGGGACAGAGTCTCTGATGTCCTTCACGAGAGCGCCTGGGTGACAGGAGGTGTGGCCTTTGTTTACTTGCACGAGCCATGGAAGAGACTGAGTGCGAGCCGGACAAATGGAAGAGCCAAGAATCAACATGGACGGGCCTGGCGCCTGGCCGCGCGGCGTCCGGGGGAGCCGCAGCGGGGGAGGACACTCGCGCGCACAGAGGAGACAGTGGCTCTTCCCCGTCACGCTGAGAGAACGAACCCGACCCCGTCCTAGAGAGCTGTGGAGTATTGGCGACGCATTGATAGCGGTCTAATTTTGGAGCCGGGGTGAAATGCAACCAACTCTTGTGAGCGCAGGTTGGTCTTACCTGGTCTTGTGGTGAGGACTGGTGCTCAGAGGCGTCTGTTAGCGGTTTGGCACTGTTAGCATTGGCTTGAGTCTTGCCCAAAATGATATCCAGGTCACTTTCCACTCGACTTTCGCACATGGCATGGATATGTGGTACCAAAACAAACACACGTGTCCGCGCGCACGTGTCCGCGCGCACGTGTCCGCGTGTCACGTGCCCCCCCCCCACTATTAATATATTTTAATGAAAATCTACAAAAGTTTGAGTGTTTAAACAAGAGAAAAATGTGAGAAAATGTTAATACCAGTCTCAGAAAGGTGTATAATGTGTCTGGTGAAGCGTTTTCAGCCTTAAAACATGTAGAATAATTGTAAAATATAAAATTGTCCTACTTCGCGGATTTCACTTATTGCGGGCTATTTCTGGAACCTAACCCCCGCGATAAACGAGGGTTCACTGTAGCGACGTTTTTAGCGCGATCTGGAATGTGAGTGGTGGACCGCTCATGTTTAACAAGGCTTCTTTGCAAATATCCCATCTCACAATATCCCATCTGAGTCCAGACACGATTTCTTACCACGCTGTTTGAAAAGAGTGAGTCTTTTGTCCCGTAGTCTAGAGCAAATGCTCCGGCATTGGTCTTCCTTTAATTATAAACTCCTGCTTCGACTGAAACTCCATTTCAGAAAACTGCTTGAGCTTTAATATGAAATCTTTCTCCATTTAAAAAGTCGGGCCAGACAAGAAGAAAAAAGTGAAGTTGAACGGATTATTAAACTTGTCTTGCTAACTCTAAATTGTATCTTGCTGTCACTTATTCTAATCTGCTGCCCCAGGAGTTGCAGAAGAATCCCTGGGCTCACGAGTGCCTCTACCATGAGGCCAGATAACTACGTGCCTCATGCGGCGCCTTTTCACAGCCGCTTTAGCGCAGAATCACTACTGAGCTACAGCACAGTCAGTCCACGGTGAGGCACGAACGGCTGGTGCCTCTCCGCACCAGTATTTGGAATAGTAAAAGTGAACATTCATCGATTTTGAATTAAAAAAAAAAATTAAAATGGCGAAGTTAAATAGAAAATAACTTTATAGTACAAATCACTGGATAAATATAACCATTTAATTTATTTTTTCATTTTACTTTTTTTTCTCTGTGATGCCTCTAATGACCGCACGTCACTGGTACGTAGATAATAAAGGAGCAGAGCAAATATTCATTTACATGTTTGATGATGTCTTTGGGGTCAGCTGTAGTTTGGATTCACTTTTAATTTTTTTTTATTTCTGATCTGGTTCATGTTTTGTCTTTATTGGACACAGTTTAGACCAGATATAGTCCTTTAGTTTTCTTTGCCATGGTAAAGTTTAGTTGTTATCTTGATTTTCCTAGTTTATAGTGTATGCATTAGTCTATTTGGGACATTACCTAGTGAAATTCTTGATCTTATATCACCGATTTGTTTATTTTCTTCAGATGTGGATGTAGACAAACCAGATGAAAAGTCCATAATGACGTATGTGGCCCAGTTTCTAAAGCACTATCCAAACCCTCACTCTGAAACCGACGGGCATCATGATGAGGTAACTACTTAATGAGAGTTTCTTAAATGGTAATTTTTAACTCTGTACGTTTTTTTTTTTTTGTTAAATAAGAATGAAAATAAAACAGTGGTAACATATATTAGCAACCATTTACATAATACGCTGACTTCATTCATTGCATGCTTAAAGATCCCATGACATGGTACTTCTTGATGCTTTTATATGGCTCCTTAATGGTTCCCTAATACTGTAAATGAATCCTTCTTCAAAATCAACACTCAGTGCATGAGAAACAGAGATAAGCTGAGAAAGGGTAATTTTTCTCACTCTGAACACTCTATAATGGGCGTTGTTGCTTGAATGCAAATGAGGAGAAAAGAGCTGGCCAATAGTAGAGGGTGGGGGCGTGGCCAAACGCTCCGCTCTCTGCTCTGAGCGCTTTCTGATCCATTTCCTTGTTTTTGCACGGGGGGAAAGATTTGAAGCGTTCCATTGAAAAATAAACACATTTCCACAGAAAATAAAATAAAACCACTGCTGTTTCAGATATCCAGAGGCTCAGATAAAGGACTTCCGAGCCTAGAAACACTCGGACGTGCCTCCAGGCAAATAAAAAAACGCATTTCGCATTGCCTAGCGCATTCGCAGTCCAAACTCTCTGGGCGTGATTTACAGAGACGCTGAGTACAGACAGACGGGGGTGGAACTGCATTTGCATTTCTTTTTTCGATCTGACGTCAATAAGGTGCCTTGTTCAAAATCGCCCGTTTGAGCTCCGATTTTTTGTAACGCAGAAAAGGATCGCAAATGCTCAGTTTAGACATTTCACAACTTTTACCCATGGGGGGGGGGGGGGGCTAAACAGGGTAGGGGAGCTCACATTAACGTTCAAAAACCTCAGAAAGTGAAAATTTCATGCCATGGGACCTTTAAAAGTCCCTAAGCCTCTTCATATTTCTGCCATGTGCCATCAGATTAATCTCAGAAGTGGTTTAGGCATATGCGGTAAATCTGTTGAAATTGTCACATGACTTAGTGATGGCCTCTGATTGATTCTTGTCATATGGCCTTATTGACATCTGGTCAAAACAGTTGCATTTTACTTATTTCCTGCTTTAAACTGATTAAATAAAGACCATGATAGACAAAGGGCCTATTGACTAGAAATTCTCTTTAACCAAATGAGCTATATGTGAATCCCAGAATTATGATGAGCAAAATATCCTAAATGTATAAAAGCCTACACAAACATCATGAATGGTTCATCAAATTAAATTACAGTATTTCTGAGTATCATGTCATGTTGTTAAAGGTGCAAAGCAAGTTGTGCCAATGACAGTAAAATAGGCATTGGGCATCTGCAATATTTATATTTAATGTTGACGAGTATCATTTAAGGGCTAACCCACTTTCAGTTCATGTTGATAGACATTTTTTTGTTTCTGTTGCGCTTTATTGCCATAAATGTTCAATCGATTATTTTACATCAATGTCAATTCTGTAAATCTGTCAACATTTTTCAAATTTTGGCTTAATGTATAATATTCACTGCATGCACGTACATTCATAAAATGTCACAATCACAGTTTTGTTTTTCATGATTTAATTTCTCCATGTGTTTACCTTTGTGCACATTAAGCTGCTTCTTGGCTCAATTCCAACTTTTGCACTCTCGGTCCCAGTGCTACAGGTGAGAGCTTTAGCCCTGTGCTGCATGCTGCTTGTTTTTTGACATCATTCCTCTTTTTCCATTTCCTTCTATTTTGATCCTCTTTGCCTTTTCTTCTTCTAACCTGATTGGGGTGTATTTCTCTTTGTGCCTTGCTGCTTTCCTGGGTAGTTTGCTCCACATGACATAGAGCAAATGCTTGAGGTATGTGTGAATTATTTATGGTAGTAACTCTTAGTGAAGAGTTTCTCCACACGTTTAACACACTCTCTTTGGTTTCTACTACTGTGGTGTAACTGACAGAACTGATAAAGGATTACTCAGGATTTGTATATTACAAATGAATTGTAATATACAATTTACCAACTGTTAAAATTTCATGTCTCTAAACTATATTATTCCTTGTCAGCGAGAGGAGAGGAAGATGCTGAGGGAGCTCAAAGTTTTTTTGGACCAGTTGGAGAAAGATGTTCTTAGAGCGCAGGGAGCAGAGGGTAACCTCACCGACAAATACCAGGTAAATACATGAGGAGATGTTTAATTATTGGTTCATTCATTACTTGTTTTGTCTAAGTTTAATTGACCTTTTTTGAAATGACAGGCATTCAAGACCTTCCGTGTGCAGTATGAGATGAAGAAGAAGCAGACTGATCCTCTGCTGCAGCCTGTGAGTCGAGACGGGAAGCTCTCTGTGGACCAGGCCCTGGTCAAACAGGCCTGGGACCGGGTCTCTGCCAGGGTGAGTGTCACTAATGGAGTTCATTTAAACAGTGTGTGGAAACGGACACATGATAAGCGGCACAGTGGCAGATGCAGTGGGTCGCCATGAAAACTGCTATTATTTCTGTGAGACATCATAATTTTTCATACCCATTTAAACCTTCATACCTATTATTTCTCACAGAAATATTTAGTAAATGTGTGCTTATCATGCATTTTAATTAACCTCCCTCTCAGTTAGGGAATGCACTTAAACCTGTAGTTTGTACATTGAATTACTCAGCTGTTTTTGTTGTTTTTTTTACTCTCAGACAAAGTCTTTGTCCTCTTTTTTGCTTAGTGGTGTCAGCAGCTGACTTTTGCAGTCTTTTCAAACTAAAATTCCATAGTGTTTAGGTGTTTTGTTTGTGTCTGTTGGTTCTGGCATATAAAATGTCTCCTGTATCATTTATCTGACCAAATATTTGACCAATCAATAGCACAATCAATTAGAGTTAAATGGTAAAAGAGAGAGAGAAAATTATGTAGATGGTTTATTTGGGGACAGTTATAAAAAATATATTTGTGTATTTATTATTATGTAATGTGGATTGTTGCTTATTTATATTGACTCTATTTGGCCATCACACAATATGGTCTGATCAGTTTTCCCATGATTAAACAATGAATATCTGTGGTGAATGTTGCCACGGAGAAACCCAACTTAGCTTTTTATCCCCTGCAGCCACTGGTGACAATTCAGGAAGATAAAAGCCTTTGGATCAGAGTTAGTCCAGAGTAAATGAGACTGAAACAAAGAGAGTTTTGTTCACTTGTCCAGACTGATCCTCAGGACATCCAAAAACATGTCCAGGGCCTTGTACATTAACTTTCAACTATGGCCAGATTTACCTTTGTGGAGACTGGGCAGGGAGATATAGCTAGACAATATGCATATAAATATATATTTATCACAATGTATTTTCTCTGGGTTTGTCAACTTTCAATATGGATTTCCTGAACATAAACAATACAGATATTAATCATTGCCATCTAACAAAAAAAAATTAAAACATAATATTATAATAATATTATATTGTGTTCTGGGCAGAACACTGCTTGGACTGCTGCCCCTGTGACCCAGAAAATGGAAAAGCGGAAGAAAATGAATGAATGAATGAATGAATGAATTATAATAATATGAATATTTTGTCAAAATCCTCTGAACTTTGCTCCAAACCACATGCTTTTACTGACAGAGGAGGATTGAATGTGGATCTCACAATTAAAAAGACCCAAGCTGATTAGTGGCAAGAAATGATGTAATCTCATTTAAAATGACCGTACTTATTTTCTACTTCCATGTGAATGGATATCTATTGGTGTATCTTAACTGACTAATCAACTAAACAGTAGATTAAACAAACAAACAGATGAATGAATAAATAATGTTAAGAATGAGTCTTTACTGTGAATTGTCATCTACAGCTGCTGGAGTGGCACATCCACCTGGACAAGTCCCTCCCCGGGCCCCTCGGAGTGATTGGAGCCTGGCTGCACAGAGCAGAGATGGCCCTCAGAGACGACATTCCCATTCACCACGTTCACGAGGAGACCGCCAACGTGATCCACAGAAAACTGGAGCAACATACGGTACAGCTTTCTTTGCATGATCAGCAAAATTCAAGAATAACATGGCAGCAGTTTTAATCCTGGACATGCTATTTATATTGTATAAATAGAATGAGTGATGTTTTTTGTTTTGCAGGAAATATTAAAAAGCCTTGAGCCCCATCGGCAGACTTTCCAGCAGATTCACAGGGACCGATCAGTGAATGGAGTCCCAGTGCCACCTGAACAGCTACAAGACATGGCTGAACGGTAAAGCTATTTTGTATCTTATTGTCTCACACACACACACACACACACACACACACACACACACACACACACACACACACACACACACACACACACACACACACACACACATTTAAATGGCAAAAATTGCTTGCATATGCTCAAAATTCTTGGCTTTTGCATTCATCTACAAAAATGCCAAGATGAAGTTGTTATTTTATTGTGTTCTGCCAATAGAAACATTTGATCTATTTATATTTTTTATTTCAGGTTTAACTTTGTGTCAACATCATGCCACGGTCACCTGATCAAGATGGAATTCTGGGAAATGAAGTACAGGCTCTTGTCCTTTCTTTTTCTGGCTGAATCTAAGCTTAAGACCTGGATCATTAAATATGGCAGAAGGGACTCTGTGGAGTTCCTTTTGCAAAACTATCTTGTAAGTTTATTTAGATTACAATGTTGTGTTTAAAAACCTTGGGTACAGTAATGTATTTGATTATATTTTTACTATATTTGGTTTGTAGATTTTACCAGGTTATAGTCGTGATTTTTTTTTTGTTGGGAAATATAATACCATAGATAATTAAGCTTTCATATTTATATTTCTTCTTTATCTGTTTTCCTTCCAGACTTTTATTGAAAACTTTCGATTTTTTGACCAGTATGACATAATCTTCAGTGCCCTCAAACAATCTGCAGAAGTCTATGTGAGGTCTGACAGCACAAGTAAGATTTGATACAACCTTTATTATATTTTTCAACATCACACACTTTGTCTGTTTGTCTGGTTCATAGTAAATTGTTACTGTCGATTTCATGTTACAGGGTACAAAACCTGTAACCGAGGTAAGTCCAAAACCAGCCTGACAACATTAACCCATCCCAAATTTGCCTGTCTTCTCCTAAAAATCTGGGGATGCGCTTTTCCTGTTTAACATCCTATTATTACCTCCAATTAAAATCACATCACATTGTGCTTGGAAGTGTATTACAAAAATCCATGCATTTGGTGGAATGCTAACTGCTAGCATGTGACACATTGTGATTCATGAGTGAACATTCCTGTAACCCAAAATCAGCCCCAATCAATCCCTGAGCTGTGTATTTATTGCAGCAAATATACAAGGTGTCTCCAGAAAGTATTCAGAATGGTGTACAATACTGTGCATTAGTTTTAAGCAGGTGAAGGCTGTATCAATTTAGTTGTTGTGTTTTATTTCATGTTTTTATTTTTATTTTTTATGTGTTTTAGTAGATGTAGTATAAAGTATAAGTATAAAAAGAGTATATACAGTATTGTATAAAAGGATCCGCACATCAATATGTGTGTGTTTTTTTGTTTGTTTTTCAAATGGTTTTAGATCAGGTTTTTCAGTTGTTTTGTCCTTTGACTTTTGCACAGTAATGTAAAGCATATACTATAAGATAATATAATATATAATTTCTGGACACACTGGTCTTAACACTTTTTGAGAGCTGAGCTGAAATACTTTGTACTTGCAGTTGATGAGGCAGAGGGGGTGAGTAAGTTCCTGAATGAAACCACGGCTCAGTGGAAGCACCTGGCTCTGGAAGTGCGGAGCGTGCGCAGTATGCTGGAAGAGGTGATCTCAAACTGGGACAAGTACAGCAGCACAGTGGCCTCTCTGCAGGCCTGGCTTGAGGATGCAGAGTTAATGCTAAACCAAACAGAAACTGTAAAGCGGGTGAGTAACTTCTATGTGAAAAGTTAAATGGATTATGCGTGAAAAGTCCCTCAGTCGTCCAGGTAGAATCCATGATCAAAGGAGAAGTTCAATTTGTCAACTGGACAAAGTTTGTTTGGTTGAAAACGTTTCGCCGCTCATCCGAGAGGCTTCGTCAGCTCTGGTTATTGTACTGGTTAGACCCTGCTTATATCTAGCTGCCGGGAGGCGAGTCCTACAATGACAAAGCTCTGAAAACGATCCCCCCTAATCTGTCTCTTTGTTTTTCCATGAAATGGGGGAGTTAGACATAACTTGTCTCCCATTTATAATGCGATTCTTAGACCAGTCAAACAGAGCCAGGGCAGAGGGGTGGAGAGGGTCGTTAGACGTTGAATAGGGGGTCGAAACTAGCCGTCAGAGTAATTTGAAAAACAAAGAGACAGATTAGGGGGGATCGTTTTCAGAGCTTTGTCATTGTAGGACTCGCCTCCCGGCAGCTAGATATAAGGAGGGTCTAACCAGTACAATAACCAGAGCTGACGAAGCCTCTCGGATGAGCGGCGAAACGTTTTCAACCAAACAAACTTTGTCCAGTTGACAAATTGAACTTCTCCTTTGATCTTAAATGGATTATGTCAAATACTTAAATACTGAGCATATAGTTGACTGCAGATTACATAATTTGATAACTGACTACGTATATTTTCAGTACAGGACCAGTTTTACGAGTGTATTAGGCTCCAATTTAGATTTTATTTTTAGTGTTAATTCCAGTGCAGTTGATAACCAGATGAGGGAGTTTCATTTGGCGAAATTGTGATGGTTATACAGTATAAAATATGTTTAGTAACAATTATTAAATTCCACAATATCAAGTTTTGTTTTTTTTCTTTAGGATTTTTTCAGAAACTTGTCCCACTGGATTCAGCAACACATGGACATGAATGACGCCGGGAACTTCCTCATTGAAACGTGCGACGAAACTGTGTCCAGAGATCTGAAACAACAGCTTCTCCTGCTGAACGGGAGGTGGAGAGAGCTCTTTGTCAAAGTGAAACATGTAAATACCCACACTGATCTTTAAAAATCTTGAATCCAGGAATTTACAGATAGCACACATGTTTTAATATATTTTATCCTTTATACAGTATGCAAGAGCTGATGAAGTTGATAAGTTGAGGCAGGACTACCATGACGGGATCAACACCCTCAAAATGTTTATGGATGCAACAGATGAGAAGATGACTGCTCCCATTCAAGTGTCTTTCCTCAATGTCCGAGCTTTTGTACAAGATGTTGAGGTACTACTCTTTATTACATATTATTTTATGTGTATGTTAAAGACAAGTTTACAAGGTCTAATGTATTTTTGCAGGAAATTAAGCATAAAGTCCCAGCAATGGAGGCAGCCTGTAAAGCAGCATGTCGCACTGCTCAACTTTTGACCAAAGACACTCCACAAGAAGAGGTTTCACAGATGAATGCTGTGATGGCGTCAATCAAGGAGCAACTAAGCAAGGTAATATCTCCAAAAACAGCATTTTTGAATGATTCAGATTTGTGGATCACATTTTAGATAGAGATTTTGCATAAAAAAATTAAGACTTTAGTTCTCCAGATACCATGCCTTTATTTCATAGATTTTTGCACCGTACAATAAAACCCATTTTCAATATTTAGGTGCGAGAAAGATGTTTACCTTTACTGAAAGAGTCCCAGTCTCTACTGCCCCTGCTAGAGGAAATGGAGAAGAACATCACAGGGTTTTATCAGGCTTTAGAGAAGGCCAGTCACATCACCAGCTCCACGGATTCTGAGGGACCACTGGACTACAAACAGAGATGCCAGGTACACTTAATTCTTGTGTATTGTACCTTTAAATGGTCAATATTATTAACAAATACCAAAAGCTGGAATTATACACGTTGTCAAATCACAAAATGTCACATATAATTATGCATGAAACTTAGTTAAACATACAGTATTTCTCTCAAATGTTAATACTTGGCAGGCCCGTCAGCAGAAAGACGCCTTACATGGGCCCCCCTCTAATATAAACTAATAGGAAGACGGTCCAGTTCTGGGCCCCTAAAACATTTGGACCTGGGACAAGAGACCCCTTTGAACCCCTGTGTACTGCCCTGAGCCCTGGATGTGTTTAAAATGTGCACTTTTAACTGAATTTTGATTTAACTTACCTCTGTATTTTTTATTTATTTGACAGGGACAGTGTACATTAATGAACATTTCTGTAAATCTGTACCCGTTTAAGCACAAGGCTAATTATCATCAATATTCCCTGGACAGATGTTACATTGTCACCCTAAAAAAGACATACATAAATACATAAATTACATAAATTATCTAAATCTGTCTCAGTTTCAGTAGTGTAATTTATTAGGACCAGTGTTGGGAGTAACTCGTTACAAAAGTAATTAATTACTGTAATACATTACCTTTTGGTGTAACGCAGTAATGTAACGCATTGCAGGAAGAAAATCTGTAATATATTACTCGTTACAATGCCAGTAACGCACATTACAATGCATTTTTAACCTGCTTTGTTTTTGTGGGTTTTGCGTTTTCTTCATACAAAGTTCGCGGATCACCGCGAGATCATCTACTGAATCTGATAAGTCCGCGCAGAACATTACATTTCATACAAAGTTCCGCGAGATCAGCTAGTGATATAAAAGTCCGCGCAGACCATTCCATTTTCTTTTACTTCGTCTTGAACTGGCAGACTGACAAAGGATGACAGAACCAGAAGAATCGGATAGTGCTAGCTCCTTTTCAGAATCAGAATCAGAAATCAGAATCAGAAAGGTTTTTTTAATGCCATATGTTTGAACAAGTTCACAACATTAGAAAATTCAAGATGGGCATACGCCCACTACTTTCACTTCGTTCAAGATAAGGACTCCAAGAACATTTTAGTCAAATGCACACTGTGTGTGAATCCCAAACCTCTTTCCACGTCGAAATGCAGTACAAGCAATTTGACGAAGCACTTGCAGAGGTGCCATAGCACCACGAAATTAGTCAGGAAAGGAGGGGATGGGACAGGGAACGATACAACCCCAACAAAGCAGCCGAAACTGATGTTGACCCGACCAGAGAATCTCCAGCCACGAGAGGTGAGAAGGCTCGTTGCCGAGTATATTGTGGAAGACATACTGTAGATTGCCAAATCCTTATTTCCAGTCATTTTGGCGAGAGTAACTAAAGTAATGCAAAAGTAGTGTAATGCCTTACTTTTTATTTAGAGTAATATTGTAATGTAAGGCATTACTTTAAAATGACAGTAACAAGTAATAAGTAGTGCATTACAGTTTTTCAGTAACTTGCCCAACACTGATTAGGACCCAGGGACCAAACATTTTTTCTGAAAATTGTTCAGTTCTTCCTTTCGATTTTACTAAAGAAGTTAATTAGTATATCTGAGGAACTTTGCTCTTGTTTTCTTGTGTGCAGGAGCTGGCGACCTTCACACACAGCTGTAAGAAGTGTCTGACTGTGATCGAGAGGAACCACCAAAGCATCCAGAAGATCATGAACACCAGTAAAACTCTCCAGCACATGGACATGGGGCTGCTGCAGAAGAGAGTGTGTGACCTGCAGGCTGCATCACAGGTAAGACAAAGGGTTATGTTTTTCATTTCAAAATCTTATCATTTACAACAAGAATCTGATGATGAGAGACAAGAGCCAAATAAGGTTAGATTACAAATGTATTTGCAGTGTTAACGAAGACTGGACCTAACTATCGATTTGTGCGTAAAATACTTTATGACTAATGACTACACTTTAATAAAGCCTTAATAAAGCATGAACAAAGACTTAATGTGCTCATAATGAACGCAAGAATGCATCAGGTTTAGTAACTACTTAATTGATATATTGACTAAAATTCTTAACCCTAACCCCTTAATTAAGTAGTTGCTAAGCCTGAATCTAAATAAACTATTTGTTTATTATCTGTCTTAGTTTATTAATGTGCACTTATTATAAAGTGTTACCATTTGTCTTAAACCTTAAACATCTAATAATTATTTTCTTATGTCAAATTGTTTGATTTGCTATTTAGACCATGATTAATGAGTCAAATGAGTGGAGGAGACACATGGAGGCAAACAGCAGTCTGATGAAGAGGTTTGATGAATCAAGGATGGAGTTGGAAAAAGTCCTCAAAATGGCTCAGACCTGTTTGACCGAGAAAGGGAACCCAGAGGAGCTGCTCAAAAAACACACTGTAAGAAAATGATTTACAATGAAATATGTATGTCTATATATGCATAGATGAAATACATTGTTGCTTTGATTGCTAATGAAGTCACTACTGTATAAACTCTTGTTGCTTGTAATGTAATGTTTTGGTTTCTGCAGGAGTTTTTTGGCCAATTGGACCAGCGCGTCTTGAATTCCTTCCTCAAAGCTTGTGATGACTTAACCGATATTTTACCAGAGCAGGAGCAACAGTCCCTCCAAGAAACAGTTAGAAAGCTACACAAACATTGGAAGGTAGCAAAAATACCATTAAATGAAACAAGGAATTGCAGTAATATATCAATGATTCACACATTTTCCAGGATATCCAGACCAATGCTCCATTTCACCTGCTGCACCTCAAAGTGGAAGGGGAGAGGAGTAAGTTATCCGTGTGTCTTCAGGAGTGTCAGACTGAAGTGACTCGGGAAAACAGACATCTGGCCAGTATGGGCAGCGAGAGGCTTATCAAGGAGCACAGGGTGAGAGCAACTGTGTACTACTACTACTATTACCACAAATATTACCATTGCCATTAATATTACTTACTTAGACAGCTGTATTATTTTTTGTTAAGTTCAATTCATATTCTTGTCTGCTGGTTTAACTATGGACTTTTTTTGGGTTGTGAACGATACTGCTGCTACTCTTAAACAATTGCATTAAACGTAATTCTATATCTCTGCAGGCTTTTTTCAGAAATAAAGGTCCCCTGTCCATCTGTGAGAAGAGGCTGCAGATGATGGAGGAACTGTGTCAGAAAGTCCCAGAAGACGACTCGACTCATCAGGTCATGGAGACCGCGAGAAAAGACTTTGCTGAGGTCAGAGAGGAGATCGACAGCACCTATCTGAAACTACTGCAGCACCAGGACAAATGGAAAGACTACAATGCAAGGTCTGACAGAGAGCTGTTTATACAGTACTATGTTCAATCAAAACTCAGAAAGCGTCTTGTTTTGCTGCATTGCAGTACAAAGTTTACATTTAAGTCTGTCCATCCACAGTACTTTTTCTGTATAAGACAAGGCAGTCTGACTGTTATGTTTAGTATTAGACTTAGACTTAGACAAAACTTCACAAGGGAAAGTATTTGGACACGGTAGCACACACATCATAATATATAATAATAAGAAAGATTAAAAATATAAATGTAATCATAAATTCAAAATAAGTAGCAAAAATAGTAAGGGACTGGTGTCAAATAAGGCATAATTATATATGTGTTTGTACAAGTAAAAATAAAATATAGAAATTGTTAAATTACAATTTATTTATTTTTTTTTTCCAAATAGCAACAACTGCATTTTGTATTGTGTCAAACAGTATTATCTCTGGTTGGCTCCATCCAGTTTACTTATATTATATATTTACTATATTAAATAAATATACTATATTAAATAAATATTGTCAATATTTTTCTATACAGGTATGCAGAACTGTCCTGCTGGCTTATATCAAAAGAAAGTCAACTGAGGCTTTTGAGAACCAGAGCCAATGACCCCAGGAAGTACAGCCAGGTCAAAGCTACCATCATGGTAAATTGATTACATTACTATTGATCAGCTGTTATTTATAACCCTTTAAGGTCCCATGGCATGAAATTTTCACTTTCTGAGGTTTTTGAACGTTAATGTGAGCTCCCCTACCCTGTTTAGGGCCCCCCCCATGGTTAAAAGTTGCGAAATGTCTAAACTGAGCATTTGCGATCCTTTTCTGCGTTAGAAAAAATCAGAGCTCAAACGGGCGATTTTGAACAAGGCACCTTATTGACGTCAGATCGAAAAAAGAAATACAAATGCAGTTCCACCCGCGTCTGTCTGTACTCAGCGTCTCTGTAAATCACGCCCAGAGAGTTTGGACTGCGAATGCGCTAGACAATGCGAAATGCATTTTTTTATTTGCCTGGAGGCACGTCCGAGTGTTTCTAGGCTCGGAAGTCCTTTATCTGAGCCTCTGGACCCTTGAACAGCAGTGGTTTAATTTTATTTTCTGTGGAAATGTGTTTATTTTTCAATGGAAGGCTTATCATCTTTCCACCCGTGCAAAAACACGGAAATGGATCAGAGTGCACAGCTGAGAGCTGAGAGCGGAGAGTTTGGCCACGCCCCCACCCTCTACTATAGGCCATCTCTTTTCTCCTCATTTGCATTCAAGCAACAACGCCCATTATGGACTGTTCAGAGAGAAAAAAATTACTCTTTCTCATCTTATCTCTGTTTCTCATGCACTGAGTGTTGATTTTGAAGAAGGATTCATTTACAGTATTAGGGAACCATTAAGGAGCCATATAAAAGCATCAAGAAGTACCATGTCATGGGATCTTTAGTATTGAGTGAATCGTACTTTCAGAGCTTGTTTGTTTTTCCTCTCGTAAATGTTTTATTTTAGGGATACATTGGCAGAAAAAAAGAAAATAAACTGTTTTAATAATCTTTTGATATAGAGATGTATTTTTCTATTTAGTTCAAGAGCTTAATAACCCTTTGAATTTGTATGCTTATCAAAGGACAATCCACGTGCAGCCATGCCTCAGGTCTTGTAAGCCCTGCTATGTCAGAGCACAGTGTCCACGTCACAAGTTGTTGTTTGTTTCAGGAGCTGAGGAGTGATGCAGAGCTCCAGGAGGGGAACCTGAGTTGGCTCAAGGCACGCATGGCTGTGCTCCTAGAGGTCTGTGCTGACAGTGATGGGCAGAGGCAAGCCAGCGCCCTCAGCAAACTCTCCACCGACTTCAAGAACCTCCTGGTCTCACTCATAGAGGTGTGTGTAGACGTGTTCTATTGCACTGAATTTATTTTGATATGTAATGTAATATTTAACTGTAATTTATAAAATACTTCAGTTTATCCAAACACCCAATAAGGACAGTATATATATTCCCCATTGTGCTGCAGCAGTGTCCAAATTTATCTCATGGGATTTTTGGCTGCCAGTTCTATGTATTTGCGAGATACTATATTATAGTATCTGTGTGGCAACCATAAACTATATATAAATGGACATCGCTAACCTGCTCGTCGCCGCGATCCAAACAGGAAGTGAGCATGGGGGGGCGCTTTCAACTCCATCGACTCAAGTTCCAGTTCACTTTGTATTGAAAACTCTCTTCGTAATTGCTACTATCAGGCTCCTCACTTTGGTCGTAAAATATTTGCATTAACCTGCTCATCCACGTTATGGGTGAAGTCACACTCCCTTAGTTAACTTTTTATACAGTCTATGGTAGCAGTGTTATGTGCAGTATAGCATTTAAGCATATTTTTTTTATATTTGTAGGCTGAGAAGATGATTTTGGCCGTGGGGGATTGCGTTCAATTCAGGGAGGAAGTGCAGAGTACACTGGACGATCTGGTTCAGGGGCAGAAAGAGTCTCAGGCCGAGGTCACCAGAATCTTGGACTCACCGACTGTCAGAGAGGCACAACAACTACTGCTGGTTTACCAGGTAATAACAAAGATATCCTATTGATGTATCTTTTATAATACTACACGCTACATCAAGTAGAAGTCACTTGCCATTTTCAATAATCACCTTGTTTAAATTTGCTGGTTTGGCCTGGTTTTAAAATATTAGTCTATCTTCAGTTATACAAAATATATATATATATATTTTTTCCTCCTAGCAACTCCTAAAGCGCTTGAAGCTAAAGAGACGTGACGTGCAGCAGCTGATGACCAGAGGGCAGCAGCTTCAGGCTGAGGAGGGCGTGGGGGACAGTCTGCAGCAGGACTTGCAGTGTCTCGAAAACACACTCAGCAAATTGGAGCACAACATGGACTCACAGGAGCAGAGCCTGGAGGTGAGGAGTCCACAGGGACTCAGGGGCACTGGGGGTGAACTTATCCTATCTCCACAGTAGGGTAAAATAAGAAAAGCCTGCCATATATACTGTACATTGTAACCATACTTTGAAGGACGTAATGCATAATACTGGCTTATAGATGCCAACTGGGATATGTGCGCGCACACACACACACACACACGAACACACACACACACACAGACACACACATACAAAATCCAATAAAAAACAAAAATATTGTAAAATGTTTATGACAGCATACATTATGTGTGTCATAAACATTGTCTTGAGCTAAACATTTTTGATATAACATTGTAATTAATGACTCCTCTTATTATTGTCTTTAGGTGACACTGGCAGCGTGGCAGGAATTTGACAGTCAACAGGAGACAGTGCTTGAGTTTGTCTCAAAAGCTCGGTCTACAATGGAAAGAGATATGAACTTCAGCAGCCCCGAGAGCCTGGCTGTGGAGCTAGATCGGGCCAAAGTAAGTTTTGTGGTCAAAAAGTCCAAGGCACTCTGTTGGGATTAGCATAAAAGTCCTTTAATAATTACATGGGACAAGCAAACACGCACATGGTGTCTTCATCAGGACAAATGTAATTTTTACATTACAAACTGTAAGTTCTGTTTATTTGAATTATTGTTCTTACCCTTCTTTTATCAATTCATAATTACTTAATTTGATGTTTCCCTTCATTCTAGGCATATCATATACTCAGCTAAAGTCATCTTGCATTTTTGTCTTTTCCTTGAAACAGGTACTACTGAAACAGTGTGAAGCAGAGGTTCTTCATATGAATACGTTATCTAAAAGAGCCACAGAAATTCAGCTTGGTTCCAAGAATAAAAATCTCCTCACTCAACAAGCCCGAACTCTCAGTGAGCAAGTGGACCAAGTCGAGTCTGGGCTCAAGAAAGAGTAAGGAGTAGCATAATATGGTGTAGTATTTTTTGTTATTGTACTATATAAGGTGGTTTGTATTCCAGTGTAAAAACCATGGAAGACATGAAGCATCAATGGGAACAGTTCATAGCTGGATTTGAAGGATTTTCTGTGTGGATTTCTGCAAAAGAAAAACAGTTGGAAGTCCTCAAAACGTCGCCTGTACCTCTGGACGAACAACTTAAGACAGTAAAGGTAAAAAAAAAAAAAAAAGTCAGATTATTTGAATTTATACAGTGTGTGTGTATTTAGGATGAAGATGGAAGACATAACAGAACTCAATACATACCTGAGTAACAAAAATAACAATACACAGTTGCTATATAGAATCTGTATGTACTGTCATTAAATTACTTAAATTTCACTCACTTTTTTGAAATTTTGAACTTTGAAATGTACTAATGTGTACATGTTTTATACTCATCTGAAATATATTATTTGAAGTATAATGCATTGCAATGTTTCTCATAATGCATGCAGTATTTTAGCTGTAATAATTTTCTTTCCTTTTCCAGGCTGTGAGTGTGGAGGTACAGGAGCGTGCTGAGGTCCTCTCTCAGCTGGAGGCACAGTCCCAGGCTCTGGCCCAGTTCGTGTCTTCTGGGGAGGCCGCCCGGGTCAAAGCTCGGCTCACTCAGGTCCGACGATACTGGGAGGAGCTGAAGGACAGTGTGCAGCAGTTAGACACACAACTGGAAGAGAGTTCTTCACATAAGCAGAAATTCAAAGCTGGACTTGAGGAAGTAAGTCATTTCAGATTTAATTTGGGTCAATAATATAAGAAAATAGACTGTATATGTTTTAGCAAAATGCAAAAATGAACTTATCTGTTGACAAATCATCTTATCCTAGGTCCAAGTGTTGATTGGTGAACTTCATACAAAACTGGAAGACCCCATTAAATCCTGCACTTCTTCATCAGACACATATCTTACTCTTCAAAATCATATGGTAAGTTTTAGCCTTTGATCTAAATACAGTGTCGTTTTTCACCAATGCTGAAAATTATTTTGTTTTTGTCACACTATTCTCATTGAACATTTTGCCGTATTGCTTTAGTTAAATTTTACGGTATAGGCTGGAAATATCTTTAAAGGAAAGTTTTTTAAATTGATCCAAGTTGATGTTTTTGTGTTCATTATCTTCTTCAGGAAGTGTGCCAGAACTTGGAGAGGCTAAAGGGCTCTTTGCTGTCGCTCACGGCTGGAGCTCGAAGACTCAGTGACAGAGAAGAGGTAGAGAGGACTGTGGCAGATCTGAACAGCCAATATGACCGACATTTACGAGAAGCAAAGGACAAGCAGAGATCGCTGGAGAGTCTGCTTTCTCACTGGCAAAAGTAAATATCAATACAATAAAGAAGGATCTAAATAAAAAAATATGAACAATCTTTCTAAACGTTCATGGTTGATATCTCTCAGGTATGAGAAACAGTGCTCTACCTTTATTTCAAGCTTGGAAAGGTGTGAAGCAATGTCAAAACCAGAAAGTCAGTATCTTTCTGCTGACAAAGCAAAGCTACGCAGTGAGCTACAAGACCTGCAGGTGCAGTACTGGCATGTATATGTACTGACATAATGAGCTTATCACTCATTACAAACATAGAACACCTTTAGTAACCGTTGATTCTCAACATATGCATACACATACAGTACAAATATGAATAGTCTTGTTCTTTGCAGTCATTGCAGTCTGAAGTCCACATTCTTGAACCTTCCTATCTGGAGCTCATGTCTTTGGGGACATTACTGTATCCCTTTACGCCGGAGGAGAGAGTGACCCAGCTAAAAGAAGACCTTGACACTCTACAAAAGCGATTAAATGTTCAAAAAGCAGTCATACCTCAGAGGTAAGTTGGGCCAATTAAGTGTAATAACCTGATGCTAAACTTTGGCATACCATAGTTCCACTGTCCCATTGTTCCATAAAGTTAGGTAGGAGTTGCTCTAACTTATTTTGTGCTTGTCCTCTAGAATGCAAGACCTCCACAGGCATCTGTCATTGGTAGAGCAGTTCGACCAGGCATTACTAAAATTCTCACAGTGGAGTGACTCCATGCTTTCAAATCTACACTCCTCATCTCAAATTAATATCAACAGCCTGCAAGCTGCTGCCTCATATGTGAAGGTAAGAAGAACTGGATACAAGGTTTTATTACTGTAATAATGTTACAGAGACTAGGATATAAGTAAATACATATACAGTGGTACCTCACCTTACGAAATTAATTTGTTCCAGAAGTGGTTTCGTAACGTGAAAAATTCGTAAGTTGAGTAGCTATTTCAATGGAAAAAGCCTGATTCTTTCTAAGGCCCCGATCCAAGTTTTTTTTTTTTATAGTGTAACTTTTTTTTTATAGTGTAACAATGTGTTCTGTCCTGATTGGTTTCTCAGACAGGATTTAAACTTTTCTCACGTTTGTCTCTCGTTTAAACACTCAAACTTTCATAGATTTTCAACAAAACGTATCAACCGGCTCTTGCATGGCTCGCGCTCACATGCGCTCAGACTGCCTGCGGTCCCCTCCTCTCTGCTCGCCTCAGTTGTGACTCGTGAGAAACCAGGAAATAGACCCGCACGCGGCGCTTTAATCCACCTGCTCTAGTCCTGGTTTAGTCCTGGTTTAGTCCTGGTTTAGTCCTGGTTTAGTCCTGGTTTAGTCCAGGTTTAGTCCTGGTCCAGTCCAGGTTTAGATCTTGGTCTAGTCCTGCTGTCAGCCCCGCGCCGGGTCATGCTGCGCACACGTGACCGCGCAGTCTTCTCCCCCCTCCCGCTTCCCCCCACACTTCAATATTGATACGTTTTGTTGAAAATCTATGAAAGTTTGAGTGTTTAAACAGAGACAAATGTGAGAAAAGTTTAAATCCAGTCTGAGAAAAGCGTATAATGTGTGGCTGAGCGCGCATTATTTGAATTTTTGAGATTTCGCGTTTCGTAACTTGAAATTTCATTCGTATCTAGAGACAAAAATTTACCGTGAAGGCGTTTCATAACTTGAAATTTTCGTTTGTTG
Source organism: Paratrypauchen microcephalus (assembly GCA_036785185.1). NCBI lineage: Eukaryota > Metazoa > Chordata > Actinopteri > Gobiiformes > Gobiidae > Paratrypauchen > Paratrypauchen microcephalus. The sequence continues at coordinate 4,694,872 of JAVJIX010000010.1, forward strand.
GGTCATTCGTAAGGTGAGGTACCACTGTACAGCATATGGTATAATTTATTATCAGTTTAGGCTCATCACAGTACCTATGGGGCCCCCTGGTGGGCCATAACCCCTCTTTGGGAACTACTGGTTTAGCTGTGCAAATCACTTCAGCCTCGCAAAATGCTAATCAGCCAAACACAGGCAGTTGTTGTCATGGTGACTACACAACGCATCAGAGGCCATTGGTCACTGCTTACAAAAAGTGAATACAATAGAACAATTGGCTGAGGTGCGAACAGGCTGTTAAATTTACATGAAAAATGACTCCATACACTATGTTGTTGACATTTTCCCATTTGCTTTTACAGGAGACACAAGCCGCACTGGAGAAACAGTCTGGAGTGAGGCAGAGTTTGGACCAACAGGCTGGCAAACTCTGTCAATTCTGCGAGCCTGGTGATACTGAAGTGCTCCGAAGTCGAGCTGAAAGTTGTCTCCAGCCTTATATGGAGGCTACGCAACTGGCCGACCTCCAATTGGAATGTATAGAGAGACTTGAAGCTTTCCTACAAACCCATAGTGTGGCTGCAGGAGTTTTGCATGGGCTCAGGCAGACCGTGGAAAGCGCTGGAAGCTGGGACAGAGGACGAGTGGATGAGCTTCAAGAGGAACTGGCTACCATTGTCCCAGATATAAGCCAACTTGAAACCTTAGCTGTCAATTTGGATAGCAGTCTATGCAAAAGTCATTTACATATCAGTGCTGAAAAGGGGACTCGTAAGTCATGTAGGATGTTGGCGGATGCACTCAGTTCTGAATTGGACACGGTGAGGAATTTGCTTGGGTCAAAACAAAATGAAGCAGAGGCACTTGGGGCATTATGGACTTCTTTTAGACAAAGAAAAGAACAGCTACTCAAAACGGTGGAGGATATTGAAGAGAAAGCTGACCACCAAAGTTTCAAAGAGCCCACGCTACATGCAGTACAGCAGAGGTAAAGTAAACAAATCAATATCACAATTGAAGTCATAAGTGTACTCATAAATCATACAGAAAACTGATATAACATTATATGAGTGGGATGTAAAGTATTAGACATTGATCAAATAATTTATTTCTGTTAGAAGCATGAAAAATAAGCATAAATTTGATTAAGATTCTGCTGATTGTGATTGTAATGTACTTGGGATGGGTCTGTATATTTTAACAGGAATAGTAAGTGACGAGCAATAATTAAACAATACAATAGCAACAATAGCTCAAATACTAAAATTGGAACTGATGTCAGATACAGCTCTGGGAAAAAAAAAAGAGACCACTGCAAAATGATCAGATTTTCTGATTTTACTACTTATATTACCTGGCCAGCCAAATGATATCTCTCTGTATTTCCTATACACCGCGATACCATTTGGACACTCTCCATCCACTCTCGCTCCTCCGGTTCCAAACCGACTCCGCGATTCTGATTCGTTCAAAGATGGTGACGTCAGTGCACCCGCCTTTGCCCGCAAAGTCACTCTTAGGCAGCGGAAGTTCCGCCTCAGTTTTGAATCAAGATGGCGCAATCTCTGATTGGTTCACTTAGCTGTCTGTCTACGCGCAACCGCAGCGCATTCTGTGGATCAAGTGTTACCAGACTCACTCGCTGGTACAGCGATGAGTCATGGATTCTTCCAGGCAACTACTTATATATATGTGTTTGGGCAAAAGGAACATTTTTGTTTGAGTCTATAAACTACTGACAACATTTAAAATTCCAAATAAAAATATTATCATTTAGAGCATTTATTTGCAGAAAATGACAAATGGTCAAAATAACAAAAAAGATACATGTTTTCAGACCTCAAACAATGCAAAGAAACAAGATCAAATTCATTTTAAAACAACATAATACTAATGTTTACACTTAAGAAGAGTTCAGAAATCCGAATAAATATTTGGTGCAATAACCCTTATTTTTAATCACAGCTTTCATGCGTCTTGGCATGCTCTCCACAAGTCTTTCACATTGTTCTTGGGTGACTTTATTCCACTCCTGGTGCAAGAACTGAAGTAGCTCAGCTTTGTGTTTGTGTTGGAATTCAACAGACGCTGGAATGGAATGGCTGTAATACATGTAGAGATGCTGATTTTAGAAAAAAAATGCAGTGGTCTCTTATTTTTTTCCAGAGCTGTATGAAATATTGGAAGATTATTTACTGTTGTAGTATATGGAGTCACTTTTATGCATGATTTGTGTTGTAATTTGCTATTTAATTTATTGATAATATTTTTTCCCATATACATTTTACATTTATTAGGTTGCGATTCTTTAATCAGCTTGAGGATGAGCTACAGTCTCACCAGCACGAGGAGCAGTGGTTAAGGGACAAGGGAAACCAACTGGCCAAGAGAGATGCAGAGCTTGGCGGGGAGGTGCTGCGGGAAATCAGCCTCCTGGAGACCACGTGGGAGGACACCAAGAGACTCATTACTGAAAGGTAATACTGAAATTTTAGAATCTAGAAATATTTCTTCACATCATGATTAAAGGTCCTGTATTACACTAAATTGTCTCATGAGCTATAAGGCATGTTATAATGTTACCTCATCAAAAACATACCTGGACTTGTGTTTTGTTGCACATATTTTAATAATCCTGAATTATTAGTCACATCTCCAAAGATCAAAATGCTCTGTTCCACCTTGTGATGTCATGAAGAGCTAGTTTTCAAGTTAACAGCTACTTTTTACCTTTAGTTCAGTAAGGATGTGCAATTCCGTGGTTAAGTTGTATGGAGTTTAAAAACACAGTGGAGCACTTCCTGTATTACCACATGACATCACAAGGTGGAACAGAGTGCTTTCCTTTTGAGAGAAGAACTCAACAAAACAACATTATAAACACAGATCAGAAAATAGCAGAATATAGGCTCTTTAACGTATATTTTCCTTTGTTTTTTTGTTGTTTTTTTTCAGACAAGAACAATGCAATGTCCTTGTTGAGCTCATGAGGGAATATCAAGCCTTAAAAACTTCTATCTGTGGCATTATTGAAGGAGCAGAGTCTATTATTGACATTAGCTCTGTTTTAAAAGATTATGAAGAAAGCAAGAAATTACTTTCTAAGGTATGGTCACTTAAAGATTATGTTATTACCACTGGCTAAACAATGTATTGTCATGTAATTCTATGTCATTTTTGACGAATTAATTAATTACTTTTTAGCACGAGACTGTCAAGATTGATATGGCAAGCAAGCAGTATGAACTAGACCAGTTTTCAAACAAAGGAAAGCAACTTGTGGTTGAACTAAAGAAGATCCCAGACTGTGAATCTCAAATATTGAAGAAAGATGCTGAGACAATTGTTGATCACTGGCTGGATGTAAGTTGATTTTAAGATTTAAACATGCACCAGTCAGTCTGTAAGTCTTTAAACCATTGCGTGAAAAGTCCCTCAGTCGTCCAGGTAGAATCCATGATAAAAGGAGAAGTTCAATTTGTCAACTGGACAAAGTTTGTTTGGTTGAAAACGTTTCGCCGCTCATCCGAGAGGCTTCATCAGCTCTGAAAAAAATCTATTTTTTCGCTGCTCATCCGAGAGGCTTCGTCAGCTCTGGTTATTGTACTGGTTAGACACTGCTTATATCTATAGCTTATATCTCCCGACACTGAAAAAGCTCTGAAAACGATCCCCTCTTTGTTTTTCAAATTACTCTGGCGACTAGTTTCGACCCCCTATTCAACGTCTAACGACCCTCTCTCCACCCCTCTGCCCTGGCTCGTCTGCCCTAATGTTTCTTTGTCTGTTTTGACTTGGCTTAAGAATCGAATTATAAATGGGAGACAAGTTATGTCTAACTCCCCCATTTCTGTTTAATGACGGATTCTCTTTTTTGACAAAAATAGCCTCTTTAACTCCCCTCTCAAACCAGTTCTTTTCCCTGGCTAAGATCTGAACCTCACTGTCCTCAAAAGAATGGCCTGTGGCTTCTAGGTGAAGATGTACGGCAGATGACGGTCCACTCTGGCACGCCCGCCTGTGTTGGTACATCCTCTTGTGAAGTGGCTGTTTTGTTTCTCCAATATAGCACTCACTGCAATCTTCACTACACTGAATGGAGTAGACCACATTGCTTTGTTTGTGGTTCGGTGTTCTGTCCTTTGGGTGGACGAGTTTTTGTCTTAAAGTGTTTGTGGGTTTGAAATAAACTGGAATTTCATATTGTCTGAAAATCCTCTGTAGTTTTTCCGAAACGCCGGCCAGCTGACGAAGCCTCTCGGATGAGCGGCGAAACGTTTTCAACCAAACAAACTTTGTCCAGTTGACAAATTGAACTTCTCCTTTTATCTTTAAACCATTAAAATCTGAATCTTTAAATAATGCTTTTGTTCATTTATTAGGTCTCAGAGAAGATAGATGACAACATTGAGCATCTAAACCAGAGTTTGATGGTGTGGGAGGATGTTCGTAAAATTAGTGAAGATGTTGAGAACTGGACCAACCACTGTGCAAATGAACTGAATGAAAGCCTAGGCAACCTCAATGACAGTCAAAAGCTCTCTGCAAGACTCTCCACACTTCAGGTATCATTTATTTTTATTACACTGCAAATGTGGTCATAGCGTATTTTTGTAATATCTTTCATTCAAAGCAATCAATCATCATCCTACTAAATAATGCATTTTTTTTTAGACTGAAATGACTGAAAAGGAGCAGAAACTTGTAACTTTCCAAAGCAGGATTTCAGAGTTAAAGAAATACATCCAAAGTCAAGAAACTCCCGCAAGGCTACAGGTAAGATACTAAAAATAAATTAAATAAATAACATTATTATTCATCAAGTAGAATGGCTGTCCATATTTCGGCAGGTTTTGGAGAATGAGCTACGCAAGAAAATGAATACAGTTCAGAAGCTGCATGAGCAAGCCAAAGGAAATCTAATAGACTTCAGTTCACAAAGGAAACAGCTGGAAGACTATATCTCACAAATGTCAGCCTGGCTCAAAAGTATGGAGGACACTTTGGTTTCTTCACCAACAGGATCTGACCCAGAGGACATCTGCAGAGTCAAGGTAATTAAACAAATCAGGCAAAATATATGAGAGGAGAGAAGTCTGTTTCAATAATTATACTTGTGTTATTACCATTACCACAAGCTTTGCCAAGATTTGCTTAATAGGAAACTTGTACAGCTGCAGTTTCTCTGGTCAGCAGTGGTCACTGTTCAGAAGCTGCCCAATTACCGTATTTTCCGCACTATAAGGCGCACCTAAAAGCCTTCAATTTTCTCAAAAGATGACAGTGCGCCTTATAATCCGATGCACCTTACATATGGATCAGTATTGGTTAATCATGGCTACCATAGTCAGCCACTACTGTAGCTTCTATTCTATGCGCCTTATAATGCCTTATATACGAAAACAGTTTTAAAATAGGCCATTAATTTATTTATTTATTTATTTATTTATTTGAAAGGGACAGTGCACATTAATGAACATATAATATATATGTAAATATGCCAGATTATAGCCACAGGCTAATTTCCATCTGTTGTCCCTGGACAGGTTGATGGTGCCAATTAAAAGGTCTCACATACAATTGAAGGTGCGCCTTATAATCCGATGCGGAAAATACGGTAAATTTAATCCATAGACTGTATATATATATATAGCTAACTCGCTAGTCATTTTGGTATTAAAATGTTTGTATTAACTCGTGCTACACAATCCTGGTGTTTTTATTTCGCTATTTGATCTGTAAATAAATTTCTATTACTAATATGCATTTCGCTTCCAATTTGCCCCTATAACCACTAGCATCGGGAGCTTCATTTGACTGGAGCCAAGCGCTATGGGTGACGTCACACTCCCTTAGTCCACTTCTTTAAACAGTCTATGGTTTAATCAAATAGCAAATAGCTGTAGGTATTAGAGATAAGCAGATAGCCGTGTTTGTCATCATCATTTGTATATTGCTGTAAAACTACTGTGAAATGTGTAAGAATTGACCAAATAGTAACACGTTTTTGTTTCACAGGAGATTCAAAAGGAGCTCCAAAATCAACAGGGAAGTATTGATGCCACCAGAGAAAGCCTGAATACACTGTGTAGAAAATACCCCTCTGAAGAGCTGGCCAGTCTGGGTTCAGCTCTCACTGACCTCATTAAAGCATATGAATCTGTGAACCAGCTTTCCGCCCGCACACTGGTCTCACTGCAAACCTGTCTCCAGCAACAGTTCAATGGTAAATATATTGAGCCACACACTACAGTTTTCTACCCTTTCCCTAAGTAATGCAGAATGGAGTCACTAAATTATTTTTTTGCTTTATAGATTTGGCTCAGGAGTTTCATCGCTGGCTTTCAGAGCAAAGGGAGATAGTTAAAGAGTGCTCTGACAGATCTGGTGACACTTATATTGTGGATCGAAAACTGCAAAAGATTAAGGTAAATATGGTATTGATTTGTAACTACAATAGATATTTTATCAGAAACAAAGGTTTAACTAATAAGAAAATGTTTAAATATTGGAAAGACATAAAAAAATTAGAGGTGGGCACATGTAATAATATTGAAAATATTGAATACTGAAACTATTAATATTGAAACTTCTTAATGTAAAAACATTGTGGTTTCTCCTCCTTCAAAGTTAGAAGAAGTTGACAGAACTTCATCTTGACAATGCCCAGTCCATGCACATTCATCTTCCTTGCAGTTTATCCATAGATATGATTTGGTTTTCTAGTTTTTGCGGCTTTTCTTTGGAATTACATGAATCTGTGGATACATTTTTTTGTCTTTTACAATACAGTACTTTTAAATCACAATTCTTAATCGCAATTAAGTTTACATTATACATTAGCTTATCCATTTTAATAAAGGCAATATTTTGTCTACACTACTCACCTAAATTGGAACATCTTTCTGTTTTAAAAATCCTTTCTCTTTCTGCAGGGTGCCATGGAGCGGGTGGAGGAGGGTGAGGTGCGTCTGACTCAAGTTTGTGAAGAGGGAGAGAAGCTGCTCCTCCATCTGCCCAAAGCCAGTGCGGGACAGGTCCAACAGCACCTGTCGTCCATACAACAGGACTGGGACGGCTTTGTGGAGCAGTGCAGACAGAACCAGCAGATCCTAGAAGACAGTGCATCTCTTATGAAGGGGTATGAAAAACTAGCTATATCTTATGTTGGATTTTATTTGATTAACATATAAATGTTTTCTTTAAGGTTTGAGGCTCGCCTTAAGAAGCTGAAGTGGTGGTTGGAGCACATGGAAAAGAGGATGACCACAGATTTTCTCGAGACCAAGCAGCGAAGTCCTGAAAAAGTTGTGCTAGAACAAGTGGAGGAGTTTCAACAAGAGATTCTGAAAGAAAGGTATTGTTGAATTCAAGAAGTCTCTGTATTTTTTGCATTGTTAAGTTGCATTGCGCATTCCTATTCAGTTGCTTTAAGACTGTAATAATTGTTTATCTAAAATGAATACTCTTTGTATATTGACTACTAATTTATTTGTTCATTCTTAATCCACATACAAGTGAATAAAGTCAATAGTCAAAAATTATGTAAATCTAAGCTAAAACAAGGCTAAACTAGGGCTGAATGTATTCTCACTGTAAAATTTCTATAAATGAATAAATCTGAATCTGAATGTATCTTTCTGTATTGCAAATCACAAATTACTACTAACTTTTAAAATGATGTAATTTTAAAATATCTATCCATACAGGGACTCTTTTGAGCGTCTGTGTCAGGAGGCCCAGGCGCTAAACGAAGGCGGCAGAGGAGACAGCAGCGAGACTCGAGTGTCCGCTCAGCTCCAGTCTCAACACCAGGCTCTGCTGCGGAGAGGGAGGGACCTGCTCCGTTCCTGTCAGCTCACCCTCCAGGAGCAGCAGGCCTTTGAGGACACTCTGCAGGCCACATGGACCTGGCTCAGTGTGATCCAGGAGAGGCTGGGTGCACTCAAGAGCACCGTGGGCAACAAGGAGACGCTGGAGAAGAGATTAGGACTTGTACAGGTTGGTGGGGAAAAAAAAAAAACACAGCTGTAATTTCATAATGTAAATAAAGTTCACTATTTATACTTTCTCCCTCCAGGTATCTGAATAATTAAGCAATAAAGAAGGCAAAAATGTATATGTAATTTTTTTATTGTCCTGAGAATTTGATTTTGCAGGTCATTAGAAGTATGATTATACAGTATGTCCCTCTAAATACAATGGTTGTGGGCCAAGGCTGAGATTGAAAAAAGTGAATAGACTATAACATTAAAGTGTACTTTATGCCCTTTGGAATACCCGCTTGTTACTTTCAGTTCATTTTATTTTCTATAAATAGTTTTTCTTATAAATATTACATTTGTATACATCCAAAAATGACGTGTTTGTACATGAAAAAAACTTACTTTACAAAACATATAAAATATTCTACTCACTTCTGTCCTTCTGGCTTGCTGTAGGATATTCTGCTGATGAAGGGTGAAGGGGAGGTCAAACTCAATATGACAGTGGGTAAAGGGGAGCAGGTCCTGAAGCACAATCGAATGGAAGGACAGGAGGCCATCTGCTCCCAGCTGCAGAGTCTGAAGGACGCATGGGCCAACATGCTCATGACCTCCATGAGCTGTCACAGGTATATGCGTGTACAGTATGTAGTATGTGCTAGTCATCATCATGCAGTGTTCATCGAAAGGCCAGAACAACCTTTTAATACTCAGAACATCACTGGAACTAAAACATTGTGTCAGAAGTAAAAGTGAATCCTTCAAGAGCAGATGTGAACAAGAATCTTACTGAGAAGAAAAGTCTTACTGCTAGCTTTAGCTTTATTTGAATTACTTTGTTTGTCTGGCCATGAAAGGCAATAAACCTCCTCCAGTTTATGAGCATACTGGTCGTTAGATTTTTATATTAGATACTTGTACTTGACATACTTAAGATATGTCTCTGTATCTTCAATTATTTTATCAATGTCTGGTCAAAATGTCTTCTTTCATTTTAGCCGTTTGGAGTGGACAGTGACCCAGTGGAGCAGTTTCCAGGACAACCGTAGCCAGCTGCAGCAGTGGATGGAGAGTGTGGAGCAGGAGCTGGGCATGACCCTTCCTCAGCAGCCCGGTCTGAAAGAGAAGTGTGCCCTCCTGGAGCGACTGCGAGCCCTCCAGGCCGATGTGGATGCCCATGCTGCAGTCCTGTCCCGCCTGACAGAGAAGGCAGTGGAGTTGCACGAGAAAACGGCTGACCCCATCTTTGGACCAGAGTCAAGGACGGAGCTCAGTGCACACTTTGCAGATATTTCAGCAGTGGTTAAGGTAAGATTGATGGAAGAATAAAAAGCATTTCCTGTAGGTCACGTTCCAGATCAACTGTTGGAAATGTCTTCCTCAGCAAATGTAGCAGGGATGTAGCAATGAAGAAAAATACAGCATCCCAAACACAGTTATTTTATCTTTTTAAAATAATTAGGCCTTCTATGTATGTTTTTTATTATAGTTATTTATTTTTGTTTTTTGATTGGATGTTACCTATTCTCCTGATGTGCTGCTGTTCTGTAATTTGCCCATTGTGGGACAAGTAAAGGTTATCTTACATCTGTATTAAACAACTGCATTATATTGTGTTGTTATTTTTGTCTTCAAAGGGTAAAGTGCAGTCCATGCAGAACATTGTATCAGAACATGAGCAGTACTTGGATGCTGTGAGGGACTTTAACGATTGGTTGATCTCAGCCAAAGAGGAGCTTCAGCGCTGGTCCGACCTGTCTGGAGACTCTCTGTCTATAAAACGGAAACTATCAAAAGTCCAGGTGAGTAATAAGTACTGCACTGAGCTATTTTCCAGGAACTAACTATAAAAAATTGATTTGTGGTACACTTTAGTTTGAGTTTTGGCACATATACCGAGCTCTGTTTCATGGGTTTGATTCCCTCCCACTCTTCACCCCCATTATTATACACTATACATTATCCACTATCCTATATTTATTCTGTCCTCCTTAATAAAGCTTATGAGCTGAAAATAAAAAATAAAAAATAGAACAAACCAGAATGAGGACAAAAGATGCGTTCACACCACTTTGAAAACAACAATTCTCTTCACTTGTATAATTTCAGGAGCTGCTTGACTCTAAACAACGAGGCAGAGAGAGGCTGAACCGTGTCCAGAGATGTGGCGCTGTGGCGAGGGATCACACCGGCTCTGGAGGATATGAAGCCATTGAGCGAGAGGAGGCTGCCCTGCTTTCGTCATGGGAACAGTGGGAACGAGGCGCGCTACAAACAAGGGCTAGCCTGGAAACTACCCTGTCCCAGATCGCCAGCTCAGAGCAAGAGTTCACCAGCCTCTCTGCCCAGCTGGAGCACGATCTACACGATTTCAGCCGACTGCTACATCAGTGGCGTCTTAAGCTAACTCAAGCTGAGGCCAAAACTGATGGAGAGGAGGCTGTTAAAGGATGGGAAATGGCAAAGGTAAGTCCATTTGGCTATCACATAACTCATCTATTATTAATGACTTATAGTAGTGAGTACTTAGGCAGGACGCATTTTGTTTAATTAGGGGGCAAGCACCGTAGGTGCTAGGCACCCTCTTCCCCTGTCCCTCTCAGCCCTAATGCCCGGTGGTGCTTATCCCCGTGCCCACATCCCCTGATGTGTCCTCTGAGCGCTTTGCGAATGTATGTACCTTGTGGTACATTTTCGTACCACAGGGTACATATTTCTGTTTTTGAAAAAAAAAAAAAATTGTGCTTGCACTGCCTCACCCTTGCTCTCCCCCGGGCCCTTTCTTCACCTGGGACAATCCCTTTGGTCCTCTACATTCCCCCTGTTTCTCTTAGCCCTTGTGCCCAGTGGTGTTTGTTCCCATACCCGCGTCCCCCAATGTGTCCTCTGAGTGCTTTGTGAATGTTATTGTGGTGGTGAAATATGTACTATTATGTGCCTGAAGTGTGTATTATCGTGTACCTTGTAATATTAAAAGATAAAAAAAAAATAGTGTTTGCTCTGCATTGCCTAGCGACGTTGCCTAGCAACCCTTTGATCTTTCCTTTGATGTTCTGGTCTGATTCTTATTATTATTCTTCTGATTCTTCTTCTTGTTATTATTCTTTTTTCAATGGGAGTCTATGGCAACCCCTAGAACCGTCTGGTGAAAGTTGTGAAATTTTGCATGCACATTCCAGCCAGTCTCCTCATTACCCACAGCGATTTATAGGCCCCCAGCCCCAACCGTCTAGTGGCACCAGCAGGTCAAAGTTGCAGGAATTTTCAGGAATTGCCTAGCAACGCACCTAGCAACCTTTGATCTGTCTTTGATGTGTCTGTTCTGACAGGGTCTAACCCTGTCAGAACAGACCCTGTCAGACCCTGTCAGACTCTGTTAGACCCTGTCAGACCCTGTTAGACCCTGTTAAACCCTGTTAGACCCTGTCAGACTCTGTTAGACCCTGTCAGACTCTCTTAGACCCTGTCAGACCCTGTTAGACCCTGTTAGACCCTGTTAAACCCTGTTAGACCCTGTCAGACTCTGTTAGACCCTGTCAGACCCTGCATGCGGCCTACATGCTGAGGCCTACATGAACCTTCGGTGCTTGGCCCCACATTGCTGCTTGCAGCTATATTTTGTTTGTGTTTTTTTCTTAGGACACATTGGAGGATCTGGTCAAAGCTGAGCCCATGTCTGACAGTTTGAAAACCCAGTTGAATGATTTGTGTCGATTCTCCAAAGACATGGGAACACAGTCTGAGCGAGTGTCTGCACTAATAAAGGAATATAACAGGTTAGAAAGAAGTGTTTTTGTTGTCTATTTTTGCATATAATGTGTAGATGTAGATGTGTTTTGGAATGAATTAAGTTTAAAGTTTTTAAAGAAAAATCCATTGGTTTCAGAATAATGAAAAATTAGGATGGTCTCCAAAACTAACTAACAATTTTATAATTTTACAGTCCTTAAAATGTCACCTGTAACCCACGAATAGCTTGTCATTTTTTTATATTTCAATGTGTGTGTCTGTGTGTGTGTGTTTTTTTATATCAGTGTTTCCTATGTTCTAATAAGGAAAGCTCACTCCCTAAACTCCTTTATGTCGTACCTCTGTAGTCTCAGCCTGAAGGCTTCCAGGGAGTGTCAGAGCAAAGAGAAGCTGCTGGACCAGAGTTTCCGTTCAACTTTCAGAGAGTTTCAGCAGTGGCTCGTCAGCACCAAGATCAACACAGCCAAATGCTTTGATGTCCCCCAGAATCTCAGTGAGGCCTCCTCAAGCCTGCAGAAAATACAGGTATTAATAAGTAATATATTTTGAATAAAACCGGCTACCTTCTACAAACTAGAGAAACGGCAACAAGGCAACTGTTGGATTTAAATATATTTTGTCCTAAACGTTAAAATAGTTACACAGTTGCCAGAGAACATTTTTTACCAGTACAGTGGTACCTCACCTTACGAAAGACCCAACAAAGGAAAATTTCAAGTTACGAAACGCCTTCACGTTAAATTTTGGTCTCTAGATACGAAAGAAAATTCAAGTTACGAAACGCGAAATCTCAAAAATTCAAATAATGCGCGCTCAGCCACACACATTATACGCTTTTCTCAGACTGGATTTAAACTTTTCTCACATTTCTCTCTTGTTTAAACACTCAAACTTTCATAGATTTTCAACAAAATGTATTAATAGTGAAGCGTGGGGGGAAGGGGGAGGGCGGTGTGTGTGCGCGCAGACACGTGTGTGATAGCGCAGCATGACCCGGCGCGGGGCGCGAGCACGAGACCCGTGCTCAAACCGTGCCAGGTCTAAACCAGGTCTAAACCAGGTCTGAACCAGGTCTAAACCAGGATTAGACCACCGCGGCTCTTGCATGCGTTCGTTCATGCGCTCAGACTGCGTGCGGTTCCGAGGCACATCCCCTCCCCTCCTCGCTGCTCGCCTCAGCCGTGACTCGAAACGAAACCAGGAAATGGACCCGCACGCGGCGCTTTAATCCACCTGGTTTAGTCCAGGTTTAGTCCTGGTCCAGTCCTGGTTTAGTCCAGGTCTAGACCTGGTCCAGTCCAGGTTTAGACCTTGGTCTAGACTGGTATAGTCCACGTTTAGTCCTGGGTCTACACAGTCTCTACGCAGGACACAGTGTTACACTATAAAAAAATGTTACACTATAAAAATAAAAAAAACTTGGAACGAATCAGGCCTTTTCCATTGAAATAGCTACTCAACTTACGAAAAATTCACGTTGCGAAACCACTTCTGGAACGAATTAATTTCATAAGGTGAGGTACCACTGTACTATAAACTGATATATGCTTCTTGGTGCTCCCACAGTTTTTCATGTACTGCTTTTAGTTATGCATATTGTATTTTATTTATTTGTTGGTTGAAACGTTACAATTTTTCTATAACATCTGAATTTGTACTGCACTTTGAGCAGTAGTGACTCTATAAATAAACCTTGATCAAAGCAACAGGTTCAAAAATATGAATTTTCTGACTTAATTCTATGTTCCTGTATTTACAGGAGTTTTTAAATGACAGAGAACAGGGCCAGTCCAAGTTGAATGCTGTGGTTGTGAATGGGGAGCTCGTTTGCAGTGTGGCACCCAAAGACAAAGTGGATGCAGTTCGGGTTAAAATGAACACAGCTCGAGAAGACTGGAAGAGTATAATGTCCAACCTCCACAACAGAGAGACCAATTTACAAGTAAGGCTTTGTATTCAAACCTGCTGCAAAATGTTATGTCAAAGAATAAAAGAAATCAATACTGTGTATATACAGTTGGTGATCAGGATTAGGATTTTAATCAATTTCTTTTTTTGGTAATCCTTTACAAAACACTTTTTTCAGAACCTGGTGTCTCAAATGAAGGATTTTGAAGCCAGTGCGGAACCTCTTCAGGACTGCCTGAATGCCACAGAACTGGCTGTGCAGGAGAGCAGCACCCGACTGCATGACCTTACAGCCAAGAAACTGGAGCTTCACAAACTACAGGTGCCAATCAGTAGATGATGGTACTTGTAGTTAGAAACCTTTTCATTTTCAGTCTACATCAAGTTAAGGAATAGGCATTGGACTCGGTCATCCATTCTTGCTTTAAAATAATAAAACAACAAAAAAGCTAACTGCATCTGATGTCATGCTTTTCTTTGCTAACACCTTCAACAATTGTTCTTAAATGTTTTTCAACCTTTACTGCCTTGTATATAATGAGTGTTGCATTGTCTGAGCCTCTCTCTCACCTGTACCTCTGTTTCTATGTCTGCTTGCATGCCTCTGTGCTAACCTGCCTGTCCCTTCCAGTCTGTGCTTGAGGAGTTGGCTTCTCAGGAGGTACAGCTCAGCAAGCTCAGGGAAAAGGCCCAGCTGCTGTGGAACGAGCTCGCGGCCGGAAAGGGCTTTGTGCACCGCGTGTCTCAGCTCTCTGCTCAGTACCTCGCTCTAACAAACCTCACCAAGGTACCGTAACAGCTGTCTGTCTGCATGCTACTGTCTGGACTTTCTACACAGGTGGCAACTTGTGTTGCCTTGTGTTTTCATGACTGTTTATAAAGGATTACCGTATTTTTCGGACTATAAGTCGCTGTTTTTTTCATAGTTTGGCCATGGGTGCGACTTATACTCCGGAGCGACTTATGTGTGAAAAATTACATGTGAAATGATATTATTATATCATTTCACATGTAATTTTCACATTAAACTGCAAGATGGCGCCATAGGCCTGTGTTGATAATTTCAACACTGCTGTTCTAAATACAACTGAGAAAGGCTAAACAAAAATGGCACTGAAAAGAAAGTCATATTCTGATAGTTTGGTAAACTTGTTAGCATGTTCTTTATGCTAGAGTTATCTGAATAACTCTTAATATGTTACATCGTTACTGACATTACCAGGCATGTCTGTCATGTAACGTTAGTATTCCATACACTTATTCAGCCTGTTGTTCTCTATTTTATTTTTATTTTAAAATAAATAAATAAAGATGACATGTATGTTTTTGGTGTTGGATCTTATCAAATAAATTTCCCCCAAAATGCGACATATACTCCAGTGCGACTTATATATGTTTTTTTTCTTCTTAATTATGCATTTTTTGGCTGGTGCGACTTATACTCCGGAGCGACTTATAGTCAGAAAAATACGGTATATTATATTATGATAATTATAATTATAATAATAATTAAAATTAAATTAAATATAATTATAATAATATTATATTATATCATTATTATATTATATTATATTATATTTATAGCCAGAAATGTTTGCTGCCTAATTAAACTTTGTGGCTTTACAGTACATGATTTTATGAGAATAAAGTAAACTGGTATTCTCATGATGTTTTGAAGGAGAAGACCTCTAGAATTGAACGCATTGTCAATGAGCACCAGCAGTTCTCCCAGGGGCTGAAGGAGCTCCAGAACTGGGTGGCAGACACCAGCCACATGCTGCAGACCTACTGTGCCCCCACAGTGGATAAAAATGTTCTGGACAGCAGAATGATCAAATTGGAGGTAATCAGAACATGTAAATGGCAGCTTTGGCTATTTAAGTGAGAGTGTGAAGTGAATAAATAAAGACTCCAGCATAATAATCTAACTTGCCAAGCATGTAAATTCTAATGTCAGATATGATTAAGACTTATATATTCTGATGAAGCTTTCTGTACACATTTATTGTTTTGGGTTTGGTCTGTTTTATTTATTTATTTATTTATTTGTGCACATACTACATACATGAGTATATGAGTTGCTTTCTGAGATTATAGTATTACTTATAAATTGGTAGACTATTTATTTATATATTTATTCATTCATGTATATGTCTTGTCAGGCTTTGCTAACAGCTCGTCAGGAGAAAGAGATCCAGTTGAAGATGTTGATCACAAGAGGAGAGTCAGTGCAGAGGAACACATCCTCTGACGGGGTACCTGCTGTGCAGAAACAAATACAGGAGCTGAAAGACTCCTGGGACGCACTATTGTCTGCCTCCATTCAGTGTAAAAGGTCAGTTTAATCCAAGCATGATTTTGTGAGTTATTTTACTGTTTTACATTGTCTGGTGTCTGGTGTCTCAGTGTTGGTTACATCTGTATATTACTTCCAATTGTACAGTCAGCTGGAGGGCTCCCTGTCCCAGTGGACCAGTTACCAGGAGGATGTCCGACAGTTTGTGACGTGGATGGAGCGAGTGGAGGAGAGTCTAGACCCCGCCGATAAGCACTGTCCTGAGATGAGAGATAAGACCGCCAATCTGAGCAAAGCAAAGGTTCTGTCAATTTATTTTACTTACATTTTACTTACTTCACTGTCTATGTTTTTTTTAAATATTATTATATATTTGCTTTTCCAGTTGTTGTATGAGGAAGTCTTGAGTCACAATGCTCTTCTTGAGACTATTACTGCAAAGAGCCTCAGTATTTCTGAAAACTATGTGACGCAACTGGAGCTGCAAGATCTACAAGAGCGCTACAACACCATCAAGGACAATGCCATGGTAAATCTCGCCTATATTAAGTGAAATGGAACATTATTAATTAGTAATAACTAATGAATCTGTTGTTGTTTTCTTCATGTAGAAGGCAGGGGGTAAAGCGGAGGAGCTGGTGAAGGCCCATCAGGAGTACCAGCGTGGGCTTCATGCATTTGAGGAGTGGCTGGAGCAGGAACAGGAGAAGCTTGGGTGCTACATGCAGCTGGAGGGAGATGTGGACATGCTGGAAGACACTCTACAAAAGCTACAGGTCTGAAAACTATTTTGTTGTTCCAATCTGATAACTACCTAATTTAATTAATGTTTTGAAAAAAAAAAATCCACTGTCTCAAAATTGGAATGGATGTAACCCCCACATGAGGTAAACAAGAACAAAGCAAAACAATGATCAACAATTTGACATGATAAAGTAATGGTTCATTATAACAGTAAAGTAACTGAATGTCATTAAGGTAAACACAATGTACTTAATCTATGTGGGAAAAATACAGTATAAGTAACATTTTCTATAGTTGAATGATATTAAAATGATTTCCAATACTTGTAATATTACTTACAAATATCTCTATCACTACAGGAACTGCAGCTCCTCTGTACTGAAGGCCAAGCATTGCTGAACACTTTGTTGGTGAGTCGGGAGCAGGTCCTCCCCTGGGGTCTGCCCCAAATCGAGGACCGCACCCTGGAAACTCTGCAGCAGGAGTGGAGGCTGTACCAGGCTCGACTGGCCGAAACACGCTCCCAGCTCAACAGTGCTCTGGCCAAACTCAGGCAGATGGAGCAGAAGTTCCAGTGTCTGGACAGCTGGCTCAAAGGCATGGAGACCAAAGCTCAGCTGCGGACACACAGACGATCTGACCATACCACCAAAGACGCACAACTTCAACTCATAAAGGTACTCATAAAGGGCCTTTCTGTGTGGAGTTTGCATGTTCTCCCCGTGTCTGGGTGGGTTCCCTCCGGGCGCTCCGGTTTCCCCCACCAACCCAAAACATGCACCATAGGTAAAATCCTCCAGCTGAGGTCCTGACCAAGCCGAAGCAAGAAGATCATGGAGATGGTCCTCGGGCGCAGTAATGTGCTGCCCACTGCTCCTAATAACAGGATGGGTTAAATGCAGAGAAGAATTTCTCCAGTGTGAGATCAATAAAGTCTCTTCTTCTTCTTCTTCTTCTTCTTCTTCTTCTTCTTCTTCTTCTCCTCCTTCTTCTTCTCCTCCTTCTTCTCCTTCTTCTCCTTCTCCATCTCAAATTGTTGTTATCATTGGTTTGACAGTGATATTACTATGAAAATATTTTGGGGTGAGCTTCCAAACTGTACAGTAGATACATAGCTTAATATGAAAATCAGTGTTGATGTCTTTCTAGTTGTTCTGTTAACATGTGTCTATTACCTTGTACAGAGTTGGCAGGAGGAAGTGCTTGTTTACCAGGAGGAGATGGAGGGCCTCAGTGTTTTGGCTCAGCAGGTCCTGGATGAGACACACATCAGCTCCAGGTTCAGCTCCAGAGCCACTCAGATCACTGCACGCTACCATGCCCTCTTGCTGCACTTACTGGTAAATCTTTATTCATAGACATATTCTTTTAATTGTTAATTGTCATATAATTACATATTTCATTATTGGGTCATAGGAAACAATCAAACAACTACAAGAGGAAGTGTCTTGCATTCAAGAAGCACAGACCATTGTCACAACCTTTACAGACTGGCTCAGCACAGCTCAGAATAACTTCAGCACTGTGGCGATTAGTGTTGATGTAGTCGACCGATTTGCCATGGAGAGAAAGATGAAGAAACTTGAGGTACACTGCAAATGCTGGTCCAAAATTTAAGATGTAAACACTTAACTCTATCAGAAATTTACTTCAAAGTAGTGAAATTATCTGTCCATGCAGCAAGATCATTTTACTTGACAAATTATCTTAAAATAAACTTCCTCTAGATTAGAATTAAGCAGTCTCAGAGCTAGTAAGTAGATAATAAAACTGAAAATAAGATTAATAACCTGATATAAATTTTAAAATCTTGTCCAGATCAGAGAAATTTGCAGTGTATGCCCACACGCAAAACAGCCCTATATGAATAAATAAAATAATGCATAATGAAAATGAATTACATGCTTTAAAAAAAAACTTTTAAAAAACTCCTTGATCTGAAGAGTAATATTTTGTTTTCCAGTCTTTTCAGTCAGACATTGAACAGGGTCACACTTACCTGAAATCAATGAGAGAGAAAACTGAACGTGCCATGGCGTTCTTGGAGGAGCCTGAAGCGGAGCAGCTAAAGGAGGAAGTGGATGCACACTTGTCTCAGCGCGAGAGCCTCATGTTGGCTTTAAGGACTGAATACAGCTCCTTAGAGAAATGCATATCACTGACCAAAGACTTCATGGATAAATATAAAACACAGGCGCAATGGGCACTGGAGACCAAGAACTTGTTAGCTGCAACTGTGGAACCTAAAGCAGAACTGTACCAGAAGAAAGCCCAGCTGGCAAAATATAAAGTAAGTCTCAAGTACTTGAATACTGATATTTAGATATAATTGAAAATATATACAACACATGGTTAACTGGTAATTAAAATATAGTTTCTTGTGTTTTGTGGATTTAATTATGTGTATTTGATTTTTAATTGTAGACAGTCCAGCAGACAGTGCAGTCCCATGAACCAACAGTGAAATCTGTGGTAGAGAAAGGAGAGGCCCTGCTTGAGTTGGTTCATGATCCGACAATCCGTGACAACATGAAAAAATTGCAAACAGACTACCAGGATCTCTGTCTTGCTGCCAAAGTTTGTACATTTTTAAAGTTTTATTTATGACCATGTAATCTTTCAATCATTAATACTAATATAACATGTTTGTATTTTTCCTCAATATTCAGACCCATGTTCAAAACCTTGTGGATTGGGTGAAAGAACACGAGGATTACAACAGTGAGCTACAGGAAGTTGAGAAATGGCTTCTTCAGATGTCCAGTCGCTTGGTCAGCTCAGACTCTATGCAAACAAGCAGTATGGAGATGGCTACACAACAACTGGCCCGGCACAAGGTAACTTTGGATTTCAGGTAGTGTAAAATCCAATCTAACAAGTAAACTACTGTAGATTAAATAACTGAAGAAATGAATCCTTAATCCCATAGTTTAAATTGAAAGTTGTTATTATGGCTGTTTACAACAGATTTGATAACTAGATTTTTTATTTTCAGGCAATAATGGAGGAGATTTCGAGTTTTGAGGATCGTCTCAGCAGCTTAATGCAGAAAGGGGAAGATCTTGTGGCGAGTTGTACGGGTCAAGTTCAAGCTAAAGTCAGTCAACAAATCCAAGATCACCAGCAGGGGGCGAGAGACAGCTACTCCGCCATTTGTAGCACCGCACAACGAGTAAGGGGTTACTTAGTGGTTTGTGAAAATGCAATACTAGCTAAGATTGTAAGAATGAATTTTATGTTTTACAGGTTTACCAAAGTCTAGACCGTGAGCTGCAGAAACATGTGAGCCACCAGGACACTCTGGAGCAGTGTCAAACCTGGCTCTCCACTGTTCAGAAAGAGCTTCAGGTCAATGATCAAGGCCCATCTGGTCTACAGGAGGCACTCAAGCAGGTAATAATAAGCATTAAGTGTATGTTTCTATACCCTTTGCAGTCTTTTGCTTATTGGCATTAATCTAAAGTAGTGCTATAGAATAATTATAAAGAGAAGAAAAACATGTTGTAATTAGATGGAAAGACACAACGCAACTGAAATCAAAACTTTTAAGACCAGAAATAACCTAAGGCAAAATTAGGACTAAAATTAAACTATTATTTTTATTTCAGTTGACCCCTTTTGACTGTAGGACTTAAACCTATGCATGTAACATTACATGCATAGTGTGTATTTGTTCATTATATTAACTGTGATCTCTGTTTTGTGGCAGGTGAAGCATTACAGGGCACTTCAGGAGCAGGCCAGCACTTACCTGGATCTGGTGTGCTCTGTCTGTGATCTGTCTGATGACGCAGTGAGAGTGACAGCTGCAGAGGTTCAGCAAGTCAAGCTAACAGTGAGTTTCCAAATGTTATTAAATGTAGTATTTATGAATATATTAGATTAAAGAAACAAAAGAAACAGTTGTAACTCAATAAAAAGCGATCATCATCTGACCTAGGAAAGTAGAATGAGACAAAAGTCAGATTTTTTTTTTTTTTTTTAATTTGTGAGGTTTACATGGACTTGTATGGTGTTTCAGATTGAAGAGCGTATGTCCAGTGCTCAGGAGTTGTCTGAGGGCTGGAGACAGATCAGAGACCAGAAACAGGACCTTACAGCTCTGTTCCAGGACCTGGAGCAGCAGCTGCTCAGCCTCTCCAGACGACCTGCTGAACTCGAGATCAAAATCGCACAAAACATGCTCTCACAAGCCAAGGTACTGCACTCCTACTATGGTCTAAACTTTATTTGAGTGTTGTTATACCATCTCATATCTCTTTATATACAACATTATATTTATTATATTATAATGTTGTTGTTATATTATATTATATATTATATATGTTATATTATATATTATATTACATTTTAGTTTATCTTTAGTCATTTTCAGTGTTTTGTTTATTTTCTGGAAATGATACCGCAGACTCCAAAATCTTGCTTATCTATGGATGTTGACTATATATATATATTGCATAATACCTTTTTTGCCATTCAGATTGTAAGTTGCCTTTATAAGTTGTTCAAAAATAAAATGTCTTACTTTTTCCTTATTACATAGTATTTCAATAAAAACATGCTGTCTGTATGAATTCCTGACAGGACTGTTGTCAGCTTCTTCAGGCAAAGCAGAGCACTCTGACTCTGATGTCTGAGACTGTGAGCCGGCTGACGGGAGGTCAGGGTTCACAGGAGCACTCGGACCTCGACCGTCTCAGTGACACGTGGCTGGAGCTGTGTCACCAGGCCAACAGACTGCAGAGCCAGAGGGAGGAGGACCTGCTGAGGGCACAAGAGTACCATGACTGTATCAGTGCAGTCGAGGCACTTTTCGAACAGGTGTCCAGAGAGTGGGACAATCTGGCTAGGTATGTCTGTAACTTTTCTGGTAGTGGATCCATCACCACCTTGTTGAAATAGCTTTGCCTGGGAAGTTCTACAGTACATTAAACATATCTACTCTAGTATTTATTCCATTACAGTTGTATTCATTGTAATTGAATTCTTACTGTGAGTGGTCTGACCTGCAGTTTGTCCTGGGGAGGCAACGTGCTTGTATCCATGAAGGTAGAAGTTGAATGACATACTGTAGAACATTCTATGCAAAGCACAACAACTGTGGAGGAAACAAGCAGGTGTTGGACTCCATCCAAAACACACAGTGAATCTTTAAGAAATAACCTAAGATACAGAGCAAATGATTATTCATTTTATACTGTTTGATACAGAACGGACGCTGAAAGTTCATCTCAACATCTGGAGGCTCTACGTCAACTTGCAGTAACTCTTGAAGAACAGAAGGGGACTCTTGAAGACTTGAAGGAGCAGAAACAAAAAGTCATTCAACATCTCAATTTAGATGATAAGGAACTGGTGAAAGAACAAATTAGCCATTTTGAGCACCGATGGACGCAGATGCAAAACCTAATTGAAAAGAAGGTACATGATTCAGTGGTGACCCTGGAGGACATGAGCCAAGTGGAGACCCGTCTGAGAGAGGCTCGCGACTGGGCAGAGGAGCAGCAGCCCGCCCTATCAGAGGCCATGAAGATGAGTCCACCTCCAGAACTGGCCCAAAGCTTTTTATTTGACCATTTGAGTATATGCAGTGAACTGGAGGCCAAGCAGCTTTTACTGGACCAAGCTATGACTGATGCTGATCGAGTGATGGCTAGATTAGGTTTAAGTGAACGCCAAAATCTGCAGCAACTCATCTCTGACACCCAAAATGTAGTGGAGTCTTTGAGCGTCAAGGTGGTACAAAGACGAAAACATCTTAGCAAAGCATTCACAGAGAGGACTCAGTTTTTGTTAGCAGTGAACCAGTCAATATCATGGGTACAGCAGAATGAAAAGAAAGCCCAAGCCGAGGAGTACATTGCTTTGTTACCAGAAGATTTGGCCAAGCAAGTCAGAACATGTAGGAATATTCAAAGCAGCCTTAAAGCTTATCAAAGTGAGCTTACTTCATTGTGGTCTCAGGGAAGGGACTTGATGAGAGATGCAAGCGAGGAGGAGAAAAATGAAATTCTAACCAAGCTACAAGAATTACAGAATATTTTCGATCGGACGCTGCACAGATGTGGGCAAAAACTACAAGAGCTGGAGAAAGTTTTAGTATCTCGCAAATATTTCAAGACAGATTTGGAGAAAATTTGCCAGTGGTTAAAGCAAGCAGATATCGTCACTTTCCCAGAAATCAATCTAATGGTGGGTGACGCTGAGTTGGAAACACAGTTATTTAAATATGAGCAAATTATTGAACAGGCAATTGAATATGAAAATCTATTGCTTATTGTGCAAAGAGCAGGGCAGGAGATATTACCCACTTTGAATGAGGTGGACCATTGTTTCTTGGATGAAAAACTGAATACCTTACCTCAACAGTATAACAGTATTTTAACATTAGCCAAAGAGAAGCATGAGAAAATTCAACAAGCTATTTTTACTAGAAATGAATACGCCTCTTTCATCGATGTAACGCACAAGGCACTTAAAGAATTGGAGGAACAGTATAACCATCTTGGCACACAGCCTGTTGGTTTACAAACTGAAGAAGTTCTAAATTTGCAAAGTGACTACAAAGCAATGCAGGCAGATCTTAGCAGCCTGGGTTTAGCTGTGAGTGAACTGAACCAGAAAAAGGAGGGCTTCCGAAGCACTGGACAGCCCTGGCGCACAGAGGAGATGACCTTACTTGTTAGTTTATATAATAGTTTGAAACGCCTAGTTGAACAGAAAGTTGAACATTTGGATGAGACTTTGGAGTCATTTGAGGATCACAAAGCTATGGCAATGCAGGTTGATTCAGAATTGAAGGCGACGAAAGAGCAGCTAGTCAGGGTAAACTCTGAAACACAATCAGCAGAGGAAAGATTGAAAAATTACCATGCACTTGCAGGTAGTTTGCATAACGCGGATTCCCATTTATCAAGGCTTATGGAACAAATGGACACTCTTGCACCACGTGTTGACCAAGCCGCCCAAGACGCTTCCAAAGACCAAATTGTTTTGTGGCAGGAAGAGCTGAGATCCTTACAGTCCGCAGTCGGTGAGCTGATAGAGGAGTGTGAGAACAGGTTTGTCCAGAGTAAAGATTTTGAAACAGAGATGAAAAAGACACTAGATTGGCTGCAGCAGGTGAGGGATGATTTGAGCACAGCAGTGATTGTGGATGTAAGAGTGGAGAAGGTCCAAGAGGAGATCAGGAAGCAGCAGATCATGCAGGAGGAAGTGCAGTCCCGCCTCAGGATCGTGGCTGCTCTGAGCTCAAGAGAGAAACAGAAATACATCAGCGCTAATGAGCTGGTCCCAATCCACCTCGATACAAGCCTGGAGGAGATGGCCAAGCTGCAGGCCGATGTTCAGAAAGCACTCAGCTCTAAATTGGTAAGAAATTGCATATAAATTGTGTTTTTTTGTTTAGTATAAAGCTAAATTGAATTTTGAGCATAATGTAAAGAAATTAAAAGATACCTGATACCATATTTGGATTGTTTATTTATCTGCGTGATGCTTAAAGCTGTTTCAGCACGCATATGGAAAGGCCAGGACTCCTTTGGAAAGAGGTTTTTAATCTCATTGTGTTTTGGTTAAAGGTCCCATGGCATGAAATTTTCACTTTCTGAGGTTTTTGAACGTTAATGTGAGCTCCCCTACCCTGTTTAGCCCCCCCCATGGTTAAAAGTTGTGAAATGTCTAAACTGAGCATTTGCGATCCTTTTCTGCGTTAGAAAAAATCTGAGCTCAAACGGGCGATTTTGAACAAGGCACCTTATTGACGTCAGATCGAAAAAAGAAATGCAAATGCAGTTCCACCCCCGTCTGTCTGTACTCAGCGTCTCTGTAAATCACGCCCAGAGTGTTTGGACTGCGAATGCGCTAGGCAATGCGAAATGCGTTTTTTTATTTGCCTGGAGGCACGTCCGAGTGTTTCTAGACTCGGAAGTCCTTTATCTGAGCCTCTGGACCTTTGAACAGCAGTGGTTTAATTTTATTTTCTGTGGAAATGTGTTTATTTTTCAATGGAACGCTTCCCATCTCTCCCCCCTGCAAAAACACGGAAATGGATCAGCGGAGAGCGGAGAGTTTGGCCACGCCCCCACCCTCTACTATAGGCCATCTCTTTTCTCCTCATTTGCATTCAAGCAACAACGCCCATAATGGCCTGTTCAGAGAGAGAAAAAAATACTCTTTCTCATCTTATCTCTGAGTGTTGATTTTGAAGAAGGATTCATTTACAGTATTAGGGAACCATTAAGGAGCCATATAAAAGCATCAAGAAGTACCATGTCATGGGATCTTTAAATAAAGGTTAAATACATTTAAAAGATGTTACATTTCTAAGTGTCACATATGCTATATGAACACAGTCTAATAATTTCCATGCATTAATTACATCCACTACAAAACGTCTGCCAGTGTATTGTTACTAAAAGCCCTGCTGGTTATTAGTTATTTCGTAATGATTTTCTCTCCAGTGTTACCAGTAGAGGGCAACAGACACATCATTATTTATATGTTAAATGTATTTTTGCAGATTACACTGGAGGAAGCCCTGGTGCTATGTCAAAAATACCACTTCCGGATGCAGTCGGCCTGTGAGTGGCTGGAGGATGCTGTGTCTTTCCTCCAACAAGCCAGCCTGGGCGTGGACGTGGAGAACTACGAGGAGTGTCTGAGGCAGCAGGAGGACATCATGGTCACAGAGCAGGAGTTTCTGATACATTTAGATGAACTGCAGGCTCTTCTCCCTCAGCTACAGACACTGGTGAACCCCACTGCCAAAGAGCAGCTTAGGGTCAGTGTAGAGTCAGCCAAACAGAGAGGAGCAGAAGTCCGGGATCAGCTGCAGAGTCACCAGGATGTCCTCCACAGGTATGATTTAAATTATACATTGTGAGAATTATGATTGCAACTTGTAAGGATGTTTTAATGGTATATTAATTGATTATGAGCTGTCTTTACTTTAGAGAGGCCTCTTCTGTACCTGTTTCAAATCACTTCTTAAAAGACTTTTTATATATATGTTGTTTTTATTGTTTTTAATTGTTATGTTTTGTAGCACTTTTGGCCAACCTGCGTTGTTTTTAGACTGCGTTATAAATAAAGTTGCAGTTGCAGTAGTTATTTCAGTCTTCTTTCAAATGCTAACCTTCCTGGATTTGAACTGAATCTTAACCTTCAATCTGAAATCAAATGTTTTCATCATGCTTGCCTGAAACATTCCTTTTTCAAACTATAGAAAGACTGGTAGACTGTCTATGGCTGTCATACTTTTAAAACAGATGCATTTTAGTGTGAAGAAATTATGTTACCTATTAGAACAGTACATTGTCTTGTTTATTTGTAGCTGTGTTGCCCAGTGGAAGTCCTACCAGGAGGCCAGACAGACTGTCATTGAGCTCATGAATGAAGCTGAGAAGAAGCTTACTGAATTTTCTACAGCAAAGGCAGCTACCAGCCAAGAGGCAGAGGACAAACTTTGCAGCCATCGGGTAAAAACACCATAACTAGTCTTTAATATTGGGGAATAAATACCCATTGTCTTTTGAATATTATTATTTATTTTATTTTTTTTCTTTTGTTTTTACTTATTATGTATCTGCTTTTTCCTCCAGTCCCTTGTGTCACTGGTGAATGGTTTCCAAGAGAAGCTGAGTGAGTTGGAGGAGCAGGCCTCTCAGTTGGAGTTGGTGGGGAGTGACGCGAGTAAAGCCACCATCAGCCGCTCCATGACGACTGTTTGGCAGAGATGGACTCGGTTACGCAGCGTGGCCCGGGGACAGGAGAGAGTACTGGAGGACACTGCACATGAGTGGTGGACATTTAGAGAGAAGGTAGGCATGGACACAGATTAGAAAGTGTGATTAATCAAATGTCATTGTTCTAGACTATGATGATAATGTGGACATCAAGAACAAAAATTGTGCTTTACTGAATACTGTAAAAACTTATGAACCTATGTACAACAATGCTACTATTCTTGCATAAGAATTGTCTATTAGTAGACATGTATATGTTTTTAAAATTACTTTTGAGATTCTCTCTGTTTTAATGAACTTTAAAGGGCACTATCTTCTTTTTGAGTAGGGTGCATAGTCCAAAATCTTCTATTCTCTTCAAATTGCTATAAAACCTACCAATGTTCCTGGAGACACTTTACAAAATCAAAATCAAGTCTTTTTTGGCAATAAAAGTTACATTACACAGTGCACCGTTAATTTACCACTTTGTCTTTTATCCTTATTTATGTGTGTTGTCTGAAATGTGTTTCATAAAACAAAATATTTTACAGATGGCGAAGGTGACAGCAGTGGCTGATGAGCTACAGAACCGGGTCCCTGACAGTGCAGTGGAGAAGGCCTCTAAAGCCACACTTCTGTCTCTTCTGGACCAACACGAGCTGCTGAGTCAGGACCTAGAGAGAGAGCTGTCTTCACTGATGCTGCTCAGGCAATACGCTCTGAGCCTGTTACATGACATGGAAGTGCCCTCTCCCACAAGCGAACAGGACGAA
This sequence comes from Paratrypauchen microcephalus, assembly GCA_036785185.1. Classification (NCBI taxonomy): domain Eukaryota; kingdom Metazoa; phylum Chordata; class Actinopteri; order Gobiiformes; family Gobiidae; genus Paratrypauchen; species Paratrypauchen microcephalus. Next base: position 4,722,035 of record JAVJIX010000010.1, read on the forward strand.
CTGCCCAGCCTGCGTGAGATCAGAGCTGTGCAAGAACAAATGGAGAGGTACTCACGTTATGTTGTAAAATATGGTTAATTTTAGTGTCAGAGAGAAGAAAGTTTCTTGGGCTACAGTGCCTGTTTAGCTGCATGAAATTTCTCACACAATCAGTCACTCAGGCCATTACACAGATACATACATTTAACACTGTAGATTTATGTGTTTTCAAGGTGCATTATGTAACGTTACATAGTGTTTACATAGTGTTTACATAGTGTTTATTCTTTATTGCATATTACACAGTATTAAATTGTCAATTATATGATATTAACCTTGGAAATAAATTATGAAAATTAATTTATTGGAAAAATAAATGCTCTTGTTCTATTCCACAGCCTCCTGACACAGTCACGCACCAAGCGAGCTCAAGCTGCTCAGGAGCTCAGAGACAGAGAGGAAGTGGAGAAGGAGCTGAGTATTGTAAAGACATGGATTCAAGAAACAAGAGAACTACTGCTAAATCCAACTCCAGATATTGATACCTTACTGCAAGAACTTGAGGTACACCCCACAAAATCTAACAAATTAACAAATTATATGTGTATGGATTTTTTTTCCCATTTTAAAAAGTGGATATTATGTTTTAGATTGTGCATGGAGATGTGATCAGTTATCGGCAGAATGTGGATAAGTTAGCAGAACAACAGCAGAGCAAGTACTTGGACCTCTACACTATACTCCCCTCTGAGATCTCTATGCAGCTCGCTGAAGTCTCCCTGGCATTAGGAGCTATTGAGGACCAGGTACCGTAACACGTGCTTGGTTTAATAAATGTACACATTATACAGTGGTACCTCACCTTACGAAAATTTCAAGTTACGAAACGCCTTCATGTCAAATTTTGGTCTCTAGATACGAATGAAATTTCAAGTTACGAAACGCGAAATCTCCAATCCAATCCAACTTTATTTATACAGCAGTTTAAAAACAACAAATCTCAAAAATTCAATTAATGCGCGCTCAGATGCACGCCCCGAAACGTAAATACACTTTATCAACACACACGGGGTTAGGTTCCAGAGGTGGCCCGCGGTGGGAGAGGTCCATGAGGTAGGACAACTTTGTATTTAGCAATTGTTCTACATGTTTTAGGGCTGTAAATGCCTCACCACACACATTCTACGCTTTTCTCAGACTGGAGTTTCTCTCGCATTTCTCTCTCGTTTGAACACTCAAACTTTCATAGATTTTCATTGGAATGTGTTGATAGTGAAGCGTGGGGTGGACACGGCTCAATATAGCGCCAAATGCGCGAGGGGAGACACAACAACACATCATCAGCAGGGTAAAACTCACCTGTCTCACGATGGTCTAAACCCAGCACACGTTCACTTAGTGAGTGAACAATCCAACGCTTGGTGAATTCTGCTTCACAATGATAGGAAGAGTCGACATCGAAGGATCAAAAAGCGACGTCCATACGGCGCAAGGCTGCGCTACACCGGGGCTGCGGGATGGAGCCGCGGCACCCGGGCCGTGCCTCCTCCTCGGGGCCGAGCACGCGCGGGCCGAGCACGGGGTGATTTAATCCTGGTCCGGTCCTGGTTTAGTGCAGGTCCAGTTCAGGTTTAGACCTGGTTTAGTTCTGGTCTAGACCTGGTTTAGTTCTGGTCTAGACCTGGAAGTCACATAGAAGCAGAGGCCGCCCCGAGCGAGACCCCGTGGTCTTGCACGCCGATAGAGCACCTTTCTCGGCCTGTTAGCTCACAGTGTCGGCGCCCCGGCTCTGGAGGTCAGATAGAACCAGAGCCCGCCCCGCTCATATTCCCGCTGAAAGAGCGTTTTTCTCGGCCTCTTAGCTCTAGCGCGGAACGCGCAAGGAGCGCAGACATGAGCAACGAGCAACACGCTCATCCAACGGCACTGCCATGTTATAATAATAACAGGTCCAATCCAGGTTTAGTTCTGGCCAGACCTGGTTTATTCCACGTTCTTTTAGTCCTGGTCTAGTCTCTTAGCCCGTCAGGAACACAACGTTACACTATAAAAAAAAAGTTACACTATTAAAAAAAAAAACCTTGGAATGGATCAGGCTTTTTCCATTGAAATAGCTACTCAACTTACGAATTTTTCACGTTACGAAACCACTTCTGGAACAAATTAATTTCATACGGTGAGGTACCACTTTATATATATTTTTTTACCTACACGTTTTTAATATTTTCACTCTTTAGGTCCTATCTAAAGAGCGAGAGATACAGAAAAACAGAGAAATCAAGGAAAACTTCAGCTCCAGGATCCATGACATCTCTGAGAAACTCAAAGCAGTTTCAACTAAATTTAAAGAAAAATCTCCAGATGTGGATCATGCCAAAGAGGAAGTAAAGGTTTGTCTGCCATTATTTTTTAAATGACTTTGTTAATTTTTTGTTTTTTTTTAATGTGGCTTGGGTCACTCAAATGACTTACTAATATTTTCTAATCATCAACTACTTCTGAAAACAACATGTACTGGTTGCTTATTTTACCTGAATCTCTTGTTCTTCAGAGCTTGATGGAGGACCTGGACTCCTGTGGTCGGACTCTTGCTGAACTCGATTCTGCAGTTCAGGATTTCAGTCGTAGAAACCCATTTTTAGCCAAACAACTCAGTGATGCCATCAGCAAATTGTCAGAGATGCACCACCACACATCCAGACTGGCAGACTGTAGGAACAACTGGCTCAAAAAGGTATACATCTTAAAGTGATACTCCGGGATTTTTGACATAGGGTCCAATTTTCTAGTTAGCCAGCGTGTAGGATATGTGTAGAGAAAGTTATTTTGCGATTTCATGCAGTCTTTGTAAAATCTGAGTTGGCTGTTGCTAAGCTAGCGAAAGTGAACGTCCTGCAGCTAGCCAGCCACTAAAATAGACATACCCAGTACAAAACAAACACCCAAACAAATCAGTTATTATGCCAGGGTATCGATTTAAATATCTGTGTTGATATAATAAGATTTTGAACGAAACGGACCTTGCTTCAAACGACTTAATTGACGCATATTGGGGGACTAGTTTCTAAGCAGCGGCGGAATTTTACTTCTCCCTCGTCAATTCATCAGCAGCAGTTGTCATTATTACAAAGAGTAGAGACTGGAGGCATGCATTACACACGTTGTTGAGTAACAGAAACAGGAGGCCTAACATAGAAGATGTGAGTATAATCATCTCACTGATTTTGCAACTGGCCAAACGCTCCTACATTCAACATTTTTTTCTGGCACACCACTTACCGCATTGATAACTGGCCATTAGGTCCAGCAGGTCTAGGTCGTTTCTTCCAATTTATCTTTTCGACGCAGAAGAATGTCTCCAGTACGCCACGATTGAGATGGGGCAAGAAGTCCTGGTGCTCTGTTATGCAGACATCATTGGAAGTGCTATGGCCACCAGACACATCTAGACTTCGAAACGAAGTATCTAGCTCCAGCTCTTGCATTTGTGGGATAACTAAGTCCCACTCCCTGCAGCAAAAACATTCATCCTCGTTCTCCATAACTTCGCAATTTCGGCACTGACACCACCAATCCCCGGTTCTTCTGTCCCGGCTTTCTGCTGCAGCTTCGGCGGCGGCTGCATTTGCAGACGCGCTCTCTTGTTCTCTTGCTCTTTGTAAATCCATCTCTTTCAATTCTTCGTCCGTATACTCCGGCTCATACAAGTATGGTTCACTGGAAAAATGCAACTGCTCTTCCTCCTCATCAAAATAATCGGGCTCGCCAAACATTGCCATACTTTGAACAGGCTCCGTGTGCTCACTTTTACAGTTGCGAGGTTGCTAGTAAACAAACTATTAGAGCCGGTCGGATTGGGACATGCGGGTGATATCAATCCGCGGCTGTCAAGCTTTCAATGAGGAAGTACGAATTGCTGATGATGATCAAAGGAATACATGCTTGGTTTACTTCCTTAATCATTCTATCAACACAGATATGTACATCGATACCCTGGCATAATAACTGATTTGTTTGGGTGTTTGTTTTGTACTGGGTATGTCTATTTTAGTGGCTGGCTAGCTGCAGGACGTTCACTTTCGCTAGCTTAGCAACAGCCAACTCAGATTTTACAAAGACTGCATGAAATCGCAAAATAACTTTCTCTACACATATCCTACACGCTGGCTAACTAGAAAATTGGACCCTATGTCAAAAATCCCGGAGTATCACTTTAAACTTCAGTACCTTATTCAAATCACATTTCTGATGAATGCATACAACTGTTCATCCTTCTTTAGGCTGTGTGCTATTTAGATGAATACAATGAGATGTTGGACTTCATTGTGAGGTGGTCTGAGAGAGCCAGGGGTCTAGTAAGAGCCAACATCATCTGGAGCTCATCTGTGCATCTTCAGGAGCAAATACGCATGTACCAGGTGATACCATGAGTCACTAAGTCATAAGTAGGTCAATGATTTATTTTAGGTACACTATGTAACTTTCATGAGTGTGCCACTTTAATAGAGACACTTAATATTTTCCGTAAGCCGTAAACTTAAACTTAATCTTAGCAACCATATATTTTGTTAGTCTGTCCTTCGTGAGTCCCGAGAGCTTCATGGAGATCTTGAGTCGATGGCGGAGAAGGTGGATCTTCTGTCCGAGGTGCTGCAGGTGGAGTCCATGAGTCAGCAGGTGTGTGAGCTCAGCCGACACACAGAGGAGCTGCAACAGAGCATCAAGATACGCCTGCAAAGCCTGGAAGATGCATACAAGGTAACCATGTTCTGCCATTTACTGCAATATTTAGACCAAACCGAACTAGACAGGCTATGAAGAAGTATCTAATTATTATACCATTTGTTGTATACTGCATGTAGCTGATGGGAAATCTAATGAATGTGTATAATGTTTGTTTTGTCAGAGTATGGAAGCCTTAGAATATGAAGTGAAAGCTCTACATGTTGCTTTGGAGCAAGTTCAAGCCACACTGACCTCACCAGAACTGGCCCGACAGAGTCTCAAAGAACAGCTGGTTCAGAGACAAGTAAGTCCTCAAATAAAAAAAGAAAACCTAACCACGTTAATTTGTATACTACTTAACTGCGCTTGTTTTTGCAGCGTCTGTTGGCCGATATGGAGGGCTTTAAGCAGCAAGTGCAGGCCGTACAGTTGTGTCAGAGCACTCTGAGGGTCCCAGAGGAGGTGATGCCTAACCTTGCCATCTGCCGCACTGCTCTGAGGCTGCAGCAAGAGGCCAGCCAACTGCAGCATGTAGCCATACAACAGTGCAATATCCTCCAGGTACAGTAGGGGGCACTGTCACTTCAACCTGTTACCACTGATCATTACTTACATGTTTAAATGTAGGCTGGCTATTGTCTGTTAATGTAGAGAACTGCTAATTGTGGTCATATCTAATGTATACGATTGTTAAGGTAAGTTGATTCACGCTTTTCAAATTGTTACTTTATAGTTCTGACAAATAGTAAAATGCCTTGACACAAATCTACCCACTTAATTGTAATTGTACCTTTTGTCTTAAACAGGAGGCAGTTGTGCAGTATGAACAGTATGAAGAGGAGGTGAGAGACCTACAGGGGCTGATAGAAGAAGCACATCGTACCATTCAGGACAGACCCATCCCATCCAGCAACATCCAGGAGCTACAGGCTCAGATCCTACACCACGAGGTAGGTCCTACTGAAGTCTAATTGTTGTAATTGGAGTCATGTGTATAGGTGTACATGCTTAATCTGTTACATTTAATCAATACAATTATAACTTTTTAGGAACTAGCTCAGCGAATCAAAGGATACCAAGAGCAGATTGCATCGCTTAACTCCAAATGTAAGATGTTGGCGGTGAAGGCGAAGCATGCCACCTTGTTACTGACTGTGACTGATGTCGAGGAGCTGCCCGAGGACTTGGACAGAGACAAAAAGAAGCTGTCTACACAAACAGTTACGGTAAGAAAAGTCTATTCTTTACATGCGTGAAGAGTCCCTCAGTTCTTTACAATTATAGTAGCAACTCATTAACAAAATCTCTTTTAGTGCATTAATATCTGAAACAATATTTTGCATAGAAATTGTAATTTGTCAGGTCATTTAAATGAAAGTAACTACAGTGGTACCTCACCTTACGAAATTAATTCGTTCCAGAAGTGGTTTCGTAATGTGAATTTTTCGTAAGTTGAGTAGCTATTTCAATGGAAAAAGCCTGATTCGTTCCAAGGCCCCGTTCCAAGTTTTTTTTTTATAGTGTAACTTTTTTATTTTATAGTGTAACACTGTGTTCTGCGTCCTGATTGGCTAAGAGACTGTAGACTAGGGTGACCATTCGTCCGGATTTCGTCCGGACAGTCCGGTTTTAGAGCTGTCTGTCCGGCCGTCTGTCACGTGTCCTCCTTTTTTACATTTTGTCCTCCTTTCGGACCCTCGTCACCCACCGTTGCATAAATCGTCATAAATCCCCACCCATTATTTACACTTGCTAGTAGCAAGTATTCTTATTATTTTTTAACATATCCTAGATGAGATCTATGGTTATGCGGTGGCACAGAGTGAGACTCCACACAGAAACATCAACGCGTGCAGCATGACACACTATTGGTTAAATACACGGAAGCAGCTCGAAGCGCAAAGCGCGAGTACAGAGAGGAGCCAAGAAGAGCGCTATAATGAGCACTATAATGTTTGGCGAGTATGTCTGGGTCTGGAAATACTATAAAGTTGATGACCACAACATTGACAAACGGTGGGATATGTAAACTTGGGATTGCAAGGGGTAGAAAGGAAAGGGCTACATTTAACACAACAATACAGCACCTCAAAAACAAACACCTGACACAATACAGCGAGTTACAGGCAACCCAGCCAAAGACGAGTCAGCTCACGCTGCAGGAGAGTTTGAAAAGGAGACAAAAAAATGCCCCTTGACAGTGCGAAGGCCCCGGAGAACACAGCCAGGAGCACAAATGATCGCAATGAGTGACTTACCATTTGCCTTTGTAGAGAACCCTGGATTTCTTATGCTTATGGAGGACGTTGGACCTCGTTAATAATAATAATAATAATAATAATAATAATAATAATAATAATAATAATAATAATAATAATAATAATAATAATAATAATAATAATAATAATAAGCCCCGCACACACGTGTCTGCACGCAGTCTTCTCCCCCCTCCCCCTTCGCCCCACACTTCACAATTAATACATTTAGTTGAAAATCTATGAAAGTTTGAGTGTTTAAACGAGAGACAAATGTGAGAAAAGTTTAAATCCAGTCTGAGAAAAGCGTATAATGTGTGTGGCCGAGCGCGCATTATTTGAATTTTTGATATTTCGCGTTTCATAACTTGAATTTTCTTTCATATCTAGAGACCAAAATTTAACGTGAAGGCGTTTCGTAACTTGGAATTTTCGTTTGTTGGGTCTTTCGTAAGGTGAGGTACCACTGTATTACATTACAAACTATAGACTGATTTTTTTTCCTTAACATCTGTGCACTCTGCTTGTTGAAGTGACTTAGCTTCGCTATTTTGAATTTCCTTCTGTTTGTCTTTTGCATCTGTGTACTCTGATTTGCTGTGGTTGTGGTTTGTTAGATGACTGCTGGCCGCTGTCACACGCTCCTGTCTCCTGTCACTGAGGAGTCTGGAGAGGATGGCACAAACAGTGAGATCTCTTCACCTCCTGTTTGTCGCTCCCCTTCTCCTGTCACTTATTCAGAGCCCACTGTCTCCAAGGTAAATCTGTCTGCCTTTCTTCTTAATACTTTCAGTGTGTACTTCACTCATAATGTGGCTGTTTCTCTATGTACAACTAGAACTGTTTTGCTAAGGATTCACAAATCTGCTGTCCCCTAGACTAGAGCGAGCAAATTCATTTCAAGGCTTAAATTATGTTATTCAAAATCAGTCCACATTATTTTTCTGTATGTGTTGTTATAATCAGATGGGAAGAGGAACACTTATAAGAGCTCCTATTCAAGAGTTATACGACCCAACATTTGACTCTGTGGCCCACCTGGACGACCTGCAGCGATCATGGGAGAGTTTGAAAAATGTGGTACGTAAACAAACAAAAACATAACATCTTTGAGCTATGAATTCAATGATACTGAATTTTATTGTTTAGTTTTTTCCATCACTGAAAAAACAACACATTTTATAGCTCAATTTAGTTGTAAAACATTTTATAAGCAATTACTTATTTACTACATTTACACTTCCCCTTGTACGTGTATGTACAGGTCTGAACCAGGACTAAACCAGGACTAAAACAGGACTAAACCAGGACTAAACCAAGGACTAAAACAGGACTAAACCAGGACTAAAACAGGACTAAACCAGGACTAAACCAAGGACTAAAACAGGACTAAACCAGGACTAAACCAAGACTAAACCAAGACTAAACCAAGGACTAAAACAGGGCTAAACCAAGACTAAACCAGGACTAAACCAAGGACTAAAACAGGACTAAACCAGGACTAAACCAAGGACTAAAACAGGACTAAACCAGGACTAAACCAAGGACTAAAACAGGACTAAAACAGGACTAAAACAGGACTAAAACAGAACTAATCCAGGAATAAAACAGGACTAAACCAGAACAAAACCAGTATCAGTACCTTCTAATTCTGACCTGCAGAATTAGAAGGTACTGATACTGATTAGAAATCACCACAGTGATAGATGGTCTGCAGGGGGAGGGCTTAGCTTAATGTCATGCAAATGAGCCCAGAAGACGAGCTGTTTTTAGAGCTTTCTAAAATCCAGCGTACATGCTTTCAAATGGCCAAAAATTCTTCACATGTTCTCAGATTTCCATGTGTAAGGCATCATTGGAAAGCTTAGAATCTACACATTAAGAATCTGTAAATAACTCAAAACTCCGGGAGGACTGTTTTTTCCGTGGCCGGACACATATTGTTATGTATGATCTGTATGCATGCCCATCTTTACATTTTCAGATCAGTGAGAAGCAGAGGTCTCTGTATGAAGCCCTGGAGAAGCAGCAGCATTACCAGGCCTCACTCCAGTCCATCTCTTCCAAAATGGAGACTTTGGAAAACAAACTGAGTGAACCACTAGAGGGAGATATCAGCCCTGACAGCCACATAAGGGACCATCAGGTGGGTTAATAATACAATGAGTTTATTTATGGATGAACTCATAATGTGGATGATTTAACAAGATACATTTCAACTATATTTTTTAAAGCTACCAGCTGTAAGTTTATTTGATATCATGTAGTGGTGAAAAGTGAGAAAACAACAGAGGTGGTCTTATTACATATGGTAGCTTTAATAAATGATTCCTTCTTTCTGATCATATCTCATAAAACAAATAATTTCACTTCAAATGTTTACAAATTTTTTGAAAGAATTTTCTCTCTTTAAGGGTTTTTGAGATAGATATTTTATAATGAAGCCATTTTACACTGCTGTATAAAGTTTATTTTTAAATGCTGTGTGTTTTTCCATAGTACATTTAAAGTGACATAAGGGGATGTATGTGAACTAATTGTATTGCTTGCAGGACATCATCAGAGAAATCCAAACAGTTCAGGATGAAATCGACAGGCTGCAGTTGAACTTCACAGAGGATCTTGTGTCAGACTCTGTAGACTCAGAGATGGCCGATCAGCTCGCCATGCAGTCGTCTCTGTCTGTGTTGGCCGAGAGGATGGCCACGATACACATGAAGGCATCAGGAAAGCAACAGCAGCTGGAGGTGATTGTCATATTGTCATTAGAATACTTAGATTGTATTAGTAATAAATATAAAACACATTGTTTTTAACATTTCAATTTTTGTAAGGTGTGCCAAGTGGGCCAAATATCATCTACAATATTTTTCAAGATGCAAAAGATCTGATTAAAAAGAAATTAAATTTGGAATGTAATATTTCAAAAGAGGGTTTAAAGTTATATTTCTGCTCTTGTGGTTACATTTACAGTCCATTCACATTTGTCTCCCACTTGAAGACATTTACAGTTCACATTATGTCTGTAAATTTGAATTTGCTATGAATTGCAAAAACACCATTAGAAAAGATCCTGTTATTTTTCACAAGGATATTTTGATTTTGAAGATTGACCAATTCCAATATGTTTTAGGGACAATACTTAGATTTGGTAACGAAAAGTGAGTTGGTAATTATGTGCTGCCATACTTAATGATTACTTACCTTTTGGTCCCAGGAGTGTGTTAGTGACCGTTTGGAAGGCCAGCGGCAGGAGCAGGCCATTCACCAGTATCTGACTGAGGTGGAGGACCTGGAGCACTGGCTGAACACAGCCCGGACCACCGCGGAGTCTCTGCTTGAGCTCACACCTGCAGAGGAAGAGATGGAGACTCTGCTCACTGACTGTCAGGTAAGAGCTGAATGAAGTCGTGGAGGAAGTCCATGTTTGTGAAATTATTTGAGTAAAAGCACTTCTGCTAAATCCATAATGTCTGTTGCTTCTGATATAATAACTACTTTGCTACTATCCTTTTTTTTTACTAGTGCAATGGTGATCACCAATAACTAATATAAATATAGCTGCAAGCAGCAATGTGGGGCCAAGCACCGAAGATGCATGTAGGCCTCAGCATCTAGGCCGCATGCAGGGTCTGACAGGGTCTAACAGAGTCTGACAGGGTCTAACAGGGTAGTTAGACCCTGTCAGACTCAGGTTTTAACAGGGTCTAACAAGGTTTAACAGGGTCTGACAGGGTCTAACAGAGTCTAACAGAGTCTGACAGGGTCTAACAAGGTCTGACAGGGTCCAACAGAATCTGACGGGGTCTAACAGAGTCTGACAGGGTCTAACAAGGTCTGACAGGGTCTACCAGGGTCTGACAGGGTCTAACAGAGTCTGACAGGGTCTAACAGAGTCTGACAGGGTCTAACAGAATCTGACAGGGTCTGACAGTGTCTAACAGAGTCTGACAGTTTTCATAAACTATAATAATCTTGTTGCAAGTGCTGGGGTTTAGATAGAGTCTGACAGGGTTTAACAGGGTCTAACAGGGTTTAACAGGGTCTGACAGGGTCTAACAGGGTCTGACAGGGTCTAACAGAATCTGACCCTGACAGGGTCTAACAGAGTCTGACAGGGTCTAACAGGGTCTGACAGGGTCTAACAGAGTCTGGCAGGGTCTAACAGACTCTAACAGGGTTTAACAGGGTCTAACAAGGTTTAACAGATCAAAGACACATCAAAGACAGATCGGTTGCTAGGTGCGTTGCTAGGCAATTCCTGAAAATTCCTGCAAATTTGACCTGCTGGTGGCACTAGACGGTTGGGGCTGGGGGCCTATAAATTGCTGTGGGTAATGAGGAGACTGGCTGGAATGTGCATGCAAAATTTCACAACTTTTTACCAGACGGTTCTAGGGGTTGCCATAGACTCCCATGTTTAGGAGAATAATGTATAATAATAATAAGAATCAGTAGACAAGACACATCAAAGACAAGATCAAAGGGTTGCTAGGCAACGTTGCTAGGCAATGCAGTAGAAACACTTTTTTAAAAATCTTTTATTATTACAAGGTGCACAATAATACACACTTCAGGTACATAATAATACATATTTTAACCACAATAACATTCGCAGAGCACTCAGAAGACACATCGGGGGACGTGAGCACGGGAACAAACACCACTGGGCACAAGGGCTAAGAGAAACAGGGGGGATGTAGAGGACCAAAGTGATTGCCCCAGGTGAAGGAAGGGGGCCTGGGGGAGAGCAAGGGCGATGCAGTGTCCAGGGAAGGTCCAGATGACAGGGTCCAGGGGGGACAGGATGTATGGAGTGGTGGGAGGAGGTCTTCATGCGCCTTACCGCGTACCAGACAGTCACAGACGTACCTGTCAGGGTGTATTGCGTGCAACCTGGTGGTGAGGTGTACCAATCATATAGTGTCATGTGTGGGAAATTCAGTTTCCTGAATGCACAGTACGGCCCAGGTAGTGTCGTGGATCACACCCTGCATCCGGACTCTGCTCCTCAGACCACACGCGTTGAGTGAGACCAGGGAGAGCGTCATACTATGGTGCCTATCACCTTCGGTGCTTGGCCCCAACTATCTAGTCCTTATACTGCTACTACTACTACTACTACTACTACTAGTACTTTTCCCTAATAATCTAATAATAAATAGCATTACTCTTACAATATAAACAATAAATTGTCCTTTTACATTTTGCTGCTGTTTTGTGTTTTTACCTCCAACAAAATTAGTTTTTATGCCAGAAATATTCTTTGTATTGTCCATGTCACATAAGGAGCAGAAATCTTAAGGTGGATAAACTGGAGTATTAGGGCAGTAAGAAGGTAAATTCAGATGGCTGGGCTTCTAACGGTCTGAAGCACCGCTCTTAAGAAGATTATGCAAATATACTAGTGTGCGGGAGGTATGTTAGCACAGAGCTGCAGCTCAGGGGTGGAGGCTTCACAAAGATTACCTGATAGTGCTGCTCGGATTGGTGTGTGAACCAAAGCTGCTTGAATATCCAAGTAGGGGAATCCTAGAGAGGCGTAGTTAGGCATTGTTGCTATGGAGTAATGATTTGGTTAACATTAGTTGATTGATTAGAAATCCTCTATGGATACGTGATTTTGTTGCTGGAGATGGGGTGTATAGGATTAGTGATGATATGCTTCACTGAAGGAGACACTGCAGAGGTGGCCCAAAGATGAAGACTAAAAGCCATCTTTGCCTGTTCACGGGGCAGGGAGAGCCCCTGTCTTAAGGGCTGTGGTCCTATACTAGCCCTTGTTTGGGGCTTCTGTAGAGCAGCCATGTTTGAGGTGGCGTCTCTGCTCATGCTCTTCCAGAATATGCTGCTGGAGATCGAGGATAAGGTGCAGGCGCTGTCTGAGCTAACCATGCACAGTGACAGTCTGCTGATGGAGGGGCGCGCTGAGACCAGAGAGGAGGCCGAGAGACTGACCCGAAAACTGAGCACAGTGAAGGGCGGCCTGCTGGAGCTGCAGAAGATGCTACAGGACAAACAAACTAATATTCAGGTGAGTACACTGTGAGGATACCTCTCAATTTAAACATCAGAGCTAAATGCAGTCTGTCATGTCAAATTACTGTTTCAAGTGTCATCTTTTGTTGGCACAGGGCTCTCTGCAGGAGCAGGAGGACAGTGAGTCAGACTCGAGTCTCTCTCAAAGCCCCAGTGTGCAGGACTGGCTGGCCCAGGCCCGGACCACTCGCTCACAGCAACACCAAGACACACTGCTGAGGCAGAAGGTAGTGAGCAGCTAATCATCTTAAACAGTGTTTATTTCCACTGATGCTATGCATTTTGATAAAAGGAACTTGAAGAGCAGTTAGCAGAACAGAAGAAACTGCTCCAGTCTGTGGCCAGTCGGGGAGAAGAGATCCTCATTCAGCAGGCCTCTCCCAGTAGTGCTGTGTAGGTTGCTCTTTACAGAATGTACTATACTAAATACAAACATATGCATCTATATAAGATAGGTAAACATTTGATCTTTTTGATCTTGATATTTTTTATCCAGGTTGGCAGAGCCTTTTTCACCAGAAGTTTTGGTTGAGAAGGAAGCCCAGATTGCCCGAGATCAGATGAGGCAGAGATGGGAAAGTCTGAAATTGGAGCTAAACACTAAACTACAGCTTCTGCAGAAATCATTGGAGCAGGACCAGAAACAACCGGTAAAGACCTATACAAATACATGACATATTTTAATGTTGCAGCAATTTAAAAAGTACATCCTACACACAGTTACAGTTGTCAATGTGATGACAAGTGACAATGACAAGTTGTATGTAATATTTCTTAATATTCTCTAGGTCTATGCTCGAGCTCGGGTGACGACATCTGGCCCATTGTTTAAAGGACAAACTCAAGCTGACAAGTCATCTTTGAAAACTCTCTATGACAGTTTTAGAAAAACAATAGAAGATATGACAGACCAGGTATATTTCTGCTCTTGTATTTAATCATTGTAACTTACTTATTATATTAGCAGTTTAATTTTTACTTTGTTTTTAGCCTGGTGACGGAGAGGTACAGGTAGCACAGATGGAGCAGCAACTTTACACAGCCGTGGCCTCCACCTCCTCATGGCTCGATGGTGTGGAGAACAATGTCTTCTCTGGTTCAGTGCTCATGGCCGAAAATCCAGAAAAACAACTTGAGAAACAAGAGGTGTTGTAATAAATATGCCAAGTGTCTCACTTAATAGTGTAGCTACACAAATGGTTCTGTACTTAGATTTTCTGAATTTTACACATTTAAACATATATTTTTCATAGTTTTATGTTCTATTGAATTGATTATTGATTTGAATATATAAATGCAAAGAAATCTAACTTGTACTCATGAACTCTCTCACAAAACCCTACTTATAATTGTGGAGTAAATATAAATTCTTTGCAAGGAAGTGAGGGGAAAATCCTTATTTATTTATTTTACTTGTGAAGTGATAAGCTGGAAGAATAAAGTAAATGTACAATATATAATAAAATATTTGTTATATTATGCTGACATTCCGTCCACAGACCCTGGAGAGTGACGTGATGCATGTGACTGAGGATGTGAAGCTCAGTAGGTCATTGTTAGTGGGGTCTTCCAGTCTGAGGCAGGAGGACAGATTTCTGCTGGAGGACAATCTGGACTGTCTCAAAGAGAGACTCGGGACTCTGGGTTCTGCTTTGGGCCATCGCTGTGACCACATGAGAACCAGGGCACAGGAACTCACTGCCTTCCAGGTACTTTCACAGCATCATAATAACATGATAATAGGATAGAAATAAAAAAGCCTGGTTAAATGCACACCCTAATTCAATATTATTATATAGAAAATACTAACTATGTTTTTATTTACAATCTTCATACTAGGTTATTTTATGTCATACTTCATTTACTTAACAGGGACAATGTATATTCATAAACATTTTTTATAATTGTGTCAGAATTAGTCTGTGCTTCACCTGCTGCCCCTGGGTTGTGTTAGGTTTGGAGGATCATATTACAGAGCAGTTTGTGTTTATCATATTAAGATGTTATGCATTCATTTCATAAAATGCTCTTTGTTTGAAATATAATGGACCCAGGTTGTTGTACTGTTTATTATATCGTAACTCTTATTTTGTTTAATTTTACATTTGTGTGTTTCTGGTCAAATAGACTGAGTTGCAGCTTTTCCACACTGCTTTTATTGAGACCAAGTGTCAGATTCTACAAGCCTTAGCTGGAGTCATGGATAAGCCAGCCTCCAAACAACTTGAGGTAAAGATTGGCCTAAACTTGAATGAAACATGTTTTTTAATGATATAAATGTGACTGACTTTGATGTTTCAGGTTATTGCAGATGCAGAGGAGAATCTGAGAAATTTTGAACAAAAGGTCACAGAGCTCAAAACCAGAGGAGTATCATTACAAGCCGATCAGCTATCCATCAACAAACTACTGAAACTACAGGTAATGAGAAATAATAACTGCTACATGCTAAGGGAAGCTGATTTAGATAATGGTGCATTATCTATTGAAATTATTATTTTCTTATTAAGATTTTGCATTTTTAGTCACAAAACAGTGGATTTGCAAATGTTTTAAATTAAGGTTGATTTGAAGTGTAAAAAGTAGCTTGACATGTGATCTTATGGCAAACTTATACTATATGTTCATATTCTATGCATGTTCAGGACTCATATGAGGAGTTGGTTATGACAGTCAGTTGTCGGAGGAGTGGTCTGAATCAGAACATGGCGCTGAAGGAGCAGTTTGATCGAGCTCTGCAGGACCTGGCCGACCTGGTGGACACCGCTAAAGACAAGATGGCCTCCGACCACAGGATCATCGCCAGCTCTGTGGATGAAGTACAGAGTCACTTGGACAAGCATAAGGTTTTATGAACTTTAAATACTAAACCACTGAACCATTTTATAATCTACTATTTCTGTTCATTTTCTAATGGTTTTTTTCTTCACTCAGTGCATATATAATTTCATAACTAATATTCAAACATATTTATTTTTGTAACTTAATACATTTTTGATATATTGTTGAGCAAACCTACAAATAATGTATTTTTACTTTGTAGTAATATGCTAGTAGTTTTAATTAAATCTATATTTATAATAATTGTGTGTTATGCCAAGATGGCGCTGGCGAGGCCAGCTGCCTGCGGTAGTAGCTCCATCCCTACTTTTCCTTTTTTCCTCTTTTTACTTGTAAATATTCGTTTTTCTTGCTTTTTCTTTAGAGTAGGTGGAACAGGGCGCAGCCACGCACCTGGGAAGCCTACTCTCACTACAGCTATATTGTTAGCTGTAGTGTTTTTGGATATTTAATGAATCTGTGCCAGGAGTTACGCCGGGAATCACTTTCAGTCACGCACAGGATTACATACGCGCGCGACAAGCTTCTGGAGCTATGGGGCCCGTCTCTACTCCACACGGGAAAACCGGAGGTCCCGGCGGAGATACGGAGAAAGAGAAGAGGCAGCAGGGGTGGACGCAAGAACCAGAGACCGTATTCACCGAACGGACTACCCTGGGTGCGAAGAGAACCTGCGCAGAAGCGGTCTGTGAAGCTTTGGACTCAGGAGGCCTGTGAGAGTCTGAGAGACTGTTTCCAGAACACTGACTGGGACATTTTCACTCACTCTTATGGAAACGACATCAACGGCCTGACCCATTGCATCACAGACTACATCAACTTCTGCGTGGAGAACACTGTGCCAACCAGGAGGGTACGGTGCTTCTCCACCCCTGGGTCACAGAGAGGAGCAGAAAAGGGTCCAGAGGGAGCTCCAATGGAGGATCCGACGGGCCAAAAAGGACTATGGGAGTAGGATGGAGCAGCAGCTGGCCCAAAACAACGCACGGGGCGTGTGGAGAGGACTGAGGAGCATGTCTGGTGGCAGAGGAACAGCTGACGGTGATCAGCGCTGGGCGGACGAATTAAAGTGTTATTTCAACAGGTTTGATGCGCCCCCCACCCCCTTTGCCCCTCTGCCGACTCCCTCCTCCTCTTCACACCTCCCCGGGCCAGTGGCCACATCCCCCTCCCCCTTCACACGGACCCAACCCAGCACCAGCCACCCTCCACCCCCCACCACCACCCCCTGCAGTCCACCCCAGTCCCCCCCTCACTCCCCCCTCTCCATCACACCGGACAAGGTGAGGAGGGAGTTAAGGCGACTCAGACAGGGGAAATCTGCAGGACCTGACGGTATCTGCCCCAGGCTGCTGAGAACCTGTGCAGACCAGCTCTGTGAGGTTCTCTGCTACATGTTCAACCTGAGCCTCAGCCGTGAGAAGGTCCCCGTCCTGTGGAAGACCTCCTGTGTGGTCCCGGTTCCCAAAACAACAAACGCCAGGGAACCGGCCCACTACAGACCAGTCGCCTTAACCTCCCACCTCATGAAGACCATGGAGAGGGTGATCCTCAGCCACCTCCGCTCTGTGGTGAGCCCCACCCTGGACCCGCTGCAGTTTGCCTACAAGCCAAACGTAGGAGTAGAGGACGCCGTCATCATGACGGCGTCCTCTACTTGTTGCAGCAGGCGCTCACCCACCTAGAGACCACCGGGAGTGCTGTGAGAGTCATGTTCTTTGACTTCTCCAGCGCCTTCAACACCATCAGGCCGGCGCTGCTGCGAGGGAAGCTGGAGGGCGCGGGAGTGGATGGACATCTCGCTGCCTGGACCATCGACTACCTCACTGACCGTCCACAGTACGTGCGGCTGCGCGGCTGTGAGTCAGAGGTGGTAATCTGCAGCACTGGGGCCCCCCAGGGAACTGTCCTCTCACCCTTCCTCTTCACCATCTACACCTCGGACTTCACCTACAACACAGACAGCTGCCATCACCAGAAGTTCTCTGACGACTCGGCCATTGTGGGCTGTGTGTCGGAGGGGAACAAGCTGGAGTACCGCTCGGTCATCAGGGACTTTGTGGACTGGTGTGGGCAAAACCACCTGAGCCTGAACACCAGTAAGACAAAGGAGCTGGTGATCGACTTCAGGAGGAGACCACTACCTCACTCACTGGTGAACATCCAGGGGCAGGACATAGACTGTGGACAGTTTCAAGTATCTGGGTGTTCACCTCAACAATAAACTGGACTGGTCCCACAACACCAACGCCCTGTACAAGAAGGGCCAGAGTCGCCTCCACCTCCTGAGGAGACTGAGGTCCTTTGGAGTGTGCAGGCCTCTGCTCAAGACTTTTTATGACTCTGTGGTAGCCTCTGCTCTCCTCTACGCTGTCATCTGCTGGGCCCCGAGCAGCACAAAACGGGACAGGAAGAGACCCAATAAGCTGGTCAGGAGGGCCAGCTCTGTCCTGGGCTGTCCTCTGGACTCTGTAGAGGAGGTGGCTGAGAGGAGGGTGCTGGCCGAATTCATGTCCATCATGGACGACACCTCTCACCCTCTGCACCGGACTATAGAGGAGTTGAGCAGCTCCTTCATTAACCGACTGAGGCACCCCCAGTGCAAGAAGGAGCGCTACCGCAGATCCTTCATCCCCACCGCCATCAGACTGTACAACTCTAATATATAGGCCAGACGTGCAATATCCTCTTTTCCATGTTGATGCTTGTATTGTTATTATTATTATTATTATTATTATTATTATTATTATTATTATTATTATTATTATTACTATTTTCCATTATTACAATTATTACTTATTATTATTACTATTTTTTTTATTATTACTTACTTTATCCCATTCCTGCCTGCATGCACTTTGTCTCTTGTTCAAATGTCCTGGAGCTACTGTGGCAAGTAAATTTCTCCTGTGTGAGATCAATAAAGTCTTATCTTATCTTATCTTATTTTTTGTACAGGAGTTTTTCCAGGGTTTGGAGACACATATGGTTTTAACAGAAACATACTTCAGAAAGATCAGCTCTCTCATGCTACCCAAAGAAAGTCAGGCTTTAGAGGAGACTATGGCCCAAGCTCAAGAAATCCTCAAGAAAGCACACAGTAAAGGCGTGGAGCTGGAGTGTATACACGAGGTAAGATCAAATATTTTAATGTTATTTTACTTCAAGATCTCTTTCTCTGTTTACGATTGAATTGCTTTTATAATCAATTTTTTTGTAGACCTGGTGTCGTTTGGCTTATGATTACCAGTATTTGAGTCGACATCTGGAGTCTGTTGAGGGAAACATTCCCACGGTTGGACTGGTTGAGGAGACTGAGGAGAAGCTGGTAGAGAGGATCTCACTGTATCAGGTACTGCAAGAGTTTTTTTAATAAGTTGGGCATAGGCCTGCCTCAGCAATTACTATATTGACCGAATGTTATGTTATTAGTTCAATGGCATAAAATATTTGATTAAAATGTTATATTTCCCCTAGCAATATATCACATTTTGTTATTGTAATTGTAATCATTTGTTATTGTAAATCATGTTATGCCTCAGTCTCATTTATATCGTGAATCAAGTTAAAAATACGTAGCTGCTAACTGTGTGCTAACTATTATCTCCATTGGCCTTTTGGTTTCTTAAGAGTTTAAAGGGCAGACTGACAGAGCACCAACATAGACTGCACCAGGTTTTGGATGAGGGGAAACACTTGCTACAGTCTGTGTGCTGCCCTGGGTTGGAGAATCAGCTGGCTGTGTTAGGAGAGCACTGGATCAACAACACTACCAATGTCAACAAGGAGCTGCAGCGATTGGAGGCCACGCTCAAACACTGGAGCAGGTCAGAGACACATGTCGCAAAATCCAATAATTTACCTACAACTAACTGTGCTGTTTGGTCCTTGTGATATGTTTTTATATATGGTTGATATACTGAAATAGTCATACTATTTTTTAAAGGTCCCATGGCATGAAATTTTCACGTTAATTTTGAACGTTAATGTGAGCTCCCCTACCCTGTTTAGGGCCCCCCCCCATGGTTAAAAGTTGTGAAATGTCTAAACTGAGCATTTGCGATCCTTTTCGGCGTTACAAAAAATCGGAGCTCAAACGGGCGATTTTGAACAAGGCACCTTATTGACGTCAGATCGAAAAAAGAAATGCAAATGCAGTTCCACCCCCGTCTGTCTGAACTCAGCGTCTCTGTAAATCACGCCCAGAGAGTTTGGACTGAGAATGCGCTAGGCAATGCAAAATGCGTTTTTTTATTTGCCTGGAGGCACATCCGAGTGTTTCTAGGCTCGGAAGTCCTTTATCTGAGCCTCTGGACCTTTGAACAGCAGTGGTTTAATTTTATTTTCTGTGGAAATGTGTTTATTTTTCAATGGAACGCTTCAAATCTCTCCCCCCGTGCAAAAACAAGGAAATGGATCAGCTGAGTGCTCAGAGCCGAGAGCGGAGAGTTTGGCCACGCCCCCACCCTCTACTATTGGCCAGCTCTTTTCTCCTCATTTGCATTCAAGCAACAAGGCCCATTATGGAGTGTTCCAGAGAGAGAAAAAAATACTCTTTCTCATATTATCTCTGTTTCTCATGCACTGAGTGTTGATTTTGAAGAAGGATTCATTTACAGTATTAGGGAACCATTAAGGAGCCATATAAAAGCATCAAGAAGTACCATGTCATGGGATCTTTAAGAAACCATTAAGACACCATTCTGAATTACTGTTGAGCGCCTCTCTGCAGATCTGAACTGTCCTTTAACCTAGTTGTGTCATCTAAGTGTTTTCGTGAAGATAGATATGTCTAATGCCACATTGTGCAACACTTTCGACAAGTCAATAAGATCTCCATGGTGACAAGCAGATGGCGGACCCTATGTGAAAAGTCACATAATACACCTTTAAGTTAATTGTGTTTATGTTGTAGATACCAGCGGGAGTATGCAGAGCTGAGTGAGTGGCTGCAGTCGGCTCTGGAGCGGCTGGAGTTTTGGAACACTCAGGCTGTATTAGTGCCTCAGGAGCTGGAGACCGTCAGGGACCATCTCACGGCTTTTCTGGTAAATTTACTTTTGATTTATTTAAATACCTGCAGAGCATGAACTAAGGATGAAGTATCAAAACATGAACACAATCATAACTTTTTTCAGAACAAATTTCCCATTCACAACTTAGCTGTTTATTTATAGTATTTTCTTTCATGCCTGGACATTAGCCAGAAATAATTAATTTGTTCTAAGGTAGAGTCTCAAAAACCTGACCTTGCTACATCTTATTCACAAATTATATTATATTATTAAGCTGTCATCTGCTTTAATGTTATCAATTGTATCAACGTTGTAGGAGTTTTCCAAAGAGGTAGAGGGAAAGTCGAGCCTGAAGTCCTCAGTGGTGTCAGAGGGAAACCAGCTGCTGAGACTGAAGAAGGTGGACACAGTGGTTCTGAGGTCCGAGCTGGGCCGCGTAGACACACAATGGACTGAGCTGCTCACACGGATCCCAGTGGTCCAAGAGAAACTGCATCAGGTAAATCTGAGCATTTATTATTCTTATTTCTTCTTTTAACTGGACAAAAGATATAATAAGTTTTACCACTCTAAATAGCTTTTTCAGTTCTGGCATGGTTCTGCAAGTCACTGCCTTAAATATCTGTCTGAAAGGAGGAGTTAATTAAAACTAACACGCCCTATTAGTTTACAGTAAGGAGTTATTAATCAAGTCCATTGAACTACCATAAACTGTCAAATTTTGCATACTCTTTTGTGTCCCTAATGAGTCATCTAATTCTTATTAGTATACTCTGATAAGGCCTATTGTATTGTTTGTTTGGGTCTGGGAATGAAGTTATAAATGGGTGACAAGTTGCTTCTTAGACCTCCATGTCTGTTCAAAGAAGGATTCTTTCCTGACATATACTAGTATAGCCTCTTTGACACACAAATACGTATGTAGTACGAATAACAGTAATAGCCAATAATATTTATACTTTTTTCTGAGTTTTCACACTTAAGTAGTGATCCCGCATCTCTATTTATTTCAGATTCAGATGGAGAAACTCGCCTCACGCCATGCCATCTCTGAACTCTTCAACTGGATATCACTGATGGAGAGTGTCATTGAAGAAGATGAGGAAAATCTCAAGAGCGCAGTCGGTTCAAATGTGATTCAGGACTACCTGCAGAAATACAAGGTACAATTTTGAGTGTTGTTCATTATGAGTGAATGTGGGGGTGAATGAGGAGTAATTCAGGTAGATATCATGGAGGGTAGTCAGTCCATGATGTCCCTGAGCAATACATTCCACCCATCTTTACTGTTTGTTTAATTGGTGGCCAGCAGCTTAAACGTTAGTGACTATGGAATGAATGAAAAGTATTCCAATCCAATCCAATCCACTTTATTTATATAGCACATTTCATAAACTAAAAGCGTTTCCAAAGTGCTGCACAGAAACATCATTTAAAATAAACAAATAATCACAGAAATAAGTGTGCATACAAATAAATATACCATAAAATAATAAAAACAATATAGAATAAATAAAAAAAATAAAAATAAAAAAATAAATAAAAATACAAACGCTAAAAAATAAATAAATGAATACTCTAAGAACAATAAAATAATAAAAAACCCTAAAATACAATAAAAGACAACAGAGGACCACACAACTCACGCGGTGTTAAAAGCCAGAGAATAAAAGTGGGTCTTAAGACGAGACTTAAAACACTCCACTGAGGGAGCTGCTCGGACGTGGGGGGGCAGGGCGTTCCAGAGCTTAGGACCAACCACAGAAAAAGCTCTGTCCCCTCTGGATTTAAGTCTGGTCTTAGGCACCACCAGCTGGAGCTGGCCCTCAGACCTCAGAGCGCGCGCCGGAGTGTACATTTGGATGAGGTCTGAGATGTAATCCGGGGCCAGTCCATTCAAAGCTTTAAAAACAAACAATAAAATTTTAAAATCAATTCTAAAATGAACAGGAAGCCAGTGCAAAGACGCAAGAATTGGGGTGATGTGCTCACGTTTTTTGGTTCCTGTTAAAAGTCGTGCCGCGGAGTTCTGGACTAACTGTAGGCGTGAAAGAGCATTTTGTGATATGCCAGTATAAAGAGCATTACAGTGGTCCAGACGCGAAGAAATAAAAGCGTGAACGACTTGTTCAAAATGCTTAAAACTTAAAAACGGTTTAACTTTGGATAAAAGACGAAGATGATAAAAACCTGATTTAACGACTGTGTTGAACTGCTTGCTGAGTTTAAAATCACTGTCCATGGTGACGCCAAGGTTGGTGGCGAAGGGATGAACATTATCTTTAAAGGGGCCCAAGTCCAATGAGGGATCAGTGGGCCCAAAGAGCACAATTTCAGTTTTCCCTTCGTTCAAACAGAGAAAATTTTGGGCCAACCAAGCCTTGACGTCACCAAGGCAGTTCAACAAGGGTGTCAGGGGGCCTTTTGCGTGCTTAGAAATAGGCAGATAAATCTGGCAGTCATCAGCGTAAAAATGATATAAAATGCCATGCTTTTTAAAAATTGCACCGAGTGGGAGAAGGTAGAGGGTAAAAAGAATAGGGCCAAGAATTGACCCCTGGGGGACTCCACAGTGCAAAGGAGCAGCAGACGAGGTGGAGTCCCCCAGCCTGACAGTGCAGGATCTCCCAGACAGGTAAGACCTGAACCAGTTTAAGGCAGTCCCCCTGACACCCACACAGTCTTCAAGGCGGTTTAAAAGAGTTGCATGGTCGACTGTGTCAAAAGCAGCAGTCAGGTCTAAAAGCACTAAAATGGCAGAGCTACCACCATCAATCATTAAAAATAGGTCATTAAAAACCTTTAAAAGTGCTGACTCCGTGCTATGCAGGGCTTTGTATCCTGACTGAAAACGCTCTAAAATGCCATGTGCTTTTAAAAAAAGCTGCAATTGATAAAGAACACATTTTCCCAATACTTTAGCCAAGAAAGGAAGCTTAGAGATTGGACGAAAATTTGAAACATTTGATGCGTCCAAACTTGGTTTCTTAAGGAGAGGTTCGATTACAGCCTTTTAAAAAAATGAAGGTACAACACCAGAGACAAGACTGCTGTTCATGATAGCACATACACTTGAGCCAATTGTTGTCCACACCTCCTTAAACAACCTTGGAGGGACGGGGTCAATAGGACTGGACGAAGCTTTAAGCTCAGTTGCTATTTTAGAGAGAAACTCTAAAGACACTGGCTCAAATTTACAAAAAACAGCTGAACAAGACATGCTTATTTGTGAAACAGCAGAAGGACAGTTTAAGTTGGCTCTAATCAGTTGGCTCTAATCAGTATTAAGTTATGTTTTTGTAAATATGGTGTTATTAACTTCCTGTTTTATTCAATTTAGGGTTTCCGAGTTGATCTAACTTGTAAGCAGCTGACAGTGGACTTTGTGAACCAGTCTGTGCTGCAGCTGAGTGGGCAGGAGGTGGAAGTCAAGCGCAGTGATAAGACAGATTTCGCTGAAAGACTTGGAGCCATGAACAGACGCTGGCAAATCCTACAGGGACGCATCAACGAAAGGGTATGAAGAAGGCTAAAAAAACTACAAGCCCTAATTGAATTAAAAGGATAAAACATTGACTAAATGTTAATTATCTGACCTACCAACAGATTCAGTTCTTGGAGGGCCTGCTGGTCATGTGGCTGGAGTATGAGAGCAGTATTCAATCACTGAAGTCCTGGATGTCAGCACAAGAAGAGAGACTGAAGAGGAAACACAGGATAGAAGACCTTACATCTGTACAAAATGCACTTAAAGACTGCCAGGTAAAATTATGATGGAGTATTGTTACATACAGCTCTGGAAAAAAATAAGAGACCACTGCAAATTGATCCGTTTTTCTGATTTTACTGCTTGTAGGTATGTGTTTGGGCAAAAGGAACATTTTTGTTTGAGTCTATAACTACTGACAACATTTCCCCCAAATTCCAAATAAAAATATTATCGTTTAGAGCATTTATTTGCAGAAAATGACAAATGGTCAAAATAACAAAAAAGATACATGTTTTCAGACCTCAAACAATGCAAAGAAACAAGATCAAATTCATTTTAAAACAACATAATACTAATGTTTACACTTAAGAAGAGTTCAGAAATCAATATTTGGTGCAATAAGCCTTATTTTTAATCACAGCTTTCATGCGTCTTGGCTTGTGCTCTCCACAAGTCTTTCACATTGTTCTTGGGTGACTTTATTCCACTCCTGGTGCAAGAACTGAAGTAGCTCAGCTTTGTGTTTGTGTTGGAATTCAACAGACGCTGGAATGGAATGGCTGTAATACATGTAGAGATGTTGATTTCAGAAAAAAAATGCTGTGGTCTCTTATTTTTTTCCAGAGCTGTATTTGAGTCAACATTTGCCAACTTCTTATAAGGGTCTATCTAGGCAGTACTCGATTGATATGATGTTGTGTAAATGTTGGTTTCTTAATTTCTTGCCTTCTTGCATATTAGTCCCACATTGTTTTTGCAGGAAATGGAGGATATGGTAAAGGAGAAGGAAAAAGAGTTGGAGCGAGTTGAGGAACAGGGCTGTGCTTTGGTCCAGAATAAAACAGATGAGGCTTGTGCTATCGTTATGGAGACTCTGCAAGGTGTCAATCACACCTGGTCCAACCTCGACCACCTGGTAGGAGCACAACTTTATATGACTACCAGTGAGTTTTGATATTACATGAAATGCTAATCTGTTCATTTGTTTGTTGTAGATTGGGCAGCTTAAAATCAGCCTGAAGTCGGTGCTGGATCAGTGGACCTTATATAAAAAAGCATCAGAGGAAATCAATGGTTACTTGATGGAGGGAAGGTACTCTGTGTCACGGTTTCGCCTCCTCACTGGGTCACTGGAGGCTGTTCAACTGCAGGTGCAAAGTCTACAGGTGAATACATTATTATATATGAAATTTCCACCTTATAATGCATTATTTTATTAATGCTTTAGTTAATCTTAGATGTGTAAAATACAAAATGCTTTATGTCTTTTCACAAGGATTTGCAAGAAGATCTGGAGAAGCAAGAAAGCAGTTTGAGGAAGTTTGGTGCTGTCACTCACCAACTGCTGAAGGAGTGTCACCCTTCTGTGTCAGACTCCCTCAATAATGCCCTCAAAGACGTTAATGCAAGGTTAAAAAACTTAACTTTAGTCTTCATAAACAATAGTGAACATACGTGTTATGAACGTGGATGGTTATAGTATGCCCTATAGATTCATTATGTCAGTACAGTATTGAGGTCGTAACTATTGTAATGTTTATACTCAGATGGACTGGGTTACTGGAGGAGATTGCAGAGCGTCTTAAATTGAGCAAAGCCCTTCTTCAGTTGTGGCAGCGTTACAAAGAGCTGTACGACCAGAGCTACAGCAGTGTCCAACTTCAGGAGGAAAAATCAGACCAGCTCCTCAAGACCGCAAGCAGCAAAGACATCGCTGACGAAGACGTGTCCAGCTGGATCCACCAATGCACTGTGAGTAAATTTATCTAAGATGTGTTCAATTACTATTTTGTCGTGTTATTGTATTATTATTATTGGATTATTTTTTGGGATTAGGAGGTGCTGCGGTCCCAAGTTCCAGTCCAGGCCTCTCTACAGGTCCTTCATGAACTCGGAGAACAGCTGAAACAACAGGTGGACATATCAGCAGCATCAGCCATTCAGTCAGATCACCTCTCTCTGTGCCAAAGAGTGAACGCTGTGGAGCAGGCTCTCAACCGCCAGCTCACTACATTGCAGGTATGTTTTGGGTTGTGGATGTCAATATTATACAGTTGACTGAAAAAATTAATCAAGCAAAATAAGTCATTTGAATTCAATCTATACTCCATAAGTAAAAGCATGCCCATGAAGAGTTATTTTTAATACACAAATTGTAAGCTGTTTAAATGAAAGAAAATGAAGGGTAATTGAAAAAGTCAATATATGTATTATTTATTATATTATGTTTTTGAGCCAGCTGTCTACTATTTTGTGTGCTAGACGGGGGTCCATGATTACGAGAGGTTCACTGATCAGTTGGACTCACTCGGAAACTGGATCACTGAGGCTGAGGAGGTCTTGAAGATCCAAGACCCAAATGGCTCCACAGATCTAACTGCCATCCAGGGCCGCATGGATGAGCTCAAGGTATCCAATATCCAACAAAAATAAATATTATCTATATTGTTTTGTGTTCAAGCTTTACTTCTATATTTTGCAGAAACTGATGCTTAAGTTCAGCTGTATGGCCCCTGAATTAGAGCGTCTGAATGAACTTGGATACAAACTTCCTCTCAACGATTCAGAAATCAAACGCATGCAGAACCTCAACCGGAGCTGGACAGCTGCCTCTGCCCAGACCACAGAGAGATTTAGGTAATAGTTTTATTTTATATTAAACTAGATTAACAAATTAACTCAATGATATGTTAGATTTAATGCATTACATTTAGAAATTAGTTGATAAATGATTCAACTACTCTGATTTGTTGAGCATCTACACAGTACTTTGTGAAGAAGTGGTTTCTATAATCTAAAAATGACTTTGCCATTTGATTAACCTTTATTGTATTTCTTTGCAGCAAACTTCAGTCCTTCCTGTTACAACAGCAGACCTTCCTGGAGAAGTGTGAAACTTGGATGGAGTTTTTGGTTCAAACAGAAGAAAATCTTGCTGTAGAAATTTCAGGAAACTTTCAAAGCCTCATGGAGCAACAAAAGGCCCACGAGGTTAGAGCCCCCTCCTGATGTAGACAAGAAATATATTAATGTTACTTTGGTAATGCAACAACTGCTATCTGTGGTATTTTTATCAATGCATATGTGTTTATTTTAGTTATTCCAAGCTGAGATGTTTAGCCGCCAGCAGATTCTTCACTCAATTATTAGTGATGGACAGAGGATGTTGGAACAAGGCCAAGTGGATGACAGGTTTGAATTATAGGCTTATAATTATGGGAATATTCAAAGCACTTAAATAAACACTTATATTTGAACTACACAGAGATGAGTTCAACATGAAACTGACCTTGCTGAGTAACCAGTGGCAGGGCGTGGTGCGTCGGGCTCAGCAAAGGAGGGGGATCATCGATGGTCTGATCCGACAGTGGCAGCGCTACAGGGAAATGGTGGAGAAGTTACAGAAGTGGCTCCTGGAAGTGTCCCGCCCCACAGAGGCGCTTCAGTCTGGAGCTACTATTCCACTGCAACAAGCACGATCCATGCTAGATGCTGTACAGGTAGATAATAGCTTAAAATGAATTAGCACTAGTAAACCGTAACAACCCTTAGTATTTTCCAGATTTGTTTAATAATTATTATTCATATGGTCCACTATGGCTAAGCTATTGCTTAGAAAATGTGCTGTCTTCACTCACTTGACTTCACTAAATGGAAATGGCTTTTTCTTTTAGTTTAAAATGGCACAAAATTGTATGTGAATGTGAATTGTCTTCCATCTTCCACCACCACTATCCTAAATGCTATCCTGATTTATTTATTATCACAGTTCAACATACATGAACACATTTAGTCATATTAAATTAATATTTATATTTCAGTTGAAGGAGAAGGTGCTCCAGCGGCAGCAGGGCAGTTACATCCTGACAGTGGAGGCGGGTCGACAGCTGCTGCTCTCCGCTGATGGTCGAGCAGAGGGGGCGCTACAGGGCGAGCTCACAGAGATACAGGAGAGATGGAAACAAGCTACAGTGTGTCTAGAGGAGCAGAGGAAAGAGCTGACCATACTGCTCAAGGTCTGTGACTGTGAAGTTTATTATAAGTAAATTACACTTTATGGTACAATAATAGTATGGGTGTAGTTTGTTATAGCAAGGCATAAAGGACGTTTTTTCTGCTCTGTTTCAATTTTATTACTTATACATAATATGTATATTATTACTACAACACATTTTCTGGCCATCTGCCGTCTTCCCTCTCGGTTATAAGGATTAATCATATTACAATTAAAGGTCCCATGGCATGAAATTTTCACTTTCTGAAGTTTTTGAACGTTAATGTGAGCTCCCCTACCCTGTTTAGGGCCCCCCCCCACCCATGGCTAAAAGTTGCGAAATGTCTAAACTGAGCATTTGCGGTCCTTTTCTGCGTTAGAAAAAAACACAGCTCAAACGGGCGATTCTGAACAAGGCAACTATGTGACGTCAGATCGAAAAAAGAAATGCAAATGCAGTTCCACCCCCGTCTGGATGTCTACCCCCTGTGTCTGTAAATCACGCCCAGAGAGTTTGGACCGCAAAGGAGCTAGGCAATGCGAAATGCGTTTTTTTATTTGCCTGGAGGCACGTGCGCTGTGCGCTGTCTCCCAGCGGCGCCCTGTCTGTGTCCTTCTCATTTGCATTCAAGCAACAAGGCCCAGAATGAGTTGTTCAGAGAGATTCTGACTCTGACTGTGTACATGTGTCTTTCTCATGCACTGAATGTTGATTTTGAAGAAGGATTCATATTAGGGAACCATTAAGGCACCATATAAAAGCATCAAGAAGTACCATGTCATGGGACCTTTAAATAAATAAAAGTACTGATTTCCATGCTGATTCCACGCTGATTTCCACTGGTTACCAAGCTATTGCTCTGTTGTTTAAGGTTTATAATTTAGGATTAAAATTTTTGGTTATTAACAATTTATAATTAATAGTTTTTGTGCAAGCTTTTAATGAACACTTACATTGTGGCATATACAGGACTGGGAGAGATGTGAGAAAGGTATTTGTTCCTCTCTGGAGAAACTGAGAGCTTTCAAACGTCAGCTTTCACTGCCTCTTCCTGATCATCATGAAGATCTACAGGCCGAACAAATGCGCTGCAAAGTAGGTGTTCAGTTACTGAAGAGTTGAGAGCATTTTGATCATCACAAAACTTTAGTAGAAGTTAGATTGTTGACTATATTATTTTATTGTCAATTTTTTTGTAGGATCTGGAGAACACCTTTGACGGCTGGACTGGAGATTTAGCCCACCTGGCTGTCCTGAGAGAGTCTCTGTCCTGTTACATCAGCTTGGAGGACCTCTCTGTCCTTCAGGAGAGGATCGAACTGCTGCATCGACAATGGGATGAAATGTGTCACCAGGTAAAGCTACAAATAAAATGTGCTTTATGTAGCTATTTCAGATTATCACTTAAAGCACACTCAATATTTGTAAAGTTGCACAACGGCCTGAAGATGGTGCTGTTTTATAAAGAATACCATGTTCAGTGTTTGCAGCTTTATGCCAATGAATTTCTCTGCAATACTGCTAAACAAATGTAACTTTTTAATAATAAATATGTAGTTTGATCAGTATTCACCTTAAATTTACTTGACTTTTTCTTCAATAGGAAATGCCAGTACTGTACAGTGGGTGACTTGAAACCCACAGTACATCCTGTGTGCTACAAGCTCTCTGCACACAGGAAACTGACTCTTAGATGCAAATGCACTTCTTAAATTTACACTACAGATGTAATGCTCTGCAGACATGCATTTAAATATAATGTTATTTTGTTCTTCAGCTGTCTCTGCGAAGACAACAGGTGTGTGAAAAGCTGAATGAATGGACCGTGTTCAATGAGAAATACAAGGAGCTGTGTGAGTGGCTTACCAACATGGAGAGCAAAGTGTCCCAGAACGGAGACATCAGCATCGAGGAAATGATCGATAAACTACGAAAGGTAAGCTTCAATTTTGTTATAGTTTTGTACTGCATATAATAATTACCTTTGTGGAGCAATAAAGTTTGTCTAAGTCTAACCCCCGAGCATGAATAATACTGTGACCACTGACAATTGAAGTACATATAAAAAGTGAACATTTCGATTAGTTTGAAGCATATTGGTGTTAAGACATGTCCTGTGCAACCAATAATCAGGGCCCTTAATAGTAAATGTGTAGTCAATGTTGTGTTGTATTGTAAGTTAGTGTATTACAGTGGCTTGTTATGGCTAGTCGGTTTGTTGTGTTTTCACTGAGCATACTTAATAACTTCATTATTATATATAGGACTATCAAGAGGAAATAACATTGGTCGAACAGAACAAATCACACTTGCATAAATTAGGAGAGCGTTTGTCCCGAGCCAGTCACCAAAGCAAAGCTGCAGAGATCCAACAAAAACTGGGCAAAGTCAGTGACCGATGGCAACACCTCCTGGATCTCATTGGAGCAAGGCAAGAGTAACATTTTGTGGATTTTTTTGGTCTGTTCATTTATTCAAGTGTTGAGACTAATTTGTGGTTTATGTTACAGAGGGAAGAAGCTGAAGGAGACTCTTGTAGCTGTGCAGCAGTTGGACAAAAACATGAGCAGTCTTCGGTCCTGGTTGGCTCATATTGAAACAGAGCTCTCCAAACCAATCACCTACGACACCTGTGAATACCAGGAAATACAGACGAAACTTGATCTACAACAGGTATTATTATTATTACACTACACTTTTCAGTTAATCTGTCATTCTCAAGGAAGTACTCCTTTCTGTCTTAAATTTTCATATACTTTCAGTATACAAGTCACAGTCCTGTCTCGTCTTAATCATGTTAAACCTCAAATTGCCTTCCCTGTTTGAATGTCCTACGAATAGCTATTATTTGGTACCCTGGGAAATCCCAGGCTGCTTTCGTTCGTTCTGATTCGAAAGACTGCCTGGCAACTAGGCTAAGCGAGCTCTCCTGATTTTGGGAGCCAATCAGAGAGCGGGGAGGGGTAGAAAGACGGTGACGCCTACTACGCGACAAACGGAAGCTTGTAGTTTGAACTGACAACTGACATGATTGGCTATGGGCTACGTATACGCCAAATGATAGACATTCGTAACGCCCAATAAACGGCCCTTGGCAATCGTAAAGCACACCTCCGGTACGAGATATTTAGTAGGTGGCTCCCAGACCATATATCACTTGTGATATGGTCTGGTGTAAACCAGGCAAATTATTTGGCCTTATATAAGCACAATTTGCTGACATCTCCTGTGCACAGTAACAGGCTAACATTGACTTTTGTTACAAACATAATCATTATTTGAAGTTGCAAAAGTTTCAAAAACGATTAAGATTAAACGCATTATTTGAAGTTATAAAACAGGAAATTCCAAGGAGATGGTGTCCTAAAAACCCTAATGAATGCTTAATCATTTTACTATTTTAGAACAAAATCAGTTATTACATTTTCCTATTTTCAGTACATCCTTCCTTTGACTCCTTGCCCTCTTTTTCCTGTGTAGGAGCTGCAGCGTGACATAGAGAAGCACAGCACTGGGGTGGCCTCTGTCCTGAACCTGTGTGAGGTTCTGCTGCACGACTGTGACGCCTGCGCCACTGACGCCGAGTGTGACTCCATCCAACAGGCCACACGCAGCCTGGACCGCCGCTGGAGGAGCATCTGCGCTCTGTCCATGGAGAGGCGCCTCAGGTACGGACACAGATTTATTAGAGATACAATACATAGTTTCCATACATATAGATATCTAAAATGTGGCAGTTTGATTCTAGAGAAAAAAAACACAATAATTTGATCATTTGAAACCATGTTTTTATAGTTTATTTGTTTATTTATATGGATCCCATTGGTTGAAAGCAATGCCATCACCTAGTCAGCTAGTGAAAAGTAAAACTTCAGAAGAAACGTATGCTTATAAATTCCTAATAATAAATAATAGTAATAATAATTAATAATGTATTTCATTTGTTTGTAAATGAATTGAGTAATAATTGTTTTTGCAATTATAAGTCCATTAATTATACAGCCCTAGTCTGGTCTAGACTTGCCAAATGGGGGTAAAAAAGTATATAAAGAAATACCAAAAATGTATGACATATATTGATAAACATTGTTTTCTTTCTTATTTTCTATTATTACACTTACATTACATTTTCTCCTCATTCAAGAAGTTCAGATAAGCCTTATATAAGCATTGTGTCATTGCTATTTCTTTGTAGGATTGAGGAGACATGGAAATTGTGGCAAAAATTCTTGGAAGATTATTCCCGATACGATGAATGGCTGACGACTTCAGAAGAAACTGCTGCTCTGCCAAACTCCTCCAACGTCCTCTACACTGTGGCGAAGGAGGAGCTCAAGAAATTTGAGGCAAGAATATTAAAGTCTAATAGTTTCTTAAAGTGCATAAGAGGCTGTAATGTTTTTCAAAGTATTATGTGGTTTGGGGCTGTGGTAAATACATGTCATATTTTTTTCAATTAAGTGGCAATTTGTGTGAAAAAGTTGACAAGATAAGCACAGAGATACAGGAATTAGCAGTGAGTCCTAAAGTGAAAAACCTCTACTTATGTTCCATCTAAATTCCATCTAAAGTGCAGGGACAATGCAAAGAAAGTATTTTTCAGACCCTTGTTAACATTATGATTGTCTACTTACATTGAATCTTAAAGGTCGCATGGCATGAAATTTTCACTTTCTGAGGTTTTTGAACGTTAATGTGAGCTCCCCTACCCTGTTTAGCCCCCCCCCCCTCATGGCTAAAAGTTCTGAAATGTCTGTTGTGAACTGAGCATTTGCGATCCTTTTCTGCGTTACAAAAATTCGAAGCTGAAACGGGCGAGTTTGAACAAGGCACCTGATTGACGACAGATCGAAAAAAGAAATGCAAATGCAGTTCCACCCCCGTCTGTCTGTACTCAGCGTCTCTGTAAATCACGCCCAGACAGTTTGGACTGCGAATGCGCTAGGCAATGCGAAATGCATTTTTTTATTTGCCTGGAGGCACGTCCGAGTGTTTCTAGGCTCGGAAGTCCTTTATCTGAGCCTCTGGACCTTTGAACAGCAGTGGTTTAATTTTATTTTCTGTGGAAATGTGTTTATTTTTCAATGGAACGCTTCAAATCTCTCCCCCGTGCAAAAACAAGGAAATGGATCAGAGGGCACAGCTGACAGCTCTGAGCGGAGAGTTTGGCCACGCCCCCACCCTCTACTATTGGCCAGCTCTTTTCTCCTCATTTGCATTCAAGCAACAACGCCCATTATGACCTGTTCTGAGGGAGAAAAAATACTCTTTCTCATCTTATCTCTGTTTCTCATGCACTGAGTGTTGATTTTGAAGAAGGATTCATTTACAGTATTAGGGAACCATTAAGGAGCCATATAAAAGCATCAAGAAGTACCATGTCATGGGATCTTTAAATTTTCACTATACTTTGTTAACTATTTTAGTGAAATTCGTAGTCATATACAATAACAATAACCCAGATTAGTTGTAAAGGTTGTGTTTGTATATGTACAGGCTTTTCAGAGGCAGGTTCATGAAAGCTTAACCCAACTGGAACTGATAAATAAGCAGTACCGGCGCCTCGCCCGAGAGAACCGCACTGACTCCTGCTGCAGACTCAAGGAAATGGCCAACAACGCCAACCAGAGATGGGACAACCTACAGAAGAGGGTGGCATCTATCCTCCGCAGACTCAAGGCAAGTCAATAATAAATCAGCTCTCCTCTTTTAAGACTGTTTAAGGCCATTACTTATACTGTATATTATTTTGTAAATGTTTCCCTTAGTGAAACTAAATTGAGGTTGCAGTACATAATTATTTATGCTTTGTATCCACAGCACTTTATTAATCAGAGAGAGGAGTTTGAGACAGCGAGAGATGGGATCCTGGTTTGGCTGACAGAGATGGACTTGCAGCTTACAAACATCGAGCATTTCTCTGAGTGTGACATTCAGGCCAAGATCAAACAACTCAGGGTGAGTTCATAGTACTGTTCAGAACAGAAATGGGTTACTGACCGTGAGAGGGAGAGGACGTGTTTCTTTTTCCTCCTATCTGTTGCTCTGCTGTCTGCGTGCTTCTCTTGTTTTTCGTAATTTTCTCGCTTTTTGGAGCAGATTTTCCAAATTCCTAAAATATGGATGTGATCAGCTGGACCCTCAGCACGATTGATACTCTTTTTTCAAGGAGGAGTGCCGCTCCGGGAAAAGCGGTGTGTCCGGATGATACTTTTGCTGCTGGATATGCGAGGGACTCGTATCGTGCGTGGCAAGTTGTATGTTTGGCACCAATGTACCTGGAGGATGTGGAGGATATTTACGTATTTGGATTTCTGATAGCTGGGCATCTGTTAATTGGCCTGGGATTGTCCATGATCTATCGCAAAATTTGTAAGCTGGCAGCAAGTAAAGAGTCCCCCAAGCTGTCTGCAGCAATTTCGAGCCACTGTGAAGCCGTGGGGGATCTCGTGAAAGGATTATGTAACAAGTGTATGGATTATAAACATATAACAACTGGGGAATAGGCTAGGAGTGATCAGAAGACCGGGTTTGACTGCAAGAGGGCAGGGACAAGTAAATAAGAGAGACTGACAAATTAAATAGAGTTATGGAAGTGTATTTACAGGAAAAAAAAATAAATGTGAACAAAATATTTACAGAGCTGCAGCAGGGAAAAATAACCAGTTGGAAACTAAAAAAAAACATCAAAGTCCAGGGTGGATTCGGATCTGAGGAAACAAAAACCGGAACCGGATACACAAACGCACCACTCAAAATGTCCAGTTTGAGTATGGCAAATGTTGAGAATGATCAGACGCGTATTGAAATCCAGAGGGTTGGGCTATTGAAAAAAGTGGTGGTTCGAGTTTGTGTGGAGATGGGAATTGCAGGCTTTCGCCTCCTACCAGACCCGGCGGATATTCAGGGCTCTAGCTCACCATCCAGTGGACCCGAGGGACAAGGACACCTGGCCAGTTCACTTGAATCTCTCCTCAATCGGGTCACATCAGGTCTGTCAACGGTTTAGTTGGGTCTGGTTGGGTCCTTTAAGCACTGCTCCCTTGGGCCTCTCTCCACACAACTGAATGGGAGAGGGATCAGGAAGCTTTAATATGGCTACTCAGTGATGTGATTGGTTGAAGTAACATGAGTGAGAGGAAGTGGGAGTGAACTGAGAGATGGGAGGAAGAACAGGACTGGATTGAACCGAAGGGATGGAACCAGATTAGCTAGAATGGGGATTTTCAATCCTGGCAAAGGTCTGGCAAAACCCAAGCTCAATCTAAATTGTTCACCTAGGTCTCTAAAAATGTATTTCATCATGCTAAATTAATTAATCCCTTGGCAAATTATGTCTCCCTATGAAAATCTGTCTGTCTCCAACAGTTATCTGTGTTTTGACTTCGCCTCGCTGCAATGAACACTTCCAAGGCCACAGATGTGGTGTTATCATGAACTCTACATAAACAGTGGCACACACACATTTTGGATTATTCACAACACTGACATGATTGTAAAAATGTTCCCTGTCTTTTTTAGAAAGGTCTGATCTCTGCTCTCGTTTCAATCAATTTCATTGATTTCCAGTCTGTTCCCCCCACACCCCTTCCTTATGTTGCCAAAAAAAAGATCACCGTATGTTATATCTCCAATTGTTTTTCTGTCATTACATGTTGTTAAATTGTCACTGATTGTATTGCATCTTTTCTACTCTGCATCTCCCAGTCGGCGGCGCGCGCATGCGCAGCGGCCCCTCCCCTAGCCCACTCTATCACTGTCCTGCCTGGTTAGTGGGGAAATGAAATTTCGAATTCACTCTACATACATGTACATGATTGTTTTCGAAAATAAAGCAAACTATGACTATGACTATGACTATGACAAATTAAAGAAAAATGAAATGATGTTGATTGAGTCACTTCCATTTGCTGATATTAAATTAATAAAAACTCTCTAACAGTAAACAATCTTTGAGGTTAAACCCTTTTATTTTATTAACCCAGAATAACACTGAACTAAATTTGACTGATCATTTTCATCCAATTTTAATTTAGTATATTGAAACCAGTTTTGTTCTTCTTGCAGTCCTTCCAGCAGGAGATCTCCCTGACCACAGCTAAAATCGAGCAGATCTTCCACCAGGGGGAGGGGCTGATCGAGAAGAGTGAGCCCCTGGATGCTGCAGTGATCGAGGAGGAGCTGGAGGAGCTGCAGCGCTACTGTCAGGAGGTCTTCGGACGAGTCGAGAGATACTACAAGAAACTCATACGCCTACCTGTAAGTGTATCAAAACAAATAAAAAATAAAGTAGGTCCACATAAATCTAACTTAAAGGGATATGCCACCCCCAGGTCAAATTTGGGCATCTCCCCACAGTCCAGAGACTAAAATAAGTGGTGGAAAGCGTTTTCCTGCTCACCCAGCCATTGTCCGAGTCTGTCGCCACTGACCGCCGCGGTATCTGGTGCTCCTCCGCCTTAGACTGGAGTCTAACGTCGCCAGAGAAAGATTTCGGCCAAAAGGAATTAATTTGCTCGATGCGTTTCCCAATTACTTTCTGTGTAGTGCGCATTCATATCGAGTGCAAATAAATGTGCAAATCAACACGGAGAGCTTGCCTTGGTCATTTTGGGTGGGAACTATTTTCCAGTGCGGAAGAATACAGTCGAATCACGCACCACGTTGTGCAACAGGGGAACTCCCTTCCCGGTGCGTAACAGGGATTCCCCTGGCAGCGTACTGCGTGAT
The DNA here is from genome assembly GCA_036785185.1 of Paratrypauchen microcephalus. Taxonomy (NCBI): domain Eukaryota; kingdom Metazoa; phylum Chordata; class Actinopteri; order Gobiiformes; family Gobiidae; genus Paratrypauchen; species Paratrypauchen microcephalus. The sequence continues at coordinate 4,759,323 of JAVJIX010000010.1, forward strand.
TCGACTGTATTCTTCCGCACTGGAAAATAGTTCCCACCCAAAATGACCAAGGCAAGCTCTCCGTGTTGATTTGCACATTTATTTGCACTCGATATGAATGCGCACTACACATAAAGTAATTGGGAAACGCATCGAGCAAATTAATTCCTTTTGGCCGAAATCTTTCTCTGGCGACGTTAGACTCCAGTCTAAGGCGGAGGAGCTGCAGATACCGCGGCGGTCAGTGGCGACAGAGTCGGACAATGGCTGGGTGAGCAGGAAAACGCTTTCCACCACTTATTTTAGTCTCTGGACTGTGGGGAGATGCCCAAATTTGCCCTGGGGGTGGCATATCCCTTTAAAGGTTGTATGGAGGATTTTTTTTGTTTCAAAAATTGTTCAATGATACCATTATAGAGAGGAAGCAGTCTTGTAATTATGATGATCATAAGAAAAAAAGAATGAAAATCCATCTGCTGTGGATGTGGTGGGGCCAGATAAACATTAGCCAATAGATAACGAGGCTACCTCGTTATCTATTGGCTGTTAGGTTGTCAGTCAAACTCCCTAAGCACTTGCCGGTGCGCTGGGATTATGTGGTTTACGTACGCCTCACACATTCCACACATGCAAGCAAGATGCTGTTTGCTCGACCAACACAGCAGTTATTAGCGGCTTTTTCCAACTGTAGCTTCATCACAGTTTACACAGATTTTGGCAGATGGCAGACAAGAATCCACTACCAGTTAGCCACAAAAGAAAGTCAATTTTTGAGGTCACTGAAAGAAGAAGAAGAGAAGGGGATAAGGTGCGAAGCTAAACTAAGGTGATTCTCTGAGATTCCTTCCAGTGATGGCGTGCACTGAAGCAGAGGGTCTAAAGTCTGACGCATTGGTCGCTAAATTAGGACAGGAAACTTCTGCTCATCATTTGAAAACATACAGTATAGTTACAGCAGTAACAGCAATTCTGAACGTGCACTGGCTTTAAACAAACATCTTCTAGTGTAAGGAGGAGGCAGGAGGAGGCGTTTCTACTAGGGAGCTGGGGGGGGTCACGCATGTGCAACTTTTGAAAAAGGACAAATAGTCGTTGGATTTCTCATTCTTTGGAAAATCCACTATACAACCTTTAAGGATGGAGGATTCTTTTTCACTCAAACAGTATTTGGTGTACTGTGTCCTTTGGTACACAGTGTTCAAATTGTAATGTAGATTTTCATAATATAGAAGTTGTTTGTGTTTGGGCTGCACATATATCACTATCTGAGTTGACACAATTATCGAATGACAAAAGCTGCAATTGTAAAGATCAAAATATCCTCATGTCTATATTTTTACAGAAAAAGGTTGCCAGAGGTTGCTTTAGGTTGCCAGATCTCACAACATAATACCAAAAAGACCTCGCTATGATGTGTTCGCAGTATGACTGCTGATGGTACACTTGTATGGCTGCTTTTCAATCAGGAGCATTTGTTAAAGCTGTATTCCCTCCACATTAAATATGTTGCTACCTTTGTTTCCTTTGTTTCTTGTGTAGCTTGCAGACGACGATACCGAAGTGTCCTTGTCAGACCGGGAGCTGGAGCTGGACGAGCCCGGGGACCAGGCCAGTGTCCTGTGGAGTGAGCGTTTGGGAGACGGGTTCCTGTCCCCTCTGCCTTCCTCGGGGCGGTCTCTGGCGGCTCAGCTCAGGACAGAGCGGTCGGGCCGAGACACTCCAGCCAGTGTGGACTCCATCCCCCTGGAGTGGGACCACGACTATGACCTGAGCCGAGGCCTGGAGAGCGCCAGCCGGGCTCTGAGGGAGCAGCAGAGCGAGGAGGGGGAGTTCATGCAGAGAACTGCTTCTGCCCTCTCAGGTCAGTCATTAAAGGCTAAGGGTTTGTGTATAATTATTGTAAAATCAAACAAAGCACAGGTAAGAATTTAACCTGTAAGTTGTGTAGTTATGTGTTCATTCTATAGACAGCTTAAATTATGTCCTACTACTGTGGTCTTATTTTGTGAACTTTGTCAAGCCATTTTTATAGTAATTAAGCCCAATTTAGCAGTTATTTTAATTATTGTGCTTTCCTCAACAATTGTATTAGTAAACTCAAAAAAATCATTCAGTGTAAATTAGCTACCACCCAGCGAAAGTCTAAAAAAAGGAGTAAACTCTATGTACAGTATACTGATAAATTAAGATTAAAAATCTAGTGTTGAATGTATTGTATAATGTTTCTTACAGATGTAGTGATCCCAGAGAGTCCTGAAGCCTATGTTAAACTAACTGAGCAAACTCTGAGGTCCTCCACTGGTATGAGCAGCAGCAGACCGCAGCATGATACAGGAGAGATTTAACTCTCTTCACTGGGCTGTGGGAACTGACTTTTCCTACTTTTCTCTTAATGATTGGGCACTTGATAACACATTGGGTTCTCTAGATGGTAGAGTCAATTTTATTTTAATTCCATCAAACTGGCCCTGAATTTGGTGGTGGTAAAACAGAATTGACCCTATCACATTGTCTAACCAGCCTTATTGTTTGGACTTGCAGTGTGGTGTGTGGCTAACCCTCGTAAAAATTTCAGACTGTAATTAAAAGTGGACTGAGCGATTCCATCTCCTACACTGGCGGTGCAATTTTTCAGCATGTCTTTCTGCTGTGACATTGTACTCAACAGTTGCTGACAATATACATGCCTAAAAACAACCACTTTTAATTATAGATTATTATTTAGAGAAGCATGTTGTCTGAAATGTAACACAATTTTCTAAAAAATATTAACATACTTACTTTATTTCTGTCAATAACTGTCTCTGTCTTTATCTGAGCTCCATTCATACAGAGACACAACAGACTCTGAAAGTGGATTTTGAAATTTGAATATCATGTTAATAATTATTCACACCCATTTCTATTGTGTGATCCTCTGTGTTAATGGGACTAAAGCTGTTCTCTGGAGCAATTACCAATAATGATACAAAACAAAGACATCTTAAAACTAATAAAAATGCATAACATCTTTGCATTTGGTCTCCAGGTGAAGCCACATCTACAGACTCACAGTCACTGGACGTAAGCCGCTTCTGTAGTCAAACACCAACAGGAGCAGAAGTCGATGGATCTTATATGGGATATGTATGTTCTCTCCTGTCCCATATATTGCTTATATTTGTGTAGTTGCATCGCTTATATTTTGTCTGATTTTCTTTTGTCAGATGCGACTTCTGGGTGAGTGTCGAGGCAGCATAGACACAGTGAAGAGGATGGGATTTGAACTGAAGGAGGATGAAGATACAATTTCTGGACTTGCAGATCCCAACAGCTCCGAGTCACAGACCTCAGGTAAATTTTTTGTTTTGTTTTGTTTTTGGATTGTAATTGGTAACAGGTATGTAAATGATGACATGTTGTAATACATATTTAGGCGTTTTTTTATGTGAGACCAATTATTGTCCTTCCTCTGTCCAGGTGTGATAGAGCGCTGGGAGCTCCTGCAGGCTCAGGACTTGAGTAAAGAGTTGCGGACAAAGCAGTGGCAGCAGCAGTGGCAGCAGCTGAACTCAGACCTGAACAATGTGTGGAGCTGGTTGGGACAAACAGAGGAGGAGCTGGAGCTGCAGATGAGACTGGACCTCAGCACGGACATCCAGACCATCGAGCAGCGCATCAAGAAACTCAAGGTAATATTCTTGTTCACCATACCATTTATATAGATACCGAAATTATTATTTTGGTTTGATATGTGATGCTGAGAGAAATAGCATACAAATGTCTGACTAAATACTCAATTAAACAAATTTATAGAGTTCATTATAAAATATTTTAAGCAGTAGTTGAAGTAATAGTTTAGTAGATTGTAGTAGTATAATGAATAATAGCGTACAGTAAGTTCATTTTCACATTTTTACTTTTACCTGGTTAACGCAGCATGACAATGTCTTACTCAAACTTGAATAATATTACTTTTTAGTAAATTCAGTTTGTGTTTATATTTATCACTTACTACTGCTTGCCTTGTCCACAGGAGCTGCAGAAAGCCTATGACAAGAGAAAGGCCATTGTCCTCTCTATAAACCTGTGCAGTGGAGAGTTTGTGCAGTCAGATTCTGTGGAGTCCAGAGAACTTCAAATCAAACTTAAAGATATGAACAACCACTGGGACAGACTGGGTCTATCTCTGGACAAATGGAGGACATCCCTACAGGAGGCACTTATGCAATGTCAAGTATGTTTTTTACACATTTTTTTCCCAGTCTTATCTATTTCATTTTGATGTCTCAAGGAGTAAGGACTTACTTATCTACTTTATTTATCTATAGGACTTCCATGAGATGAGCCATGGTTTGTTGCTCTGGTTGGAAAACATTGACAGAAGAAGGAATGAGGTGGTTCCCATTGACCCCATTCTGGACAGTGACACTCTCCATCAACATCACAAGACTCTGACGGTATGAAATATATATAAATATATATACCTACAACCCTACAAATTAATAATATGATTCCCTTTTTTCTACAATCTCTTCAGCAAATCCGACAGGAGCTGCTGGACTCCCAGTTGAAGGTTGCCTCCCTCCAGGACATGTCTCTGCAGTTGCTGGTCAACGCTGAGGGCAGTGACTGTCTGGAGGCCAAAGAGAAAGTCCACGTCATCGGGAACAGACTCAAACTGCTGCTGAAGGAGGTGACCAGGGACCTGAGGGAGCTGGCCAAGATCTTAGACATCACAAGCAGTCAGCAGGTGAGTCGTGAGGTCTAAAGATTCAATACTGACTTGTACATTTTACGTACTGTATCATCTTAAAACCAGAAAACACAAACATATTTTTTTCTAAATTAATGTGTACTCACTTTTGTATAGATGAATGGTTTATTTATTTATTTATTTATTTGGAGTCAGAGATGTAAATGTAAATATGCCAAAGTTAGCTGGTTCATTGTTGTAAAGCATGTTGAGTTCCCAAGAATTACTACTACATGTAGCCCATATAAATGTAATAATTCATGATATAACTAGGAACTATGGAACTATGGAATGTGATACATATTTTTTTTCTAAGATGCTAGTTACGTTTGCCCACCTACTGATCAGCTTCTGCCATGCTTTGAGTTGTGATCAAATTGAAATTGTCATACACTTTTTCCTTTATACCAGGATCTGTCCTCTTGGTCTTCTGCGGACGACCTGGACACCTCTGGATCCCTCAGCCCGGTCTCAGGAAGGAGCACACCGAGTCGACGGCGATCGGTAACAAACACACCCACAACCACTGCACATTTTCACTGGTTCAAAAACTGGGATTATTGGTGATTTTTTTGGCTTGTTTTGTTAGTAATAATTTTAACCTGTGCCCCTGAATGCCCCCCTGAAGGCCAGATCCACCTACCTCTGCCATCCCCAAATCTCTCCTCCTTACTGCATCTCTCTACACCCGTGGTTCTCAAACTGTGGGGCAAGTACCAACAGTGTTACAGAGAATGGTGTCATTTAACCTACGTTTTGAATATACACTGTTAGCCTGCCTTTTGCTATGGATTATTTTTTTAGTGCAGATTATTCATCTTAGTAGTGCTGCTATCTTTTGTCTTGCCTTATATGCACTTAAGAACAGGATCAGGTTTTCTTGATATTTTTTGTTTAGTCCCTTTTAACTTTATTGTATTATTGATTTCTTAGTTTGAGAACCACTTCTGTGATCATCAGCTTTACTTTCCTACTCCCTCTCCTATCTCTCCATTTCTGGGAATTACTATTTTTCTTCACTTTCCTCTTAGACCTTTCCATGAAATATTTTTATTGCTAATTATTCTTTAAACTTTTATTTCAGCTCCTTCTTTTTCTTTTTTTTCTTTCTTCTTATCAGTCCTAATTTGGTTTGATTTAACTTTTCTTTGAAAGACTGGAAAAAAAAATGACAAGCTAAGTTTACATAAGTCTAATTTGATCTCGGATTTTATAATGAAGCAAGCATGAGACATTTTAATTAAATCTAAGCGTCAGTCCCAATAAGCACGTCCCTACTACCGCCTTGTATAACATATATTCAAAGTTGTATTGCACTTTGAAAAAAATATTCCCTAATATCCAAAAGCTATCATCTTTTATCATCATTTGCTTCTTATTCTTTTGTGGTTCATCGATAGCTTTGTTCATAATTTGCCTGGACTGAAAAATACTTTCTTTCTTTTACCCCTCCCCCCTGTTCATTGCAAACAGCAACGGGGCAAAAGTAGGGTGTCACAGCCCGGAGCTTCTGTGAGCAGTCTACACCTAAGGTACATGTCTGTTGGTTTCTAGCACACACAGAAGATAATGGAAATCACCCATGATCCACTGGGAGGAGAATATTTGTTTAAAAATCTGGATGACAGAGTTTGTAGATGCGTCGAAGAAATGGTTTTGTGGAGTAAATGCGCATGACAGTGACTTCCATCATCTTCTGCACGTCTAGACCCTGTGTTGCGGTTAGGGAGGTGAGACAGACAGCAGAGGAACAGTGGACAGTGGGATCAGAGGCTGGTCCAAAGAACATTATGCATTCACTTGGTCCATTACCTGGTGTGATTGGCTGTTTAGAAAGCCTAACTAAACTAGTTTTGGCTCTATATAGGTAGTCTAGAGATACCGCAAAAGTTATTTTTTATATATTTTTCTGTATATATATTATTTATTTGTAATACATGCAAGTTGTACAATGAAATTAGATTAGATTCAAAATTACATCATACTTTAAGGTAGGTTTTGGTTAATTGTGTTGTATTGTATTTTTTCCCCCATTCTATTCTGTTCTATTCTAGTTGACCTCCTATATAGAGAAAAAACATTTCAACAATTACATTTTTGTCCCATGAAATATTAAAATCACTATTGTTAACCATAAACTGTGTCAAGGTACTATACAGTGTTGACAAGACAATACAAGAAGAAGTTAGACAGGCCTTATACGTCAATGGATGTATTTTATTTTTGTTTTGTCCTTTGAATGTATATTTTTATCAGTGGTGAAAGTAGTTTTCATTTCTTACAGGTGCTATAATGTCCAGTGCATCACTTTACCGTTTTTTTTGTTGTTTTTGTTTTTGTTTTAAACACTCGTTTTACCCGGGGGGGGGGGGGTTTGGGGTTTTTTTACGTTTTACACCTTAAAGGTCCCATGGCATGAAATTTTCACTTTCTGAGGTTTTTGAATGTTAATGTGAGCTCCCCTACCCTGTTTAGGGCCCCCTCCCCATGGCTAAAAGTTGCGAAATGTCTAAATTGAGCATTTGCGGTCCTTTTCTGCGTTAGAAAAAAAACACCGCTCAAACGGGCGATTCTCAACAAGGCACCTTATTGACGTCAGCTCGAAAAATGCAGTTCCACCCCCGTCTGTGTCTACTCAGCGTCTTTGTAAATCACGCCCAGAGAGTTTGGACCGCGAATGCGCTAGGCAATGCGAAATGCGTTTTTTTATTTGCCTGGAGGCACGTCCGAGTGTTTCTAGGCTCGGAAGTCCTTTATCTGAGCCTCTGGACCTTTGAACAGCAGTGGTTTCATTTTATTTTATGTGGAAATGTGTTTATTTTTCAATGGAACGCTTCTCATCTCTTCTCCGCACAAAAACGTGGAAATGGGTCAGAGCGAACAGCTGAGAGCGGAGAGTTTGGCCACGCCCCCACCCTCTACTATAGGCCATCTCTTTTCTCCTCATTTGCATTCAAGCAACAACTCCCATAATGGACTGTTCAGAGAGAGAAAAATTACTCTTTCTCATCTTATCTCTGTTTCTCATGCACTGAGTGTTGATTTTGAAGAAGGATTCATTTACAGTATTAGGGAACCATTAAGGAGCCATATAAAAGCATCAAGAAGTACCATGTCATGGGACCTTTAAAATATAACTATAGTACTGACTCAGCATAAACCCTCTCTTGCCGGGGGGGATTCGAACTCACAATCTCCGGGGGAAAAATCAATGACTTACCAGTTGAGCTAACCAGGCGGTATGCAGTTGAGCAGATCAGCCGGGAGCTTTCAGTTATTCTCGAATGGCATAGTGTGGTCATGTTTTCTACTTAAATAAGCGCACCTTACTTTTTTTTCAAATCTGGGTTTCGGCCACCTTTAACCATATTCTCTGTGAATTTTATACCGGTGCTGCGTTCCGGTGCGCACCGCTTTACTTTCACCACTGATTTTTATATATTGTTGATCTATTCTGTTGACAGTTTTTGTCACACCGTAGCCAATGTCCCTCTGTCCACCTCCTGCTGCTCTCTGAGAGGTAGTAGGTCAAATGTTTAAAAGATGAAATGTGCAAGCCCTCTTCTTGCTTAATATCGCTGACAAAACTCTCTACTTTAACAATTCCACTTTACTTCTAACCTCTTTTTGGCTGTTACTGAGCACACACAGCCATTTTCTTCAAATTGCCGAGTAATGTCTGCAATGAACAATACAATTGCTTCACTCTCTATCGCTTTCTCTTTTGACATTTTCTTCTGCTGCTACTTCACTGACTCTCCACCATCTCCCCTCAGTTTGTCATCTGTGAGTCTAGCCTCTCAGTGGTAAGGGGCACTTCTGGTAACTCCATAGATAAACAGTACAATATGTATCATTCATATTTAATCATTTGTCACATCTAAACCAGCATTACTGACTGATAATAATAACTTCCTTTGAGGCAGTTGTCTGAGGGTGATGGTGATTTTAACAAACAGTATTTTATCTTCAAAACTGTGCTGTGCTTTTCTTGCCTTAGCATGCGTTTGCACTTTTCTACAGGATGTAAAGCATAAAATGTATTGTAATGAATTATACTGCTCAGGGTTGCAGCATGCTTTGTCCTCTTCCCTAACTCAGCAGATGAATGCACGCTCATACATGTATTCATTTGCCTTGGAAACTGTCATGTGACTGTCTCCATACATGTCTGTATCAGTCGGACAGCATGGACTTCACAATGTTAAACTGACATTGCCTTGAACCATGTTAGGCTTGTCTTGTCTTATTTGGACTGAACCTTTTAGCACATGTAAATTAGAGTGTAACCCTATTCAACCTAATGTTATTATTTTAGTTATACTTTATTCCATGAAGCTCTCTACGCACTGTTCTTAAGCTAATCTGAAGGCCACATGAAGTTTGGAGGTCTGTAGTGAATGGCTCTGCAGAAAGTCGGCAACCTCTGCGCACTATGAGCCTCAGCATCTGCTGACCTCATCCTGTCAGTTTACGTGGCCTCCCACTTCATGCCTGAGTTGCAGTCATTCCCAGTCGCTTCCACTTTGGTATAATACCACTGACAGTTAACTATGGAATATTTAGGAGCGAGGAAATTTCATGACTGGACTTGTTGCACAGGCGGCATCCTATCACAGTACCACGCTGGAATTCACTGAGCTCCTGAGAGCGACCCATTCTTTCACAGATGTTTGTAGTAACAGTCTGCAGGCCTACGTAGGTGCTTGATTTTATTCAACTGTGGCCATGGAAGTGATTGGAACACCTGATTTGCATTATTTGGAATACTTTTAAGAAAAATAGTGTACCACAATGACATTTAAAGCCTACGATACACAGGCTATTAAAAATACTTCAATCGCCATTTATTTTTTAATATAATTAAATATTCACTATTCTTTGATATTTTTATTAAATTGCCTTGTTGTGGCTAAGTGTAATCTATGGCTTGTTTTGTCTGCAAGCAGGTATCACGGCGCTGGGTCCGCTTCCTCCCTTTTTGACTCCTCTGAATCTACATCCTGGGATCAGAGGTCGTTCATGAAGCGCGTCCTGTGGGTGGCGCTGCCGTTCCAGGTCATCCTGCTGCTGTTAGTGCTGTTGGCCTTCATGCTGCCCATGACGGGGGAGGAGTACTGTGCCCAGTCCAATAACTTTGCTTATTCACTTTACCCAATGCTCAGCTACAGAAATGGCCCACCACCAGTATAGATTGAACACATATTTCAGTATTCTCTGCTCAAATCATTGAAATTCCCTTTAATATTGGAAGTATTTCCCATTTTTTCGCCTACAGGTTAAGCTGTGCTCAAGAATTAGGGCTGCACAATATGTCAAAACATGCAAAATGACCATTTTCATATAGTTTTTATTGGTTATTAATTCCTTTTTGACCAATCTGTAGTGTACTGTGTTTTGCTCCCTTTTGCTCCAATGGTCCCTATAATTTAAACTTATTTTATCCTTTGTGTCTGTAAAAATATTGTAACATGACTTACTAAATCATAAAATAGTGCCTGTATAACCTTGAATTGGAAAGAATTCATGTCTGATTATGTGAATCAATATCAAACCTTTTCTGTTTTGTTTTTACAAATTCAAATGTTTAGCCTGCATGCAGTTTTGACACTTGACATACCAGTCTTTTTGCATTATATTGTGCAACCTTAATCTAACTACTGCTGTGTTTATACAATGGATTTCCTTAACAAACCAAATGTTTCTTCCCATTAACCTCAGCTGTCTTGAATGTTATTTGTCTTCAAATGGAGTAGCACCAAAGTTTGAACTGCTATAGCCTGTGACTCTGCTTGTTACTGAGATTTGTACAGAAACATTGAATATACCTTACATTGCATTTATTTTTGTACCTGTATTTTGGCATGCAGTCAGTCACACGGGTTGCTTTTTAATCACTTTCTTCACTGTCTGTGTCCATTTTGAACTCATGAAACAAATCGTGAAATGCTAGTCATTCATGAAGTTTGTACATTTTATTTTTTAACATGAAATATGACTGTGAGATTATCACATTTAGAAGTATTGTATATTTTGTATGACTGTTGATGAAATGTATGGCAATATATTATACCCTGTATATAATGGAAAAGTATATAATGTAACTGTATGTACATGCGAACAGAAACAATGAATGCCAAATCCTTATTTTGATATCTGGCTTATTATTTCACTCATTATCCATACTACAGTCTTGAGGTAATGTACTCCATTTCACTATTATTACAATCTACAGATAAAGTAGCCCCATAGCAAAAATCAGAAATTATGACACTTTAAGTGAAGGTTCAAGTGCATGTATACAGTTGCAGTGCAGTACAGAATCCAGTCAGAAATAATGCATCATTAAATACAACGGCCATGCCATTAGAAGTAACAGAAGTTACCATAAATTGAATAGTGCAAGAGGAAAGTTTGTCTTTCACATATTTTTAATATACATTTTCTTAAATTCTTTGGTAAAATTATACTTATTTCCTGATATCTGCAGTGTAAAATTAAGAATTTAAAGACCAAACCAAAACTATTTTAAATGGAGAGGGCTATAAGGCAAAGTTACTGATAAGAAATGTGCTATTTGAATGCGACACCAGAGTCGTTTAGACTATGTGATCTTGCTGTAGACCTGTCTATTGAAGATCCAGGGCGATGCTGGGTTTGGGGGACCCTCTGTTGGTGGGAGGGACAGAGCCAAGGCCTCCCGTCACAGGGATACAGGTGGTGGTGATGGTGATGATGATGAAGAGAAGTGTCCAGGAGTTGGAGGACTTCATGATTAGAGACATCCCCAGAAGAGGTGTCCAAACCAAGCATCTGGGAAACATCTGCGTGAAAATCTGCCAACTATTGACAGAAGAGAGTCACATTATTACATACAAAAAAGTAATTTTAAATAACCAAGAATAATCTAAACTAAGACCAAACCATAACAAATAAAATTATATTATTTTCATTTGCATTTCAGTCCTGGTTGCCCCGTTGTTACCTCTCTCTCCTTCTCTGACAGCAGCTTCAGCCTCTGTCTCAGAATGCTGAGCTCTTGCTGGTCCTCTTTAGTCCTTCTGTCTTTCACTTCCAGGTCAGAGGTCACAGAGGTCAGTTTCTTCTCCATTTTGACCTTTCGCTCTTCTAGCTGGTCCAGTTTCTTCTTCTGCTCCTGCACTGTCTGGTTCTGCTCCATCACTTTTAACTTAATCCATTAGACACAACAGACACCATATTTTGTGTTTTTATTTTACTTTAGCTCAAAACAGATTACTTATAGCTATTATAAAGAGTGTTTCTAGACAAAGACCCCCCTCAAAAACTCTTTCTGAAGCATAGTACACTGGCAAAGATGTATAGGACTGCAACAATTACTTCACTAGTCACTTTTTCTTTCTTTTTTTTTAAATTTAATATTGAGATTTTTTGTTTTATATATGGTTAAAAAAGAGCAGCAGAAATTATTTATTGGATATTTACATTTTTATTTCATAATGACAGTTATTTTAATAGTCCACTAATCACAATTATTCCGATTAGTGTAGCTGCAGCCCTACACATGAATAAGCAACAGGATAATCAATGCATGTTCGTATCAAACTGCTTATTATTGTGTTTTAGTGGGTCTACATATGTCTCTATGCAGTGTATAGTCCTCTGGAGCTGGAGCGTGGCCGTACTCCTGTGCCCTGTACCTTCAGCTCGTGGGTGTGGCTCAGCTGGGCCTTGACCTCGGTGGTGGACAGTCTCGTGGCTCGGAGCTCCGACTGAAGTCTTTCCATTTTCTTCTGCAGTCGTTTGTTCTCGACCTGGGCATCCTCTCTCTGAACGGCTAGTGCAGTCCTGCTCCTCCTCTCCTCCTCCAGCTCCAGAACTTTCTTCCTCAAAAGCTGGATGTGCAAACTTCTGCTCTCCAACTGGTCCTTCTGAGATTTTAACTACAAGGATCAAGAAAATGGGGTTCTCATAAGGAAGCGTTACTTAGACATTCAGGTCAGGGGAAAAAATGAGCTGCTACATATTGAAATATAAAATTCTTGACAAGAAGAATGTATTTAAAGGTCCCATGGCATGACATTTTCACTTTCTGAGGTTTTTGAATGTTAATGTGAGCTCCCCTACCCTGTATAGGGCCCCTTCATAGTTAAAAGTTGCAAAATGTCTAAACTGAGCATTTGCGGTCCTTTTCTGCGTTAGAAAAAAACACAGCTCAAACGGGCGATTCTGAACAAGGCAACTATGTTACGTCACATCGAAAAAAGAAATGCAAATGCAGTTCTACCACCATCTGGATGTCCACCCCCTGTCTCTGGAAATCACGCCCAGAGAGTTTGGACCGCGAAGGAGCTACGCAATGCGAAATGCGTTTTTTTATTTGCCTGGAGGCACGTGCGAGTGTTTCTAGGCTCGGAAGTCCTTTACCCGACCCTCTGGATCTCTGAAACAGCAGTGGTTTCATTTTATTTTCTGTGAAAATGTGTTTTTTTCATTGAAATTCCTCTCCTTTCTTCCTCCGCGCTTAAAACGCGGAAGTGGGAGACAGCGCACCTAACCAGCGGCGTATTTGCCCCCACCCACCCGCTCCTCTAAACTATCTATGTCCTTCTCATTTGCATTCAAGCAACAAGGCCCAGAATGAGTCGTTCAGAGAGAGATGTTCTGACTCTGACTGTGTAGACTGTGTCTTTCTCATGCACTGAGTGTTGATTTTGAAGAAGGATTCATTTACAGTATTAGGGAACCATTAAGGAGCCATATAAAAGCATCAAGAAGTACCATGTCATGGGACCTTTAATATCGAGTAGGCTAAAAACATGACATTTATATATTTATATTCTTATGTTCCCCTAGTACATTAATGATTGAATAAGAAAGATTACTGTTTCAGTCTTAGGAGGATGTTATCAATATCACCAGAAGGTTTACAAAATAAGTACAGTACGGTAGCAATGTAGTCAAGGATGCCAAGACTGATAAAGAAATGTGAAAACCTTGAAAAAGAAGGAATTTACTAGTAGAACGAACCTATTCTATTTCATCACAAATGGCGTTCTCACACAAGGACGCATTGTTTTATCTCCTACTGTTTTACATTCAGGTTAGATAACAAATCTGACACATATTGAAGATAACCACATATATCTCCTGCCCTAGTTACCTTCCTCTGTAGGCTGTAGCTGAGGGACTTGCTCTCAATTAAAGCAGAGCCCTCTTGTCTCATCAGCTGCTCTGCTCTGGACAATATTAAACTGAGTCTCATATCGAAGCCCACGTCCAGAGCAATAGTTTCCACCTTTAAGATCTCTGAGAGTTTCTCCAGGAACTCTTCATACTACCCAAAACAAAAAACAAAACAAAAAAAACAAAAAACAAATGGATATTCATTTACTATGTGAATTGAAATATATTTTTGATTATATATTTACTTGTTGTTTGTCCTGCCGTAGTCTGTCTTGGTGTGTGTCCACTGTTAGTAGCTCAGTTTCTAGTCTGTGCAGTCGCTCTCTCAGGTCCTGAGCCTGGTTTTCGGCCATTTCAGCCCTCTGCAGTGTGCTGTGATGGAGTTCAGTCTGTTCACTGAGTGCCGCAGACACTTGGGTCAGTTTTATCTCCATCTCTGAAACGGTCTGAGAGGAAAGAAATATACAATTTCAAGTCATTCAAAAAAGAAGAGTGACTGGTGAAAGCTATTTGGAATAGATTTCTTCAGGAAATGTACAGTTTTGGAGAGATCCAAACAGACACTGGATCTAAAATGCTACTATGCAACAAAAGACATATTTAACAACAAAAATAAAAAGACAGGGCTGCAAGGAAATGTAAAGACCGTGAATTATTTTATTTCTTAAGATTTATTTAAAGGTACTGTTTTCTGTCTCGATGCAGATATTATTGCTTGGCCTGGAATGGCATTTATCTATGTTTCCATGGAGACAACCAGATAGCACCACCAGGCTGCTGGCCAGATCTGTGGTGAAACGACCCCATTCACATTTAGAAACAGTAGCCAAAAACACCCATAATTAAAATGATGCAAGACAGATAAGTTTAATGCCATACTGTGGAAAATTACGCCTAGCAGATGGTGGACACTCCATCAGAAAATTTATATGGTGCAACTTTAATAATCAAGTCTTCTTACTTACTAGCATCAGTTATAAAGTGTGATATTATAAAAAATAAACTTACCTTATTGCAGACCTCCTCCAGGTTAATTCCCATATCATTCTCTGTGGACAGGAGTGTGTTAGTTGAGCCCCTTTGCAGAACTTTTATTACTTTATTTAAAAACAAGTGCAGTCGTCTCTGAGCAGCGTCTGTCTCTGATTGGCCGATGTGGAGCTTTCTCTCCAGCTCCTGCACCTGTTTCTCCAGACATTGGGACTCCTTCTGAGCGGCGTTGATCACTCTTTTACCAGCTTCTAACTGTTCTAACAAAGTCTGATTTTCTGATTCAGTACTTCGCTTTCCAGATAGTAGGGCATCATATTCCTAAAGATGAAAAAAGCATTGCTGGTTTAGGACTATAAAGCAAAGATAGAGAAATGTGAAAACCTTGAAAAAGTTGGAAGAAATGTATTTAAATATGATATGAAGTAGGCAACAAACTAGTAAAATGTAAGAGTAATATTCAATATCAACCCAAAACTTAGCAATGTCATTGTTATGCTCATGTATCAAGTAACTTCACAGGTTGCACTGTTGTGCACCACTGATTTCTACAATACAAGGTACCTCTCAGTCGTTGGCTTACTTTAATGACAAAAAGGCCCATTACTGTATTTTATATACCACTTTAAGTGAATCTAGGGCTGCTGCAGAGTTGACTGTCTTCCTCCTCTCCTGGTCCAGCTCTGACATGAGCCTGTTGATCGTCTCTTTGCTGGATCTACAGTCCAACTCAGAGGACTTCATACTCGCTTCCAGAAGGGCTATTCTCATCTTCAGCCTCTCGCGCTCATTACACTGGTCACCCTGTTCATAGAACCATAAACCAGACAAACATTTACCAACACTTCTTAGATATATGTGCTGGAATTTGAGTAGAAAAAGATTTAACAATTAACTTTGCCCATTTATTGGACACAAATGAAAAGCCTCTTTTCACCATATCTACCTCTTGATGTGGGTCCATAGTTGAAGGTGTACTAAATTGCACTGTTGCAGTTTCAGGAAAGTCTCCAAGCAACACCAAACATAAGTTCTATCATGATTCACCAGAGAGGGCGCTGTAATCACATGGTTTCGAGGACTAGGGATGTAAAAGGATATGATATATTAAATATTAAAGGGCATTAAAATAACCACCTTGAAGCATAATTATATACAAAATTATGTTAATATTGTTAATCAATAAAGTTTCATCAAAAAATCTCAAGGTCACGTTGACAGGAAAAACGGGAATATTTATGCCCGAGTTTTGGCAGACCTATTTTACTTGACATTGTCATTTAAAAATATATGAAACATGTATAAAACATGAAGTATACGTATATAATATGAATAAATATCAAATTATAGATAAAATTAAAAAATACACATATTTGCTTTTGTAAAATATCTTGTTTATTGCCCTGTCGGGTTAAACTCAGGAACATTTTCCAAACCGGAAGTGATGTAATCGCATACACGCCTTCTCGCTCCCCGAGCTGTCATGCAGCTTGTGCTGTAACAACAAATGCCTGCACACATTCTTTTGCGTTTATTTCTTTATTCAAAGGACAAAATATAAACAACGTTTTAATGTAAGGCGTATCTATTTTGTGGCGCCGTGTGCCGCTATTTTCATAGGTAAGACTCATGCAAATTCAGCTGCCACATTTGTCTCAATGTTACCAGCAGGCTTGGGTCACTAACAGTGGAATATTTTGTCTTTTTAATTGCTATAATATAGTTCGAAGTCGACCCTTTTTCTACAACAAATACAAAGGTCTAGTTAGGAAGAATGTGGTTTATAATGAGTCTGTAGGCCACAGTTCAATGGGCTATAGTGAGAATTGCATTGGCCTTTAGTTTATAGTCTGTTGTTGAAGTTGCTGGATACTAAAAAAATCCTGATGCTTCACCTTCTGTCTCTGTCACAGTTATCCTTAGGCCTAGACTACATGTTTACTGAAAGATGAACAATGGGTGAAGATATATATGTAATGTAGGTACCTACATGTTTTCAATGTAGTTTTTCTCTATGTGTTTTAGTTGTTCTGCTCTGAACCTCTCTTCAAAATGCTTCGGACATTGTGGAACAAGCTAGGACCCCTTCACTCTACAGAATCAGCCCCTCTTTGTTTGTTTGCCTCTTCCTGTTTTAACTATCTTCACAGATGTGAACCTAAACATAGGACTTTTTCCAACTTTCAAACATTGTCAAGGACTATTTACTCACACTCGGATCACCAGCAAGGACATATACAGCACACTTTTCCCTCCACAGCTGTCCGCCACAGTTCTACTAACTTATTATTGATGCATAGTGAACAAAAGCGCTTTTACTCACCTGAGCTTGTAAAGGCGGTTTTGAAATCTACGATAAAACCTGCTGTAGTCCCTGCCAAAAGAGTTCCAAAAGGACCAAGGACCAAGCAACCATCCAGAGCCAACCAGCCTTCACAAACAGAGGACCAGGTAAACTACAGATAGATACTTGCTAATATATATTAACATTTTATATTTAATTCAAATTGAGATGTGTTTCTTTTTTTAGGATATGATGCAGTGCATAGCATTTGCAACGGCCGACCAATACCACTTACCAACACTTTGTCATGACTTAATTGGGAATGGTTTTCAGGAGATTGATTTACCAAGAGGTACAATGTTATAACAATTTAAAAAAAACACAGTAATATTTAAAAGTGACATCAGGCAAATTTCTTTAAACACGTGGAGAAGTGGAGATAAATAAATCTTTTGTCATTTTGTGTTCATAAAGTTGTTTACAATATTTAGTTCTAAGAAGAAAATGTTGATATTGTTGTGAAACCACCAGTACAGTTCTACTTTGAAGAAGATTTTTTCAAGGTCTTTGTTTTAACCCCTTCCAGCATACACTCTAGTATATACTCTTATTTTATTTCAGATGCCTCCAATGTCCTGGTTATAAGCACTGACATGGCTGCAAAACCCGATGATAATGCACTCATGTTTTTCTTCAGGTAAAATTTATAGTTTACCTACTTTTAAGGGTGTGCTATGTAACTTTTCTGTTAGATCTACCCCCGCTTGTCCCCATAGAGATGCTTTTGCAATGCCTGAAATGTTCCATAAATGGCATTAAAACTTACTGTATCTATCTCCATGGAGACAAGCAGGTGACACAACACTACTAAGCCAACTTACAGGTCAGATGGGTGAATGCTAGATAGATTTAATGGGATACTTAAGAACATTCAAGGCATTTGTCATTGTGAGTGATATGTCAAATCCTCCATTTTAGAGAAGGTTCTGTTGTCTTCTGGAATGTTGAGGATAAAACAGTAAGAAATTTGTATACGTTATTAAACATCAAAGAATAGAAAAAATAAACAATATTGTGAAAATGTGATGTTTTGATGTTTTTTTAGCTTAAAAGAGTGCTGCGGATATTGGAGCGTCATGAGATTCAACCTTATGAAGTGGCATTAGTGCACTGGGAGAACGAAGAGATTAACTACACTGTTGGGGAGTATGTAAAATGATACTGTTTTGTCACATTTTTCCACAATTGCAGTAAAAATCTCTAAAATGTGGTCTTCCTCCAGGGGAAATACTAAATTGGAGCGTGGCAATTTTATTTTGAGTGACCAGATGGAACAACAAGAAGCTGTTTTAGAGAAATTTGCCTTTTCAAATGCTCTATGCTTGTCAGGTAAGAGCAAGTTAAACACAAAAGATTACCTTTTGAATGTACTAGCCAACAAACTAGTATTTAATGATTCAACTTAATAATAAGTTTCCATACAAATAATTAGATATATTTCTGACTAAATGGACTGCAATTGAATTAATCTGGATCAGCACTTAAAAAGTTTACTGTTGTCTTATTATCAAATTTAGCAAAAATCAGCATAATATGGGGCTATTTAGCTTTTCAGAAATAAAATGTTCTAAATGACTCATGTTTTATCCAACTGGTCAAATTAGTCGGTTAGATCTCTTCAATGCTATGACGAAACTAGGGCTACAGCCCACTCCAATGAAATGCGTTATACCATCCGTATTCAAGACAAATGTTTGCAAAAAAGTATACAAATTTTAAATACAGTCATTTTCCAGTAGTCTTTAGAAACACATAGATAAAACAAATGGTTAAATTGCATAGTTATTTATTCTCTACCAATAACTGTGTCTTCATTACAGTAAAGCTAGCCATTTGGGAGGTGGCTTTGGACAACTTTGTAGAGTCAATCCAATCAATCCCGGAGGTACAGTAAGCTCTAAGAGGTTGCAGCAGCTACAAAATTGATTGTGTGATGTTGTGAGAGCAGGGCATGCATGTGAGATGGATTCTTCAAACACATTAGTTATGGCTGTAGACCTAATTTTTCTGTGTCTATCAGACATTGAAGTCTGGCAAAAGAGTCAAGTTGTCCTCTGCAGAAGTTATGCGAAAGATAGGAGAACTATTCACACTCAGGTAAATTGATTTATTTTTAAATAGCCTTAAAAAATGCAATTATATACCAACTATTTTGGTTTACAAACTGTTTTACAGAAAGCCTGCTCTTGCCAATTATTACTGAAAGATCAGTTAGGGACACTGAAATCATTAGATTTAGAGAATTCACTTAAAGGTCCCATGGCATGAAATTTTCACTTTCTGAGGTTTTTGAACGTTAATGTGAGCTCCCCTTCCCTGTTTAGGCCCCCCCCCAATGGTTAAAAGTTGCGAAATGTCTAAACTGACTTCTGCGTTTGAAAAAAATACAGCTCAAACGGGCGATTCTGGACAAGGCACCTTTGTTACGTAACATCGAAAAAAGAAATGCAAATGCAGCTCCACCATCGTCTGGATCTCCACCTCCTGTCTCTGGAAATCACGCCCAGAGAGTTTGGACTGCGGAGGAGCTACGCAATGCGAAATGCGTTTTTTTATTTGCCTGGAGGCACATGCGAGTGTTTCTAGGCTCGGAAGTCCTTTACCCGACCCTCTGGACCTCTGAAACAGCAGTGGTTTAATTTTATTTTCTGTGAAAATGTGTTTTTTTCATTGAAATGCCTCTCCTTTCTGTCTTCGTGCTTCAAACGCGGAAATGGGAGCGCTCCAGCGGCTTAGAGGAGAGGGTGGGGGGCCACCCGCTCCTCTAAGCCAATCTGTGTCCTTCTCATTTGCATTCAAGCAAGAAGGCCCAGAATAGAGTTCCAGAAAGAGTTGTTCAGAGAGTGAATTTTTGACCACGTGTTGATTTTGAAGAAGGATTCATTTACAGTATTAGGGAACCATTAAGGCACCATATAAAAGCATCAAGAAGTACCATGTCATGGGACCTTTAAGATCCCCTGTGTGTGTAATGGTTCATTCCAATTTGCCGTGTGTAGCATTTAAGTTGAGCTAACCCTGTTGGTCAGGGGCCCGGGCCAATGGTTAAGTAGTTAGTTTTTCATGTGATATCTGTTGTCCTTGGTTATCCAAGCATGTTTTATCCTTGCACTAGTTTATCACTTGTTTGTGTATAGTTTTTAGCCTTTGTTACCCATTTTTACATGTGGGTTATAATAATAATAATAATAATTAATATAATTAATTAATTATATCTGCTTTTTGTTTTTGTTTACTTCAGACACTGTATAAACTTGAGGTCTGACCTGCTCATGACGCCTGACTTCTACTGGGACAGAGAAAATTTGGAAAAGCTTTATGATAAAACCTGCCAGTTTCTCAGTATCAATCGCAGAGTGAATGTAAGTTCTTACTGTTGTTGGAATTATATGGTTTCATTTTTATTTTAATGAATAATTTTATAAAATGTAAAAAGTCACATTATGGAGTCAAATTATGTAAATAGTTCCTTTGTTTGCTCCTATTGTTTGGTTATCTGGCCAGCCACAACCACACGCTTTGACAAAACTTTGCAAAGACGAGTAGATCTGGAGTTGTAGCCTGTCTCCCTGATATCAGAGGGTGTGATTGACAGGCGAATTTACCAATCAGAGAGATGCATGCAAAAATGGCAGTCTAGGAGAAAAAATTGCCATGTTTGTTTTCATAAAGGACTGAGAAACAGCACAGATTTCTGCAGAATTAACAAATGAAGCATTTAATTGTTATGCTAAAATTGTTGGCCTGTTGGTCTGATAGTGATTTAGCCCATAATAAAATACATGTTTCTCTTTGTGTTTTGTTATCCCGCATTGGTTTGCTGTTGCAGGTGGTGAATGAGAAGCTGGAGCACTGCACCCAGTTGACTGATCTGATGAGGAGCCACTTGAGTGAGAAGCACAGCTTAAGACTGGAGTGGATGATAGTCATTCTCATCACCATTGAGGTACAATTTCACTCTATCACACACAATCCAAATACATACACAGTGGCAAGTGAATATTTTGACCAACTCTAATATTTTACAACTCTAAGCTACAAACTTGAATTCTTATTGGATTTAAGCATAAAAGTAAAGTACACCTCTCTGAACAGTGTCTGGGAGGCTGTGGTTGCTGCTGCACAAAAAGTTGATCTTCAACAGATCAAGAAACTGACACACTCCATGAATGGCTTATAAGCTTTATTGAGAAGGTGGCTACATTGGTCACAGATTTTTAATTATTATTATTTTTATGTCAGAAATGCTTAGTAAACAACTCAATTTACAAATATTCTGACAGAGGAAAATAAACAAGTGAGAATGGAAAATTTTCATTTTTATTTAGTTGCGTAATAATTCTGCACATTAATAGTTGCCCAGTAATTGTGCACACATAGATTTTCTCCAAAGAAAGCCAAACTTCACTTTTCCTTTCTTAAATATTCAGATTTGTGGTGTATTAACATTTTTGATTGACCGAGAGCGCTGTAGTTGTTCAGCTATAAAATTAATCCTCGTATATAACTTGCCTAATTATTATGCACAGTGTACAGTGTATTGAAAATGTGCTATATCTTTCAGGTGATGTTTGAACTGGTACGTATGATTTTCTGAAACTTACTTGCCCAAGTGAAGAATGCTGCAAAGTTGTGGATGGAAACAACTTTAAAAGTAAATATTCATTTTGTCAGTATAAGTGCTCAAAAATACTTTTATTTTTATATTTTTAAAAAATATATACTCAAAGGGACTGCAAAACCAGAGAAAAACATAAGAAAGAAAATTAAGATCTTGTTTTTTGCCGTGATTACCCAAAATCTATTCAAGAGTATGTAAATGTATTAGTGCATATTTTTACAGCTGTTCATTTTATGCTTGAATCTTATTCGGAAATCTGACATTCACTGTAATAGGGAACAGATTACTGTACCCACTGCTGTCTGTATTGTTAAAAAAAACTCACATATTCAGACCATGTTACAATATAATGTCATTTATTGAAAGAAAAACATTTCATCAATAAACCTTTGTCATATGGAGTAATGACCTTGACCCAGTATTGAACTATACAAAACAAAGCAATATTTGTTTTTGTTAAGGCTTTGTAAATATTCTGTGGTTAGAATATATTCTGCATATATATAAATTTTATATATATATATATATATATATACATATATATATAAAATTTATTTATTTATTTATTATACTGGTGACTGGTTAAAAATGTAGAAAATGCCTTAAGAGCAAAAGGTGCATTTAAGAATATGCAGCAAAGCAGTAATGTACATTTAAATATACAGTAGTGTACTTTAGCGTATTATCCGCGTTTACAGTTCTCTATAGACAGGTATAAGGTTAAATATCTACAAAAGTAGTCATTGCTAGAATGCATAATTACGTCAAGAAATACAGATTTACACCAATTAGGCATTACATTATGACCACTGACACAATGTGAATCGAACACAGTGAAGTTCATATAGTGATATTTTATTGTGTTAATGAAAGGTAAAAGAAAAATGAACGAGAAAGAGTTAAGACAATCTGAAAGAGTAAGACGAATTATAATGGTAAAGTTTTGTAGTCACTGGCCATAATGTAAGGCATTTTTGATGTCTTCGTGATGAGTATGTAGTTTCTGTAAAATAAAATTTATTTATCCACAAATTGCCTGTAAGACTGCAACATTGGTGAATTTTTCTATGCAAAAACAGTTAAATAATAATAAAAAGGAGGCCACAGCATGAAGGGTGTAGTACAGTGTCAAACTTTGTTCCCCCGAGAGCTTTTTCCTGTTAACATTTCCGATTAGTCTTATAAATGTATAAGCATTGCTTATTATATGTAACATAACTAAAATTCAAGGCAACTGTCTCTTACACTGACATATTCAGTGTGTAGTTCTGTTCTGTTCAGCCAAGCTCTAGTCAAGACTCATTTTGATTTGCCACATAATTAAATTCGATAGATTACATTTTGTTTTTTACAGATTTAAACTTGGACACTGGCATTTTCATCACCTTCAGAATTGAGACTGTGTATAATGTGCAAAATAGTAGCATAGAAACTGCATTCAGAGCCACAGTGATCGTCACAGTTGATTGGTTGATCCTGTTGTATATCTTCCAGATGTTAAGTCTTCACTATAAATGTATGTTTTCCTTGGTGATTCTCCAACCTGAAAAAAAATAAAAATCAATCAATGTTTAAGCAGTTGTTGTTTTTTTTTTTAATTAATTTATTTTTAAAATAAAAACAAATCTGGCTTGCCTGTTGATATCTGATTTAATCCCATTCAGTTGTAGCAACTGCTGTTTCAGTTTGGGGATCTTCAAGTGCAACTGCAAAATCTTCTCCTTCACTGTCAATGTCACACTTGAGAGAAATTTTCTTTATGTTTTCTAGACTTTGTTCAAAATCAGTTTGTGTTTCTTGGAAATAGTCTGGTTGACTTTCAAAAGATTCCTCAATCTCGCATAGGGGCACAGTTGTTGTTTGGTCTTGATCATTGATATCTTCTTCTGCGTCCATCCATACGTCTTGGTTCTCATCTTCATCTTCTGTTTGTTTGCGTTGATACTCAGAAACTTGAACAACCAGCTCAGTTAGTACAATTCTTTTTTCCTCAGTGCCTTGTTCAGGTTGCACTGTTTCAGCTATTTGTATAATAGAAATATCCTCTTCTGTTGTTTTTAAGTTCTCATAGATCTCTTCTTGGTGTATGGATTGGGTACCAGCATCTGTCAACACTGGTTGGTTGTCAGCCAATGCAATGTCTTCTGTTTTGACTTCTTCATTTTCCTCAGATATTTCTGTGGACTGGGTGCTGACATCCATCAAAACAGTTTTGTTTTGGGTGATCTCAATAGCTGTTATGTCTTTAATCAGTTCTTCAATTTCTGCACACTGTATTCCAACATCCATCGACTCTTCATTTTTGAACATCTCCTTTATATCTGGTTCTTCAATTGTCTCAGTGGCTTGGACTGCTGCCTCTGACATCAAGATTTCAGATCGTTGTGCATCATTTTCATGCTTGGTTTCTTCCTCTACCACTTGGACCCCAACTTCAGACATCTCTGTGGTTTTTGTAAACTCATTTCTGTCAACAGGGGGTGCTGTTGCTGGTGATTGTGGTGGGCTGGATATAGTTTGTCCAGTCGTGAAGTGGGTGGATGGTGATGGTAATGTTGGTGCTGTACTCTGTCCAAATTGTATATTTAGCTTGAACTCTAAAGAAAGACTTGACGGGCCATCTATGTTGCCAACAGATGAAATGACTCCTGCATTTTGAGGCACTGCAACTGCTGTGTTATCTAGAATTGAAATCTGGTTTTGTACGGATGGTTGTTTCAGAACATCTTTGTCATCATCTTCCATTTTGGTAAGCCCTTGCTCTTTAGTTGTCATTACAGAGTCTTGTATAACATCAGCCTTCTCATCATGTGACTCAATCATTTTCAGGTCTTCACTTAATTTGCTCTCAACTAAATCAACCGTTAGATCTTTATCTTCTGGTTCCTCCTCCTCAGGGACCAACTCTTTTACATGTTGAACAACTTCTTGAATAGCCACTTTGTCCTTTTCACTCATTATCTCTTGTTCAATATTTGAGGTAGCTGAATAACTATCCAATCGTTCAACTGTTTCATAACAAGAATCCACAACTTCTTTGTCTTCTTGAACACCAATTTCCAGGGCAGTATCCACTCTTGCCTCTGCAGACTGGATATCCACATTGACCACTTGGACTTGGACTTGATGATTATCTTCAAATTCTAATCCTGGTGCATGCATTAGAACAACAGTTGTACCTGTGTGTGCCACTTGGGGTGTGTTATTTACTTCCAAGGGTGTTGTTGTTTCAATGGCATCCTTTTCTTCTTGCTCACTTAGAGCCATGCCGGAAATTGGTTCATGTATTATTGTTGTTGTCTCAATGGATGCATCAGGTACGTGTGACACGACATCTTTGGAAGTGCATGTAGTCTGTTGTGCCACCAACATGTGGTGTACATCCACATTTGTGGCTTCCAGGGGAACAGTTTGTTCTTCCTTTTCTCCTTGAATACCAACCTGCTCAACCTCAGCAATCTGTACCTGATGTTCAGGCACATCAAGGACCTCTGCATTATCCACACATGGTACAGAGGTTTCTTCAGCAATCTTTTCGCTGTCTTCAATACTCTTTTGGATCATAAGATCTGGCATTGTTGCAGTCACCTGTTGTAGAGTAGCAGTGCTTTCTTCTTGCAGTTCAGCATGCTCAACCTCAGCAACCTCTGTCACTGGACATGGTATCTCTTCCTCAAATTGTCCCTCAACATTAACCTTGATTTCACCAATATGCACTTCATGTAGTGGTTCTTTTGTAGTAGATACAAATATTTCTGAACTTTCTTCCATATTAACTGCATCTTCAAGTACTTGGGCAATGCCTGAATCCTTATCAATTAATGACACATGCTCAACAGGTAAGGCTTTAAGGTCTTTAGCAACTTCATGGCTATGGTCCACTTGGATTGTTTGGGCTTCTGATGGTTTAGCTCCTGAATGGTCACCATTTACATATACGCTATAATCAAGTTGGGATATTGTTTCACATTCTTCAGTTGACGATACAATGACCAGTCCATTTGACACATTGGTCTCTTCTTCTGGTACAATTTCTTGTTGACTTTCAATTGTTTCAAACACATGGTCATCAGTCTCATCTGCAGCAGCTTCAGGGAGTAGTTTGTCTTCCAAATCACCAATGTCATCTTGTTGGATTACCTCTGTAGAAACTTCCTCAATGTTTTGTTCCACAATTTCTTGGTCTGTTGAAGGTGCAAGGTCCTCTTCAAAAGTTTCGTCAAGCAACTTATTGGTGACATCTTCCACTTGTGAAACTTCAACCTCTGTAACTCCATCATCTGGTTGTTCTCTGCTTTCTTGCTCAGTGGTGGCTTCAGTGATAAAAACGCCTTCCTTATGGGCTTCAACATTAATTTCAGAAATCTGTTCCTTTATTACATCCTGTTCATTGTCACCAATAACGTCTTGCTCAGTTGTCTCTGTAGCTGTATCTTTAATCATTTCTTCTTTAGTTGCTAGATCAGCTATGGGCATAGTTTCTTCTTCTTGCACTGCTACCACTTCAGTCATATCTTCTGGCAGGTTTTGGCTTTCTAGTGCATATTCTTGTATGTCCTCTACATCGTGTTTGTAGACCATTTCAAAATCATCTTCAGCAACAATTTCAACCTCCACATTGGTCTCTATAACTTCTTGAAGTTCCTCCACTGCTTGTTTGTTTGATGGTTCTTTGAATACTTCTGTGTCTAACTCAGGAGTTCCCTGTAGTGATAGCACGTCTATTATCTCTTCAGCTTCTGGTTGGTCTAATTGGCTTGTTTCCTCAACTTGAGCAGACCCCACCAATGCTTTATGTTCTTCCATGACCACCTCTTTGTCTATTTCCATAATAGAATCCATTTCACCTTTTGGTAACTCTGTCACTGATGTAATTAGCATTGCATCTTCTTGTTTGTCTGATTGTTCTGCCACTAAGTTATCTATTTCAAGTTTTTCTTCAAACAATAGTTCTGTAGACTCTGTTCTTAGTACCTCTGGTTGTCCTTCATGGCACTCATCTGGTAAAACATCTTGCACCACATTTTCATCAGAAACTATTTGTACAGACTCTGGGACCTCAGATAAGGATTCAATCATATAATCACTATCATCTACACTTTCTTGTTTTATAGACATTTTTGGTTGTGCAGTGTGAGCTTCATCAATTTCTACTTTTGCAGACTCAAATTCCACTTTAGAAACCTCAGATGCATACTCAGTCGAAATAGCATCTTTGAATTCTGACAAACTTTCTGATAAGACTGCGACTGGAATTTCAACATTAGTATCTCCAAGTTGGTCGACTTGTAACCCTGTGTCAACAGTCACTGCATCAGGCCGTGCATGTATTTCCATTACACGTTGTTCTTCATTGGCAGATGTTTCATAGATTTCATGAGTGATTGAACCAACAACTCTTTCTAAGGTAGGTTCTTCTGAACAAATGATGTCAGCTTTTGTACCTGTAGAAATTGTCTCAACAACTTCCTTAAGCAAAACTTCAGTATCCTTAACATCATATTCAACAGGAACTGGTGTTGTATTGCCAGATGTCTTTGAGGATTCTGTTAAGTGGGATGCAGCTGATAGCATTAGCTCCTCTGTCTCATCTGCCATTGTGATATCCACAGGCTCTGGAGCAGTAATAGCTTCTGATGTTAACTCTACCATATCGTCTGCTATTGTGTCGTCCTTAACTACATCCTCTATCAAAGAAGTAGCTACAGTTTCTGTGATGTTGCCCTCTTCGGGGATATCACTTAGAGGTTGATACTTGCTGAATTCTGTGAGTTCATCTTGATCCTGGTTCAAAGGAATTACTGGAGTGACTTGGTGTTCTTGGACTTCTTGCACAAATGTTTTGGGAATTTCAAGGATGTGTTCTTGTTCAGATTCCAGGTCACTTGGACTATCATCTTGGATTTCCACATCAGTCTTTGCTGCATCTTCTGTCTCGGATTTATCAAATTCTGAAAGTGGAACAATAGCTGGCGTTTCGGAGTCTTCCTCCACTGAAACCACCTCCTTATTATCACCTTCATCTGAGGAGAGTTGATCCTGCTTGTCTCTTGACTTCCTCTTTTTCTGACCTGGAAGTAGTTTCTTTATGGAAAACAATGTCTCCTCTTGTGTTGCTTCACTGTCTGACTGCACAGTATCTTTGCTTTCCTCATCATCTTTAACTTTTCTTTTTGGTGTCATGAGTTTCTTAAAAGATTTCCAAGTTGAGCTCTCGCTGTCTGATGGACTATCTGCTTGTTTGGGAGTAGAGGTCCTAACATCTCCTGCCTCTTTTGGACTCTCCACATCACCACCATCTTGTTTTTGCTCATCTTCAGAGTCTGATGTTTTTCTGCTTCTCCTCCGTCCTGATCCGCACAAAACGGCTTCCCATGAATGCGATGATTCCTTTCTTTTTCGCCCCTCCTCTGTGCTGTGATCAGATATTTGCTCCCCTTCATTTGGCTTTGTCTCCTCTGCAGCCACCACAGCTTGCACTTGGACTTCTTCACTGCTTGCAGACCCCCTTTTCAGACTCTTTTTAGGTGTCATGAGTTTCTTAAATGCTTCCCAAACACTCAATTCTTCCTCTGGTTCTGTTGTTGAAGGGGCAGGTGAGGAGGGAGGTTCTACGACCACATCTTGCTGTTCTGTTTTTTCACTTGATACCACAATTTGATTTTCAATGTGCTCACTGGAATCAGACAGCTTGCCATCACTCGATCTTCTTCCTTTTTGCCTCTTTGAACGTCTTTTAAACGATGTCCCAGAAAATAGTCTTTTGAATGGACTTGATTGGATTTTTTCTTGCGAACTTGTAATTTCTGATTCACTGTCTTGGTCTGTTGATGGAGATTTACCTCTTTCTTCAATTTCAGGTGGTTCCATTGCTTGTGTTGCATCTTCTTGTACTGCTTTACTTTCAATCTCTTTTTGTTCTTCAACAGTGGGACTAATTTCCACAATTTCTTTTTGATCCACTGTTGCATCTACGTCATTTTTGCTCATATCAACCAGCTCCTTATCTTCTGCCTCCTCTTCTATAATCTTTTTCTTTAGACCCACAAATATTCCAGTTGTGAAGAACTTTTTAATTGGTGAGACAATCTCCTCTTCTTGGTTAGTTGGGGATTGCTCAACCGTTTCATTATGCTTTTGGTTACCATCTTGTTCATCCATGGTTACATTAGCTTCTTGACCTTCAGCATTATCAGACATTTGTTTTGTTTCAGCAATATTTTCTTGTACTGTTTCAGCCACCACATCATCTGAAGTTCCTTCTGTTAGAGTAGGACATGTGGTTGAGTCATTATCATGTATTGCATTCAAGTCTGTAGTTTGTTCGATATCTTCATATTTAGTCTCACTGGCTGTTTCCACCATAGCATCCTGTTTTTCTATTCCCTCTTTTTCTGCCCCATCATCTGCTTGGTCCCCTGTTCCTTTTTTGACTGTCAATTTTAACCCGATGTTGCTGAAAAACCTCCTAAAACTTTCGTTCAGATCATTTTGCTTGGCGTCCACATTGATTAATTCAATAGGTTCATTTGGATTTGGTAACTCCTCTTGAATAATTTGGACATTTGTGACTTCTTTGGGCGCAGATTTGATCACTGAAGTCTCTTTCTTCTCCACGATGACAGCTATTAAAAAAAGATTTCCATAAGTCGAATGGCAAAGATGAAGTACAAGATATATATTAGTAAGCTGTATAAAAATGATGATTACCAACCTTCTTTGGCAATTTGATCCTTGACATCTGCTAATGTTCCCTCTGGCTTTCCATTTGGCTCTGAGACTTGTCCATTGTCCTGTGTCAGCTGAAAGCAAACACAAAATGCATATTAAGTGTATTTCAAAGGGATAAAACAACATTAAAATAAATGCTTTTAGTCATGTATGTTGAAATAATCAGACAATTTGGAAAGCTTATATCTTGTGAAAATGTATAATTTTTTACTTTTTGCAGAATTTATAGCTGCATTTTCAAAGACACAGTCAATTTAGGAATGACTAAATTGTGTTAATACGTCTAGTGTATTATTATGGTGTGTTTAGTCTTTTATAAAAATTATAAATCAAGTATTATCCTGAATATACAAGTATTATACTTGTATATTCAGTCGCTGTTTGTAGAATGATATAGTCACTAAATTCACCACTAGTGAATTAAATCCTGATTATGTGGTCTGAGGTGAGATTGGGAGCAAATAGCCCTCAAGTTTACTGGGCAAATTCAATCACTAAGACAAAGGTTCAGCACATAATAATCCGAACCTGCTAATGGGAAAAGAGATGTAAGATATGTAACAGGAGCATGCCTTCATCTTTACAGAGCTCCACATTTGTCATGGATGATTTTAAGATGAAAGTGATATCATCTTCTCACCATTGTCTTTCCCTGGTGTGTTACCTGATAGGATAATAATTGGTTCTATATTGCTGTGTACTGCAAGTCTTCAGAATGCAATTAAATGACCATTGTCCTATTTTATGTAAATTATAGTCCAGCTGGAGCAGTTTCAAGTGAATATAATAATGCATTGTTCTATTTTAGAAGACCTCTTTTTTCATGTATTGTTTATGCACTTAATGTACTTTATGACAATATTTTAGGTAAAAACATACTTGTTCCACAAATATGTGTGGACCTTGGCGGAAAAAAGTTATTGGTACTAATAGTAGTAGGAATAGTACAAGCAGTGGTAGCAATATAGTGAGTAGTAGTAGTAGTAAAAGATGCAGTAAATGGTGGTAAAATAGTGAAGAAAATTCTTGTATTGAACTGGTAAAAAAATATTGAATTTGAAGATCGCAGCAATAGACAATGAACTAAAAAACTAACTGAAAATAATTTGTACTTTCTCTTTCACTGGAGAGTTGGACCATATCTCCAAGTTCCACACATTTGCGTCCATAACAACTAAGGGAAGTGACTGACTGAGCTTCAACTACTGATCGTACACTGTCCACAAATAATCAATATGTCCTTTTGCTGAGAGCAGAGAAACTGTATCCGCCCCCTGGGTCTGCTCTAAGAATGGAAGGTCATTATTCCAACTGTCTTTTTTGTTTTTCTGAAAACTCTACACAGACTACTGTAAAACAAGCCCTATCAGACCACATGAATCACAGTCGCTTAAGACTAATGAAGAACGCAAATGTATTTGTTCTTTCACTTCAATGTGTGAAGTAATTACTCAAATGTTTGCAACTACAAGCAACATTCAATACCTGCTGAATTGTTCAATTTGTACATATCACAAGATGAAAGGTGAACGTTGTTATTTTAACATGTGTAGCCTGATTTCTATTTCAAACATTATCTGGCAATACAATATTTGTGATATTGATTTTGTGTGACATTAGTCCCAATTGTGATATGATTTCTCATCTGATCCTGAATCAGAAAAATTGATGCACCAATTATGAATGCATTGTTGTATCCTCGTACTAAGCTTCACTTTGTCTATTTAACATATGCTGCAAAAAGACGAGATGAGTTTAGACAAACAACATCAATCAATATTGTAAATACATCTTACTTAAGAACCCTGAGTGCACAGGTTCTTCCATGACACTAGTCCTTCCATGTTGGGACCATAGACTTGTCTATGAAGTTGGACTAAACCTCAAAAATACATTCAGGGGTTGATGTTTTTAAGCCTCAATAAAGATGATTAATCAATAAACGAGATAAAACGAGATATGAGAGATAAAATGATGTTCTTGCAATAGCCTGGCGAGGACAATTCTTCCATCCATATGATCAAATTAAATAGCCACAAAGTAGACCAACTCAGCATCTTTTAGACACTGACAGTTACAGGCTTTAAAACTCTTTCTCTAGTCAGATTAGTAAAATTAAGATGGCAGAAATAAAGAATCATGTTACTTATCTAGGGGAAACTGTCTTGTAACCATCACTGCATTTTAAGTCTTAAAACTTGGCTCGGTCCAAAAGCAAAGTAGCCCCAGCCAAATACGCAGCACAGGGCTATATCCATCCTTGTCATCCACTTGCAGACACAACAAAATGCCAGTAACAAACGAGTAAACTGGTTTAGCGGCATCATACTATAATGACCAGGTTTATTTATTTTTCAACATAAATCCTTCCAAACCTTGTCATGCATGCTTTCTCCACTTGGGCCATGTTCCACTGCGCTTTGCTCCTCCGCCTCCCGCTGTGCAGACTGAGCATCTCCCATGGTCCGGTCCGCAGTTCTCCGGTAAGAGCATGCACTGTACCGCAGGCAGTCCGGTGCCAAATGGTGCAGGCTGGATGTTGGGGAAAAGTGTTTATTTTAGCTCCACGCCTCCGTCGCTCCCTCCTCTCCTCTGTGGGCATCACATGCAGTCTATGAGCCCGGACCGGACGGGACCGACACGCCTCTCCCCCGCTGCATCACACACCGAGCCGCAGCGGAACCCATGTGATGTCCTCAAACGACTGTCCAAAAAGCACATCCATGTCATCCATCATTTTTATTCAGTTCACATATAACTGTTACCACAGGTTACTAGTTACAGGCTCATGTGGAAAAAATAAACAAATAAAAATAAGATCACGTTTAACGTTTATCTAAAACATTTTCTGATCATATTAGAACATAAATTTAAAGTTATATGCGGCACATTATTTGCAACATTATTATTAGGCTTAATTAAACTGAAGAAAGAGGATGTTTTGGCATAGCTCCTCCTGTTCCTATTAAAGATCCCATGACATGGTACTTCTTGATGCTTTTATATGGCTCCTTAATGGTTCCCTAATACTGTAAATGAATCCTTCTTCAAAATCAAGACTCAGTGCATGAGAAACAGAGATAAGATGAGAAAGAGTCATAAATATCTCTCTCAAACACTTTATTCTGGGCGTTGTTGCTTGAATGCAAATGAGGAGAAAAGAGCTGGCCTATAGTAGAGGGTGGGGGCGTGGCCAAACTCCGCTCTTGGCTCAGAGCCCACAGCTGATCCATTTCCGTGTTTTTGCACAGGGGGGAGAGATTTGAAGCGTTCCATTGAAAAATAAACACATTTCCCCAGAAAATAAAATTAAACCACTGCTGTTCAAAGGTCCAGAGGCTCAGATAAAGGACTTCCGAGCCTAGAAACACTCGGACGTGCCTCCAGGCAAATAAAAAAACGCATTTCGCATTGCCTAGCACATTTGCAGTCCAAACTCTATGGGCGTGATTTACAGAGACGCTGAGTACAGACAGACGGGGGTGGAACTGCATTTGCATTTCTTTTTTCGATCTGACGTCAATCAGGTGCCTTGTTCAAAATCGCCCGTTTGAGCTCCGATTTTTTGTAACGCAGAAAAGGATCGCAAATGCTCAGTTTAGACATTTCACAACTTTTAACCATGAGGGGGCTAAACAGGGTAGGGGAGCTCACATTAACTTTCAAAAACCTCAGAAAGTGAAAATTTCATGCCATGGGACCTTTAAGGCTGACGGGGGCAATATAAAGAGGGATGCCCTCTCTTCTCTTTCCACTCACACTTCTTCTAGTTTCTCTAGTTTCTCTAGAGTAACACACAAGACCCCTAACAACTACTACTAACAACTAACTCCAGAAAGAATTTTTGGAGGAGCTGTGGTTCAAGCTACTACTGTGGCTTTAGCTCATCAGTCTCAATTATCAGAGGAATTCTTTCTCATGATTATAAAATAAATAAATAAAAACATTTTGGTTCTGCTATACATTAAATAAACAGACAATTATCCATTGTATTACTTGGCTGGCTTTCTGTTTACTGTGTACTATGGGACATACGTACACTATATTGCCACAAGTATTCGCTCACCTGCTTTGGCACATGAACTTAAGTGACATCCCATTCTTAATCCACAGGGTTTAATGTGACGTCGGTCCACCCTTTGCAGCTATAACAGCTTCAACTCTTCTGTTTGTAGAAACAGTCTGCAGGCCTAGGTGCTTGATTTTATTCACCTGTGGCCATGGAATAGGCCTACTTTTGGCAATCTAGTGTATTATCAGCATGCATGTTGGATGGGCACTTTAAATAGCAGCTTGTCCTGTTCGAAACAGTTTCATGCTTGTTGTGCTGTAGATCTCGCTGACACACTCATGGCCCTGAGGTAAAGCAGAGGAGGGGGGTTGAGTCTAGCTGTTTAATGTAATTTGTGAGTGCATAGTGCAGATAGATTACCACTAAGTTTACCAACAGACTCCCTAAAGACACCTTATTATGTGCTAGTAAACTCTGAAGTGTCTTGCCCAAGGACACGGCAACAGCATGCTTGCCTCTTTCAAATTAAAATATTTACTGAACATGAAACATAATCATGAACTCTTAAATCCTAATGTAACAGCCTGGACAATGGCTCTTTGCTTGACATAGTTCAGTAAAAACCTCCAGCTAAGGAAGTCTTGATCAATCTGGAGATGGGTCCCCAGATGCTACACTGTTGTGCCCACTGCTCCTGACAGGTTGCCCCAGCTGTACTTTCATAATTATTGAAAGACCAGAGTAAACCCACCTACACAATGCAACTCTTGCTCTTTACACTGTGCTTATAATCTATGTGATATTTAACTAATTACAGTCATTGTAAGTGTGTCCTTTGTTTTGTTTAGTCTGCAGCAGTGCACTGTGGGAATTGAGCCGTGCCTTTGCCCTCTCAAAGCATGACACTGCACATCCCGTGTCCTGGAGTCATATGAGACACACCTTCTCTCAACTCATGACGGACGATATCAAACTCAACAACCGTCTCAGTAACTTTACAGAGGATTTGGTCATGCACTCATACCAGCCTCTGAAAAGCCATCTGAACTGTTATGCAATAATAAACATATAAAAGTATTACTATTTGCTATAACTCTCAACTGTGGACCAATATTAACACCTATTTCACGAGGTCAACAGATCAAATGATTAATTTCATCATATAGAACAGGGGTCTTCAACGTTTTTCAGGCGAGGGACCCCCAAACAGATGGCGAACTGGGCCAGGGACCCCCTACTATATATACGGCATAGAATTGTGTTTTATATTAAATTGAGCTTAGTGTCATGTATAAACATTGCTACTCTGTTATGGTACATTCAATACAAGGAAATAATACACAGGTTAATACTGTATTTTACACTATAAAATATAAAATTATATTATTTTAAAGTGAAATCAAAAGATTTCCCGACCCCTCTGCAGTACCTCCGCGACCCCCCTAGGGGTCGCGACCCCCCTGTTGAAGACCTCTGATATAGAACAATTGTAATAAAACGCTTAATACAGTTAAGGTAAAGAGATGTCAAAAATACCCACTCCCACTACAGTTACAATAAAACATGACTATGATTTCCACAAAAATATAATAAAAAATAGAAATATAGGCTAAGGATCCAATTAAATACAATTATAATTGTTCCTACATTAGTGTATTTTTTCTTCTGAATGTGTCAAGTTTTGCTGTTTTGTACACAGTTGCCCCTGTAAGGAAATATTACCTCTGCATTTAAGCAGCTGACAACTGCAGGGCAGGACCTGATCCATGTCCAGATCTTGTCCCATTCAGCAGGAGTACTGTGCATATTGTAGGTCAGAGATGTCAAACTGTTCCACAAAGGGGCCGGTGTGGCTGCAGGTTTTCTTTCCAACCAAGCAGCAGCACACCAGACTTGACTAATTTAATCAACTGATCTCAGTCTTCAGACAGTTGAAGGTGTGGCCTTGGTTGGTTGGAAAGAAAACCTGCAGCCACACCGGACCCTTTGTGGAACAGTTTGACACCCCTGTGTAGGTTAATGGAGGAAAACAGAGTATACGCTCAAGGCAGAACAAGTACAGAGGCCCCACTAGGAATCTAACCAGAGACCATTGCCGTTAACCACTTTGCCACCAACTATTCAAAATGTTTGATATTGACTCACTGGTCCCTCTTGGCAAATGACTGTGACGAGCCTGTGACAGGTTCTCCTCAGAACGTTTATTAGTAAAACACAATCACACAGCATCCAGCCCAAATCAAAGTGATCAATGGATTAAAATTGGAAGCACCTGATTGGCCCGAATCACTGCAGCAAAACAGACTTAACTCAATTTTAAAGGAAACATAAGATATTATGTAATGATATCTACAGCGCACAGTGAACCCAGAGGAAACTTTCAATATACAGTCAACATTTATACAGTTATTTAAACTGAAAGAGCAGTTCATCTCACATTCAGATAGACATTTTACCTAATAAATCACAGTGCAAAAAGACCTTGGTGGTGCCAAAACTTTGCGTGTAAGGTGAGGTGGCCCCTGACCCATGGAAGACCTACAGACTTCAAAAACCTGCAGATTCCTTTTTGCATTTAGTATCTGTGTTGATCCAATTTTTTTCTTGTAAATGGGTAAAAGTGATTGTTTTCCTTCCATGAGCTGTATTGTAAAAGCAGTTCTTTATGACAAAATCAGACCACTGCAGTCTTCGCATTTTTTTTATATGAAAAATTAAAATTGTAACTATGGTTCTATAATGCCAGATTAATAGGGCTGAAAAAACACACAAAAAGTTATTCTAAAGCTGCATGTGTTCTCATAATGCAAAACATTTCTAAATTGTTGAGCACTTTTGTATTGTGAGGCTGGTCAAAACTGCACCAGAATAGCCAGAAAAAATACTTAAAGCAACTTGCCAGGACTTTTTCGTTAATTGTTTTGGTGCAAATTTATATGGTACATGGTATGTACATGAAAAGGCAGACACCAGGAGCTGATGTTCACAACACATTTCTTTTTTATTTGACTCTTTTTAACTTTAACTTGGCCCAGACCTCACACTCTCCCTGAGAATACTGCAAAATGTTTGCCTACACATGCATGTTTTGTTTAAATCCACTAAAATGTTATAAAAATGGTTTCAGCAGTGACAATGTTCATTGGAAATCTAAAGCCATCCAGTGTAACTATCTAAACAACATGTTAATTCAGAGACAACAAAGGTAAGAACACATCTTTCAAAAAAATACAGGAAAAGTTTTGTTGTGTAACAATTTAGAGTGGATTTTTCCATTCAAAGTTTCCATTTATTTCTTAGAAAAACTTTTTCAGTTATTATTCTGTATCAACTTAGATTTATCAAGATTCAAAAGAACAAGAACAAAAGGCTTAAACTGCTGACTGTTTAATTATTTTGGATCAATTTCAGAAAAGAAATTATTAAATTACAAGCAGTAGCCTTTGCATTCCAGTCAAAGAACCAGACTTAACTGATAATTATTAGATTATGTTTTTTTTTTAAATTTATTGTTTAGATTATTTTTTTATTGTTCAATACAGTGGTACCTCACCTTACGAAAGACCCAACAAACGAACATTTCAAGTTACGAAACGCCTTCACTGTTTTTAACTGTTTTTAATTGATTGTCTTTGTGCGGTGTCCTTGAGTGTCTAGAAAGGCGCCTTGAAATAAAATGTATTATTATTATTATTATTATTATTATTATTATTAAATTTTGGTCTCTAGATACGAAAGAAAATTCAAGTTACGAAACGCGAAATCTCAAAAATTCAAATAATGCGCGCTCAGCCACACACATTATACGCAGTGTTGCCAACTCCCCAGCATCGGAAGTAGCTATTGGCCCGCCCAGAAGTAGCTAAAAGTAGCTAGACGAGCGAGCGGTCCAATCCAAACGTGAGATTTTATTGGTGTTGTTATTACATATACTTGTTTGTTTTTTATTTTTTATTTGTTTTTTATTTTTTAGATATTTTTTTTGTAGCTGTAGTCCAAGATCTATAGCTTGCTTTTTTATTTTGTGTTTTTTTTTTTTTTGTGCTGTAGTTTAACTAAAGCTTTTTTATTTTTTTTTATTTTTTTGTGCTAAAGAACTAGCTTTTTAAAACTTTTCTGTGCTGTACATTTTTCCCACTCCCGTCTGTACTTTTGTGTATACACTTTTGGTTGTGGCATTGCGATTGAATACAAGAGGAGAAAAAAGAAATGCTCTAAAGAATGAGAGGGATATGCACGCGACGACAGAAACTGAATGACAGAAACAGAGAGAGGAATGACCAGACTCCGAGGCGATCTGACGAGATGGGAGGGAGCAGAGGAGATACTGGTGAGTGTCTCTTCCACTGCCCCTCTCTGTCTCTTTCTCTCTGTCTCTTTCTCTCTGTCTCTTTCTCTGAACGGGGAAAGAGAGAAAACGGCGCAATTATTTTTCCCCCTCCCGCGATCTTGGAGCCTCTGATCACCAGAAAAAGTCGCTAGATTTGACGCTAGTCGCTTTTGTCTAATTTTCTCGCTAGGGGGGTCCAGAAAGTAGCTAAAAATAGCGACAAAGTCGCTAAGTTGGCAACACTGATTATACGCTTTTCTCAGACTGGATTTAAACTTTTCTCACATTTGTCTCTCATTTAAACACTCAAACTTTCATAGATTTTCAACATAATTATTAATAGTGAAGTGTGGGGGGAGGGGGGAGAAAACACGTGTGATAGCGCAGCATGACCCGGTGCAGGGCTGCCAGCAGGTCTAGACCTGGACTAAACCAGGACTGGACCAGGACTAAACCTGGACTAAACCAGGACTAGACCAGGACTAGACCAGGACTAGACCAGGACTAGACCAGGACTAGACCAGGTGGATTAAAGCGCCACGCGCGGGTCTATTTTCTGGTTTCGTTTCGAGTCACGGCTGAGGCGAGCAGCAAGGGGGACTGCACGCAGTCTGAGCGCATGAACGAACGCATGCAAGAGCCGCGGTGGTCTAGACCTGGTCTAGACCAGGTGCCTCCTTTAATAATAATAATAATAATACATTTTATTTAAAAGCGCCTTTCAAGACATAGACCTCCTCTAGACCTGGTCTAGACCACCGCGTGCCTCATCTAGACCTCTTCTAGACCTGAGGCATGGTTTGAGCACGGGTCTCGTTCATGCGCTCAGACTGCGTGCGGTCCCCCTCGCTGCTCCCCTCAGCTGTGACTCGAAACGAGACCAGGAAATAGACCCGCGCGTGGCACTTTAATCCACCTGGTCTAGTCCTGGTTTAGTCCTGGTTTAGTCCAGGTTTAGACCTTGGTCTAGACCTGGTATAGTCCACGTTTAGTCCTGGGTCTACAGTCTCTATGCAGAACACAATGTTACACTATAAAAAAAGTTACACTATAAAAAAAACTTGGATCGGGGCCTTGGAACAAATCAGGCTTTTTCCATTGAAATAGCTACTCAACTTACGAAAAATTCACGTTACGAAACCACTTCTGGAACTAATTAATTTCGTAAGGTGAGGTACCACTGTATTCCATTATCTAGTAAATTATAATTCTTACAAAACTTATTTCTATGGAACTTTTTCTCTGGACACAAAACTCACTGATACACATTGTTTTTGTTAGTTTTTTCTAATGGTTTTTCACCCTGTTTAACCTGTACTTGGGATGGGACAGGAAAGTCTATATAGTTGACTGATCCAATTCACATTTTAGAAGTAAAATACAAAGTAAACCTAAGAACAGATGGACAGTGAGGCACTTTGATGCGTGAGATCTTGGAGTTCCCTCAGAAACAGGACGTCCTCATGACAGACATTGATGCAAATTGGATCAGATGCTCAATGCAGACACTGGGGCTGTTATGTGAACATCCGCTCAACTCTAACAAGTTCAATTAATCTGAGTCACAACTTTAGGTTAACTCAAAACAGCTGATATTTTCACTGCCTCCAAAGCAACAACAAACTGTTTTTGGTTTGGTCAGAAATTTATGTCCTATGTCCTGACAAACTCTTGAACCTTCACTGTACTACATTTTATTTATAGTGTAAAAAATAGACACATAAAGAAGCCATTAAAGCCTATGAGTTTCAGTGGACATATGTGTGCCTCAAGTACTCAGAAACAGATTAAATCTGAGTATGTACGCACACTGATGACGACACTGTAGATGCACAGTTGATAAGAGATATTTAAATTATGATTAGAAAATGTTATTTTACAGTCTGTGGCACGTGTACATATCTGTAGACATACTGTAGGTTAGCACAGGCAACATATCCAATTAGACTAAACCTGCAGAGCCTTGAAAATAGTAACATGTCCAATTGTCTGTTTTCTGCTTTTTTAAAATACCCACACAGTCCTGGCTATTTATTAAATTCAAATATCTCAGTAGTTTTCTTGGTTACAGCAGAACATAATTTGTTGGCAAGCAATGGCAGTTGAGAATAAGATACTGGGAGTGCTCACTTAGATCACAGATATGTTATGAAAAAACAGATAGATAGATAGCTAGATAGATAGATAGATAGACCTTTATTGTCCCCTTGGGAAAATTTGTTTCC
Source organism: Paratrypauchen microcephalus (assembly GCA_036785185.1). Classification (NCBI taxonomy): domain Eukaryota; kingdom Metazoa; phylum Chordata; class Actinopteri; order Gobiiformes; family Gobiidae; genus Paratrypauchen; species Paratrypauchen microcephalus. The sequence continues at coordinate 4,799,455 of JAVJIX010000010.1, forward strand.
ACAGACACTGTCAGAAAAACAAGGACACATATGGACATTGCACCCAGGACATCACACATGCAAATGAAGAGTGGATAAGATGATTACATGTTATTGTTAAGTGCGGCAATGGCAGAGGACACAAAGCTTTTCCACCTCAGAGTTCTGTACCTGCGGCCAGAGGGCAACAGGCAGAAGTGATTGTGTAATGGATGGTCTGAGTCTCTGATAATTGTCCGGGCCATATGTGTGAGTCCCAAATATTTGAAGTGAGACGTTCAACTGTTTTACTGTGTATAGTGGTGAGTGCCAGATCTGGGGTGTGTTGTTGAGTGTGTATCAGTAATTCCTTTGTTTTATTGACATTTAACTCGAGAAAGTTGTCAGCGCACCACTTGGTGAAGTGGGTGACAGACTGGTGATAGGCAGTTATGGAGTTATTGTCGTTGAGGAGTGTGAGGATGGCAGTGTCGTCAGAGTATTTGAAATATGTGGTGACAGGAGAGGGGCTTGTGCAGTCATTTGTGTCCAGGGTGTAGACGAAGGGGCTGAGTACACACCCCTGTGGGGCTCCGGTGTTGGTGGTTATGGTGGGTGAAATGACTGAACCAATTTTGACGGCCTGTGGTCTGTTACTGAGGAAGTTGTGAATCCAGTGAATGAAAAACGGACACAGGTTAAGGGTTTGAAGTGTCCTGATCATCTGGTGACGTTGTATTGAAGTCAATGAACAGAATGGAGGTGCTCAATCAAGGTTTTTGAAGTTTGCAGTGGGTTGGTGATCAGCTGGAGGATAGATGATTCAGTGCTCATCCAAGTGCTGTTGTTATGCTTGTGAAAGACACATTCCCCACCTTGAAAAGTCAATCACAATATATCTCTGTATATATAATTTGTTGCACAAGAACGGGCATTAGACTTGAAAACCTGTAACCTACTGTTTCACCATGTGACAACCACTGACTCAAAAGGAGCAACAACAAATATTTATTTATTTCTCCAAACAACATTTAAATGTTCTTCTATTCTGTGAACCCGTCTCCTACTGGTGATTTCGATGGATGCTACTGTCCTGACTGTGTTACATAACTGTAAACCTTGACCTGATCTAAGGTCTGACTTGTTCCTGGGAAAAGCTGATTTGGAGTTTGGCTTTTCAAATAATTTTCTTTTTGAAAATATTCAACATGTGCTGTATATCATAGCTTTCCTGATTTCTCTTATTAATGTGAAAATATTGTGATTGTAGTTATATTGGTACTTATAGTGGTACTTTTTAATATCATATGAGTTTGTTGTGGAATTGGAGTGAAAAAAGAAAAGGAGGCTTTTTCTTTTGGTAAGTCTCATGCCTGAAGTTTTTAAGAGAAAGCTGCTTCATAGCATAATGATTGTGATCTAATAAGGAAAGGAAAGTTTTGGATAACTTTTACTTCTTATTTAAAAATTTTTCCTGATAACATATTTTGAGTAATGCATTATTCACATGATTCACATCATTGGGCTGATTTCAGATAAATTCACCCTGAGACTGAGTTTCCCTATAGCCTGCTATGACCTCTTTTAATCTATGTCTACATCTGATACACATGTTATGTAAATGTACTTTTCCTGTATGGGGCTTTCCAGTTTTAAATGACTCTTCAAATCTATTTTTTTTTCTTTTGTAGAATAAAAGTGAGAAAATAATTCCTGCACATATAGTGACATTAAAACCAAATCGAGCAAATTGAAAATACTAAGCATCACTCAGGGGAGCATTTTATTTCCAAAAACATGTACTATGATGAAGGACACAATGAATTTAGAATTAAGTTCTATATTTATTTTCTGCAAATGTGGCGTGCAGCATAAAACAACTTGATTCGAAGTTGGAGACACTATTGGAATACTGACATCTTCTGGACAACACAGGCAGCACAGCAAGTATCCACCTGCTTTGTGACAGAAGTGGCCAATTCATTAAGAAGAGGCTGTTGAGGAACATGTGAAAATCTGGATAAAAATGACTTCCTAAAAGAAAACATTAGAATTAATCCTTTTCACTGTGGGCGTTTACTGTTAAAGTAACACACCATGACTCATCTGTAACTTAGTGGAAATAACCATTGACACATTGACCCCAAACTTCCTTCTCTTTGGTTTAATTTAAATCTGTCTTGTTCTTGTGAATAATTCTCACAAGATGCATTTGTGGAAAAAGATGAGGTTTTTGGATTGTATGTGAGCTAAGGGTAAAAATCATTGTGGCATGACTGAATGTTGACTTGCATTTTAAAATCACTTACAGTTATGAATTTCAAACTAACAAATATAGTATGAAGCTTGAAGTTTGCATTTAACTACCTCTAAGTTTGAGCTACTCCCTTTTTACGGATAAAAACCCACATTTCTTATCACTCTGTTTTTTTTAATCTAATGGACTCTTCCTATGAATTTATCTTGAAAATACAACCCATTATATTTTTGCAGTAAAGTAGACGTAGACATTTGACTGTAAGTACTATAGCAGGGAAAAAAGGTATTACCTGATAGTTCTTAGTTGTATTTGATGCTATAAATATATATAATATGCAGCATAAAGTGCCCATCTGCAATGAAAAAGCGTCTGTCATTGCTTCTCTATGACTTTCAAAACTGGTGTTAGATTTTTATCACACTAGCTTGCAATTGCTAAACTATTTGGTTGTGTCTAAGGCAATAATGTGTGACTTACATCCCTATAGTCATAAGATGTCAAGATAAAGATACAGGACTAGTAGCTCACGTAATAACTCATTGAAAGTTTATAGAGGAATGGCTTTAAACATAGAGAAAAGTGAGCACCCTCTCTTCGTCACACCCTCCTCTTCAAGGATCTCTCCTTGCTATGAAGTGATTTACATACTGTTTTTTTTTTTTTTTTCCAGGTAGTCTTATATCACAGCCACTACCATTCATGGAGGATTTGTATTAAAGGCTGAACTGTTTAGTTTTTGCTATAAAACTGAATCATAATGAATTTAAGTTGACAGCCTTATATTGTTCCTTTAAAGCCACAGTATGTACCTTTTAGCCAAAAATAGAGCATTATTATTTGGCCTGGAGGAAATGTTATTATATTCCACAAATGACTCGATATACCTCAATTATACATGACAAAGACTGACAAAGGTAGCGATAAATGCATGTAGACTACTTGTTTCACCCCCCAAAAGGTCCATTCAGACTCCATGGAGGTCACCCAATTCCCAGGCCAGAATCATCCAACTTCAAATCCAACATGACATCCATGACCAAAAGGAAGTCCACGTTTACAATCTATACAAGCTATTGCCAGCATTTATTTAAATAAAGTGCAAAAAGAAGCAGAGCAAATCCAACCTGAACAGGCCTGGACTGGTAATTGGGCATACCGGGCATTTTCCCGGTGGGCCAACAGTTCTAGGGGCCGATGCCCTTCTTTTTTCTTTTTTTTTTTTTACTTAGAGACCGGCCCACAATTTAGGACTGAACCAGGATTGAACCAGGACTAAACCAGGACTAAATCAGGATTGAACCAGGACTAAACCAGGACTAATCAGGTCTAAATCAGGTCTGAACCAGAACTAAATCAGGATTGAACCAGGACTAAACCAGGACTAATTACATCTAAATCAGGACTAAATCAGGTGTGAACCAGGACTAAACCAGGACTAAATCAGGACTGAACCAGGACTAAACCAGGACTAATCAGGTCTCAATCAGGACTAAATCAGGTCTGAACCAGGACTAAACCAGGACTAAACCAGGACTAATCAGGTCTAAATCAGGACTAAATCAGGTCTGAACCAGGACTAAACCAGGACTAATTATGAGGGGCCGGTCTAAGCCAAAAATGCCAGGGCCATTTTTTTGTCCCAGTCCAGACCTGAACCTGAATGAGAGAGAACATGCAAATGGAAGATGCTGCTCACCCCATAACCTGTGTTGCCAGGGTGTTACAATTTTTTTTTTTTTTTGCTGCACATTCGAATAAGCAATCTGGAGCTATTGTAATAAGTCTGGGTTGAGTCATAAGGATACAAATTTAGGACACAAGGAGCAGTTGGGTCTAATTTGGGAGATTAGGGGGTTATGAGAAATGTTTTTGGATGTGGCCATAATTACTCAAGTGCAAAGATTAGTGGTGGAGATGGGCTCATAAAGATATGTTCATACTCCATGCTGTCTATGGTCCTGACAGAATGTTACAGACTGACTTTTAGTTGCCTTCCACATTTAAAGGACAAAATCTGCACATTTATTCCGCCTTGAACAAACTCACGATCATTAATGTTTTTGAACTGTCTGGAACAATATAGGTAAGACATCAATGATCTGGCACATAACCCGCTACAACTATCACAATTCTAAGTTAATTAAAGCTCAAACTGCTACATTTTACTGGCAACGTGACAACCAAGATGGAATTTAAATGCTAAACGCACCTGCGCCCTTTTGCGCAACTTTACGCAACTTTACGCACACAAAATCTATCGAATAAAAACGGTGCTTTGTTGGGTTTCCTCCTACTCTATAATCTCTCGTGTTGAACACTTCACACGGTAGTTTCAGATGCGCTCTTGCTGTGGGAGGAAGGCGTGATCTTCCGCGTTGTACCTGCTGCATCTGTGTGCGTGGAGCAGAAGCGAGAGCGCACGGAGACGTCCGGAACACAGAGCGGCCAATGTGCGGCTTGACACTGCATGTTGAAATATGGTGATACAACCCCTGAAAGAGGAAATGTCTTTTTCTGCGTGTGAAGCTTCTTTGGAGACTTGCGAATAAGGTAAGCTAAGGAGATATATTTTATTTAAATAAAAAATTAGACATTGACGTTGGTTTCATTGTTCGTTGTTTAAAATAGTAAATGTAAATACAAGTGTACCACGTTGAATCATCGCTGTGTAAACTGACGCCCTTTAGTTAATTATTGTGAATAATGGGTAGTTGAACTGCCTAATTCATTTTGTACCTTCATGTACTTCATATGATAGCCCAGGCTGGACAAATGATCAAAGATCAAACGATGGCACACCTATGTAACCATTTCTTAAGTACTAGCCTACTGAAGTACTACTTCTGTTCTTGAGTCTGCTGATGTAGTAGCTCCAGAAGTAGTAATTAACATGCTTCTCAAATATTTACAGTGAGACTTTTCAGTAGTGACAACCTTTAAAGTGTTTGTTTGATCTTTTCAGGTGAAGAGACAAACAAAAGCAACTGTACTCTCATTGAAATATTTCCTACATTCAAGAATGAAAAATACGTAAATAGTGCAAATAAATTTAGTCTGAGAAACCAAACCACACCCATGGCAAAAGGAGAAATTCAATTTGTCAACTGGACCAAAGTTTATAAATAAACTTATGAATAAACTTAATTATAAATAAACTTAATACAATTTTTGTCCAGTTAACAAATTGAATATCTCCTTTTGTCATAGATTCTACCTGGACGATTGAGGGATTCTGCATGCAAACCACACCCTGGCTTTACAAAGAATGACATATAGATAGAAGTTAAAAGGCACACTATGTAACTTTTCTGATGGAGCCTCAGCCACCAACTGATGCTATACTGCAGATGCTATTCTTTGCCTGGAATATTAAACTGTATTACCATAAACTTAATATACTTTCAAAACCAGTGAACAGGGAAATGTATTGATTTATAACTTGGCCTGAGGAGTCACCTGCTTGTCCCTAAGGAGATTAAAACATTTAATGCTATATTATGCTGTGGAACATCTCCATGGTGACAAGTTACATGGTGCAAGTATTTTTATAAATGTATTTATTTGCAGGTAAAATGAAGGACCGACTATTGGAGCTGCAGGATCTAAAGTTGGAGGAAGAGGAGCCCAGGTCTCATGAAGGACATGACCCAAACAGTGAGGATCCTGATGAGGTACCACTGCAGCAGCATGCCGTGGTCTTCCAGGGAGAGGACGTCATGGATGGCATCTACAAGGAGGCCCAAGCCATGAGGAAAGAGATGTTCCTTCTCAAAATGGACGTCAAGCGCCTGGGAAAACAAAACACCAGATTCCTGACTTCGGTGCGGCGAATCAGCAGCATCAAACGAGACTCCAACGCTTTAGGAAAAGATATCAAAGCTAGAGGGGAAGCCATCTATAAACGGCTGGAAGATTTGGGCAAGCTGAGCAAAGAACTGGAAGAGCAACACGGCCCAACTTCAGCTGTGGTTCGAATGGTGAGAGCTCAGTACATGTCTCTAACCAGAGATTTTCACGAGGCCATATCTGAGTATAACGAAGCTGAGATGGCCCAGAGGGAGAACTGCAAAACACGGATACAGCGGCAAGCGGAGATCATGGGCAAAGAGGTGACCAGGGAGCAGATAGATGAGATGATCGAGACTGGGAAGTGGAATGTGTTTTCGGATAATCTTCTGTCAGAGGGGCGGAGCGTGAGATCGGCCCTGAACGAGATCGAGAACAGACACAAGGAGTTACTGGAGCTGGAGAGCCGCATACGGGATATACATGAATTGTTTTTCCAAATGGCATTGCTGGTTGAGGAGCAGGGGTTCATGATAAATAATATAGAGGCTACTGTGTGCGCAACTGAAGACTATGTTGCTAATGCCACGGAGCAGATTAAGAAAGCAGTGAGATACAAGAAGAATAATCCATGTAAAAAGCTCTTCTGTTGTTGCTTTCCATGTTGTAATTAGAACCCAGACAAAGTCATTCAATATAATTATACCCTTATTATACTTATAACATTATTACCACTGATAGGCTGGGCGAATCACGCAAATTATTATTAATAGGATACTCTTTACGGACGCTGTTAGGGGTGGTAAAGGAAAGACACACAGACCAATGTTTTATTTAGATACCAAAACAGCAATGAGGATTTGAGCAAACTCTGATGGCACAGGTCTACAAAGTTTTGGACTCGATCTGCTTCCGAGATAAAAGTGGTTAAATCTCATTTATATTGATAAGATGAACTGAAAATCAATTGATAACTGTGCTGGTTAGCTAATGTAATCAAGATATGTAATGATATAATAATAATACATATATTATATATATTGATATGTTGCGTGAAGAGTCCCTCAGTCGTCCAGGTAGAATCCATGATAACAGGAGAAGTTCAATTTGTCAACTGGACAAAGTTTCGTCAGCTCTGAGCTGACGAAGCCTCTCGGATGAGCGGCGAAACGTTTTCAACCAAACAAACTTTGTCCAGTTGACAAATTGAACTTCTCCTGTTATCATATTGATATGTTATTAAAATGAATGTATTGGAATGTGCAGACAGGCTTTCAGATAGAACTGGTTGCTTGTAGACACACTGTACCTTCTGATAAACTACTGTTTTTGCCTTATTTTTGCATAAATTTCCTATTTTGACCCAATACTATATCTTGGAAACTATAGCCAATCAGCACTTCTGGCTTACTTTTTCTTTATTAGTGACCTAAACCAAGAAACATTTCACTACTTTTGTTCTGGAAGCATTTTGCTTGTAGACCAGTGTGGCTTGGTTGATTCTGTTATTGTAGCTGTCACACCAGATGTGTAGCACCTAATGGATAATTTTCAGTTCAAATGCATTTAGATGGCATTGATGATTAAATTTACCAACATCTGGTTTTCTCATCTCATTAAATTAGTTTGAAATGTAAGATAGCCCCCTGTGCATCCATCTGTGTTTGGCTGCACATTAGGATGACGGATGAGATATCTGATAAAGGTGCTTCAGTGACTCACCTGGTACAGCATGTTTACACAGGGTCTGGTTCATAAACGTGTCATAGCATCTATCTCTTCAATAGTTTATCCACAGTACCACTTATTACAAACACAAGTCTTAATGATTTACATTTCTTAGGGCTTTTCATGAGTTTCATAATGTCCACATGAAAGGGACAAATCCAACAATATAGACTTTGTAACTTGGTAGGTGTGCCAGTGAGCTATGCAGCAGCACAGATAATATGTAATTCATAATCTAGCCCTTTACTTTGCATTTCCTTTATTTGTTATACTGGAAATATATAAGGGGAAATAACAGAAAATACTGAATACTGGTACCAGAGAACTTATCAAGACTTACTGGAGTGATTTTAGATTTCACCCCATTTTAACATCTTTTTCTCTTAAATAAACAAGAACAAAAACACATATTTGGTCCTTACAGCAGCAGCAGAGAGACACCGTTAGAATATAGTGCTTTATTTTGTACGTATTTTATTGTATTTCTTTGGCAGTCCTCTATGAGTCATCACTTATTAAAACTGAGAACAAATATGTAGGTTAGCCTAGTTCTTCCCAGCACTGTTATCTCAGCAACCACAAATTTACTTTTTTTTGTATCATGGTTGTGGTGTTTAGTTTCATGTAGTTCATTTAGTTTCAAGTTCATAGTTGTATATTTTTTTCAGTCTTCCTCTATTGAAGCGTTAAGACCTATTTTTATTTTGGTTTTACATATATTTTGCATAGCTACTGTATAAAATGGTTGTTCATATGTTGTAAGACTTTGACTTGAGTCATAGAGTATTTAAGAAATTTATTTCAAAATAAAACCTTGTCTTATTTCTTTGAAGCCGTTGATAATTGGGAAACATGAAACTGGAAGTGGCTGGTAATGCAAACTGTTGCTAAACATGTCTTGAACCAAAGATCAGATGTGGTTTCCTCTGAAGGTTAAGAGGATATTTAGTAACTAGATGCTTATAGTGGTTATAGCGATGCTGTAAGTAGTGTGTGCGTGCGTGTGTGTGTGCGTGCGTGTGTGTATTTATACTGACTAGAATCACTGACCCCTGTATAAGAGGAAGTAATTATGTAAAACTTAACAGAAATATCTACTGTGTGATTTCTCAGAACTGACAACCTTTAAAGTTTTTTGTAGAATTTATTTTCTTTTCTGGCCAAGATCCAAACAAAAGCATTACTTGAGTATTGACTGGAAAGATAACTCCAGTTGAAAGAAAAGAAAATATCTGAACTACTACAACTACATTTAGACCTAATTATTAATCTGAGAAGTCAAATATATAAAATTAATGATTACAGTTCCATTTATAAAGCAAAGCACATCTGTATTAGTTTGCCATAGGACAAAATTGCTGATGATTGCTTCATTTTACCTGACTTTTTGATGCAGGTACAGACAGAGCCTGAGACCAGCACAGGCAACACATTATGTAGAACTATTTATAGGCTTTTTAGAGAACCAGTACTAGATAATCAGATATTTCCATAGCAGGAGTGTGATTCGAACCCAAGAGGACTATTGTTAATTGGATCATAAGTCCAACTTGTGTGTTTAAGAAGTCCTCAATCACGTGGGAAATTATCTAGGCTTCAACAGAATTCCAGTCTGATTGTCTGTTATGAGTGATGGGCCAATGAACAGGAAAATTAACGAGAATGGTTTACTCGAGCTAACAGGTGAGCACAGGTGAGGTGGAGGTAAATAAAGGCCTATATCTGCTGATGATCTGCTGTTCAAACAGAAACCACCACTGTCTGCATCAGGAGTGTCCATGTGCACTTCTATTGTGACACCAGGTTCAGAAAAGTATCAAAAAATAATGCACATACCACAACCTAAAGCGTTTAGGGATGTGTTTGTAACAGACAATTAGGAGTTTAAACAAACATTGGTGAAATACTGGCCTAGTAAATGCAGTATGCCTTAAGTCTTTGGGAAGACTGTAGGGTCAGCTTTTATGCACAAAATTTAAAGTGTGTATTTTATTAAAAGAAAGAAAGGAAGAAAGAAAGAAAACAGATATATATCTATACTGTTGGTTTTGTGTAGACTAGATCTTCAGCTCCATCTAGCGACAAGAAATGTAGGCACAGTCAAGCCCAAAGTGTTAACGCTTCTTCTTGATGGGTCCAGACCAGAGTCCCACACATGGGGTCCATAGGCTAATGCCTAAATATCTCCCATTGTAACATGCTACTGTGTAAAATAGGGCCTCTATAGGTTTAGCCTCCAACAGAAAATGTACAATAACACAGAATCAACCCTATGACTAAACTGTAAAGCAGAGGTCTTCAACAGGGGGGTCGCGACACCTAGGGGGGTCGCGGAGGTACTGCAGGGGGGTCGCGAAATCTTTTGATTTCACTTTAAAATAATATAATTGTATATTTTATAGTGTAAAATACAGTATTAACCTGTGTATTATTTCCTTGTATTTGATGTACCATAACAGAGTAGCAATGTTTATACATGACACTAAGCTCAATTTAATATAAAACACAATTCTATGCTGTATATATAGTAGGGGGTCCCTGGCCCAGTTCGCCATCTGTTTGGGGGTCCCTGGCCTGAAAAACGTTGAAGACCCCTGCTGTAAAGCAAATTATAGGCCTAATGAATAATGTGGTTAGGGTTCATCTCAGACTCAGATAGTGTTTATTTGAGTTTACATAATAGAAAAACATTTTTAAAGGAGCCATGGATGAGCCTGCAGCTTGACAAATGAAGGCCTTTTGCAGGGTTCAGAGCCAAACAGCATCTTAGAAAGTCTGTGAAAAAAAAAAATAATAATAATAATAATAAATAAAATCAAAGTGTGTTGTAGCTAAGATATCCACTGTAGTCTTTGTTTTCAGTTTAAACATTCAATATTCCAATTATAACCTAATATAATTTGTTCCAATTATAATTTAACTTGCCACTCTTTTATAGAAGACTTTGTGTCATGGGATGTCCTTGATGGCCACCTGTAGCAGTTATACAACTGTTAGTGCTTTATTCTTTTGAATATTTGATCTCATTTTCAGAGTTATAATAGTGATGATAAAAGCTTTCAAAGTAAGAGTCGTACATGTGTTCCATTGCTCTGACTGTACAGCTCAAGGTACTTCGACTGCTCTGCTGGTGCTGACCTGGAAGCTCACATCATAGAGTTCATTTTCAGGAGAACTTGTGCAGCTCTCAGACAAACTCTCCACTTTGACCTTTTTGGGGTCGACCTCAGGTTCACACTGGGCCCTCCTTTTCCTCCGGACCACAGTCGACAATGTCCCTCCATAGGGACACAGATGTCATTGCCTATAACGGTATAATCATTCGTGAAAACTGGCTCAGTGTATCTACACTTCCTGCTCAAACAGTGTCTACATAAACACGCCAGTTTGTTGCCACACATATAGGCCTATTGTGTGTATTTAAGCTTGGGGGGCTTTTAGCCTTTATTGGTCTCACACACAATGACACACAGTGACACACGGGAGAAATTTGACTTCTGCATTTGACCCATCCTTTTTCAGGAGCAGTGAGCAGCCATCTTTTTCGGCGCCCGGGGGGCAGTACCGTGAAGGGTCTTGCCCAAGGACCCACACTGGTTAGCTCATTGCCCAGGGGGGGTTTGAACCTACAACCTCCAGGGGGAAAGTCCATGACTTACCAGTTGAGCTAACCAGCCGGTTAGGCCTATACGTAGTAGATACACAAAATAGATACACAAAATATTTTGTGTAGTAGATACACAAAATATACAATATTTAACATAAACCTGAAAACATAAAATGTGTCTTTTTATGTATCTCTGCTACCTAAATCCTGACATACCTGGACTTTTTGCACTGTGGCTCGTAGTGGCCTCTGTCTCTAATTTGGTTTAGTTTTGCTAAAGTAAAGTGTGTCTTTGGACAGACAGATTCATCAGCCACACTGTCCCATGTTTCCATGGTGACATATGACATGACATCACAATCATATTTTCTTTAATTATAAATGTATATGTACAAGTAGCTATTTAATTGTCAATTTACATGTATATAACAAAGGATATCATTCCATCTGTTACCTTTTGAAAGACAGAACATTTCTGAAACATGTTTTAGTTAATTGTTTCAAAATGTGTACAATAAACAACATTTAGTGAAAAATGGAGACATAAAAATAAAGAATTACTGAAATGTCAAAATACAACACAGCACAATACAGAAATACTACAAATGTATTTCTTGAGTCAAATTTCAACAGCAGAAATCTATTCTTCTGTAGTCTATATTCAGGAGTCTTGGGTGTAGGCCTGTGTAGCCTATTTTATTGTTGTGCATCCAAAGTTCCTATATTATTATGATTATTATGATTATTATCTTTTTTTTTTTTTAAACCAGGGAACATTTTTGCTGTTAGATATTTTCTAATGAAATAAATAAATAATGAAACATTTTCTATCTGTTATTGACACTCCTTGTACTGATAAGGTAGGTATGCGGGTGTATAGTTTGGTTTGCCAAAATGTCCCTTGAAAGAAAAACAAACTCTTTAAGGAGTGCATCACATAAACGTTGAAAGTCCAAGTATGAAGGATTAAAGTCATGTTTTGCACAGAGTTAATAGTAGTTTTAGTAAATTTCACCATCATCCATTAAGTGTGCAATAGACCAAATATTTTCGAACCAGTCTTTGTAAAATAGTGATTTGTTATAATGTAGAATATATCTGTTATTCCATATTACAGTGGAGTGTGGAGAATACTTATGAACATATAACATTTTCCAGTACAGTAGTGCATCCAAAGTTTCAGGTCAATTGTTCGAGGCAACAAAAATGGCAATACCATAATTGTGACGTTAGGGGGCGACCGTGGCTCACATTTCAGAGTTTTAATAGATCCATGATAAAGGTCCAGCAAGATGGTGGTTCCGGTTGTGCCTTTCACAATAAGACTTTACAAACTCCAATCTTCAGTTTGCAGATTTGGTATTAATCGGGCATGAGTGTGTTGATAAACTCAGACCAATAACATATAACGTTTTGATTAGTCAATACAAATAATTGAAATAAAACATACACAAAACGTACATCTTATTGTGTAAAACAAAATAACGGATGTAAACATAGGAAGCAGGACAGCTTAAGTCATGCGCACTCGTGACTTGCACGTACAACCCCAGGTGCTCGCTCGTTTCAACAGCTTTTTTTTAATTAAGTAAACTTTATTTGCAAATATGGGGATTGAAGCCTGGTACATGGACAGCTCTGATTACGACCAGAGAAAACCGCACAAACTGAGCCCAAACCAACCAGTCTCTTTGGAGGACTTAAAAAAGCTTGGTGTTTATCACTATAAGGTAAACCAACAAAAAGTAAGATATTCGACTTTACACTTGTGCATCTGAATGACAATAAAGTCTATCTAAGTCTAAGTAAGTGTAGAAAATACTGTCACTTTTATTCAGCTAAAATCAACACGTCATTTTATTTATATTTTTTTGCCGTATCCATTATTACATAGTCCTACCATTTAGTTTGCCTGGTTTGATTGCGCTTTTAATTCCCAGTTACGTAATGAAAATAAATAGGTCACTATTTTTAGCTCATTTCCTTGCTCAGTATTTTGACATTGGCTAACTTATTCTTTCTTGTTTGCAGTTAAATGCTGATATATATGAAACTGACCCAGAATTGGAGAAAATACGCAAAGAGCAAGGATACACCTATATGGACATCATCACTATTCATAAAGACACACTGCCCAACTATGAGGATAAGGTATGTGTACAAAGTGAACTCCTTATTTTTTCATTTTTGTAACTCGGATTTCTCTGTCATTATGGCTTTTAGCAATAGCAACAATAATTTTGTCAATCTTTTACCTCTGTCCTCTTTTTCAGCTGAAGATGTTCTTTGAGGAGCACTTGCACCTGGATGATGAGGTTCGTTATATTCTTGATGGTCAGGCCTACTTTGACGTTAGAGACAAAGAAGACCGATGGATCCGGATCGCCATGAGCAAAGGGGACCTGATCACTCTTCCTGCTGGCATCTACCATCGCTTCACTATGGATGAGACCGTGAGTAGGGCTACATGTTGTATCACAATTAAATGAAAATTGCAATTGAAAACAGTGCAATAATCAAAGGCTTCAATTATTTTGGTAACAGGATATCCTTGACAAACAACAACTTAATGAAGAAAAGACCTTTATAAACATAAATTCAATATAGTTATTAAAAGGCCATTTTGAGAATCATGCTAAAAAGCATTTCAATGTATCATAGATCAAACAGATACGATTAGGATTCCTGTCTTTAAAAAAAAATGCACATTTTTTTTCTTTCTTTCCATAGAACTACACCAAAGCCATGAGGTTGTTTGTGGGAGAACCGGTTTGGAAAGCCTACAACCGTCCCTCTGATGATTTTGCTGTTAGAAAGAAGTATTTGGCTTCTTTACAAGGATCCTGAATGTTTTTTTTTGGCTCATTATCGTGAACATGACAAAACAGACAATTCACTGATTTCATTTTCCATATTTCATGTTGCTACCACTTTAAGATGTCATTCACTACTTTGTTTCTGTGCTCTAGCCAAGGTAATGAATTATTCTAGACTTTATTGTTGGCGATTTTGGCTTTGGCTGTCAAATTAAATAAGACTAACCTCCAAGACACATGCCATATTAGAGTGCCTTTTCAGCTGCTCACTGACAATGAAAACAATGACACTGCTTTGGAGCATTTTTCGTTTAATGAAAAACAAAGTTTATCGTGATTAAAACATTTAATTTTCTTATATATATATAAATATGATTATGTAAACATTAATTAAACTCACCAGCACAAATCAATAAGATATGACATTAGGGCAAACAATCGGCAGTGTACAATACAAATCTGCATTTTACATTCTCCATAGTGGGAAATGTAATCTGGGCGAGTTGTTTACTTTCTCTACACATGGCTTAATAAACTAATGAGGAACAGACAGCTGAAATGGAGTGGTCTTTGACAGTTAATCCAGTTTTACAGGTGTCTGCTGTGCCGACAGGAGGAAGAAGCTTAAAACAGGACCTCTGTGGACATTTATTAGACTTTAAGCACACTGAAGCTCAGGATAATGCCCGTGTCAAGTCTCACATTATGAGGCTGAAACTCCCTTAAAACTACTGCCAATCTGTAGTGCAATGAACAGGTCTGCTCTGAGCCCTGTTCAACAACTTTGTCTTGCTAACTTCTGCATTTCTGATTAAGAACTGACAAATGCATTTTTCAAATACTACCAAGTATAAAACTCTTAATCCCTTGTTTGTAAAAACTAAAGCATGAAGCTGGAGCCTTTGCAACAAACTAGAAGGTAACATCAAAACATGTTTGCTTTCAACCTGCACAAAGTTGATATTTAAAACTAGAAATTAGGGAAGTATTTACATGGTTTACAATATAGAGCAGACATGTACATTATCTTACAGAGTCCTTTCAAAGTCCATTTATGACAACAAAAAGAAATGGCTTTTGATATGTTTTTAAGCTAAAACTTATCTGTTCCCATTTTAGTCTTTTAACACATTAAAACCCTGGTGTACTTAGATCAGTTTGAGACATTGCGTATTGAAGCTGTCTCCCTCGCGGCCGGCCACTGCCTCCAGGAGGGCCTGCTTCTTCTGGGTGCTGCGTGAGGACTCCAGCTCATACATAGTGGTGAGGTTGAAGAGGACGCTCTCGTGGAGGTACTGGGCTGGGTCCTGTTGTACCAGGCCCTCCAGCTGACCCAGGGACTCCTTCAGACGGCCCAGATACAGCAAGCATACAGCTGCATTGTTGTTAGCCTGGGAAAAAACAAATTATTAGAAATAATTAGTAGAAAATAAACTGTACAAAACTTTATGAAACCAGTAATTTTGCCAGGGATGGATGGGTGTGTGTGTGTATATAATAAATAAATACATACATGGACACATACACACCCATACGCACACATCCATCCCTGGAAAAATAATTTGAAAAATTACTGGTTTCATAAAGTTTTGGACAATTTATTTTCTACTAATTAACACCAAAAGCAATTTTCCTCCATTTGTGCTTTTCAAATGGTGGCACTTGTGTCCTCTAGTTACCTTTAAAGGGATATGCCACCCCCAGGTCAAATTTGGGCATCTCCCCACAGTCCAGAGACTAAAATAAGTGGTGGAAAGCGTTTTCCTGCTCACCCAGCCATTGTCCGAGTCTGTCAGCACTGACCGCCGCGGTATCTGCAGCTACTCCGGGTTAGACTGGAGTCTTAACGGCGCCAGAGAAAGATTTCGGCCAAAAGGAATTAATTTGCTCGATGCTGCGTGCTTCGGCTTTATTGTTCCGCACTGAAAAATAGTTCCCACCCAAAATGACCAAGACAAGCTCTCCGTGTTGATTTGTACATTTATTTGCACTCGATATGAATGCGCACTACACAGAAAGTAATTGGGAAACGCATTGAGCAAATTAATTCCTTTTGGCCGAAATCTTTCTCTGGCGCCGTTAGACTCCAGTCTAACGCGGAGTAACTGCAGATACCACGGCGGTCAGTGCTGACAGACTCGGACAATGGCTGGGTGACCAGGAAAACGCTTTCCATCACTTATTTTAGTCTCTGGACTGTGGGGAGATGCCCAAATTTGACCTGGGGGTGGCATATCCCTTTAAATAAATTGACCAGTAAGTTACAGAGACATTTGAGTTAGAAAAAAAACCTCCATCAGTTTCCCAAGATACAAGCTTAAGATGTACAAATCTAATTTTACTGTTAACAATTGTAATGTTGCTCTATGCTTATTAAAGGAAAATGTATTAATAGTGAAGCGCGGGGACACGTGAACATGGATATGCCTTGTTTTGGAACAATGCATATCCATGGGCGAAAGCCGAGTGGAAAGCGACCTGGATATCATTTTGGGCAAGACTCGGGCCACCACTAACAATGCCGAACTGGCTGACACGGTTCACTGCTCCGAAAACGCCTCTGAGCACCAGCCCTCACCATCCGACTCTGGTGCTCCAGGTACAGACGAACACTATTGGCTTGAGCGAGGGGCTAGGCCTAAAGCCCCGATCAGCTCTACTCCAGTCCAGGCAGACCCCTGGATTGTTGTAGCCTGTAATGACTGCAGACAAGGTAAGCGAATAAACCACTTGTCCTGCTCCTCCTCCCGTGATGGCTGCGGACATGGTAAGCGCTCCTCTTCCACTATGAATGTAGCTTTGTCAAATAAATTCAATATCCTGGACCATGAGGATTTTCCCCCACTAACCCGCGCTCACAAGGGTTGGTTGCATTTCACCCTAGCTCCAAAATCAGACCGCCCCGGAGTTCGGGGCATGGCTATCAATGCGTCGCCACCAGCCTTGGGTAACTTACACGAGAGCGATACTCCACTGCTCTCTAGGACTTCAACTACGGCCCCAGTGCTGCCCGGAGATCTGGCCTTGCACGTGCCGGGTTCGTCCTCTAGGCGTGACGGGGGAAGACCCACTGTCCCCTATCCGCGTGCGAGTGTCCCCCCCCACTGTGGCTCCCTCGGCTGCGGCTCCCTCTGCCACAGCGTCCGGGCCAGGCCCGTCCGTGTTGATTCTTGGCTCTTCCATGGTCCAAGTAAACAACCTCACCTCCTGTCACCCAGGCGCTCTCGTGAAGGACATCATAGACTCTGTCCCTACCACCCTGTGACCATCCCAGGTTTAGACCTGGTTTAGTCCTGGTTTAGTCCACGTTTAGTCCTGGTCTAGTCCCGGACTAGTCCCGGTCTGGTCCCAGTCTGGTCCTCATGTCTTAGTCCCGGTCTGGACTTCCTACGGATCCAGTGACTCATGTCTCTGCTGATACACTATAAAAAAATAAAAAAAATGGGGAAAACAAAAAAAATCTGCGAAACAGCGAGGCCGCGAAAAGTGAACCGCGATAGAGCGAGGGACCACTGTATACAAATTATCTGCTGAAATGACTCCACTAGTGATTCCCTGTCGCCTGCTCTGCTCCTGCTGCAAAATCTGCTGCACAGTGTGACGGAGCGCCTGTAGCTGCCCCCCGACTGGCGCCCCTCTCTCTCTTAGACGGGAGAGCGCGCCGAGCGCTCCCCCTGGTTTGTGGAGCCAGGCTCCGGTGCAAACCTTTCACTGCTACTTACAAACTGTTTCCCCGCTATCTGGACTCTATTCCCCTCCCTAGTGCGCACGAGGGTGCACGGATCCACATGCTCTCCCTACCTTCTCCTCCGCCCTGCTCTCTGGTTCAGGGGCCAAACCGGGGCACTTCCTGGTCATATGATAAATAGCGCATAGTGATGCGCTAAAGGGGGCCACATGACCCAGACTGAACAATTAATGTTAATTTGTGGGTTTATTTTGTTTTCTTAAGTCTCTTAGTTAATTAAGTCATATCATATGGGGGTTATTTAAGTATTTTCTCTATTATGTTGAATTGCAGTTTTTTTTTTGGTCATTATGGGTACTGTTATTTGTAGTTAAACAATAATGATGATAATATTGAAAACAAACAGTTTTGGTATTGGAATAGTATTGGTATCGGCCGATACCCACATTCAGGTATTGGATCGGAAGTGAAAAAATGTGGATCGGCGCATCCCTATCTTGTTCTAGACATAGTTATGCATGCAGTGGTCTTTTTAAAGAGCCCTATGTTTTGTATATTAAAATAGAATGTACTCACCACAGGGTTTTTGGGGTCAATCTGCAATACTTCAGTAAAAGATGAGTGTGCTTCTGCATAATTATTCTGACTGAGGTAGACAAATGCTCTGGAAAACATAGGGCAGACTATATTAGGCATAGTTTTAACTGTTTAAAGCCTTGAAGAGTTATTTTATGATCAGCTCCTTGGTATTGTCCTGCTTGTAGTCAAATAATGAATTATGACTTATTAATTAAACCTTTATAAATAGCCACTCTAGTCCATGTGCCGATCAATATACTTTTAAAGGAATTGATCAACAGTCCCTTGCTGCACCAGCTCTGTCTGCAAACCCCTTTAATGTCAATAGCAGACAAACTGTAGTGATGATGTCATCCACATACATGTTTGTTTTACAATAATTTAAAGATTTACAGCTTTGGGCCACAAAATCAAGCCCAGTTGGTTCAAAAAAAAAAAAAAAGATAAGACTTTTTTTTTTAAACATACTCTGTGATGTACACGTAGTAGTATTTAAATGCAATGGTATAGAAATACTGATATGCAAATGTTAATAGTGTTTAAATGTTTTCTTTCGGGGCTGTGAGCTTTAAATAATATATGCAAGCATATATGGGGATGTAACCACTTGGCCAAATGTTAACTGCGTTGCATAATAGCCAAGACATTTATTCATTGTGCATTTTAGTCTATCCTGGTTCCTATCAGAAGTCACCCCAGCAACAAGGTGAGTGTGTGATGTTATCAATCATGGGGCTGTGTGAAGTGAGCATCAGTGGCTGGTTTGAGTGAGAGCTTGTGCCTTATACTTCACATCTCCTCAGGCCACGGCAGCACAGGCGCGACCTCCTGTGCTAAATCACACGCCATCAGGAAGCACAAACCTGAGAACCCCCCTGAAGGCAGACCTGTTACTATCAAGCCATCTCTCCCTCTCCAACTCTTTCTCCCTCTCTCTTTCCCTCTCTCCCTCCCTCTTTCACACCCCTCACCTGTTCATCACCATGCACGTGCTGTCACCGGGCTGGCTCCCTTTCGTCTGGCATGCCTTCTCAACATCCTGGAAGTATTTCTCTGCCGCTTTAACATCTCCGATCTGGCGAAGTAACAGCAATAGAATACTGTGTTGTCAATACTGTGTTTCAATAATGTCTAGTATTGTCCAAGAAAGCTATGAAACAAAAATGTGTAAAAATGCATCATAAATAAACATAACTAAGTCTATAACTATGTATTAAATCGGAGCAACAAAGACACATTGGTTTATTCTCAAACACCACTCAAAGGACATTATGCCCTTGAGGAAGACATTGAGATTTACATTACCTACTTTAGTCACAATGTTTGTTTTTATATTTTTGACTGGAGAATGACCAATGGGGTTTTCATGGATGATTTTTTAAAAAGATTTCTAAGGAACCATAGCAGATAAGCTCTGCCCGTATAGGCCGATACAAAGAACAATTTTGTATATTTTAAAAAGATTTCCAATTTTGATAGGACATGCATACATGTGAGCACAAAGCTAGTTCCAGTGACTTCAACTGACCTACTGTAAAGTATAGTGCACAATAGGGCTGTAGAAAAAGCACTTAAGGGCTCCTGTTTAAGGAAGCATGTTAACAGAATATTACCAGCCGCTTAGCCATCCTGTGTCTAGACATGATGTACTCAGAGACAGCGCTACTAATAGGTCACCTGAGTCTTAGCAGCCGCACTTGGTCGATTGTACTTTTATAGCAGACACAAAATGTATGTGGTAATGACCTACAAGTTTTATCATCCGTTTGTATTGTGTCTGAGTGTGTACAAAACAAACTTGTAAGAAGATCCGTCCAATGGCACTGAGAAGCTGCGCTCTCTGCTTGGGTTCATATTGGATAATGGATTGATAGGTCTCCACAGCTAGAATGTAATCCTGAAGAAGAAAAAAAAAAAGAGATTTTAAAAGTTAGTTGAGGTAAAGCCAGGTAAACAGTGGGAAGCAGGGGCAGGTGGAGGGCGAGACGAGTAGATGAGTGTGTGTGTGTGTGTGTGTGTGTGTGTGTGTGTGGTGAGAGAGCAGGCATTAATCAAACATATGGAGTATTAGCAGGGCGAATGTGACCCCGCTCCACGCCTCCTCGCTGCACCGCTACACATCGCTCAAGCTGCGACTGGACTGCTGAGAGCACCCAGCCGCAGAGGTCACCCGTGTTCACTGCATTTTAGGAGAATCCTGCTGAAATTTTACACTTTTAATGAGCATAATCTAAGAAAAATGTTACAGCATATGACTGCACAGGTTGGGTGAATATTAGCTAGTATATAGATAATTGGGGGATTTTTTTTTTTAACCAAAGCATATCAGGTCATCTCATACAATGATTGTTCAATTTAACCACAATGTGAAAAAACGTGTATGAGTCTGAGTTTTAATATAAGATGTATAGGTTTTGAAAGGGTCCATTTGTGCTCGAGAGCGTTTTAATTTGGAGCAGGGCTGTGCCATGTATCGCAATCGTAACAAAATTTGAGAACCTAAAAACATGCACCAGGGACTACAGGTGGTAATTATAATAATCAACCTGGCACAATGCATGTCTCCTGTTAAGGTTAATGTAGATTGTGCACTAACAAGTCAATAAATAAATAAAAGTTGGCATAATTCTCAATTAACACAAAGGCTACAATTATTTAGGTAGTAGAAAAATCTTGTTGTGCCTGAAGTTTAGATCTCCACAAACTGAAATTCATTGGATACTAGTTTATCAGTGAATAGTTCAGTCTGGAGTTCTTTACAATGTGCACTTAAAATTCAAGATTCAAGATTCCAAGCTTTTATTGTCATATGCACAGTAAAGAAACACGTTTCCCTGTGCAATGAAATTCTTACTTTGCTGCCCACACTGGATGCCAAGAGTATACAAAAAATTGTAAATAGATAAATAAGAGAAGCATGTAAAATATAATTAAATAGAAACAATCTTTATAGAATATACACTATTAAAAAATAGCTATAATAGCTATGTACATATTTGCAGATAAATGTGAGCAAAATCCCCCTTTTTAAAGTAATTGCAAAGCTAATTGGAATTGCTATACATGTCAGAAAAAATGCATTTTTTCCAAATTGTGCAGCCCTAATTTAGAGAATAGTTGAATAAATAACAATACAGGAAGTGGAATGAGATATCCATAAATCATACCCTTTACATTTTATAAAAAAAAAAATCTTGCTCTTTTGGTATTTAATCTGCTATGTAAAATGCTTAGGAACTCACTCACAACTTAGATGCATTGCTGTGAAACTGGTGCCTCCTCGACAATAAAAACCTTGTACCCTTTCTTTGTACCAGTAGATGGCAATGTGGCTCTCTGCGGCGGTCTAGTAGACGTCCCCACCCCAACCCCTCTTTCTCTCCCTCTGCACATTTCTCTTGTTCCCTCTCTCACTGACCAAGAATCCAATTAGTGGTCAGTCTGGGGGGATTTCACTGTGAATCCTCCACCAGCCTGGCATCAGATCTCAAAGCCCCCCTCCTCCTCCCCTCTCACACGCGCGTACACACAAAACACACACACGCACATGTTTGGGCAGGCGCAAATAGAAGGACACATCCACCCAGCGAACGCAGAGGCACACACAAGCACAGTCGCACATACCTTCATCAGCAGCAGGCAGTTGGCCATGGAGTACATGACCCGGCTGAGGCGAGACTTCCACAGCTTCAGGGATGCTGTGGAGGAACGGTACACACAAGGGGGTTTGAGTCATTATTTTTGGGCAACTTCCTGTTTTTTTTTTTTTTTCTTCCTAGCCTAAATTTTGGGCGTCCTTATAACGTCACCCGATATTTCTGCTCCATCCATCCTTCCCACAGCCCCTCCCCTCTCCCCTCTCCTATCCCCGTTTCCCCGCTCCACACCGGGTTTATTTTAAGGCGAGCTGGTGAGGCAGGAGGAACACACTGCGGCACAGTCTTTTGCCTCAGACAGAGAGCGTGCAGGGCCATTAGTATGCGGCACTGCACATGTGTGAGAATCTATGTGTGTGTGTGTGTGTGTGTGTGTGCGCGTGTGCATGTGTGTGTTGGGGGGGGTTAATCACTCGGTAGGGGTCTGATGTGCGAAAGCAAGGCCCGGCGTTATTGACTTGACTGTGGGCTGCGTGCGTGGGCAGCAGGAGGAGAGGCAGAGGGCACAACCATTACACTCATTTTAAAAAGGGGAGAACGCAGGCAGCACCACCTCGCTTCACACGCATCACACTCACGTCATCAGGGCCAATTTTACCCAATTATAAGAAAAGCATCTCTGTGCATTTAGTGTCACATCTGTCATGTTGTTAGTGCCCTCAAATAAGCTAATTAGAAGGGCTCAGGCAGCTTTTGTAAAGTATTAGAGAATTTACTTTGGGGAGAAAGGGTTTACATATGTTGGACAGGATAGAATTCAAATGTGACATTATCTGGATATGTAAGTACATGTTATCGGTCTTACATTAGATTCTTAAGGATAAAAGATCATTCAGACTTTTAATAATGTGGAAGATAAAACTTGACATGTGCTTCTGTGACCCCATACAGCTTTTTTTGTACATGTAAATCAGACCTTAAAAGTATAGTGTGATTTTTTTTTTTTATCATTATGAAATCCTTGTTTAGTCAATGATCAATTCAACTGTTATCTTTACACATAACATCTGAATAGTTTTTCCCATTTTTTTGAAACTAAAAACATTATAAACATACATTTGTGCTAGCTTGAACTGGTTTTAAAAGATTCCTCCTTTAGCCTAGTTCTAGTCCCACTTTTGTTTTTCATCATCACCAATCACAGTGCTTTTTTAATATTCTACAAACAGAGCTCTCGGTCATATGGGCAAACAGCAAAGAGCATTATGGAGAGCACGCGGACCTAAGATTTACATGCAGGTGTGTCAAATGCTCTTATTTCCCTGCCACACCGGTGCAGATGTGAGTGGATTGGATGGCATTGATTTGTATTGATCTGGCTGGCGTGGAGGGCTGGGGAGACTATTTGATATTCAACACAAGTACCAAAGCATCGAGGTGCTAAACACTTTCCGAGCGCCGCATTGGTGTGTGGTTTGGAGCGGTCCTGCTGCAGCCCTGCACCAGGTGTGTGCCTCTGACTCAATATCTGAATTACCCACTGGGCCCGCGACCTCACTCTCCTCCCTCAGCGTGATGCAGTCTGGGATGGGGGCCAGCGCTGTTGCCAACTGTCTGTGTGAACGTGCGTGTACTTACTTTGCCTATTCTCCTGTGTTAGTGTGATCATGCTGCCGTCCTCTGCCAAGCCCTTCTCCAAGTTCTCCAGAATCTGCTCAGACCGGCAAAAAATAAACTTCTGTAAGGTTCTGTAATGTTAATTGTGTTGATTTAATAATGGGGATTAGAATCTGCATTGAAATGTGTCAGGGATGCATTTTCAAATCATGCGGAGTAGTTTCCTTGTCTGAAATTAAAGGTGCACTATGTAATTTTGCCAGTGGAGGGTCTGCCACATTTTTGTCGCCATGTCTCGAAATTCTTCTATAATATGGCATCAAACTTATCTATCTCCATGGACATAAGCAGTTGACGCCACCAGGCCAGTTTACAGGTCAGATCTGTGAAATCCTATTCACAATAGGATGTTTTTCAAGGTATGTTTTTACAAATAAAACACCTGTAATAGCACAAATGCAAGATAGACAAGTTAAATGCCATACTGTGAAACATTCCAGACACAGCAATGACTATGGACTATAAGCTCTATGGAGACAGATTTTTTATATTTTCTAAATTTTATATGCATATAGAAGACATCAGATATACTGTATGAATTATAATCTATGAAATTATGTAGCAAAGATTTTTTTTTTCAAATATTTTCTATTCAAATTATCTAAGTAGCCCCCTTTGCTTTGTTGAAAAATACTCTTTCTTTCCTACATAATTCCATACATCTTGCTATTTGAGGTCTTCTGTATGTGTATAAAATGTAGAAAGTACAAATAAAAAACTAAATAAACATGTATCCAAACTTGTGACTGGCAGATACAAATTATTCTTGAAACTAAAGTCCCCCACGACCTTCTCTCTGGACAGTGGCTAGTTAGGTGCATATAAAATTATCGTTCACTGAAAGTATATACATATTAAAACAATAAACATGCATTATGCACCAACAGATGGTCAGTAACTTTTTCACTTTTACCTGAGCTCATCAACTCTACCCACCTCTGCTGTTTTGAGCTTAAGAATTACCATGTCTAATATTCATTACGTAGGCGTTGGGTTTAATTGTGTGAATACTTCTGCATCTGTGTGTCCAGAGGCTGCTGTAAAGGGTTAGGGTGTGTATATACTAACAGAGAGGCAGACAGTTCGGAGAGTGTGCAGCCGGTCCAGTGCCTCCTGGGGCTTGGCCAGGTATTGTGGGAGCTCAGCGTGCAGCAGTCGCATGGAGAACGGCACCATGGAGCCTGGAGGGAGGGGGGGGGGGGGGGGGGGGGGAGTGAGGGGGAGTGAGAGTAAGACGGATGAGGAAGAGAAAGAGAGAGGAGGGAGAGACAATAGGGAGAGCAAAGTGGAAAGGAGGAGGAGAGACCGAGAAAGAGAAGAAAGTGAGGTTGGGGGGCAGAGAGAGAGAGAAAGAAGTGAAGTGGAGAGGACAGAAAGAAGAGAGTGAGTTAGAGTGGGGGAGAAGAGAAAGAGAGAAGTAGGGTAGTGACCCAAGAGGAAGCATGTGCGGATTAGGAGAAGGGAGAGAGAGAGAGAGAGAGAGGGGGGGCGTGAGACATGATATGGAGGGGGAAAACGGGATAGTGAGGCGGGGAGGAGAAAGAGCGAGAGAGGGTTGGAAGGAGGGTGAGACATGGAGTGAGAGAAAGAGACAGACAGTGAAACGGAGAGACGGGAGAGAGAAAGAGAGCCCGACAGGGGGGATTGGGAGGAAGAGAGAGAGAGTGATGGGGAGGAGGGAGTGTGAGAGACAAGGAAATAGGAACCAGGGTGGGATGAGGACAGAGCCGGGGAGAGGAACCGAAAAAAAAAAAAAAAAAAACATTGAGGGAAGGCGGAGAGAGACGAGATGAGAATATAAACCCATCCACCCACACACAAGACTGCACACAGCCCTGGAGGCAGCAACCTACAGATGGCATTGAGCTACGTATGGCTGCTTATTAAACCTCTCATCTGTGTGTGTGTGCAAAGGCAGTGCCATCACTCTTGTCTGCACCTCCATCACTCACACTGTCTCCTCTCTCACCATCTCTCTCACCATTTCTCTCACTCACACCCATGCACACACACAAGTGCACAAAACTGGAAAAGCCTATATTCAGGTGAGTCCCCAGGCTTTGATCAGACGCTCTTTGATACCTCCATCAGATCTCAGGTAGCGTGGCCGTCTATCCACAGCTGTACAGGTATATATCTCCATTCCCATCACTCTGCGTGTTCACTGTGTTCTTTAGCACCAACATATTTAGCCTCACTGACAGTAGCTTTGCCCTGTATTACATGTTATTAGCTTCTCGTTGACCGCCACATCCTTCTTTTTGTAGCTTAATCTTATTCCTCTTAATTTCGGAGGTCAGCAAGTTTCATCATCTTAGAATTGAAAGTTTTAAATCTGGATGGGAAGCTTGTGTGCAATTATGTAAATACAACTATCCAAAAAACAATCATTATAGAATAACAGGAAAACAGATATTAAACACAATAGGAGAAATTTGGTGTTGTTGGCATGGGTCCCAATCTGTACCTTTTAAAATGTTTAAGTTCTAGAAGCTCAAATTTGTGCTCAAAATTACAGGTATATTTATAAACTCTCCACCCTTTATTAAGAATGTTGTTGTTTAGAATGTTAAGATGTACCGCACAAAACAGTAATTTGATATGTAAATATTATTAAAAGTACCATATGGAAAGAAAAAGTGATGCATTATGATCAGAGTTGACGGCTTTGTGATCTCTTTTTACCAACTTGTGAAACCTGAAAAAAGGCATACGATTTACAAGGAGTTTCCTAGGGCTATCTTATTCATGTGAATGTACAAAACTGGAATCTTGTCCAACTTTTAATTTCTCTTACATTAAATATGAGCAGCAAACGCTCTCTTCCATGGAGGAAAACAGTCATTTTGTACCTATGTGCAAGGCTATGTACAAAATATCAAGAACATTTCCTTGTATTAATGTGGCTTTCATCTTTTAATATGGAACTTTTCAACTAGACTCAACTTTTCATGTGCTGAACAATGAAACTGACATTTACAAGTTTTTTTTCTTGTATTCTGAATCTGTGGAGAGTTTTACACGGCCAGCTTGTCTTTTAAGGCGCTCAGAGAGTATGATCGTGGGTAATAGATAGTCAATGCAAGCTCCGTGCTGGAGGATTGTTCGACTTCTGACGCCAGGCTATAAAACTCGTGCCAGTTATGTCTGCAAGCACCTAGCAGGTCACAAAGCGTTTAATATTGAGCAACGGCAAGTAAATCGGTGCGCTGTAGCTTTGAGTACTCCTGTTTTTTGTTGCTATGAGTGGGTTTGCTGCTTGTGTGTGTGTGTGCATGTGTGTGTCTCTGCCGCTGCTGCCTTCACTATGGTAGCCTGAGGGGCGAAGCAGATCCAAAGTAATGGGAATACATTAGAGAGCAATTCATGCAGTGTAAAAGGAGGAAAAACAAAACCAAAGAACTGCTGGAGATGGGGAGAGTTCTCAACAGTGTAGTGTAATATCACGCTCCTGGCAGAAACTTTCTTTTGCATATTTAATAGGGCGATGGTATGCATGTGTGGTATCCTATAAGAGTGGGTAAAACACATTTTGGAGGCCATGTTGGTTAAATAAAAGAAGGAAATGACCAAGGAAATTACCCTAAGATATGTCAAAATATGATGAAACTTTGCATAGTTTTACAAAAAAAACAACAACCCAGCAACAACAAAACGTAGTAGCATGATGTGGTGTGGGTGTGCGTACCTCTCCTTCCAGGGTAAACACTGGGGTAGTATTCATAGTAAAGGTCTGGTTGGTCCAGATTGCCAAAGGGTTCAAATTCCAGCTCGGCATTTTGGAAGAGGTTCAGCTTTGTCAGTAATGCCAGTCGCACAAACCAAAGCTGCAACATAAGCAAACACAACTGAATTAATTAATTCATTTATTTGTATAGTGCTATATCAGAGGTTATACCAATAAAAATGCACATAGGATATCAATCAAATGCTAAAACTGATAATGGTAAGTTATATATATATATATATATATATATATATATATATATATATATATATATATATATATATGAGGATGCTATGCTATTTCTCAGTCTCATAAACAAATCCTCAAGATTTGCCTATATGCATTTGGATCTTGGCCAAGATTAGGCATTTAGCATTTCACCGATGAGAAGAACTTGCATGTTGATAAAGATAATGCTGAGTAATAGTGTAGTTTAGAAAATGAAAGTTTGCAAATAAGATAAACCCAATCTAGCAAGAAACCGCAAATAGCTAGGACCAACTGTCAAGGAAGTTTTTTTTTTGTTTTTTTTTACTTTTGGTGGTTGGCAAAACAGAAAATGAAAAGTTCAGAAATTTGTAAAATAACAAAAGTAAACCTTGACAAATGCCCCCTAGCCAATGTTATATGTTATACTGTACATTTTTAATCATATTTCTATACCTATTTTAATACATTCTATTGGAACTATTGGAAGAAAGCTGCATTAGCAACGCTAAAAAGTAAATTAGAAAGTATTTCTTTGTTTGTAAAACTTTACAAACTTTGACATGAGGCTATGTAAAATATGCTTTTAGCCATGTTAAAAGTCATCTGCTCCTATATATATTAAGCTAATCTTCTGACACCTTTATAGCTCTACCAGACTGGAAAAGTTTCACGCAGTGCCAATGTCCTGTGGGTAAAGAGTGGGTGGTTAAAGTTGTCCAGTGTTGTCCACAGCTAACTTTGTTTATCATACTCAATATCACCAACGGAGTCATTTCATTTTATTGACCCTTTGACAGTTCAGGGCAGTATACACCACCATTTTAAAAAGTCTGGAAGGAAATGCAAATGTAAAACCAAGAGCCATAAGTGAAAGTATTGCATAGCCCCAAGTCTTAAATGAGAGATCCTTCTATCCATTCTTCATTCTCTGTGCAAAAAAGAATCTTGTAATAAACAAGATAATAAAATAAAACTTCTAGTCTATCCTCACACTATTTGGAATTGAGTTTTGAGAGTTTTTTTTTTTTAAATATTTATTATACAGTGTTCATTCATCATTTATTGAAAAAAAAATAATAATAATTTTGATGCACTTCAAAATCAAAGAGAAAATTACTACAACCTTAACCAGCATTGTCTACAACTCTGTTCAACCTCTGTGTGACTCACATTTGGGTTTTGATCTATTATTTGGTGATCTTTTATTACAAAACTAATTAATTAATTAACTCATCAGTAACACACAAACTGAAAATCCTTTCTTTATATGCATGTTATCTCATAATGCACTTTTACATTTTGGCTGCTACTCTACTGCATTGGTGTGTGCCCAAAAAGCTCAGCTCCCACTATTCTACTCGCCCACTGGTTTCAGGAAGATGGACAGAGCCCTGAATGGTCACTGGCGTTGTACCTGCAAAGAGTCGGTGGTGTGGGAGGTTGCCTGGCCCGCTTTCCCATATCCCTGACCATGAGCTGTCAGCAGCCGGCCCGTCAAGTCCACTGCCGCACGCCAGTTCTTAGTGCTCTGCAGGGGAGAAGACACATACATAACATATAGTCCGCTCCAAACTGACAGGCGGAGGGAGGCAGGGAGCTGGGCCTGTGGCTAAAACTGTGCGGTGGTAGCTATCTTAAACTTGATGTATGGCAACATGGGCAGGCAGACACTGTACTAACAGGAGTCTGTGGAAGTCCAGACTCACTATAGCTGCACTACTAGTATGTGGATGAGTTATGTTGGTGCTCCTCTGAGGTTAAACACTAGTATTTGAACATTTCATTTTCAAATAACCATTGCTGAAAATAGATTGCGTTATTGCAAAATCATCAAAAAACTTTTTTTTTTTCCATCAACATAAATAGAAAAATGCTTTATTGGCACTGCAATATTTTAAAATGAAATAATTATTGATTGATTGATTATGTATATGCCAATTATCTATATGGTGTTTATCTTCCATTTGAGGTAGTTTACCAAGCAAGGAATTGCTTGGTAAACTTAACTCACTGAAAAAAAAAAATCCCTGAAAAAAAAAAAAAAAGCCGAAATGAAGCAATATTAAAATAAGGGATGCACCGATGTGAAAATTTTAGCCGATACGATATCCTATATTAATGTTGCTGTTATGGCCGATAGCGATATTAACCAATACCAATATGTATTTTTTTTATTCTGACATTTTATACAGACTGAAAATCATGCAAAATGAATTTTTGAATGTCTTTTTATTTTCAAAACGTGTTTTGACTCCATAAAGCTTAACTTATTTTATTCACAAAACCCCTGTGAGAAAGTTTAGATAAAAAAAAAAAACACAAGGATGATAAATCACCATGTGCTGTCCTCATGACACGTGACTATGTGAGGCTAGACAGCCAGCGAACTAATAAAGAAAAACTCTGTACACAAGGCATACTTTTCTTGTTTTATGGAGGTCTCTTATA
This sequence comes from Paratrypauchen microcephalus, assembly GCA_036785185.1. Taxonomy (NCBI): domain Eukaryota; kingdom Metazoa; phylum Chordata; class Actinopteri; order Gobiiformes; family Gobiidae; genus Paratrypauchen; species Paratrypauchen microcephalus. The sequence goes on from JAVJIX010000010.1 coordinate 4,829,535, forward strand.
TATTTATGTAGTAACTGAAATATAGAACAAAGAAGGCACATTACTAATTTTGTAGTACATGTGATGAACAAAATACGAGTAGCTAGCTTAAACAGTTAGCTCCGTGAAACCACAAGTTCAGGTCTTACTTGTTCAAATGCAATATATACATCACCTTAATCAAAGTGCTTGTTAACATAAAATACTCACAATGGCGAAAGTTTGCCGAGGTTCAAACGTATAAAACATATTCAGTGTGAACACAAGCCGTCTTCATGCTTAATTCGTATAAAACAAACTGGACTTTCTCCGAGCGGAAAAAAGTCAAACATTATCTCTAACACAGGAACGCTCACTCTTTACTCAAAATAGAACGATCCTTAAAGGTGAAGATTTCTCACTCTGATTTGACCTAACTCTTTTTAACAATTTACATGAAATTTATATGAAATTAACACATTTATAACCTTTAACTTATTGATCTTATGAAACATGTATGAAATAGTAATAACTAGAGTATAGACACTAAATAATAATAATAACTAAAATATAGCTATAATATGTAAAAAACAATAAGCAATCCAAATAACAAAAAGGTCCAGATGAGCAGCATCAGAACAGTAGTGCAAACATGACTTAATTAAAGTGACTAGTGATATAAAGTGTCCAGCTTTGTGCAGATGTTATGAATTGTTCATGAGTCCAACAGCAGAGGGAAAGAAACGGTTCTTTTGACGGGAGGTTCTGGTCCCGATGGACCGTAGCCTCCTACCAGAGGGAAGTGGCTCAAATAGTCCATTTCCAGGGTGAGAAGTGTCAGCTGCTATCCGGCCTGCTCGGCCCCGAGTCCTGAAGACGTACAGGTCCTGGATAGATGGAAGGCTGCAGCCAATCACCTTCTCGGCAGAGCGCACAATGCGCTGCAGTCTCTGTTTGTCCCTGACCGTGGCTCCAGCACCACACAGTGATGGAAGAGGTGAGGATGGACTCAATGATGGCCGTGTAGAACTGCACCATCATCTGGACTGGCAGCTTGGCTTTTCTTAGCTGCCGCAGGAAGTACAACCTCTGCTAGGCCTTCTTGATGAGCGAGTTGATGGTTGGCTCCCACCTGAGGTCCTGTGTGATGTAAGTGCCCAGGAACCGGAAGGAGTCCAACGTGGTGATGAAATTTTGGCAATATCGGCCGATACCGATGTTAATGCCAATATATTGTGCATCCCTAATTAAAATTCAACCCTGCTCAACAGCACAAAACACAGACCAAAAACAACCACAAAATTTACTGTCAAAAAACACAACAGAATCTAGAACTTTTCCTTCAGTCTGTCTATGAGATGGATGAGGAGTATGAACTAAAAATGCTAAGTATAATAAATTTCTACTGGTGGCGAATTGTGTCTTTTAGGTCAGTTCCATTAGTGTGATTGGTGTCTTAGTTGTCATCGTTCAGGAATATTGGTTTTTAATATGTTAGTTAATGAGATAAAAGGGGAAGATGCTCAGAATGATCGACAGCTATAATAACCATTAGCTGCCATTAGTCTTCACTGCCCCACCTCCTCAACTCAGGAAAGACAGAGGCTTTCTGCATATCTAAAGTTCAGGTAAAAACTAAACTTTAGCATAAATTTTGGTAAGTATGTATGTGTAATATTATTAATAATATTATGTGTAATGTGTAATATGTTATATATATATATATATATATATATATATATATATATATATATATTTATATATATATATATATATATATATATTTATTAGGGATGCAAATTATCGATTAATTCATTAATTGATAGTTGATTGACCTTATCGATCGATTAACGATTAACTGATAAGCGGCGTTTTTCACCTGAATTTTAGTGTTTCAATAGGGTCTTTAAGAATATAAGCTATAGTATACATAACACTGAGTCAAAAATATATCATAGCATTATTATATTGTATATTGTATAATTAATTATTCCTTAGTAAAAAGCAGACGAATGTATTTATGATGAATAACAAAATACAGTAATCCCTCGCTTTTTTTTTTTTTTTTTTTTTTATAGTGTAACTTTTTTTTTTTAGTGTAACATTGTGTTCTGCATCCTGATTGGCTAAGAGACTAGACCAGGACTAAACGTGGACTAAACCAGGTCTAGACCAGAACTAAACCAGGTCTAAACCAGGACTGGACCAGGTCTAGACCAGGATTAAACCACCACGTGCCGCTGGTTTCGTGCGGCTGGTTTGTGGCTAGGGCTGACACACGCGCCGCGGTTCGATCTCGTGCTCAGCAGCCCCGGTGTATGCGCGGGCAGTGCCGTTGGCGCCTGCGGCCGGCTGTGAGTCGGGCTTGGCGCAGCGCGGTGCACGGTTGCCTTGTTTCGTGACCACGCGCGATTAGCGATTAATTGCAATTAATGCATTTTTTCCGACCAACGTCTTGATCGACAATTAATCGTAAGTCGCTTAATTGTTGACATCCCTAATATATATATATATATATATATATATATATATATATATATATATATATATATATATATAAGGGATGCAAATTATCGATTAATTCATTAATTGATAGTTGATTGACCTTATCGATCGATTAACGATTAACTGATAAGCGGCGTTTTTCACCTGAATTTTAGTGTTTCAATAGGATCTTTAAGAATATAAGCTATAGTATACATAACACTGAGTCATAAATATATCATAGTATTATTATATTGTATATTCCTCAATTAATTATTCCTTAGTAAAAAGCAGACGAATGTATTTATGATGAATAACAAAATACAGTAATCCCTCGCTTTTTTTTTTTTTTTTTTTATAGTGTAACATTTTTTTATAGTGTAACATTGTGTTCTGTCCTGATAGGACTAGATTAGACCAGGACTAAACGTGGACTGGACCAGGTCTAGACCAGAACTAAACCAGAACTAAACCAGAACTGGACCGGGTCTGGACCGGGTCTGGACCGGGTCTGGGCCGCTGCGTGCCGCTGCTGGTTTCGTGCGACTGGTTTGTGGCTCGGGGCCCGGGCCGCAGGCCAGCCGCGCGAAACTCGGGGCCCGAGCCATGGGCCGGCCGCGTGGGACCAGCAGCGGCACGTTGCGGCGCATTCCTGGGCGCCGCGGTTCAATCTCGCCTCGTGCGTTCACCCGGGGCTGCTGAGCAGTGCCGTTGGTGCCTGCGGCCGGCTGTGAATCGAGCGCAGCGCGGTTGCCTTGTTTCGTGACCAAGCGATTAGCGATTAATTACAATTAATGCATTTTGTTCGACTAACGTCTTAATCGACAATTAATCGTTAATCGATTAATTGTTGACATCCCTAATTTTATATATATATATATATATATATATATATACACACTCAACAAAAATATAAACGCAACACTATTGTTTTTGCTCCCATTTTTCCTGAGATGGACCCAAAGATCCAAAATTCACTCCAGATACACAACACTACCATTTCTCTCAAACATTGGTCACAAATCTGTCCAAATGTGTGACAGCGAGCACCTCTGCCCCGCCGAGACAATCCACCCCACCTCACAGGTGCGCCACATCAAGATGCCGATCCGACATCATGACCAGTGCACAGGTGCGCCCAAGACTGCCCACAATAAAAGGCCACCCCGAAATGTGCATTTTTTTTTTTGCTTTATTGGGGGCCTGGGGACTCAGAACCAGTCAGTATCTGGTGTGACCACCATTTGCCTCATGCAGTGTAACACATCTTCTTCGCATAGAGTTTATCAGATTGTCAATTGTGGCCTGTGGAATGTTGGTCCACTCCTCTTCAATGGCTGTTATGGACGAAGAACACAGGTGCATTTTATTGATGGCATTTTGAATGTACAGAGATACCGTGATGAGATCCTGAGGCCCATTGTTGTGCCATACATCCATGAACATCACCTCATGTTTTGGCCCCATGTTGCAAGGATCTGTACACAATTCTTGGAAGCTGAAAATGTCCCAGTTCTTGCATGGCCAGCATACTCACCGGACATGTCACCCACTGAGCATGTTTGGGATGTGCTTGACCGGCGTATACGACAGTGTGTACCAGCTCCCACTAATATCCAGCAACTTCGCACAGCCATTGAAGAGGAGTGGACCAACATTCCACAGGCCACAATTGACAATCTGATAAACTCTATGCGAAGAAGATGTGTTACACTGCATGAGGCAAATGGTGGTCACACCAGATACTGACTGGTTCTGAGTCCCCAGACGGGGGTCTGCAAAGCAAAAAAAAAAATGCACATTTCAGGGTGGCCTTTTATTGTGGGCAGTCTGGGGCGCACCTGTGCACTGGTCATGATGTCGGATCGGCATCTTGATGTGGCGCACCTGTGAGGTGGGGTGGATTGTCTCGGCGGGGCAGAGGTGCTCGCTGTCACACATTTGGACAGATTTGTGAACAATGTTTGAGAGAAATGGTAGTGTTGTGTATCTGGAGTGAATTTTGGATCTTTGGGTCCATCTCAGGAAAAATGGGAGCAAAAACAATAGTGTTGCGTTTATATTTTTGTTGAGTATATACAGTGCCGTGAAAAAGTATTTGCCCCCTTCCTGATTTCTGTGTTTTTTGCATATTTATCACTCAAAACATTGTCAGATCATCAAACCAATTTTAATATCACACAGAAACAACCCAAGGAAAGACAAAATTCAGTTTTTGAATGATGATTCCATTTATTAGTGCACAAAAAAAATCTAAACCTATCTGGCCCTATGTGAAAAAGTAATTGCCCCCTTAATCTAATAGCCAGTTGAGCCTCCTTTGACAGCAATAACTGTAACCAAACGTTTGCGATAATTGGTGATGAGTCTTTCACACCGCTGGGGAGGGATTTTGGCCCACTCTTCTATGCAGAATTGTTTCAATTCTGCCATATTGGAGGGTTTTCTTGTATGAACTGCCCGTTTAAGGTCACACCACAGCATCTCAATCGGATTTAAATCCGGACTTTGACTTGGCCACTCCAAAACCTTAATTTTGTTTTCTTTGAGCCATTCAGAGGTGGACTTGTTGGTGTGTTTTGGATCATTGTCCTGTTGCATGATCCAAGAGCGCTTGAGTTTGAGGGCACGAACTGATGGCCGGACATTCTCCTTCAGGATCTTCTGGTAAACAGCAGAATTCATTTTTCCGTCAATCACAGCAAGTTGTCCTGGTCCTGAGGCAGCAAAGCAGGCCCAGACCATCACACTGCCACCACCATGCTTTACTGTGGGCACCATGTTCTTTTTATCAAATGCTGTGCCATTTTTACGCCAGATGAAACGGGCTGCAGACCTTCCAAAAAGTTCAATTTTAGACTCATCGGTCCACAAAATGTTTCTCCAAAAGTCTTGAGGGTCATCAAGGTGCTTTTTGGCAAAGGTGAGACGAGCCTTTGTGTTCTTTTGTGAAAGCAGTGGTTTTCTCCTGGGAACTCTTCCATGGATGCCATTTTTGGCCAGTGTTTTTCTAATGGTGGAGTCATGAACACTGACCTTAACTGAGGCCAACGAGGCCTGTAGTTCTTTCGATGTGCGTCTAGGTTCTTTTGTGACTTCCTGAATGAGCCGTCGTCGCACTCTTGGAGTAATCTTAGTTGGTCGACCACTCCTGGGAAGGGTTGCAACTGTTCCCAGTTTCCTCCATTTTTGAATAATGGCTCTGACAGTGGTTCGCTGGAGCCCCAGAGCTTTGGGAATGGCTTTGTAACCTTTTCCTGAATTATAGACTTCTATCACTTTTTTCTCATTTGTTCTTGAATTTCTTTGGATCGTGGCATGATGTGTTTGTTCTTGAGATGTTGTAGCCAACTTCACTTTGTTTGACAGGAACTATTTAAGTGATTTCTTGATTCAACACAGGTGGTGACAATCAGGTGTGGGTGTGGCATGTAGAACTGAACTAAGTTTTCTCAAAACTGTGGTTAGTCACAGTTAGTTTGTGATTTAACAAGGGGGGGCAATTACTTTTTCACATAGGGCCAGATAGGTTTAGATTTTTTTTGTGCACTAATAAATGGAATCATCATTCAAAAACTGAATTTTGTCTTTCCTTGGGTTGTTTCTGTGTGATATTAAAATTGGTTTGATGATCTGACAATGTTTTGAGTGATAAATATGCAAAAAACACAGAAATCAGGAAGGGGGCAAATACTTTTTCACGGCACTGTATATACAGGGGGTCCTCGGGTTACGACGGTCTCGGGTTACGACGTTTCGTGGTTACGAACGCGCCCCCATTAAAAAAAATATGTATATATTACGCGTCATTCCGTCTTACGCGGTTTAGCGTGGTAGGAGATGTAAACAAACACGAACGGCGCGCGGCGCACGGCGGAAGAATACGCTCTGTTGTGGTTGTAGGGAGAAGAAGACGGCCTCGTGTGCGTGCCCAACGTGGGCGGAAGTACCTGATGTGGGCTCTGATCTGCTCCTATGAAAGCGGCAGTGATAACCAAGCAGCGTAGTGGTCTAATTATTGAGATGGAAAGGTTATTGGTGCTTTGGTTGGAAGATCAAAGGCAAAATCCGGTTTACGACGAAATTCGGGTTACGACGCGTCTTAAGAACGGATCTACGTCGTAACCCGAGGACTCCCTGTATATATATATCCAGTTTCATGTAGAGAGTTACTTACCGATATTGATGTTAAAGTTTAGTTTTTACCTTGACATTCAAGGAATGAATTACAAAATAAAAACAACAAAATGTCTTGTATTTAACTTTTTTTTTTTGGTCATACAAAATAAATAGGATAATGTAACAATTATATAATAATACAAATTAAATTAATAAAATACTATATACACCTAAGAAACTACTAAAGGTACAACAAGGCAACTAAATGAAATAATGAAAGCATTAGCCTCTTTGGTGCATAGCTTGCATGCCCTATCAGTACATCTTATTTTACCTTATTTTATTTTTTTCTGAAAAGTAACTCAACTGCTCTGTCATGGGTTCGGAGTCTCTCTCTCTCTCTCTCTCTCTCTCTCTCAAAGATTCACCCTAGTTCAGTCAGTCTGGGTTCAACATTTAGTATCATAGGCCCGGCGACTCCAGGTAGGTCTTCAGGAAGCCCACACACACTGACCAATACCTGCTTTTTGATTCACACCACCCACTGCAGCACAAACTTGGAGTTATTCTGACATTACAACACAGGACCCAAGTGGTTTCTACAAGCACAGAGGGAAAGGAGAAAGAAGAACAACATGTGCAGGAAGCCCTCTCTGTTTGTGGATATCCTAAATGGGCTTTCAATAAAACCAAGAGCGCCAAGAAACAATACAACAGAACCCAGGAGAAAGGGTGTAACTATTCCTTACCTGGCTGGTGTTTCTGAAAAATTACAGAGGATTTTCAGACAACATAAAATCCCAGTCTATTTCAAACCCACAAACTCTTTAAGACAGAAACTGGTCCACCCAAAGGACAAAACACCACCAGCCACAAACAAAGCAATGTGGTCTACTCCATTCAGTGTAGTGAAGACTGCAGTGAGCGCTACATTGGAGAAACAAAACAGCCACTTCACATGAGGATGTACCAACACAAACGGGCATGCCAGAGTGGACCTCAGTCTGCTGTACATCTCCACCTAAAAGCCACGGGCCACTCCTTTGAGGACAGTGAGGTACAGATCTTGGCCAGAGAAAAGAACTGGTTTGAGAGGGGAGTTAAAGAGGCTATTTTTGTCTAGAAAGAGAATCCTTCCTTGAACAGGAATGGAGGTCTCAGACATCATTTGTCTCCCATCTATAACTCTATCCTCAAACCTAAATCAAATCAAACAAAGAAAACAATAGAGCAGCAGGTCAGGCCCAGAGGTGTGAAAACACCAATACATGTACCCCTAGGGGTACGCGAGGACACTGCAGGGGGTACTCGGCAGGCGCAGGGGGAGATTTTTTTTTATTTTTTAATTCTAATTTGAGTACATTTGAGTTAAAGAGAAAATGTCTGAGAATTAAATTTTCAAATTAAGGAGATGAAATAAAATGATTTTCATTTAATAATATGTTGTGTCACGTTCTACTTTTGGAGAATTATCAACACGTATGAGTGAGGGGATACTTGAGGTATGACAAAAAGGCTCAGGGGTTACACAAGACAAAAAAGGTTGGGAAACACTGCTGTAAACAACTAGGTGTGGTAGTTTCAGAGCAATTTCATTGTAGTTAGCTCCTCCCTTCAGGCAGATATAGGCAGTGTCCACCAGCGTCTGACCAGAACTGAAGAAGCAGCTTGGATAAGCTGTGAAACATATTCGCCCAAATAAACTTTTGTCCAGTTGACAAATTGAATTTCTCCTTTTGCCTATCATAGGCCTACAAAATAAAATTTGATCTATGAAATGTTCTGCCTTGCTCTTTTGTCTTCTTATTCCGTCTGTTAGCGTGTTTGTATGCGGCGCAAAGGTCTGGCATCTTCACTCACTGATACTGTGAAAATTTTTTCCTTAGATCATGGAACCCCTGTACCAAGATCGCAGCAGTATTAACGCATGCCAAGAGGCTGAACGCGAGATCTACCGTTATATATCTATGGGTACAACCAGTGGTACACCCAAGTTTGAGAAACAATGCTGTAGTTCCTACTTTACATTATGCATGCATACACAAAATCATGTAAAAGAGAGGAATTATTCAGAGACAATATCAATATCAAAAGCTGACGCAGGTGTGAGTGTCTCTGTTTACCGCATGTGGCAGTGCTGCTCACACAAAAAGCATGTGGACAGGTAGATAATATTCCTGACATCTGCTTCCTCGGGAGGGGGTCCACTAGGTAAGACAGGGACAGGGGTGGGAGGGGCCGCTGAGTCACCCTACCCCATCATCACACATGACAAGGTCGGCTCTGTGATTGGGCCTTAAGTGCTGTGCCATTCATCACAGTGGAGAGCTAATTAGGAGGGAGAGAGAGGTGTAGTGAGAGAGAGACAGAAAAGAGAGGGAGAGGAGAGGGAGGGAGAGAGAAAGAGAAGGCGACTTTCTTTCTACTATCTTCGTCACAAAACACATACGCTGCAGCTCACAGGATCCATCTCCTCGACTGCACTCTCACCCCTTCATTCCTCTAGTTTTTCTATAGCCTCATTTGTACACTCCCACTATTAAAAGAGCCAATTACTGCCCAAGCCTTTTTTGTCTAGTAGTGGTTATTGTCGAGTAGCTGTGGTCAAACTGAAAATAGAATCTCTATTGTTACACAATACCAATTTAAAAAGATATACGGCCAACATATCTTAGTGCATATACATGTATTAGCAAATGTATAAATTAAAGGCGCTATGTAACTCTTCTGGTGATGCTACTAGGCCAAGTTACAGGTCAGATCTGTGAAGAGGTGGCCCTGCTATCAGTAAGAATGCATGTTTTCAAGGTGTGCTGTGCAATGTAATGTATGCAGGGTAGATATTTAATGCCATACTGTGGAACATTCCAAAGAGAAAGAATAAAATCTCCATAGAGACAAGCCGATGGATGACCTCCACCAGAAAGGTTAAACAGAACACCTTTATACTGCAACCAAAAGCAATGCACTTTTTTCCCCCAAGGCTTGACAAGGAGGACTTTGATATTGCCTGAAACTCCTTGTTCAAACTATTCCTTCCCTATTATGGTTTTCATGGAGCTTCCGATATCGCATTTGGACAAGCACATCCCACAGCGCACTACACTGGATCCATCTCTCTTCCACCTGTCCCTTCTCCCTCTTTTTCTGCTCCTCTGTCCTGCCCTGTACCAGTCGCACGCTGCCTCTGAATCTTCATTAGGGAAGGAAATGAAGCTGAAAACGAGGAAGCTGCCTGGATGGCCAAAAGCAGCTGCACTCACTCACACACACATACAAACACACACATACACACGCACGCACGGTACAGTGAGCTAAAGTATGCCACTGCCCCGCCATGAGGCAAGAGGAGACAGGTGTGCAAAAGGCAGAGGGAGTATGGGAGACAGTAACTCCAGCCCTACTCCAGACAGCCGAAACAGAGCACAGATATGGGATGAGAGTGTCAACAGTGGATATGCAGGATTTGTGTGGTAGAGATCTAGTCAAAAGTTGGCCACAGACGAAGAAAAGTCTGGACCAAAGAGTTGGATGGAGGGAAAGTAAGAAGCCGTGGGTAGTGAGTGAGGAGGAGAGAAGAGGAGAGAGTGGGAGGGGGGGGGGGGGGCTTAGGGCCATGGATGCTGCACAGAGGGAGTGCAGAGAGAGGAATATTAGTGCTACAACTTCACGAACGTCATGCATAAAGAAAGAGAAGCCTGTGTATCTTGATCAAAAAGGAGCACTAAAAAAGATCATTTTGGTAAGTAGTCCATCATGTAATCCCTCATTCATCCAGGAGAGGTCCACAATATTAGTCATCTGACAATGTATTTGCAAATCGGGACGTTTCAGCTGCTATCCAGAAGCCATTATCTGTTTGATAATGATTAGTAATTATTTTCAATAGCTCATCATTGTGGTAGGCAGGCAGCTACTGAGACATTTTTAGCTATACCCATCTTGAGCTAAGCTTGGAAAGGACCATCTTAGCAGGAGGATTTTACCAGGTGAGATTGCTAGTCATTCAGCCAGCCATTGTAGATATACAAAATTAGAATATCAAGTATAGGGTATATAAGAAAACCATAAGGAAGCTTAAGGAGCAGAAACATGCAGATAAATCTTCTAAATATGGAAAATAGTGACATTCCTGCACTTTGGAGTTGAAATTCACAGTTCATTCACTTGTGGTGCTAACAAACAGGCACGTCTGGAACATTGTGGATGCGAAAATATTCTGAATGTTGGCATTATAAAAATAATATAATCTACTAACTAACTTTTTCCGGAAAATGTATGCTACATATAGGAAATTTACAAGTTTCAGTATTTAAAAATTTCTCAACAATTAGCTTTAGTTAAAATTAGGAAATTGCATATGTCCCTCTATACCGACAGGACACATTCTTCATCACCAAACACATTTATCCCCAGGTCTATTCTTCATTTAATATCACAGCTATAAATCACCATGGTAATGCCTCCTCATTTGATTTAGGGAGAATGTGATTATCCGTTATTGCAGAGTCATTTGAGCTGGGCTAAATTATTAATCATCATTCGTCTATTGTTTTTGTTTTTTTTTTGGTCCTCCCACCACCACCTTCTGTGTTAATTGAAATCATTCCAACCTGAGGAGTGACAGCGGGGTTTAGTGCTTGATGGCATTCATAGTAAAAAGCCCCTCATCAATTTATCATTTTGCCACATAAAAAAGTGATGTGAAAAGTGGATAAATCAGGACGGCCTCCCCTTTAAAAGACAGAGATCAGGGCTGTTGTAACAGTCTTTTAAATGGACACGACTCGTAAGGGAAAATGATCAAAATGGATATTAGTCACTGTGATATTTCATGACATGACCTCTTAAGTGTGAAACGTTAGATTAGCATTGGCCGTCTGATCACTGATATTCTTTTAACAGGGAGAACAAGAAGAAGAAGAGGCAAAGAGTGTAACCTTTAAGTCAAAGAAGATAGATTTTTTAAAGGTGCTCTGCGCAACATTTCTAGTGGACGGTTTGCCAACTGCTTGTCTCCATGGAAATGTTATTGCTTTGTCTAGAGTATTCATCAGAATAGATTAAACCCACATTTTCATAAGGGAGACAAACAAATTACAGCATTACGCTACATTACAATTCAGATTTGTGGAGAGTCACCCCTATTCACAGAAATAATGACTGTATTTTTGAGTAAAAGAAACACCCACAATGAATAAATGCTAGATTCATATGTTTAATGTCATAACATGGAACAGTCCAAGCAAAGTAATAACATTTCCATGGAGACAAGCAGGTGGCAGACCCTCCACCAAAAAAGTTGCACAGTGCAACTTTAATTTATACATTTCAGATTGTTACGATTATTATTTTTTGCCAAAAACTACAATGTTGAAACAAACAAAAAAATTCCATGATGACAAAGTCTTTTCCTCAGCTTCCTGTGAATACAAAGGTACACACAACCCATATTTAAATAATTATTTACTATAAATTGTGGAATATTAATGTAACTTATTGCCTCTATGTGTAATTATTAAACAATCTCTTTTGAGCATAACTTAATGTTAGGACTGTGAAATTAGTAGTAAATTCGATAGACATAATTATTGTCTCTTTTATGAATGGAAAACCATGACACCTCTTTTTGCAACTAACTAACTAGACAACAGAGAAAATATTAATAAATAATATTATGTAATAAAGTAGAAAAATTGAAAACTGAATAGTTAAATGTGAAAAGTTATGAATAACACTCCAGTGTACTGAGATATTTGTAGATGATTATGTGTTGTGGAATTACAATTAAAGAACAGTCAATGTTTGCATTGCATTGCGCCAGAGCTACTCTCTTTCTGCTTTAGTGGTTTCCATGGGGAGTACACCCACCTTTGTTCCTGACATCTCACTAATGCCAGACCAAGATCAAGAATGACTTAAATAGTTTGACATGACCTTAGAGTCAGGAGGATGATGCCTCTGGAGGTAATTGCTCAAATTCAGAAGCCGCTGGGGCAAACAAACTTAAATGATGGTAATTATGTCTGACTTCAGTGGTATTAACGCACACACTTCGTCAGTCTAATGTGTGTGATTCAAATTCTCCAAATTTTCTCCTATCTCATTTTCACAAATACACATACATAATTAGTGAGTTTAAAAGGGGTGAGGCTCCTTAATTGTGTTGAAGATCGTAAGTTCAATGCGCCTTTTCCTTTTGGGCTATAAAAAAGAAAAGTGCATAACAAAGCTTGATGAACAAACGAACGCCCACTTGTTCTCTCCAAAGACCCGGAGCCTCCAGGCGAAAGAGACTTAAAAAGGTTTGTGCACACCAGTGCCGCTTAACACAGGCAGCTCCCGTGCCACTTCAATTAAACCCTGGCATTTTGGATTAGGCAGCATGAGAGAAAACGGCATTAGTAATATGCTAAATGTGTCTCTGCCGCACTGGCTAACTTCCCTTTGAAGCTTCTGTATGTTGGTCATCAGACACTCGAGCCGCAGCATTGGCCTCGACCTGGAAGATGTTCAGAAATGCAGCAATACACTTCATCTGGTGGCCATTTTGTTTGGTTTCCCTTCAGGCGATTTTTCTGACTACTACCTCCGCTTCAGTCATTACCAATCAAACTGCCTTAAATTTATACTTGACTATGACAAAAATATTTCCCATGTAGTTTATTAAAGGTCCTACATCATGCAAAATTAACTCTTGCAATCTTTAAGCCATGTTAGAATGTTGTTACATCTACAAAAATATATATGGCATTGTGTTTTGTTTCATTCACACATGTTTGAATAATCCTGCATTCTTAGGCTGTTTACATCTCCAAAGCTCAAAATGCTCTGTTACACCTTGTGATGTCATGAAGTAGTAGTTTTCAAGTTAACAGTTCCTTTTACCTTTAGTTCAGTAGAGATTGGCAATTCCTGGGCTGAAATCATCCAAATGATTCTAGTGAAGTGGAGTTTAAAGAACACTGGAGCACTTCCTGTATTACAACATGACATCACAATGTGGAACAGTGTTTGAGAGAAGAACACAGCCTGTGTACGCTTTGTGCTTAACATGTGTGAATGGAATGAAACAAAACTGTGTATATTTTTGATGGGGAAACAACATTATAACATAGACTAGAAAGTGTAATATGGGCCCTTTAAAACAACATATATAAGACCAACTGACAAATGCAAATTGCAATAAAAACACATCTACAGATTGCATAAAGTATTCAAAATATACATATTAAATTATTTTCATATCAACCATACATCTATGGAAGTTTCACAATGATACCTGTTCGATAAACGCTCCTATTCGCCTCTAGTGTCTTGTCTCAAACTGTGTCACAGTGACACAAACTGCTATAATACATTATAAAGCAGGACACTTGTAGCTTGTGGCTTGTAAGGGAACTCCATTTAACAGTCCCTGAGTTGGTACAAGACGTTTTTTACTGTTTTAAGTGTTGCTCCTTTGGGTAATCTCCGCAATTGATGGACTTGTGGGCTACTGTATAACGTTTGGAGGCATGACTGTCAACAATAACAGCTCGGCCTACTTTTCTTGTCCTCAGAGACCTAACAAAACCATATTTAAAATGAAGTTTTGCCTACTTTTTATTCACAGCATAAGAACAACTTTCATGACAATAATGAGAAAAAGTTCTTGATTGGCAAACATCCCATTTGTTGGTGAAAAACATAGCAGGATAATATAATGATTCACTAAGAAAATCTGTGCCAAAAAACAAGAGGTGGGATGTTTTATAAGATACGTTCAAGTGGTATCCCAAAGTTTGAAAGTGTGTCCGTAGTAGAAGAAGAAATATTGCCTACTCCTCACACCAGTCAGAATGTCAATAAGTTACACACACTGCTGCAAGTTTAACAATGACTAACTTTACTGCCCATCTGTCCCCTATTTCATCTCGGCGTTATGAATATAAATAACTGTCTTGTTTCCTAAGATATACTATAAAACATATAATAGGAAGTAATTTAATCTGCTCTAATGAAATCATAAACTTTACAATAATTGAAGCTTGTACATGTTCTGAATGCATCTGCAAGTGCACTGAGGGAAAATGCACAAGTCAGCAATAAATGCAACGTAACATGTCACCACCACAAAGAAAAGAGTGTAAACCTTGGATACACTGACACAGGGCCAGGTGTGGAATTAGCATCAAAGTATTACTCAGAGAGACTGAGAATAGATATTGGAAACATGCAAAACATGTGCTATTAAATAAATTCAATAAATAAATTCAATGCATTTTTGTCAAAAGCTGTATTTCGCAAATATTAAGCCATTAACTACTTTCTTTCCATTAAAATAGTGGGGATTTACATTAATAAATACCAACTCATAGCTAATTAGTATAATAATTACCACTCAGTTATTAATATGCGGTCCCATATTTTTTATCACTCCCGTGCTTTCTCTTTAAATTTGCCAATCTTGCCAATTTGCAAGTATGCAATTATGTAACTTCTAAAGTGGATGTTATTTTTTTGCCTGGAATGTTCCACAGGAATGCATTAAACATATCTGCTTTGCATTTGTTAGTATTTATAGCTAAGAAATATCCCAAAAATACCTTAAAAACATGAATTCTTACCATGTGCAGGCTTACTTCTCCATAGATCATTAACCTGTCTCCATTGTGATTACCAAGTTTATTTCTACACTGTTGAATAATCAGGGTAAAACAATAATATGTCCATGGAGACAAGCAGGTGGGGGACCTCCCAGCAGAAAAGTTTAGTGCACCTTTAACTTTGACTTGGATGAGAAATTGCCTAAAATATATACTATAAAGAATCAAGTGTCACAATGTTATGCCCCTGTCCTATCTATAATTACATGCATAATATTATATCCAAGTTGGGAATAGTGGTCAAACACAGCCAGTACACAGGGCAAGGTGAAAACCAGTAGCATTCTGAGGTTTAAACATGCCCTTCAGTGCTCCAAAAGCTGACAGTGCATTTCCTGGACCTCTGCAACTGGCGGCGGAAATGACAGCTATGTAAAAAGGTTACGATAATGACAAGTAAAGGTTAGAGCAATGATATCAAAGTGCAAAGCAGCAGCAGCTGGCTCTTTGTGGTGATTATGGTGGGTGTGACCGTCTGACCCGGCCAAGGTGGGTGTATAGACTGGTATGGAGGCAGACGTCCCTGGTGGTCCCTGTACGCAGGGAGAGACAGAGATGAAGGAGAAGGAGCTAGACCAAGAGAGAAAAGGGGTACTGCTAATGAGAGAGACAGATGAGGTCTAGCCCAAATAGTGCTGAGAAGCTGTGTAAATGCTGACCATGCCACAGCAACAGAGGTCACACGGGAGAACGGAGGGGTAAACCAGGACACAGTAACTAGTTCAGGATTATTTAAATATGGCTTTACTGCAAGCTATAAGAAAACCTAACCCTTTGTGAAATGAGCTTGCATGCATCCCCAAGTAACCAGAAATCAAAAGAACCAGGTTAATACTCACTGAATTATTCACCAGTTGCTCTCTACAGACGCCCCAACTGATGAAATTTAGAATAGGGTGAAATATGTTCTTAATGCATTTAATATACTCCCCTAACTTGTAAAACCTGTCCAGAGTACGAGTTCCATTTTCAGAGGTAGCAAATGTAAGAGAAAGATCCACTGAAGATGGAACACATGAGGCTGTTTAGCTTTCGGGGCTAATTATCCACATGTGACAGTGAAATTAAAACCAGATTTATAAACAAGGGCTTCTGCTTGATTATAAAAACTTAACAAGGACTGAGATTTTACACAAACAGATGCACATTTGCAGTCCCTTTTCATGTGATATCAGTAAGCTACAGTATATTAGGCTATACAGAGATTTTTTACAACTATCCAAACATGCAAAAAGTGGTTTATTTTGCACATATAAACTATGCAACAAAAAAGGTGCGACAGATAGAAAAGTAGGGGCAGAAAGAAACTTAAAACCCAAGAGGGCACTGATCAGACCTTCCACACTCTAACCCAGGTAAAAACCATATGGTATCTGATTTTCAATATCTTTCATCTTTGGAAGCAAAAAAAAAAAAAAAAGTTGTATTTGACACATATTTAACAAGTCGGCAGCATAACCTCAAGACATAGAGCTGCAATGGCTGACAGAGTAACTATAATGTAGCTTTGTGTCCATTGGCAAGACACTTTCTTTGCTAAACCAGTGTTTGTGGCAAAATCAGTAAGTCAGGGAACACACTTTGGGCTTTTGCATGCATTTCAGTGTGACCCAGGGCAGATGTATCACAAAGTGAAACTTAGGGTTGATTTCAACATCCAAGCAAACCAACTGTAATTTCTATCAAATTACCATACAGTCTGGTGGTTCAGCATTTTAAGGCTATTACCGGTAAAGACAAAATTTGTCTTACTAATGTTTTTTGTGTGTTATTTTTTCTTTCTTTCTCAATAACAATACTTGTACCCTGTTTCAATACTATTTTTTACAACCAAAGGACAACCATCAGAGTATGAAATGCATAATGGTTATTAGGTGTCACAAAAGTCTATATAATATATCCTACCTGAGGTTATACACTCAACAAAAATATAAACGCAACACTTTTGTTTTTGCTCCCATTTTTCCTGAGATGGACCCAAAGATCCAAAATTCACTCCAGATACACAACACTACCATTTCTCTCAAACATTGTTCACAAATCTGTCCAAATGTGTGACAGCGAGCACCTCTGCCCTGCCGAGACAATCCACCCCACCTCACAGGTGCACCACATCAAGATGCCGATCTGACATCATGACCAGTGCACAGGTGCGCCCCAGACTGCCCACAATAAAAGGCCACCCTGAAATGTGCATTTTTTTTTTGCTTTATTGGGCGTCTGGGGACTCAGAACCAGTCAGTATCTGGTGTGACCACCATTTGCCTCATGCAGTGCAACACATCTTCTTCGCATAGAGTTTATCAGATTGTCAATTGTGGCCTGTGGAATGTTGGTCCACTCCTCTTCAAAGGCTGTTATGGACAAAGAAAACAGGTGCATTTTATTGATGGCATTTTGAATGCACAGAGATACCGTGATGAGATCCTGAGGCCCATTGTTGTGCCATACATCCATGAACATCACCTCATGTTTCAGCAAGATAATGCACGGCCCCATGTTGCAGGGATCTGTACACAATTCTTGGAAGCTGAAAATGTCCCAGTTCTTGCATGGCCAGCATACTCACCGGACATGTCACCCATTGAGCATGTTTGGGATGTGTTTGACCAGCGTATACGACAGCGTGTACCAGCTCCCACTAATATCCAGCAACTTCGCACAGTCATTGAAGAGGAGTGGACCAACATTCCACAGGCCACAATTGACAATCTGATAAACTCTATGCGAAGAAGATCTGTTGCACTGCATGAGGCAAATGGTGGTCACACCAGATACTGACTGGTTCTGAGTCCCCAGACCCCCAATAAAGCAAAAAAAAAAAAAATGCAAATTTCAGGGTGGCCTTTTATCGTGGGCAGTCTAAGGCACACCTGTGCACTGGTCATGATGTCGGATCGGCATCTTGATGTGGCGCACCTGTGAGGTGGGGTGGATTGTCTCAGCAAAGCAGAAGTGCTCACTATCACACATTTAGACAGATTTGTGAACAATGTTTGAGAGAAATGGTAATATTGTGTATCTGGAATGAATTTTAGATCTTTAAGTCCATCTCATGAAAAATGGGAGCAAAAACAAAAGTGTTGCGTTTATATTTTTGTTGAGTATATATAAGGTATTACAATTTTAATGAAAAAGTCATCTTCTGTATTCTGTTATGATGTTGCCCCAGTAGTGATATAACAGTGATCTGAAGGGGACATGGATCTACAGTGGCAGTGGGAGCAGTAGTCACAGCCTGAGCTCTGCAGCATGACTCACTGTGCCAGCTCACAGCACGGCTCTGCAACACACACACCGCTCTATACCAAGTGACGCCATAAAGCAACGCAATGTGATTACCAGCCCCAGATACTGTGTTAAAGATAATGGAACTAAAAGTAAGAGACAAGCATTTAGGTGATACTATTTCTCAACTTGCGTATGCAGTGCAGAGATGATTTCTTGCACATTTAATTGCTACACTGATGTTTCCACCTTCCTATCTGTGAAAAAGTCTACAGGCGTCTCAATTCTTACCTTCTCCCCAAAGCCAAGCAAGCTCCTTCACCTCGGACTGACAGGCTTTGATCAGGGATTTTGTTTGATCTCAAAAGTTTGGGAAAAAAAACTCATAATTTATTTGCGCCTAATTCAAAATAGAAGGAGATGGAGTAGTAGACAGATGGTGGCTGAGAACATTCATTAGTGGGAGTGACTTGGTAAGTGATTGTTATATCAGCAAAACTGTCACCAGGGGCGCGTCTCAGGACCAAGACCGATGCGTGGAGCTTATTAAGGAGTGGGCTTTGTTGGCACCGAGAAGAGATGTTGTCCTTCAGATGGAGGCCCAAGGTTCAAGTCTATGTTTGCAACCAGCTGGATGTCTGGAGGAAAAGATAGAGCTCAGCATCTCAGTAGCAAGCAAGCATAATGCAAGCCCATCCATTTTTTTTTTTGGCTATGAGAATACCAAGGTGATACCTATAGTTTGAAATTGACCAAAAAGGACCTACACAGATGAGACTGTATTGTACTGACAATCCCAACTAAATGGATACAATACCGCTGACATCTGACCAGAAAACAGCTCACCTTTTAACGGTGGTATCAAGAAAATACAACAACTTCTAACAGGAAAACATAATGTATGGGAAAGTATGGGGAAAAGGCTAAATTGATTAAATATAAAAGATTATATAAAGGCCTGTGGCATTTTTGGGATTTGCTAACTTAATGGCCTGCTTAACAACTTTTCACTGTCATATTAATTCCTTATATGACTTCATAATCATAAATTAATCACGTCACCTGCAGTGTATAAAATAATCCCTGAGAAACATATTTTAAAGGTGCACTGTGTAACGTCTAAGGCGGAGGGTCCACAACCTACTTGTCTCCATGGATATGTTATTTCTAAGCTGGGAATGTTCCACAGTAGGGCAATAAATGTATCTCCCATGCATTTGTTCAATTACAGGTGTTTTATAGCTCAAAAATACCTTAAAAACATTAATTCTTACCATGTACAAGCCTGCTACTCCATAGACCTGTCCCCATTGCGATCACCAAGTTTATTTTTTATACTGTGGAATAGAGGTGAAACAGTAATATCTCCATGGAGAAAAACAGGGTCCTAGACCCTCCACCAGAAAAGCTGCACATGGCACCTTTAAACTACACTGCAGTCTCTCAAAAGGTGCCGTCTTGTCCTTGTATGGCTTTTTAGTCATAGACACTTTGGAGATGACACTGTTCACAAGTGTGGGCTTTCAACAATGAAACTAGTTAAAGCTGAATGCGTTGTTTACTTAAGTCAATGTTTTTTTTAGACAAGGAAGTAATTCTTTATTTGGGGTCATGAGCAAAATTATGCACATCAGCACCCAACACTACAGAACAGAGAGTATATGCAGATTGGGACCAAATTAAATTATAAATAAATCCATAACATTCTATTGGGAGATACAAACAGATAACCAAATCTTTACAAATGAAGTAAATGGTTAAACAATAATATCACCAACTTTGAGCATCAGGCATTAGAGTAACAGTGAATGAATTTTCTAGAGTGTACCTTGAAGCCCTCATAGCCCTCCATCTGCCCCCATATCTGCTTCACTCATCACTACGCTCTTCTTTCTCTCCTCCTCTCTCACGTCTTGACATGTGGGCTGCAGGCTTAGACGGTACCTGGCTGGCTTACAGTGGCGCTCTCCTTTACCTCTTGCTCCAGGGAGCCACCCACAGCTCCTGGCAGACAGCATATGATCCTGTTACACAAACGCACCTACACCTATACTGTGATGAGCTCAAAGTACTATCCTGTATGTGTGTGTGAGCATACACCCGAGTCCAGAAGGCCCTTGAAATATGCACAGCGGTCCAATGCATAATACATGGGCACAGCAGGAGGAGAGAAGTTGTGAGGCGAATGGATCTCCTCCTCTCCATCTCTCCTTCCCTCCCATCTTCCTCTGCTCTTCACTCTATCGCACAGTCTGCCCGCTATGCATATGCTTTAACTAACAACTGTCTCTCAGTGTTATTTGTGAGGTCACAAATTGTGCCACAAAGATTGTACAAGCAGATAAGACAGATTTACAGCATGTGAGGAAATGAGGTGATATTGTGGAGTTTCAAAGGCGACATGTACTTAAAGCTCAGTGAAAGTAAAAAAAAATTAAATATGTGGTGACATCAGAACAATACGGAATCTCAGCAGAATTACTGTAGATACAGACATCCAATGATCAGATTCACTACACACACCACCGGCTGGCGCTGCAGTGAACAACACCTTAATAATGATATTACTATATATAAGACAAATGCGCTACGAACAGACAGGAAAGCAACATTATCTATCTTCTGTATTAGACTGGACTGCGGCACCCACTGCTCCTCACAGGTGCCCCAACGGCATTGAAGGATGGGTCACATGCAGAGACAAATTTCCCTATGGTCACAATAAAGTATATCTTTCCTTGACTGAAAGAAAAAAAACAACATCAAATACAAAGATTTTGTTGTTGGCTACCAGTGTAGACCGGATTTTATTTACCTGTATATTGATTGGTTGAAGCCTATTATACATCCAGTGGGTGTTAAGTAAGTCACTGGAAAATTGCCAATACAACCGACACTTAAGCAGATACAGTTCCATTCAAATACAATACACCTACAGGAATTGGACTATACAGTCCATCAGTCCTCATATTCATGACTTTAAAGGGATATGCCACCCCCAGGTCAAACTTGGGCAACTCTCCACAGTCCAGAGACTAAAATAAGTGATGGAAAGCGTTTTCCTGGTGGCCCAGGCATTGTCCGAGTCTGTCAGCTCAGCACTGACCGCGGCGCGCAGCTGCAGCTACTCCGCGTTAGACTGGAGTCTAACGTCACCAGAGAAAGATTTCGGCCAAAAGGAATTAATTTGCTCGATGCTTTTCCCAATGACTTTCTGTGTAGTGCGCATTCATATCGAGTGCAAATAAATGTGCAAATCAACACGGAGAGCTTGCCTTGGTCATTTTGGGGTGGGAACTATTTTACAGTGCGGAAAAACATAGCCGAAGCACACAGGGGAATCCCTGTTACGCACCACGTTGGGAGTTCCCCGTTACGCAGCGTGGTGTGTGCTTCAGCTCTGTTTTTCCGCACTGAAAAATAGTTCCCACACAAAATGACCAAGTCAAGCTCTCCGTGTTGATTTGCACATTTATTTGCACTCGATATGAATGCGCACTACACAGAAAGTCATTGGGAAAAGCATCGAGCAAATTAATTCCTTTTGGCCGAAATCTTTCTCTGGTGACGTTAGACTCCAGTCTAACGCGGAGTAGCTGCAGCTGCGCGCCGCGGTCAGTGCTGAGCTGACAGACTCGGACAATGCCTGGGCCACCAGGAAAACGCTTTCCATCACTTATTTTAGTCTCTGGACTGTGGAGAGTTGCCCAAGTTTGACCTGGGGGTGGCATATCCCTTTAAAGGGGACATATTTTACTATTTTCAGATCTCTGTTATAATGTTGTCTCCTCATCAAACATGTTTTGTTTCATTCACACATGTGTTAAAACACAAATCTTGCATATTTTGTGTTCTTCTCTCAAACAGAAAAACACTCAACTTCTGATGTCATGTGGTAACACAGGATGCGCTACACTGTGTTATTAAACTCTATACACCTTCAGTAGAATCATTTGGATTCAACTCTGGAATTGCCAACCTCTACTGAACAGAAAGTAAAAAGTAAAGAAAGAGTTAACTTTAAAACTATTGCTTCATGACAACACAAGATCAAACAGAGCATTTTGATCTTAGGAAACGTAGACTAATAATGCAGGATTACTCAAACATATGTGGATGAAACAATACACAACTCCAGGTATGTTTCTGATGAGGTAACAACAACTAGCATGGCTTAAATCTCACAAGAGGCAATTTCATGCAATATAGGACGTTTATGGGGTAGCTGAAGTAAAACAAACATACACAAACCTAAATCTACAATAAATACAATAAAAAATGATTATTCGATTATCTGTTTAAATGGTAATTTAATTTGCTGTTATTAAATTGGTGGTTGTAGCATAATTTTTCACCAGTTGCCACTGCAGGCGATATTGGTGATGCATTCTGAATAAATGGTTCTATTCATACAAAATGTCAGCCAAAAATCAACCATAAAATCGTGTGATAGTTACACAGCAAAAGTTTAACGACTCACAATTAGTAGTTTGAGGCCGGAGTAGGACTGCTCCACAGAGTTGGCTGTGAGGACCTGGCGCTTCACAGCGGCCTGTTCTCCAAGTAAACGCAGCAACAGGTCTTTGACTGCATCACCCTACAGGAAAGAACAGACAGTCAATGAGAAAAGACAAGAATACCAAATTATCTGTAAAATTGTTATTTAAGTCTGATTTAGCAGTGTATTATGTTTTTGTGTGAAATTTTCCAGACAGACCATTTGAGTGTTCTGATTCACACAAAAAATTAAATATTTACAGCCACCACCACCACCACCACCAATGGCATCAGATCACAGAGATAAAGACAATTCAGTCAATGAAAAGTTAATAGCAAAGACAGCAGCAGAATTATCTAGGCATCCTATGCCATCTTGGTAATACTGATGTTAAATTTGCTCATATGGGAGGAAAATAGAATAGTAGCATTCCCCATACTTAAAACCATTTCTGAATTGGATCTTATTTATTTGCAGCAAACTGGCTCTTAGTGAACAACATCACTAAGAGGATGGAAAATCCTCAATTCTTATTCATTTATTCAAGAAAGCATTCACAGACATTTGAGGGGATAATGAACACAATCTGAGCAGGGAGGTGGTCACACACATAACATTCAATGGAATAAATAAGTAAATTGGTGTTCCATCAGGGTTGTTATTATGGATAAATGTTTCAGTTAAAAGAAGCAGAGGATGTTTATGAAAAAATACATGATATGATAACCCAGGAGCAGCAATATGTGTGTGCTGAGACAAAGCAATTACACTACTGTCAGCAAGACGATCTGTAAAAGACTAACACAACAATAGAGCTTTTTCCATCTATTATGGTAATTATTGGAGTCTAAATACTCTTTAACAGTACAGAGACAAAACTATATATAGTACAAAATTTGCTACCAGTATTTCATTCAACAACTGCAAATAAACATTTTCTTTGTCTTACAATTAATAATATTAGTAATTCACTCTTACGTCATATGCAGAGGTGGAGAGATACAACTGCCCAGTAGCAAACAGACTAGTAGCTCAAATTTTTCACAATTAAAGCCATTATATTTCCAGCATAAGAACATTTTTTATTAGGATAAGATAAGGATAAGATGAAGTGAATATTTAAATTTGTCTTACCTGTAGGTTGTCAAACTTGAGGCCTGGCATAGTGAGTCTGCTGGCCTCCACATACATTGGGCTGAACTGTTGAGTAGCCACAGAAATCAGGACCTTCCTAGTCTCCTCTGATGGCAGCCAGGCATCATGACGCCTGTCCACTTCACTTAGACTCAGAGCTGTAGCAAACGGGTCGTCACTGCCCGAGAACACAGACTGCAGTTGGTTGAACGGCTTTGGCTGAGCTCCTGTAGTTACAGGGGGAGTCTGAGGAGCAGTTTTCGATGATTCACTTAAGGTAGGGGCAAATACAGAGGTAGGGGTTCCAATGTCTACTGCTGCCACTGGGGTTGAAATGGATGAGGAGGTGGAAGAGAGTTGGCGTTCTAGTGTGGGGCTAGAAGGCAGGTCTGCATTTGGGTTAGAAACTGAAATAAATGAGGAGGGGGTAGTAAAGGAGTCAAAGAAGTCTGAAGCTGGATTGGTCTGTCCATTATCAGAAAAGAACTTACTAAGACTTGGGCTTGGCTGGCATATGAGTGGGGCATAAGGTTTACTGGGGGTCACAGCCTCTTCACTCACCGCTGTGCTCATCATGCCAAAACTGGGGGACTTTATAAGGGTTGGTTGAAATCCATCAGGGACTAAGGCTTTAGGCTGGGTTCCCTGGCTGAAGATGGTGCAAACAGGGATAGGTTCCTCATTTGGGCTTGCAGCTTTGGTTTCCACTGGTTCCTGCACCTTATTTTCTTCTGATGTTTTTTCAGTGTTGTCTATAGTTAAATTACTGCCTGTGTCATCTTGTTGACTGTCAGCATCTTTCATTGAATCCTCACTTTCATCTGTATCTCTGTCCAATGAGAAAACTCTATCTTTTGTATTTTCAATTTCTACCTCCTCTTCTTTGCCCCCAGTATTTTCTGTTTTAGTGAAAGGCTCCCCTTCTTCTGCATCCAGAATCGAGTCCATAGCAGCTACATCATCCTCTTCACTGTTATTTGGGGAGTCAGAAATAATCACACTTTCCATCATTTGGTCATTAAGTTTATCCAATATGCTCTCAGAGGGTGTAGCACTGCTGTCCTCTTGAGGTGAGGCAAAGTCTCCACCTAGATCAATGCTTTCCTCCTGTAGCAGTACATTTTCATCAGAGGGGGCATGGCTGGATGACGGCTCTGGGGATGCTGGAGCCGGAGCTTCCTTGGGGACATCCTCCACCGTGATGTCCAAGGTGACTGGCCGCTCGGCTGGAGTCTCCCCACTGTCCATCTCAATCGCTAATGACAATTAAAAACACAAAACACGACTGGTGATTCTCATAAAAAAAGTAGTTTTCATTACCGATTTTAGACGTGTACTAAGGGACATTAATGGACAAAGCCTAATCGGCTCGTCATTCTACATAAAAGTCTAATGATTTCTTAACACTGTTCCATGACAAAGCACAAGGAAAGTACCAAAGACATTTTTAAGGTTCATATGTCGGTTAGCTACATGCTAGATTAGCCAGACATCGTATGTATATGTTTTCGAGCAAATGAACACCTGGAAAAATATTCCCGATGGCAATTTTGTGTAAATCAGTGGATTAAACGGGTCGCTACTTTAAAAATATAATCACAAAACTGGAAGGAGAAGATATTTATTGTCATACCTTTATAGCAGACTGACAGCTAGAACTCTGACACGCATGCGCTAATCACCCAGAAAGCCGTAGTACGGCGTCTCAAAGCGGACAAACTTCACATCGCAAATCTTTGTGATATTCACAACAGACAATACGTATCTTTTTACGACTAGGATAACGCTATAGTAAATGAGCTACGCACAGTGCCCAACGCTAAACGTTTGCTTCTTTCAAACCGCGGAAGTAGAGCACTATTTTCTGAAAGAAAACACAGCTGTGATATGTTGATGCTTGACGCTTTCAGTAGAAAGAAAACCTGTGCAGAAGAGGAATAAAACAACTGTCAGATCATGGAGGACGACGCTCCTGTCATTTATGGACTTGAGTTTCAGGTGCGTGTTGCATAATACTCTTAGTATAGCATCATTCATTCATTAGTAAGTCCATGCTTTCCTTCTGTTATCTTGCTAAGGGCTTTATGATGTTGTCATCTTTGTACAGGCACGAGCTCTCACTGCTCAGACTGCAGAGACTGATGCCATTCGTTTTCTTGTTGGAACACAGTCCCTAAAATTTGACAACCAGGTAAAGTATATTAAACAACAGAAGGACAGCTAATGTTCTGCCACATTCATTTTCTAGCCATAGAGCAATATATTGACTGAGTTTTGATTGTGATGTGTTTAATTCTTGGTACTTTTCCACATAACTCCACACCTTATTCTAAAGTAAAGGATAAAGTAAAGTTAAGGCTCACTTCATTATCGTAAGAAATAGCTAATTTTTATTTCTAATCTTATTTTTTCTGTTTGGGAGAGATGATGACCAAAGTCTATAGTAGTATCATTTGAAATACATACATAGATACATATTTTTAACAACCATACCGAAGTCACCCTCAAACATGTAAATGGCACATTCTGATATTTGATTGAAGCTTATTGATCACATAGGCACAATTATTGACAAACAGGTTGCTTTATTGTTAAGAATGGAGACATTAATCTGTACATTGTAAATTGGTCCTTAAGGCAGCTGCTGTCCTGCATAATAGACTGATCAGAAGGAGATGGATGTGAATATTGTGTGTGTATTAATAATTTCTCTGACTATGAATGTGCGATAGTGAAGACAAAACAGTGTGAGTGTGTGCATGCATGCCTGCACATCTTGGAGAGGTCATTACAGAGACAGATGACAGAAACAGTTGGCTCTGAATGGGGGAGAAATAATTAGCTCTGTGAAAGTGAGGGAGATTGCACAGGGAGGAGAGAAATGTCTGCCTCAAAAACAGAAAAAAAAATCTATTTCCTGGCAGACTTTGGTGTGAAAATGGTCTGGCACTGAATGCAGACGTGGTTCGCTCCAAGTCCTGTGCAGCGACTCTTATACAGCGCTTGTTGGAAATAGTGACAATGCATCTCTGTTGATTTAATTCACTCTGACACCATCTTAAAGTACTGCTTTAATGTAACATGTTCCTCCACTCTGTCCTATCTCAGACAAAAATCTTTATTCCACAGATATAACAGTATAGTTTGAACACTTGTTGTAATTTTTTATTTATTTATATTTCGTGCATGAGAACACAAGTAAAATATGTAGTTATTTGAAACTAGGACATTATCAAATTGCATGAGACAGTGTCTGAATTCTTGTTGTAAAGTCTTCCGTCCCTTTTGTTTGCACAGTGGTGGAAACACCTTGAAAGCCATTGAGAACAGACTGTTTGAAGGCACACACCATTATCTCCATTGGTACAAATGGTTGCATTGAGGCTGCGAAGGAATAAAAGAACGGAGAAAAAAAATGAAATGCTCTTCTTTGTGAACCGTTTTTAACATAATTTTTCTTAAGAAATGGTCACAGTATTTTTGTATTTGCCTTTGTCTTTTTTCAACAGAAAGCTAAAATAATATAAATATTAAT
The DNA here is from genome assembly GCA_036785185.1 of Paratrypauchen microcephalus. NCBI lineage: Eukaryota > Metazoa > Chordata > Actinopteri > Gobiiformes > Gobiidae > Paratrypauchen > Paratrypauchen microcephalus. The sequence continues at coordinate 4,857,139 of JAVJIX010000010.1, forward strand.
TTTGCATAATATATTCATAATTTGGCATGCAACACACCGATTTGTGAGTACAAACAAAAGAAAAGATCCATCTTAATATTCCATTAGGGAAATCCCAAATATTGATGTTTCAGGTGAGTGAGGTGAACCTTGCTTGGCTCATGATTCTCATTGTCTACATCTCTCTGCATGAATTTGCTGATTCTCTGCGGTGAGTTCAGCTCCTGCAAATTTTAACGTGCAATATGAAAAATGTTTTTTCGATTGGCATTTTAGCCCTGATAGCTTCTGCGCTCTCCGTAAGCCTCCTGGCCTCTCCACCTCCCATTAAGCATAATGCAGGGTGGAAATGTCTCTCTTAACTCTCAGAGCACCTCTCAAATCCCTCAGAGACCAATAGCGGGAATGACAGATCGGAGGGCGCGTCGGCATGGCATTTAAGGCTGCTAACGAGATAAAGCGCTCGAGCTTGGCACCTCTCACCCGCTCGCTACTCCACAGTAGCGCTTACTGTCATCTGTGCGGCTAAAGAGCTTTAGCACAGAGAAGACCCTGAAGTGGGGGCCACCAGCCAGCTTGGTTTTATCCCTCCTGTAGCCTCTCCCCTCTTGCCTCACTACTCCCACCATCACACATAATTAAAAGGCTGGGCTGGCTGCCCAAGTGGCTGAGGGCGATGAGTCACTCCCCAGGCCTGTAAGAATGAGGCATAAATCACCTGAGGGAGGGCTGGAACTTCTCACTCCTCTCACACCTGGGTTCATTCAGGGGGACCCTATTACTAGGCCTCCCAATTACCCTGTCCTGCCGGCCTGAATTTATTTGTACCGCTCCCCCACCACCATAAAATTATAACTTTGCGTAATAATTTTTTGCTCGATGCAGTCCAAACCAAGGTTAATAGCTGCCGAGCTGACTTTGAGGTGGCTGAAGGATGCTGCCGCTCCAATGCTCCACTCCTCTCCTCCTCTTCTCCTCTTCTCAACGCCCCCTCTTTTCATCCTCTTGTTGAGCCTGTAAAAGTAGTACCGCCAAGGGGAGTGGAAGTGCCTGGCAGGAGTTATTGTCCAGTGCAACCCCATTAACGGTCCCCTAAGGTGCTGTAAGTGTCTCCCTTATGGGACAAACCGCCATTAATTGTCAGATCAAACCTTGAGACCCATACTGTTTTACTGCATTGTGGGCCCTGAACTGTGTTCAATCGAGGGCCCTCGTAGAATAGATTTCCATCTAATGAAAAGTAAGGAGGAGTTCCTATTAACTTCTTATGGATGGAAGTTGTTTGTAGAACTCTTTGGTTGTAAAGTTGCGTTTTCAAGTGTAGCCAAGGCCACTGACATTACAGTTGGTCAAGGAATTGATATTATACTCACTCTTAACTGCTATACAATGTAAAGTACCTTCTGTTTTCAAGGGAACATCTGAAATATTTCATTATCTGTTCCATCAAGTTAATGATGCAAAAAACGCAGGATATTTATGGTGGCCTATTCAAATACCATAAAGTTATCCATCAAATATGTTATTCTCCAGTATTATTTATAGAACAGTTAGGACATCAAATGTATTAGTCATAGAAGTTTGTATTTTCAAAACATATTTTATGACAAAAAAAGTCAGTTTTTACAATGAGAAAAAAAACCCTCCACATAATGGTTTTCATCCTCAAATATTATTCTTGCCGTTCTTTTGTTGCAACCTCTTGAAAATAATGTCCTTAATTGAGAAGTTGGACACTGTACGGCGTACAAAAATGGACATGTTAAGTACACTTAGGCACGAATAAATTACGCTCCACCAGTGTTTGCTTACCAGCCCCATCTTTGGTTTATAAAAAGTCCACAATTAAAGCCTTCTCACAGAAAGGCTCTAATGGATAACACTCTTCATCCCCAGCCCCTTTTAGCTGGCCAATTTGTCTTAAAACATGTGATGAGCTTTTATTGCTCTCACTACCTTTTCCTCTGACTCCCAACACTAACCATACATGGAACTATCTCAAATCCAAAACAGATGCTGAACATGTTCAGAAGTGTCCAACCACACAACAAGTAAACTTTAAAATAGGAGATGTTTTGTTTAGTTCCTGGTGTCCATAGATGTCCATATAGTGGATGTTTTAACCTCTTTTCGCTGTGCTTTCTCTCCAGATTCACATCATTGACTTTGATGACGAGAATAACATCATTAATAAGAATGTCCTCCTGCACCAAGCTGGGGAGATATGGCACATTGGTACCAGTCCTGCAGATAAAGCTGTGCTCACCACCTGCTATAACAAAAGTGAGTGTCCTTCTGCTCCCTTAATGCATATTGTTCCCTCATCCTCTCTGCCCCTGTGGTCTCTATACCTTTTTCTCTTTTATCTAGCCTTAGTTTTCTTAACAGCCTTAAGATGTAATTGGTCTTTAACAGCTAATCAATACTGGCCCGTTCTCTCCGGCCTGATAGTAGGAGCTGTGTTAGAAGTCATGTTCAGACGCTGATAGGATCAATACTAATGTGTAGACATGATGGATTATGGCAGCACCACACTCACCGTCTGGACCAGAGAGCACTTGAAGGTCACATGGACTTTGGTCACTTCATTTTGACTCTGAAAGGATAAACCATCCTTTACTATATACTGTACAGGACTCCAAAAATAAACAATTTGATATGACAATGTGATTTTGAAATGTGGATTATTATTTTGTTGTTTACGTAACTATACATGTATTTCTTTTAAACTTGTAGTTAAAATTAATTACCTGGGTCGGGCTCGTGTTATAATCATGTGGAGATGTTATTGCATTGCCTTCAATGTTCCACAGTATGATATTACTAAAAAAAAAAAAATCATCTCCATTTTCACATTTATTTGTGTTTCTATTGTTAAAAAAAATGCCTTGAAAATCAGGAATTGTTGAAGTTGAAAGAGAAGTCGTAAAGAAAAATGTAGAGATAATAATGTTCCAGAACTAAATGCTTTAGCCACAGATTCTATATGCTGATAGCATCTTTTAAGAATAAGCCCTTTGTACGTTCTCACAAGTACAGCGCTCTGAGCTATGTGCTGTGTTAGCAGTTGCGTCACTAACAGCAGACAGTGCTGTCAGATGGGACATGGCAGCGGTGACGCAAAGTGCACGGCTGGCCTTTAGGAGTAGACACCATTGGGACAAGGTGTAGTCAGTGGCCCCCTCCCTCTCTCTCACCCCCCTCTTTCTCTCCCCTCCTCTCTCTCTTCCTCTCCCCATCTCCACCACTTTTGTCTTCTGGTCCGCTGTCAGTTGAGGTGAGCACGCATGAGTTCACACACTGACAGCCACTGTGAGCCGGGCTGAAGCAGAGGCAGCCCACTACGCACTGGTGAGCTCTGTACAGAGTCACACATGTACATACAATATAGCCCATAGGATAAACACACAACACTTAATGTATGTTTATATAGAGCATTTTCCATACTAGCTGTGCCCCAATATATAAATGTGTGTTGGAGATGCTTGCTTATGCCCACCTACTCCAAGGTTGTCTAGAACCACTCGAAGAGCCTGTGGACATGTGCAATGTTACTTTGTAATTTGACAAATGGGCCCATTGCCAATGTTTCATAGCCTAACGCCTGCCCACTCACTCAATATCTGCACAAAGAAGAATTAGTTGTTTTTTTTCTTTCTCTGTTTTCTTCTTTGCTTACTGTTATTGGTCATTGCCTGAAGCTTTAAATTTTCAGTCCAATTACAGTATCAATTTTACATTTATGTTTCTTTTTTTCTAAATTAGTATACTTACTATGAAATGCCTGTTCTTTTTTTGCTTGTGTGCCATTGCAGCTAGCGACAGCCGGGTGGTTTCCTGTGCAGCCCTGTGGAAGATGCCCTCAGACTGGGATGCTGGAAACCACGAGTCACCTGATGACTCTGCCCATAACCCCCAAACCCTTGAGTTACTCTGTCACCTTGATGACAGCACCCACGGAAACACGGCCTGGTAGGTGTTGTTGGGTATAAAGTCTCAATGGGCATCTGGAAAATCAGACCTGTAGTATTTTAGTTTGGAAGGTATGTAATGTGTATGTATGCTTGGGCTCAGAAAGTCTTTAAATGTTTGCATTGTTATATATTTTTTACATTGCATTTTACATTACATAATTTTTACATATATACTTGTTACATACTTTTTTGTCTCTGATGGTGACTTGTTTGTGGGTAACACTTTTAATAAACATCAATCAATCAATCAAACAATATTTATAAAGCGCTTTTCTTACAAAAATGTAACACAAAGCGCCTTACAGTAGTTAAGGATTAGAAGATTGACTTTTATTGATCTCACACAGGAGAAGTTGTTTCTACATTTGACCCGGGGACCATCCCCACGATTTTGTTATTTAGGCTTGGTCAGGCCCTAAGCTGGAGGATTATAAAACCCCCAAAATGACCAGCTATCACTTGTGTTGTCAGTTAATAATAAGGTGGATGTCTTGTTTAAAATGCATTATTATTAAGTTGGTAAGTACACTGTTGTTGTCATGCTGTCAGCTTTACTGCTCAGTTTTCATTTGTTGATGTCAATGTTTTCTTGTGTATATGTATGTATTTTTGAGGTGCTTATTTTCAAATCATATCTTTAGTTTCCATAAACCCCAAATTCTATCTTTTGAATTATTCAACGTACACTATATATTACCAAAAGTATTCGCTCACCTATCCAGATAATCAAAATCAGGTGTTCCAATCACTCCCATGGCCACAGATGTATAAAATCAAGCACCTATGGCCTGCAGACTGTTTCTACAAACATTTGTGAAAGAATGGGTCGCTCTTAGGGGCTCAGTGAATTCCAGCGTGGTACTATGATAGGATGCCATCTGTGCAACAAGTCCAGTTGTGAAATTTATTGCTCCTAAATATTCCGTAGTCAACTGTCAGTGGTATTATAACAAATGTATATAGGGATGCTGTCGATAGGAAATGACAGCAACTCAGCCAGGAAGTCGTAGGCCACGTAAACTGACAGGGCGGTGTCAGCGGATGCTGAGGTGCGTAGTGCGCAGAGGTCACCAACTTTCTGCAGAGTCAATTGCTACAGACCTTCAAACTTCATGTGGCCTTCAGATTAGCTCAAGAACAGTGCATAGAGAGCTTCATGGAATGGGTTTCCATGGCCGAGCAGCTGCATCCAAGCCATATATCACCAAGTGTAATTCAAATCATGCCACCACTGGACTCTAGAGCAGTAGAGAAGCATTCTATGGACAAATCACGCTTCTCCACCTGGCAATCTGATAGAGGAGTCTAAAGAGAACGGTACTTGTCTGACTGCATTGTGCCAAGTGTAAAGTTTGGTGCAGGGGGGATTATGGTGTGGGGTTATTTTTCAGGAGCTGAGCTTGGACTCTTATTTTCAGTGAAATGAACTCTGAATGCTTCAGCATACCAAGAGATTTTGGACAATTCCATCCTCTCAACTTTGTGGGAACAGTTTGGAGATGGCCCCTTCCTCTTCTAACATGACTGTGCTACAGTGCACAAAGCAAGGTCCATAAAGACATGGATGAGAGAGTTTGGTGTGGATGAACTTGACTGGCCTGCACAGAGTCGTGACCTCAACCCAACAGAACACCTTTGGGATGAATTAGAGCGGAGACTGAGAGCCAGGCCTTCTTGTCCAACATCAGTGTGTGACCTCACAAATGTGCTTCTGGAAGAGTGATTAAAATTCCCATAAACACACTCCTAAACCCTGTGGACAGCCTTCCCAGAAGAGTTGAAGTTGTTATAGCTGCAAAGGGTGGACCGATGTCATATTAAACCCTATAGATTAAGAATGGATGTCACTTAATTTCATATGCGAGTCAAGGCAGGTGAGCAAATACTTTTGGCAATATAATGTACTTCTTACTTCCATTATCTGCAGGCAGGTATAGGTAAAATGTAAAAACTCAAATGCTTTCCTTTTTCCAAACCTCATTGCCAAAGTCTGATCTCATCAGATCTGAGAAGCTAGGCAGGGTGGGCCTGGTTAAAATTGTGTGCCACACAGCATCGAGGTGCCAGCGGTAAAAACTTCAGCCGTCTAGCCTGTTATGAATGTGGTGTGTATGTGAGTGCTGGTGGTGGTCAGAGGGGCCGATGTTGCAATGGGGCAGAATGGCACCCTTGCTTCCATTAATCTGCCCCAGGGCAGCCTTGGCTACAATAGTAGCTTGGCGGCACGGTAGCAGAGTGGTTAGCGCTCTTGCTTCACAGCAAGAAGGTTCCGGGTTCGATCCCCGGGTCGCCCAGACCTTTCCGTGTGTGTTCTGTGTGGAGTTTGCATGCATGGTCTGGGTTCGATTCCCGGGTCGCCCGAGCCTTTCTGTGTGGAGTTTGCATGTTCTCCCCGTGTCTGGGTGGGTTTCCTCCGGGCACTCCGGTTTCCCCCACCAACCCAAAACATGCACCATAGGTACTCCAGCTTAGGTCCTGACCAAACCGAAGCAAGAAGATCATGGAGATGGTCCCCGGGCGCCCTAATGTGTGTGCTGCCCACTGCTCCTAATATATGTATATATATATATATAGGATGGGTTAAAATGCAGAGAAGAATTTCTCCAGTGTGAGATCAATAAAGTTCACTTCTTCTTCTTCTTCTTCTTCTTACCACCGCTGAGTGTGGAGCATTGTAATTATTATTGTAAATTATAAAGTAACTTGGATTGTCTGGAAAAGCACTATATAAGACCAATGGATCATTATAATAAATACATTACAGATTCACTTGCAAAAAGCACATGAATGAATGAGCCAAGTTAGGTTTTCTGCCTGTTCTTGCCACTCCAATCTTGTTTGTTTTGTTTATAATGTATAATGTGTTTGTTTTTTTTTGTATATTTTGTGACTACATGTGCAAGTTGTAGTCACAGCCCACTCTTTTGTCTTTTAGTCTGAGCTGCTGTGTGCACAATGCTTCACCATAACTCAGCGCTTATAAGAATGAAAATCAATGGTCATTCTCCTTTTTAGTCCAGCGCTCATCGGCCGCTTCGTGATTGCTATCATTTTTAGGGGGCTCCAATCAGTTAGTGCGCTGCATACTGTAGCAGGTGTGTGTGCGAGGGGAAGATAACGAAGGAGAGAGCCACAGAGAGGAGAGGGGAGAGGAGAAGATTGCATTTGTGCGTTTGTGCCTAGTTTGTCGATTCTTGTCCGCGTGTGTGTGTGTACGGACCCTGTGTGTTTCTATGGCCGTGGTAAAGGGCAGGTCAAGTCAGGCGGACGCTGCTGGGTGAAGATTGATGGCTCTGAGCTCCACCATCTTAACATCCCCAAAGCTGCAAACTTGTCCAAGGGCACGGACAGTGTATCTAGTATGTGCAGAGGGATTGCAACAGAGATTGTTGTCTATTGAGTTTGCTTGAGATGGATGGCTTTGGTCCGCAGCCCACCTCATCCGTTTGAGGCATTCTGTACACAGTGCAGGCATAACATTATGGCCACATTATATGTTCTGTGGTCCTACTATCATTAAAACCACTTTATTAATATGCAATCATTATACAAGACTATGTGATGAACTGTGTATTTAACCAGGATTCACTGTTTCATCAATTAAAAGTACACACCAACCAGGAGGACCTTGGTTCTGGCCAGCTGTCACTGTACATCATCTTACACATTTTTTAATTTATACTGACCACTGAAGACTGGGACCATCCCTGAAGAACTGCACTTTTTGAGATACTCTGACCCACATCAAAACCAATCCTGTTTGCAAATTTGCTTCTAACAATTTTTAAGCACTTCCAGGCACCATGATAAAGAGATATTCTGTTGCTTTACCTGTCAGTGGATATAATGCTATTGCTGATTTGTTGATCTTAAAAGATGGCCCTTCTGTCCTTTTACCAAAGGTGTCTGGATATTTGTGCCTACTCTAGTCTGCCTGCCTGTGTAATCTTCATGTGTATTTGCAGGTCCACATGCCAGTGTCTCTCCACTTCTGCTAACAATAACACTTTCTCCTTGCACCAAATCCCCTCATTGTTTGGGTGGGTAAACATTTGAGCTCATGCCCTGTTGTGAGGCGTGCTTTGAATTGAAACGTCTTCAAAACGGAACCTCTTCGCCCTCCCTAAAACACATCTGAACAAAGCTGGGGTTGGTTTGAATACACACGCACCATCGTTGTTTTTCTTATTCTGCTTCTTCTTACACTCGGTTTCGATTGGGAGCTGTGCCAGTTGAGCGAATCGATTCCTGTGGAGCCATTTGAGCCAATCAGGGCCCTAGGAGGGAATGGTAAAGCGCAAAAAGCAACAAGGTTGATTTTCTAAAGTGGGGTGTGACAGGAGGGGGTAGGAGGTGTAGGAGTAGTATTTGTGCAAAAGTGCAGTCATGTGTGTTACTGTGTGATCATCTTGACTAAAACATTTGGAGTCTTTCATTGCTGGCCTGAATGCTCTGCCCACACTGCACGTTTTGTGTGGCTGGTGCTCTGAGCCGATATATTGGTGATCCCAGACTGTGGGTTTTTTACAATGAGGGGTCCCCAAATCTCAATCAATTGGAACCCAGAGGCGGCACTCGCACTCATGCAGACAGTGGTGCGTGCAACATGGCTGTGTGTTATTGATCTTTGTGACCCTGGATCAGATTAAGCATGCATTGGACTAGTGTGTAATTTTGTTTCTCCTTTTATTTGTTACGTGATATCAAATATACATTGTTTTTAGTTGCTAGCTGGGATTTCTTTCTGTTATTGAGGTTCATATTCTCTTCCAGCCAGTCCCAAGCGTTTCTGAGAATATGGTATTTGGACCTACTGTTCTCCGAGTCAGAGATAATAACTCGATTACAATGGCAAGACTTATTAAATGTATAGTTAACAATGAAATCATATTTTGACAGTACAATGTTAAAACACCTGTAACATTTTTTATTTATCTATGTATTTATTCTTGAGCAACCATAAAAAATATCTCAACGTAAAATCAACCAATCAGCAGAACCCCAAACTCTAATAATAAGAACCCCAAAAGGAAAATAAATCTTTGCGACCCAGAATTCATTACAACAATACTAATGCCTCCATAACAAGATGCTATCTCTTCTTCCCCAAGCGGCACGCACACATCCCCATTCTGCCCTTGTGTCTCTTTATCCGTGTGAACATCTCATCCAGAAGGCACCACGGCACACTCTCTGTTTGCACTGCTTGTTGGTTTTGTATATGAGAAAGCTGGGATTAGACTCATATGGATGCAAAGCACAGCAAAGCGGGCAAGCAATCTGATGAAGGCGGAGACAATAAGAGAGAGAAATGCATGGGGCTGTCCTATCCAAAGCTGTAGTTATTGTATAGGGATGTAAAGGCACTATTTTACACTGTGTTCTGTAGCTAGCTTTGTGCCAGCTCAGTGCTACTTTCAAGGACAAACCACCCCACTTGTATTCTGTAAAGGGAAAGGCGATGAGTGTACTTAGTACTGTCTAGCTGCTCCCTTTAAGAGGATTTCAAGGTTTAATTGATACTATAGGGAACCATACGACATGTAAGTCCCAAAGTGTGGCATACATTATAATTGGCCCTGTGTTGTGCTGATGTATCTGTTTGGAGAAGCCTGTGAGAAGAGGAGAGAAAGTGATGCTATCTGACATTCTACAGTCCCAGCTATAAGAGCCATGTTTGCTAGGAGCAGGATTATTATTTTGTGCGTTTAGTTTTATGTGGAAGAATTGTATGTAGTGCAGTTGCCATAAGATTTAACTAAAAAAAATGTAATAATATATTAGTAGATATTTGTCATCATATACTGTATGTACATTGCTAACCCGCTAGCTTCTGCGTTCCAAATAGGAAGTGAGCATGGGGGCGTTTCTGGCTCCATTGATTGTGGCTCCAATTGACTTTACATTGGGAAAACTGTCAGTTCAGATCACTATTTGTAATTGCAAAATGGAATTGCTGTATTTGCTGAGATTTACACAATCTGGATTCTTCAATACAAGCTTTTGCCTTTTATTTTTTATTATTGTTGTACATTTATCAGTTTGTCATTGGTCCAGTAAACTTCCTCTGTCATTTGCATTTTCTTCAACTTGCTTTATATAATTACTTAACCTGTCTTCATGGCCTTGTCCATATTCACTGTTGACTGGTTTTTACAAGGTGAGCCCAGGTGCAAGTGGACACAGACTGGTGCAGTCCTCTCTTAAATGATGAATGACGGTGTTTGGATCTGCTGTGGCTGTACATCCAAAGCCCATGACTTGGTGCTCCTCGGGAGGGCAGTAAAAGCTGTCCCTTGGCTGCAGTGAATTTACAAGCCTTATAAAGCCCTCTCATCGTCTGCCTCCCTGCTACATTCCATCACACCTCCCCTGTCTCTCTCCCTACTCCACCTTTCCCAATAAGAGCATGCATATTTTAAAACCTTGGTTTGGATCCAAAAGCAAACTTCAAATTCTCTTTCTCATTGTCATTTCTTTTATCTCACACTAACACTCCTACCGCTATAATGTATGCTCAATCACACTCTTTGTTGCTTCCAGTAGAATGATTCTTAGAAAATGGAACTGTGTAATTGATGAACTCTTTAAATAAATAGGTTCATTTGGGAAACCCCCGACAGCATCTTTGGAGCTTAAAGGTCCCATATTACACAAAATTGACTCATGTGAGCTTTAATCTATGTAATAATGTTGTTGCGTGCTCAAAAAGTTGTATATTGTTTCATGCACACATGTTTGAGTAAACCTTTATTAGTTTGCTCAAAATGCTCTGTTCCACCTTGTGATGTCGCTATTTTTCCAAGTTAACAGCTACCTTTTTGAACTTTTGTTGCATAGAGATTGGCAATTCCATGGCTGAAATCACCCAAATGATTCTAGTGAAGGTATATGGAGTTTAAAAACACAGACTCACACACAAACTTAGCCTAGATATGCTGGATTTGTTAAACGTGTGAATGAAACAAAACACAACTCTGGGCATGTTTGTGATGAGGAAACAACCTTATACTATAGATCAGAAAACAATGTAATATTGATCCTTTAACATTTTTCAGCTAGACCAATACTGCACCATTATGACATTTTTAACCCAGATTATACTATGAGCCATACAGTTATTTTAAGTCAAAACCTTAACAAGCATTTAGCAGCTTTTCCAGGCCTGTGATGCAGGCTTTAAAAGTTGACAGGAATTAAAATACTTCTTCTCACTTGGATTGCTGCCTTGTTTTTATCCCATGACTCCGTTCATTAAGCCGCTAAACCAATCCCAGCTACAGAGAAGGAACAAACAAAAGTGGTCCAATCAGCGCAAGGGAGTGGAAAAGCAACTATTTAGCCCCCAGCGTTACGGCTCTGGTGCAATCCCTGATGTTTGGCCACAAAACGCGTACTTTAAGTAGAAGGTAGCACAGAAACTCCAAGAAGCATGTAGAGAAATCAATATTCTGCAGAGACCGGTATGAAGGGAAAAATCAAAGCAAAGTATGCAGTGAAAACTATCACTTCTCTAACACCAGTGAGGCAGGTCCCTGTCCCAGAGCTCTGTTTGAACTATAGATTGACAGAATTGGGGTGCTGGATTTGCCAAAAGTGTGATGCTATGCTGTATGGGCAATTTAGATGAATTGGTCATTAAAATCTATTTATGACAACAAAATCCTAACTAACTATGGATTTATGAAAGTTGTTTTCTATTGTCATTAACGTCTGGTGTGTTTGTTGAAAATGCAAATGTGTTGATTGAAGTAGATCTTGCAGTGACCAATATTTATATAAATGTTCTGATCTTCTATAGTTAAGGAGTAGATGCATTGAACTGTAAAGCCTGCAAATTTGAAAAAGCAGAAAAACACTGAAGAGAATTCCTCTCATATTTCCAATAAAATCTGGCTGATGTTACATCGCACAATGGGACAAAATTGTTTTTGCAAGCAGTCCAAGTAGTGAAGTACAACGTTCTTCTTCAAAGAATCGACCACTCTTTATATCTATGGCATTTAAAGGGCTGGGTACTATTAAAAAGTACTCACGCAGTTCTAAAACAATAAGGTACCTTACTGATTTTTATTATTATTATTATTAATTAATAGTATTTAATGATTATAGTAGTCTTGTAATGAATACAGAAATAGGTATTTAAAAAAGGATTGTTACTTTACCTGCAAAAACAGTGAAATACCCAGCCCTAGACCTTCAGAGGATTATCATAAACATAACTTGTATAGGCATTACAATGTGGTTACATCCACACTCTAAATCTGATTATTGTCATATTTTTGGATATAAGATTGTTAAAATTACATGTAAACGGCAAAATCATCAGAATTCTTCTTTATCATGGTCCCTCGGATTACTCCCATCAGATTTTATGACTTGCATGCATTTAAATCATCTTAAAGGTCCAGAAATCAGATAATAATCAGATTTCGGTGTGTATGTAGCAGTTATTTTTGTTGAAAATGTGTACATAATGTACTTTTGATGCAGTTTCCTATAAGATACTTTTTGTTACTGCACCAATAGCATATTTAGTCATTAAAAAAAAAAAAAAAAAAGAATTCAGCCTGGACCATCTGTATGAATAAACAGGTTGGTGTATATGCCTGATTGACACATGTGTCCTAATACAATCCCCTGTTATTTTTCTATACCATATGCTTGTGCCTCTGTGTGTTTGCAGTGTGCTTTGGGAGCCCATGGGGGACGGAAAGCGTGTGATTTCATTGGCTGATAACCACGCACTGCTCTGGGACCTGCAGGAGAGCTCTACACAGGCTACAGTAAGGCTGGCACACACACACGCACACCATCTCACACACACCATCTCACACTCACCATCTCACAAAAGCTAACTCATTATTTGATAACCGCCATATCGTCTTGGTGGTATCAGGTGCACACATCCTCCATCCGCAACAACACAGTCCACTATTCATCCTGATGCACAAATAAGTCTAGTAGGAAACGTTGTATCTGTCCCTATTGAACTGGCTCTTTGGGAAACGTAGACATGCACAATTTGTGATCCTAACGATAATATAGGTGTGCTAGGACCCTCTAATTAATGCTATGTATGTGAACACACCACTGTTGTTGTGTAAATGAAAGAACACATTATTCTTCATGCTCCATAATTATAACACATGATACATATATGAGGGATGGATAATGTGTTTTAAAGGGGCACTATGTAACTTTCTAGTGGAACATCAATCTCCTGCTTGTATAAAGATGACGTTGCTTTGCCTAAAAAATTCCACAATATGGCATTAAATTTATCTAGCTTTTATTTATTAATTTACAGATTAATTGCCTTGAAAAGCATTCCTATAACTTGGCCAGGTGGCATCACTCCCATCTCCTGAGATGGAGAAGTTTAATGCCATATGGTAACATTGCAGGCGAAGCAATACCATTTCCATAGAAACAAGCTGGTGGTGGACACTTGTATACTGCACCTTTTAATAAAGAGTCAATGTTATAATTGTATAACTAAAATAATTTACAAAACATTCTTTTGAGCTCCATTTATGTGTGGTGTGTCTAGGAATCAGGCCATAATGCAAACTGAAGAGGCTCTTTCCTGCAAATTCAACATCACCAACCCTCTAACTTTGCAATTAAAATGCACATTATGTATTTAAAGACTCTGGATAATGGTGTGTGTCAGGTGAGCGTGCGTGAGAGGGCGAGGTAATAGACTTGTGGTTTGTGTGCCCAGGCTTTCACGGCTGTGTGTTGTTCCATTAGACGGCATGGGAGATGAAGAATATAGATGAGTCATTAGTAATTCATGTGCTCGGTGAAAGATTCGCATAGGGCAGCCGGGTCACAGGCCTAACAGATACAAGCATGGCTGCCAGTCCATGCATGCATGTTCATTTATAGCAGCGGCGGACCATTTGATGTGCTAAGATTTGCATGCCTGTGTAGCCTGCCCACTCCCAGTCTGTGGCTTAATTGCCGTGTCTGCTTCTGATAACAGGAATTAAGCTTTTTAATGAATGTGGGATCAATCATTTGTCCCCATGTGTTACTGTGGGTTCTCTACGGGTTCTGTGGCTTTTTCCCACCATGACATGCCAGTGTAGGTGAATTGGTGACTTCAATTTGCCAATATAAGAATTACCCTAAGAGTGGAGTGACATCAGTGTGACAGCCCTGCTACTAGCTGGACTAGGTTACTTTTAAGCCTATGTAAGGCCCATAGTTAGGATAGGCACTAATGCCCTAGAACAGGGGTCGGCAACCTTTACTACTCAAAGAGCCATTTGGACACGTTTCACACAGTAAAGAAAACACAAAACCCTTTTGAAATTAAAAATGAAATAACAGTGCATATAATGGGTTTTTTGCCTTTGTGCCATAGAATTACATTTTGAAAATTAATGAACTAAAATAAAATACATTTTAATTAAATACAGTGGTCCCTCGCTATATCATGGTTCACTTTTCGTGGCCTCGCTGTTTCGTGGATTTTTTATTCAAATTTGTTTTATAGTGTATCAACACGCATTTCTGCATCCTGAAGGGACTGTAGGACTGTAGACCTTTGCCGATTTGTCAGTCATTCTCCTCCATGTCTCCTGTACAGAATGCGTTCAGTTTGCCAGATTTATATAAATGTTCCGAACGCCTCTGAAGTGCTGTATGTTTGCAAGTTTTCTCCCCAAAAAAACTCGCCACAGCGAAGCGGTGCCAGGACGAAGAGGCTCGGTCATAAGAACTGTGAAATACACATGAAATACACTTTGGTTTCGTTCTATAATACTGTGCTTTTTTGTTGAAAATCTACTAATGTCTGAGTGTTTAAACAAGAGAAAATGTGAGAAAACATTAATTCCAGTCTGAGAAAAGTGTAGAATGTGTGTGGTGAGGCGTTTACAGCCTTAAAATATGGAGAAAAATATAAAGCTGATTACCTCGTGGATTTCGCTTATCGTGGGTTATTTTTAGAACGTAACCCCCGTGATAAACGAGGGACTACTATACTGAGCCGCATCAGAGGGATCAAAGAGCCACATGTGGCTCCGGAGCCGCGGGTTGCCGACCCCTGCCCTAGAGTCTTTATGTTTCAAGGATTTTATTAGCATCAAAAGTATCCATCTTTGTCAATCTAAATATTGATACCTGAGCTTTGAGTGTCTTCCAATGATGATATCTACTTATCCCAATGCAGTCATTTTCCTTAAAACGAAGTGACCATATTATCCAATTATGCTTGATTATTTGTGTTATTAATAACTCACCCAGCACTGGGAAATTATGTTTAATGCTCACAAAATGTATTTTAAACCATGAATTAATGGTCCTACATCTTAAGTACACTGCGAAATTTAAGATATAAACACTTAAGTCTATCAGAAAATTACTTAAAAGTAGTGAAATTATCTGTCCATGAAGCAAGATAATTTTACTTGACATGTTATCTTAAAATAAAATACCTCTACACTAGAATTAAGCAGTTTCTGAACTAGTAAGTAGATAATAAATCTGAAAACAAGATTAATAACCTGATAGGAGTTTTAAAATTTTGGCCAGATCAGAGAAATTTGCAGTGTAATAATCTGACCCCAAACATGATCCAGGCATTTTTGTCTGACATGGATATGACATATCAGGACATGGATCTGATATGGTCTGGTTTACACCAGACCATATCACAAGTGATATATGATCTGGGAGCCACCTACTAATATCTCGTAGCGGAGGTGTACTTTACGATTGCCAACGGCTGTTTATTGGGCGTTATAAATGTCTATCATTTGGCGGCACGGTAGATGAGTGGTTAGCGCTCTTGCTTCACAGCAAGAAGGTTCCGGGTTCGATCCCCGGGTCGCCTGGGCCTTTCTGTGTGGAGTTTGCATGTTCTCCCCGTGTCTGGGTGGGTTTCCTCCGGGCACTCCGGTTTCCCCCATCAACCCAAAACATGCACCATAGGTACCTCCAGCTTAGGTCCTGACCAAACCGAAGCAAGAAGATCATGGAGATGGTCCCCGGGCGCCCTAATGTGTATGCTGCCCACTGCTCCTAATATATATATATATATATGTATATATAGGATGGGTTAAAATGCAGAGAAGAATTTCTCCAGTGTGAGATCAATAAAGTCACTTCTTCTTCTTCTTCTTCTTCTATACGTAGCCCATAGCCAATCATGTCAGTTTTCTGTTCAAACTACAAGTTTCCATTTGTCGCGTAGTATGCGTCGCCGTCTTTCCACCCCTCCCCGCTCTCTGATTGGCTCCCAAAATCAGGAGAGCTCACTTAGCCTAGTTGCCAGGCTGTCTTTCAGATCGGAACGAAAGAAAGCAACCTGGGATTTCCCAGGTTACTGATACCCCACACTCGTACTGGTATCTGCACATCTCCCATACTGTAGATGTTATGTGACTGTTCTAACTGGACCTCTAACCTTGTTTATTTTTTGGCCTAGTTGCATTCTAGCTGCATTACTGTTGGAGGTTTACTTTGTTGTTTGCACTAACCAAGCTAGCATGCTCTAGTGACCAGTTTGATCACATTGCAAATCAATATGATACAGTTTATAACCACCAAACCAATGTTATACTTGACCCATCATAATTGGATATGTGGGGCATATTTTTCGTGGATACAGTGGATTTGTTTTTGGTGTCTGTTACTGTATTCCAGCTCCTTGCATTGCATCATTACAAGTGAGAGTGTTCGTGACCCCGACAAGAGGTCAAGAAGATCCGAGGAGGTGTGGGAGAGCTGAACCCATCCTAGGACACTGACACCGGCCAACGCAGTTATTAATACAGCATCTAGGGACAGCCACCGGGGTGAAAGTCCAGCAGGCCAGCAGAGGGGTGCTGTAATGAGAGAGGCTACAGTCACTGTGGAGGGCTGCCCTGATTGGAACCACAGAGATTAGCGGTGATACAGATATGGAAGTGGAGTGGGCTTGATGAGGAAGAGAGGGAAGAAAGAGGAGAGAAAGCTTGGCAGCCTAGACAAATTCCTCTAGCGCTGATGAGAATGCTAATCTCCCAAGCCTTGCTCTCTACCTCCTCCTCTTCTTCCATCCATCCTTCCTCCTTTTTTTTCCTTTCCTCTCTCTTCTTTTTTCCTTGTATCTGTCAAAGGGTGATGTGTTCATCTGTGTCCATCAGCTACAGCATGGACCGGGCCACATTGGCATGAGTGGTCTGATGTGGGTGTTTGTGCATTCGCATATAGAACAGGGATCATGTGCATAGGCGTACACAGCGTTTGGGTGGGGGGGGGTGTGTGTGCTCATCACATGGCTTCACATGGCTCATCAATTAGAATCGCTGGTGGGATTGAGCGAGCGCGTCTCTGCCCGGCTCGCCACACACCCACACACCCTGTCCACCACATCTGCTTCTGCCGGAGACCACAGAAAAAGCATGAAACCACGACGATTTGACAGATCGCGCCGCATTAGTGCCGCCTGCGTCCTAAATGAATGCGTCCCCCTGTGTTGTGTGCACTGCCTTGTTAGGGGCCCTAATTTGGTTAGTGCACTAATAAAGCTGGGAACATGGGATGCACGCAGCACAGGCAGAGATGGTGTACCAGTAGTGGAGGAGCTAAGACCCGACATGAAAAGCAACTCTTGTGTTTGAAAAAGACTACTTGCAATTTGTTGTGTTGCTGTTATTTTGTTTATTTTGTGTATTTTTCAAATGCATGGTTGTTTGTTTTCAGCCAGGAGTCTAGGAGATCCTCTATTGGCAGTAATCATTCAAGCTTTCCCTCACAAAAATCAAACTCTGCTGGTAAAAACATGGTAAAAGTTTTGTACAACTCCAAATGCGTGCTTATGGACCAAGCTTGTTCGTGTCTTGTTGACAGCCTCCTGAAGCCAGTGGAGATGGTGTGGGTGGAGGTAAAAAGTGCTTTAAAACTCAAAAGCTCCAAATTTCCAATATGAAATTTTCCGAGATGCAATATACTATATATCCCCATTGACATCAAGTCAGCTATCTTAAAAAGATTCAAATCCCCTTCCAAAGATTCCTCCTCCGCATATAAGGTTTTCACTGTGAAATCTCAATGCCAACTAAAGTTTAAACTGGTTTCAGTGTTACATGAATTGGTGCAATACACTCAAGGGCTATAGGTCTGATATAATAATGTATTTGTGCTTGGTTTTGTAAAGCATTCCAGTTCTGGTGTCAAAATGTCGTTTTTACTGTCTTGCGTTCTGCATTGTCTATTGCTACATTTATGAACAATGTGCTAATTCACATTGACATTTAATTAGCCTTTGGTCAGATTAATGGGTTTCAAACATGAATGCTTGTTTTTGGAATGTTAGTGCAATCAAAACTTATGAAACGACCCTCAAAAAATTTTCTTTTTGTTACCAATTCATCCAATTACTGTGAGTTGCTAACCTTGCCACTAAACCTATTAGATTGATTAACGTTTTTATCTTGTATTATAAATGTTAACTTAAATATAATTTTAACTTAAACTGTCCTTGTGGGTCGTTATAGTTGAACATGAAGACTATCCAGCAGTCCAATGGATCAACATATGTAAGACATTTTACAGAACGGAAGCAGTTAATTAGTTTTCTGCTTTTTTGTTCTGCAGCAAGATATATAATTGCGGATATCTTGTAAATTCTTGAAGAAACCTGTAAATTGTGAGTTCGCCTATATGCTACACAGAACAATTAGATATGCTTGAACTATGCATCAACGCTATTGCTAAAAATACCATAGATGCAATTAGAATATTGAACGGGCATAACTAGTTTAAATAAGATATGTTTCCACTATTATCTTCAAAGCAGACTACACTGACTGGTACTTATGCTATTTAGTCCTGTATTCTCATAGAAAAGCATATCAACTCTTAGTCTGGTTCCTTGTAATGATGATCTGTACCAATAAACAAGGGTATTTGTAGTTTTGGGTGCTCTTCGATGTAGCTGTGAATGTCATTAAATAATAAAGTCTGAATGGTGCTTCAAGGCCACAGCGGAGACCCCGGGTGTCTTCTCATCTGATGTTTATCTGTCCCTCTCTGGCCCCTTTCTTTTCTTCTGCTCTCTTTGTTGTTTGTGCTTTCATGCCTTTCTTTTTTTGCTCTCTTTCTCTCCCCATGTCTCTTTCCCTCATCCCTCTCTGCTATCTCATCTCCCTCCCTTTCTCCTCATTCTTTCTCTCCCTCTACTCTCTCCCTCTTCCTCTCTCCTCATTCTCTTCTTTCTTTGCTCTCTCAGTTGCCCCCTCCCGTTCTCTCTCTCTCTCGCTCCTCTCCTTTCCATCTCTCCCTTTCTCTGCACCCCTCTCTTTCCTTCTTTCTTTCTTTCTTTCCTTCTCTCCCCCTGTCTCTTTCTCCCTCTTTCCTCTCTAGCTGAAATAATGAGAGTGTAGCAGGGAGCTGTGCAGTGACGGGCCGATCGATGATCCCTGCTCCAACAGGCAGAGACGGCAGAGGCAGACACAGGCAGCGGGCGATGGAGGGAGGGCGCGAAGGAGGGAGGGGAGAAAGATGAGGATAAAAAACCCACCGATAGTCACACAGCTAAGAAAAATAGTGCTGGGCTGGTGCGCCTTTAGATGCATCATAGTTTAAGGGAAAGATAATCATTCCCAAAGTCTGCCCATAGAATTAATTGAAACTCATTTTAAAGTAGCCTGATAAAGTGATCCTCTTTTATAATTCCGAGTCCTTGAAGTGTTGTGACTTTGATTAATTTCACTTACATTGTGGCCCCGTAAAATGTAGCTAACCCGTTTAATAAATATCCAATGACAACCCACGTCTTCTTGTTTAAAAAGTCTCAAATGTTTGCAATTTATCCCAACTGCCTTTCAGCTAAAAGTGCTCCAATGTAAGACGTGGTGACATTTTGGCAGTTTTTCTGTTGGAACATTACAATACACGTCAATTGTTTTTCAAGCTGTTATTCATTAAGTGTTAAATTCCGCCCAGAGCTACAGTTCACAATAAATAGTGTTGAGGCTCATTTGTCCATGCTGATCCATAATGACATATTCTGTATAGATCATGAGGATGTCAGGGATCACATAAGGTCATGTTATGATTATGTTATTGATTACAACGTAAGGTAAATTCTACGCAACATTGTTAACATTTTAGGGGAGCAGCAGTTGCACAGTTAGACTTGGAAATTAGACTTAGACTTATACAAACTTTATTGATTCACAAGGGAAATTTCTTGGACACAGTAGCTCACACATCACATTATATTGCAATAACAAAGAGTAAAAAAATCTAAAAATGGTAATAAAACTTCTAAATAAGTAGCAATAAAAATGACAGACTGGTGTCAAATAAGGCATAATTATAAATTGGGTACAAGGTTGGTGGTTTGGGAAAATTCTAAGATTACAAGATCATGTCAGGCTCTGTATGCGCTATCCTCAGACATACGACAACATTACCATCAGGAATATGACTCTGCATCCAACTGCAAATCCATCAGTCTCAGTCTTTTATCCCAACATTGGTTAAAGTATTGACCTCCAGCTGACCTTCAAGCTTAAATCATGTTACCACACATAACCACCGTTGTCATTTTATATATATTTTTTCTTTTTCATATTTTTACATATCTTGTCTAAGAAGGTTTTTTGATTTAATGTTTCTTCTTATTGAATTGTTGTGTTGCCAAATACAATAAAGTAAAATATTCTATTCTATAAATGGTAATTATTAATGTGTTGGTGTAATTGTTTTTAATGGTGGCTGGAGATGTTCTTTGGGTATCATATCTGCCACTTCTCTGCCAGTCTGTCCTACCAGTTTAACTTTGGAGGCAATAAAGAATGGACCTAAACTTTGAGAAGATTGGATTTGAAGCTCTGTTTTATTATAATCTCTATTATCTCTTGTTGAAAGCAGTGTGCGGACGGACAAACAGCTCAGATTTCAAAATGGCTGAGTATAATTAAACTTTAATCAGGCCTCCGTAGATCTTGAGATGGACGCGGCGATTTTTAGAAATTTTCGATTTTAATCTGACTGGCTGCAAAGTGACATGCCTCCGCAGGGAAGTATTGTGCCACTAATGCCCAAAATATTAGTGCAGTCATATTGAACAATCGGGGTCTTGAGTGCAGCCCGCGGAGAAAATGACTTCTATTAATACATGATTATGCTGATTGAATGCACTACAAGGCTGGAGCTGTCACTGATATTTGGGTAAAATTCCTGCTCCCACTCAGTGATGTTAATGAGGTATGCGTCTGTGTGCAGGTGTCGAGCCGTGCCACACTGGAGGGCAAAGGTCAGCTCAAGTTCACCTCGGGAAAATGGAGTCCGCATCACAACTGCAGCCAGCTCGCCACCGCCAATGACACGGCCATCCGCGGCTGGGACCTGCGCAGTATGAGGTGAGGAGTCTGAGGAACACATTAGCCCAGATAGAGACACTTTGTGCATGTTTGAATCATTAAGGTCAGCTTTTCACCTCTAACAGTTATACAGGGAAAGAGTTTTATTTGACAGTTTGCTTTGTTGGGGATGGTCTTTGAAGCGAGGGTGGCGGGGTTGTATAGACTGTATATAAGAATGGACATTGCTAACCCACTAGCTGCCACGTTCCAAATAGGAAATTAGCATGGGGGTGCTTCTGGCTCCTTTGATTCTGGCTCCAGTTAATTTTACATTAAAAAAAATTGTCACCCCTCTCTCTATAAGTGCTGCATTGAGCCTCGTCATTGTGGTCTTAAAATGTTGGTATTAACTCGCTCTATATAAAACAGATCTCCTTGTGTTTTTATTTCACTATTTTGTCCTTTATTAAATTCATATTCTTAATATGGAACACGGCTCTAAATTCATTATATATAACCACTAGCCTGGTGAGCTTCATTTGACTGGAGCTGTGGGTGACATCGCACCCCCTTAGTCCACTTCTTTATACAGTCTATGGTGGGTCATGAGTTGAAAAGTCCTTGCTTGATATATTCTGGTAAATATTCTGGAGAATATGCAATAATGGACAAGTTTTTTTTAAGATGAAAAATATTACAGCTGTATAAGAAGTTTGATTGAGTAATGCTGGTGATAAGAATTTAACCATTAAAGGTCCCATGGCATGAAATTTTCACTTTCTGAGGTTTTTGAACGTTAATCTGAGCTCCCCTACCCTGTTTAGCCCCCCCCCCCCATTGCTAAAAGTTGCGAAATGTCTAAACTGAGCATTTGCGGTCCTTTTCTGCGTTACACAAAACCAGTGTTCAAACGGGCAAGTTCGGACAAGGCACCTTTTTGACGTCAGATCGGCAAATGCAGCTCCAGCCCCTCCCTCTGTCTTCGCTCAGCGTCCCTGTATATCCCGCCCATAGAGTTTGGACTGTGAATGCGCTACAATGCGAAATGCGTTTTTTTATTTGCCTGGAGGCACGTCCGAGTGTTTCTAGGCTCACAAGTCCCTTACCCGACCCTCTGGACCTCTGAAATACCAGTGGTTTAATTTTATTTTCTGTGTAAATATGCTTTTTTTCATTGCAAAGTCTCCCATCTGTCTTCCTGTGTTAAACACGGAAGCGAGCAGACAGCGGTGCAGAGCTGCGCTTCCAGCGGGGGAAACCCACCTTCCCCGCTCCTTAGCCAATCTCTCTGTCCTTCTCATTTGCATTGAAGCAGCAACACCCAGAATAAAGCATTTTAGACACATATCTAGCCTCATGAAGACTGTCAGAGTCATATCTCATGCAGTGAGTGTTGATTTTGAAGAAGGATTCATTTACAGTATTAGGGAACCATTAAGGAGCCATATAAAAGCATCAAGAAGTACCATGTCATGGGACCTTTAAAACTAAACAATTTCCAATAATAAATCATAGTATCGCAATGTCCCAAACAGTCTAGGGCTACTTGGGCTTATCCATATTTGACAGGAGGCTATGACATAAGAGGACACACAATTTTCATAACTTAACATAAAGATCCAATAGAAATACATTATAAGTACTGTATTTGACTTTTACATAACTCTATAAACAACTTGGTTCCTGCTTTGAAAAATGCATTAGCTCAAAATACAATCCTTTTACTGGTCCTCTCTCTGCAACATTGATACTATTACTTGTATTTCACATGGCTATTATTTAGAAGGCGGACGGTTTGCATTGCTAAATATCTTCTCCTCTTTCATCGATTTTTATTTTTGTGAAATTCAAGTGGGTGCACATTCTCCAGTTAATGAAACCACACATGTTCTCTGATATGCTGCTGCCATCCAGAACAGTACCAGGAAAGAGATTTTAAAGATGGTGTTGAGGATTGGGACAGGATTTAAAAAGAGCAACATGGGGCCTGTTTTTCACCACGCTTTGCCTCTCAGTATTAGGTATGAATAGTGCATATGTCCTACCTGGAACTGACATAAACCACCTATGAAGGCTGATGGCTCTGACTCATGCTCCCAATCACTTCAATTCAAATGGGAAAGATTAGAAATTTGAATGTGTTTATAATATGCAATTACATGTAGATTAAGCTTGCTAGCAGGTCTCATATTCTGACACTAATACAGATGTCTGTAATGTAATGAGTTATATCACAAGATAGATGTAAGGACCTGTCTAGGTAGGCTCAATAATCCTTTTATGTTGCTTTTTCATATTTAGTGATTAATTTGTATGTCTGTTCTAGTCACATTTGATCAGGGTCTTCTCTTGTGGTGTTACAAGTGCTTGTAAAAACAACATGGACACAAAGGTTGCATGTTACAAAACAGCACAAGCACTGATTAAAAGAACTGAAGACTTTGAAGAGTTAAAAGGAAACAAGTAAAGCGAGTCATTTTAGATGATGTTTATGAATTAATCATGAATATATCTATTCACTGCTTGGAGTATTCAATTTCTATTTTGAGTGACTGGTCCTCAGGCTAGGGCTGTATGATAAAAAGTTAAATTGTGATCTGATCCCTGTGACAAACTTTGTGCTTGTGCTTTTTTTTTCGTAAATTTGCAATATCATAATTACACTGATTTTCTGTTTAGTGAAAGTCTGTGCTCAAACGTGTGCATTTTTATACACCCACTCATCTTATTGATCAGTCAGTGTCACGCTCAGGGTGAGCAACAACTGGATTCAGCCAATTACAATAAAGTGTGAACCATCAAAAGAAGCAGATGACTCTTTACCATACAATATAATACAATATAAAATCTGGCTCCAAGAAAATTTGTTCTGTTAATTTTTTTTTGGTATATTGCACACTTTTGTCTCAGGTACTGTGTGGTCACTTCTGACATTTAGGGAAAGATGGTTCCTGGTTTCTTTCAAACATATAATTAAATATATAATATGCAACATCGACATTGACAAGCAAATTTGCCCATCTTGGGTTTGTATACTGTTACCTCAACCATCCAAACAGTTTCAGTAAAATCACAAAATGGTAGGCATTGTTGGTGTGCTGCTTTGTTTAGCTGCTCTGAGGTAAAGCAGTCTGTGTGGGGCAGCCACAGGAGCAGAGCTAACAGTTGCTCCGAGTGGCAGGAGGAATCTCTTGTGCTCTCGTCCCGTTATGACATATTTTAGTGGCACTTCAGGTCTGTCCATGAATCTAATCAAGTGTTTGTCTGCTTGTGATGAAGTGCCCGGCCCATCGCTCCTCCTTGACACAAAGCAGATGTAGAAGCAGACATTAACCTTCTGAGTGCAGGTTAACACCCTCACCCCACCTAAGCCCCCTCACACCTCCTCACCTCTCCTTGTGTTTTTGTTTTTGTTTTGTACGTATATGTGGTCGGTGAGGTCAGAGTACATGCATGCGTGTGTGTGTGTGTACGCTGTGCTAGAGGGATAATAATCACCCGGCTATCGATTGCTTGTGATAACAGCAAAGTGGTGAAGAGATGGAGAAGGGTGAGGGGAGAGAGAGGGAGCGAAAGAATATATTTACAAGATGTGTATCACACAAGCCCTCAGATAAGACAGTTGAATCATTGATACCACTGCCTGTCAGAGCCATAACAAATTAAAGAGTTCCTGCAAGCTCCCGTTTTGGCCGTTCTTCCCCCGCTGTGCAGTTTTTTGTAAGATGCAACAGTGCTGATTTGGCCGTGGGCGCTTACAGGAAGGAGGGGGCCAGGCGTAAGGCTTGTTAGCAACACTACACAGCCTCTGCTTTTATGTAGGAAAACACCCCAGTATTATTTGAGGAGATGCTAGCGACCAATAGAGGGAGCACTGCGCTGTCATTTCTTCCTTAAAAATAAATGTGGCAATGGTGCGAAAAAAAAAGTAGCATCTTTTTGTTAATTCAACCTTGGCAGTCTAATTTTCAGTCAGAGCTGGAAATAGATTTAGATTAGTGTTTGTCAAACTGTAGTATGCAGTCTTTCTCACAAGTCCTCTACAGGTTTAATTTAGTTTAATTTTGATTTTGTTCTATCAGCTCTGATGGTTGTCAGAAAGCCAGTATGCTATGTAAGTGAAGAGAAACGTACTCTAGATCAGCCTATGATGTCCAATATAAAATTAAACGTGTGATGGGAGGAGATAAAAAGAAGAAGAAGTGACTTTATTGATCTCACACTGGAGGAATTCTTCTCTGCATTTAACCCATCCTGTTATTAGGAGCAGTGGGCAGCACATTACTGCGCCCGGGGACCATCTCCATAATCTTCTTGCTTCGGCTTGGTCAGGACCTCAGCTGGAGGATTTTACCTATGGTGCATGTTTTGGGTTGATGGGGGAAACCGGAGTGCCCGGAGGAAACCCACCCAAACACGGGGAGAACATGCAAACTCCACACAGAAGTTTGCATGTTCTCCCCGTGTCCGGGTGGGTTTCCTTCGGGCACTCCGGTTTCATGCATTTGAATTAAACATGCTTATTTCACTTTTATTTGGATTTATATCTAGTTTTTCCATGCAGTTGCTTATGGAACCCGACCAATTTTTTTTTCCCTTTCTTTTCTTGGCACTATGATTTTAAGTCCATATTTGTAAATACTGACCACTCACATGTTCCTTGGGTTGTGTTCTGTGCCCAGTATTCCGTTTTTATTAACACATCAACCAAACTACAATTATTTACTCACTGCCACCCACTGAGAGGTGCCATGGTTACCAGATACACAGACATTCTGCTGCACCCCTCTCATGCTAGTGATTGGTGTATAAGGTTTAAGCTCAGACTGAAAATAGGAGATGAGTGATTTCTTTCAAATGTTGTAGAATATATGTAACGCTCCCATAGCCTTGGGGTGAGATGCAGTCACAGTTGTTTCTTGTTGTTGCAGCAGTAAATGGAATAATTCTTGGTTTGTGTGTGTGAGTGTGCGTGTGTGTGTCGAAGCAGATTTTACAAGCCCAATTACAGCTCTAGTTGGGACAGTCATTTTGTGGGTTTTTTTATTTTTATTTACACACACATCTTAAATTTTTACCAATTAACCTAATTAGTGATCAATCCTGGATGTTCAGTTTTTCAAACACGTACCTTGACATGATTTTCCTTTTACGCTAGATGCCCTTCCTTTCACTCTCTCTACTCTTATTTAACTCTGGACTGGACCTACTTTGTTTAAGATAGCCATGCATCTTTGCCTGTTCCTCTTCCTCAATGTGTTACTCGCTAATTATTCAACTTATTCAAGGTGCACTGTGCAGCTTTTCTTGTGGAGGGCCCGTTACCTGCTTGTCTCCATGAAAATGTTATTGCTTTCCCTGGAATGTTCCTTGGTTTGACATTAAGCATATCCATAGCATTTATTCATTATGGGTGTTTTTTATTGCTCAAAACAAAACAAAATTCCTTTTTTAAATAGGAGCGACTCTTCACAGATCTGAATTGTTATGTAGTGCTGTAACCTGCTTCTCTCCCTTGTGATAGATAGCCTGTTTGCTCCCTGTCTGGGCCTCAGTGCTGTATTAGCTGTGAGCCTGTACATCCTCTCCATTCTGTTGGTCCAGTTGGCGTGGCAGCTGTGTCATGGCAGCTCCTCAGTACGCTCTACTGCCTCCTCAGACGACCTCTGGTACACACGCACACACACAAACACAAACACAAGCACATACATGCATACTGAGGAAAGAGCCAAAAATACGTACCTCAGGTTTGTCAAGCTCTGTGGCATCCGCTGCTCTGGAATAGGGACAGGCAGAAGCAGTCGCCTAGAGCTAGTTATCTAAGACCCCAGAAAGGAGCACGCTGCACCCTGTCTCCAGACACCAGCGAACAACGCTCTCTCAAAACATAAAGATAACACTGCTTATGAAACTTATACGTAGTCTGTTCTACTTTATTCCAATGTAATATGCAACATTATGTAAATTATAGAAAAGACGCCACAGATATTGGGGACAGATATTGGGGACACTTTTAGAGGCAGTCTGACACTTTTCAACATCTCTGTTTTTAATGTATCTTTGCTGTTGCATTATTTACATCCTAATCCCAGATGGAGTGGGTGCACTAGATTTTAAGGCGGGATTTCATACATTAATGTTTCTTAAGAAGCTATAATTTATAAAAGCCATGCTCTTATAAAATATTTGAAATTGCTGCTAAGAAAATCATATGAATCTACTTTAATGTGGAGAGTTCAGATTGCTCACATGGTATTCATGATAAAAATGGAGAGGTTTGACTCCTTCTCTAGCTATGTGTCTTCTTGTGTCTCTGTACACTTACACTAGTGTATATGTGGTTTTGTGTGTGCAAATGCAGGACGGCGAACTTCGCTATATTACTAATTAAGTATGTGACGCTTGTGTTCAATAACAATGATGTAGAAGTCCTGATTTCAGATGATACAAATTTAAGTGAAGAGTTAATCCTTTCCCTTGTAATCTGATCATTTCTGTTATGGACATCTCAAGGAGCAAACTAATATCTATCAAAGGTAATCAAAAGGATAGACACATATAGGACTTATTTTTAATTGAGGGTGAGAAAATAAACATATTTGTTCTTGGAAATGATTGACTGACAATAGTATTTATATGTAGCATTAACACTGCCCACATTACATGTTCAGATGAACGCTATTGGTTGGTGATACGGACAGACCTCAGTTGCCTTGTCTCTTTAGAGTGTGGTGAAATGAAACTTTATTCCAAGAAAATATGTCAAGAAAAGATAAGCATAATTGCCCACCAATCGCGCTCACGCCAATCATGACGATTAGCGCTGTTGTTTTTGCGCCTGTTTGCCAATCAGCTGTGAGCGAGCCTCATGAATATGTATTCGGCATTTCAAGAATAAGGACGTGAAACTGGAGAAAATCCTTAACTTGCTACGTTATTGCTACGTAAGAAGGAACTCTCACCTCGGGACACGGGATACATTCGGGATATATCCTTTTCTCCAGAGCTCTGGATAATTAAAGACCGTGGATATAAGCAACACTCACATACACGTGGATATGCAAATTATCGGACAACACGGCAAACTGTTACAATGGAGTGACCGAGTCATATTATCAGATTATTTCTGCATCAAAGGGACATATTAGCTGACAGCAGGGGCCTTGTGTCAGCGTGTGTGTACAGGACTAAACCAGGTCTAAACCGGGACTAAACCCGGGACTAAACCCGGGACTAAACCCGGGACTAAACCAGGACTAAACCAAGACTAAACCAGGTCTAAACCAGGACTAAACCAGGACTAAACCAGGTCTAAACCAGGACTAAACCAGGACTAAACCAGGTCTAAACCAGGACTAAACCAGGTTTAAACCAGGTCTGATCAAGGACTAAGGTGTGTGTGTGTACGTGTACGTGTGATAACATATTATACTGTGTATTATTGAATTATTGAATGATTATATGGGCTTTTTGTTATAAAAGCATTTCTAACAAAGTACGTTCTAATTCTGACCTGCCCTGAAACACCACAGTGATGTCAGTGATGGGGGAGGGCTTAGCTTAATGTCATGAGTTCCTTTCTGTTCCACAAGCAGATCTTTAACGTGGAATTTCTCAGATTGTTGCCTTCAGAATGTGCTGCTTTCACCAGGGGGGTTGTTTCTTTCCGCTAAATAGTATTGTGTTGTGGAGGCCATGCAACTGAGAATGCAAGCTATGAATCAGATGGGATTTAGGATTTGCCATGTCTAGCAAGTCACCCTAAAATGGACTAGAATGCAGGAAATGACATCTAAGAAATACAAAATTTTCTGGGGGAGGACCCCCACACCCCCTGCTGGAGAATATGTCACATAAATGAAAAATTTCACCATCCCAACTGATTTCATTTTACAACTCGACTACTGGTGACAAGGACTTCACATGTTTTACTCAGAACCTTGAACTAGTGTACCTCGCCACAATCGCAGCTTTTAAGGGAAATACAGCTGGTTATAAAAAACAGTTATTATAACTAACAAGAAAATGGAAAGTCAGAAGTGTTGAAATTTAAATTGTTTAGGCCCCCAGCTGCTGTGACACAATGATCAAAGTCCCAGTAACAGACAATACAGTTCATTATAGTGGAAACTGTACCACATGTGCAAGTGTCTGCCTATGAAAGTGTCTCTGAGCGGTAATAACCATTCTGTCAGTAAGTCCAAAATGTCTTTGTAGAGAAATGATGAAAACCTGCATTGTGTTAGTTTGTGGGGAACCAGCTGTGTGTCATTGCTGGCACACCGGGAGCCCAAAGCCTTTGAATAATATTAGTCTAGCTAACAGGCATCTAGTACTAGCCACTGGGCATATGTGTACGTGTGTGTGAGGGAGAGAACCAGAGAAGAGATGTAGACTGAATATGGAAGGATGGAGGGAGAGAGAAGAGGAGAAGATGGAAGGAGAAAGAGAGAGATAGAGAATGAGAGAGATGGAGACAGAGTGGAATGGTTGTCAGTGGGAATAGTCTTACTCTGCATGTCTGTCAGCTCCTTCCTGGACCCTCTGTCCACAGCGAGGGGCACACACACACACGCACACACAGACGCACGTATACACCAGGTTGTAATAGCTGTCATGCCTGCGGCCATACCATGCTCTGCAGGGTGCATACTGAGGAGCCTGCTGCAGTGAAGCATGGACTCTCCTCTCCTCCCAGTGTGGTGTGTATACGTGTGTGTGTCGGTGTGTGCTTGCATGCATGCATGCGTGTGTGTGTGTGACAGGGACAGACTATGGTGAAAAACAGAAAGCCAGATGATTGATAGTGGTGCTGTTAGCTCGGTTATAGTCCAATGCCAACTGAACAAACACTGTACTGCAACTAATGACTATTTTACTAATTGATTATTGTTTCAATTAGTTGATTTTAGGGATGTCAACAATTAATCGACTTACGATTAATTGTTGATCAAGACGTTGGTCGAACAAATGCATTAATTGTAATTAATCACGGACACGCGCACCCCCATGGTCACGAAACAAGGCAACCGCGCACCACGCTCACTCAACAGCACTGCCTGGTGTACGCGCGAGGCCTGCTGAGCACGAGATCGAACCGCGGCGCCTGGAATGCGTAGTCTCAGCCCTAGCCACAAACCAGTGGCACGTGGTGATTTAATCCTGGTTTAGTCCAGGTCTAGACCTGGTCCAGTCCTGGTTTAGTCCAGGCCCAGTCCAGGTTTAGACCTGGTCTAGACCTGGTTTAGTTCTGGTCTAGACCTGGTTTAGTCCATGTTTAGTCCTGGTCTAGTCTCTTAGCCAATCAGGACGCAGAACACAATGTTACACTATAAAAAAAAATAAAAAAAATCCGCGAACCGCGATAGAGCGAGGGATCACTGTATTTTGTTATTCAGCATCAATATATTTGTCTGCTTTTTACTAAGGAATAATTAATTGAGGAATATACAATATAATAATACTATGATATATTTTTGACTCAGTGTTAGGTATACTATAGCTTACATTCTTAAAGACCCTATTGAAACACTAAAATTTAGGTGAAAAACGCCGCTTATCAGTTAATCGTTAATTGATCGATAAGGTCAATCAACTATAGATTAATGAATTAATCGATAATTTGCATCCCTAGTTGATTTAGATGGTAAAGATATATATATATATATATATATATATATATATATATATATATATATATATATATATATATATATATATATATTATATTACACACACTCAACAAAAATATAAACCAACACTTTTGTTTTTGCTCCCATTTTTCCTGAGATGGACCCAAAGATCCAAAATTCACTCCAGATACACAACACTACCATTTCACAAATCTGTCCAAATGTGTGACAGCGAGCACCTCTGCCCCGCCGAGACAATCCACCCCACCTCACAGGTGCGCCACATCAAGATGCCGATCTGACATCATGACCAGTGCACAGGTGCGCCCCAGACTGCCCACAATAAAAGGCCACCCCGAAATGTGCATTTTTTTTTTTTTTGCTTTATTGGGGGTCTGGGGACTCAGAACCAGTCAGTATCTGGTGTGACCACCATTTGCCTCATGCAGTGCAACACATCTTCTTCGCATAGAGTTTATCAGATTGTCAATTGTGGCCTGTGGAATGTTGGTCCACTCCTCTTCAAAGGCTGTTATGGACGAAGAACACAGGTGCATTTTATTGATGGCATTTTGAATGCACAGAGATACCGTGATGAGATCCTGAGGCCCATTGTTGTGCCATACATCCATGAACATCACCTCATGTTTCAGCAAGATAATGCACGGCCCCATGTTGCAAGGATCTGTACACAATTCTTGGAAGCTGAAAATGTCCCAGTTCTTGCATGGCCAGCATACTCACCGGACATGTCACCCATTGAGCATGTTTGGGATGTGCTTGACCGGCGTATACGACAGCGTGTACCAGCTCCCACTAATATCCAGCAACTTCGCACAGCCATTGAAGAGGAGTGGACCAACATTCCACAGGCCACAATTGACAATCTGATAAACTCAATGTGAAGAAGATGTGTTGCACTGCATGAGGCAAATGGTGGTCACGCCAGATACTGACTGGTTCTGAGTCCCCAGACCCCCAATAAAGCAAAAAAAAATGCACATTTCCGGGTGGCCTTTTATTGTGGGCAGTCTGGGGCACACCTGTGCACTGGTCATGATGTCGGATCGGCATCTTGATGTGGCGCACCTGTGAGGTGGGGTGGATTGTCTCGGCGGGGCAGAGGTGCTCGCTGTCACACATTTGGACAGATTTGTGAACAATGTTTGAGAGAAATGGTAGTGTTGTGTATCTGGAGTCAATTTTGGATCTTTGGGTCCATCTCAGGAAAAATGGGAGCAAAAACAAAAGTGTTGCGTTTATATTTTTGTTGAGTATATATATATATATATATATATATATATATATATATATATATATATATATATACATATATATACATATATATACATATATATATATATATATATACATATATATATATATATATATACATACAGATTTATTATTTATTTAATTAATTATAAATACACAGACAAAACAGTTTTCTGTGTCATCATGGTGTATTTGATTCATAAAACCTCTTATGCATGTCCGGTCTGTGTATATCCCTGTAACGATTATTCGATTACTGAATTAGTTGATGATTTCCACAATAATTGGTTGGTTGTGATTAATCAAAGAACTTGTTTCAGTTCTAGACTAGACCCAGGTCTACACATCATCCTTGGACCTGACCAAAGACTGCTTGTTATTCCTATACATCCCAGTGATGTGGCAGCCGCACTGTGCTATAATGATAGGGTAGCCAAGGTAAACCATTATTCAGGAGCCCTTTCCATCATATATTATTCACGCATTCAAATATACCGCCATTATGCAAAAAGTGTTGCCTATTAGAAGTATCATATTTCACATTCAAATAGGAGCCATTATGCAAAAGGTGTTGGCTCATTTTGAAATGGTGGTATTCCATATGCCACTGTTGATTTGAGGGTGACCTTCTGAACCTCAGCACTGTCAAATCGATCATCGGTAACCTTTTCTCTAAACCCACTGCGCCTCCTTCAGAGACACACAGCACACGGCGCCAGCATCTCGCACTAATGTTCATAATGATGTATCCACGACCTTCTGGAGGCTGTAAGACTTAAGGCTAAAATAACACTCAAATATCCTGAGAGTGATGTGGCCAGCTGCAATGTGAGCATTTTGTCCAGACTCTATTTGTTCAAACTTTGATTGATCATTTTGTTTGATTGTTCAAAAGTGACTTTGTATTGTCTACTTTTTCATCTCTACATTTAATGGCCAACACCAAAATGTTGTACAACAGCTTGAAAAAAATAAAATTAAAAATACATTTATAGATTTAATATTTTGTACCTTACACAGCTAACTTTTTCTTTATTGCACAGTAATGGGCAATATATCAGGTTCATCATTCAATGTGTAATTGCGGTATGTGTTTAAGATGTTTTTTAGCACTGATATATTTTCCTCCTAGTCTCTGTGTGTCCATTTGTCATTCCCAGTTTGTAGAGAATGGAAATAGAAGAGGAATTAGGCTAAAAAAACACAGCATAAAATATCAACATTTGTTATTATTTTTATGAGTGAAAAGTTAATTTGTGAATTTAAACTATACCATTGGATTATGGGCCTTTTGGGGTTTTTCAAAATCATATTTTCGGCATCAACAAATATCGGCTACAGCAACATGGAGTACATACAGTTTAATCCATGTCGGTCAGTATTTGACATACTGTATCTAAAGAACGTGAGTTGCATTTAGGTTTATTATGTGTCATATGGCTCATTCAGGATATACTTCCTGTTAAACTCTTTGTTTGTCCCGATTTGGGAACAGCACAATATGAACATTGATTCTTTGTTCTTTGGCATCCAAATTGTGGATGGGCACAGCACTTGTCAACAGTATACAGCATGTTTTACACTTTTCTGTTTAAGTCTTCTCTGATTGAAGAAAGCCTAAACTTAAGTGTGTGCTTTGCTCTTAAATGACATGATCTAGTTTTAGATGAAGATCTATTGCTGGTCTATCCTAATTATGCTCTCTGTATGCGGTCCACAGTCCAGCCCTCATCAGTGCAGCTCAAGCTACTGCCTACCTGCTCTTTCTCTGCCAACCCCCTCGGAGAGCCAGGCTTTAATTTTGATCAGCGATGAAATGATTGCTCTTCTTTTTTTGATTTTGCTCTTCCTCCCTTGCCCCCCTCCCTCCACACGGCTGTTGTCATAGAAACTGTGTGTGTGTTTGTGTGTGTGTGTGTGTGTGTGTGTGTGTGCGTGTGTGTGCGTGTGTGTGCGTGTGTGTGCGTGCGTGTGCGTGTGCGCACATGCACGCAAGAGATTTATCACCAAGCCAGAAGTGTGTCTGCGATTGCTAAATGCATCCAACCTTTGTAGCATCACCTAGATCTTCCACACAAAATGTTTTCAGAGGTGGAATAATGAATCACGCTTACTCCAACAACTACTCACACTTATGTCTAATTCTTCACATTTTAGAACAGAGGTTTTACTGGTATTTGTACTTAAATATATTGAATAATATTCAATGTTTCTATAGGGGAAATTTTATGTGAAGTGATAATTACGTCATGTGAATACATTACTCATAGTAACAAACCTGCTTTTAGGTTTGTTGGGAAAAGATAAAAAACATCAGACTATCATGAATCAAAGAAGAAAAAAGGAACAAAGCCATACTTCTCAGGTTCAGTCTCAGGTCCTTAGTTGATGCATATTATATCTTATTTTTATCTTTAAAGGAAAGTAGTTTGGAATTTGTATCCAGCTGGTATGGCTTTCAATGACATAACCTCTTCCTGTATATGAAGGACATTTTTGCTCATTTAAAAAGTATTACATACTGATTTGAAATTGATACTTGCTTTGGCATGGGTCCTAACTTGAAGTCGAAATGCTGAGAGTTGTTTTTGTTTATTGCATTGATGTGATGTAATGTAAATAACTGTACCTGTACTTCTCATCCTGTTTCTAGTTCTATTTCTGAGTGTTTGCTAGTGTATATTTTTATGTGTCCATCTCCTGGAAGCTAACAGCCTGTGTAATGAGTCCCCCGTCCCCTCATCACTCAGTCTCCTCCATGGACCACTGTGGACTGTGGGCTTTCTGCTGCCACTACCCATAATCCCTGGCTCTTATACAAACACATATAAAACGTCCCAAGTCCCTCCACTATTAGCGGGGCAAAAGGGAGTGTATGCCTGCTGCCGTGTGTGCTGGAATCGCTCAGAGACGTTAGCAAGAGAAGGAGTGGTAGGGGGCAGGGGGGTGGGGGGGCAGTGAGACTAACCCAATTTCCTGCTCCATTTCCTCTTCATGGGCTGGCCGCGTCCTATTCCACGGCGGGATGGGCGCGACACCAAGCACCCTACATCCCCGGGTCACGCCTTTTACCTGAGAGTCACACGCAGAGTATGAGCAGTGCTGTAAATAAACGATAGACTTCTCCTAAGAATTGTCCTTTTGATGTCCCAACTAAAGATGATGACATTAAAGCATCATTTATCATTTTAATTTTTTTCACAATACTAAAATTTCAAACTCAGTTGCAATACTAAAGAATACCACATTGATAATAAAAAACACATTTTCTTTAGTCAATACAATGTGTTTTTCAACATTAAACAATACTACTTTATATTACCATGTGGTATTATATCTTTGTAATCCCTCAGTCAACCAGGTATGTTCCATAATGGTCCATGGGCGTATATTAGTCTGTGTGGTCTTAATCTGATACAGCTCAAGATCATTCTAAAGGTGCATTTCTGTCCTGTGAATGTGACTTTTCTACAGCATTACAGTCCTTGGGTTATTTATTTATTTATTTAATTGTTGGCTGCTCATTCCGCCTGTCAATGCAAGGCATGAATTACAGACTTACATACTTTTATAGAATAAGATAAGATAAGATAAGATATGCCTTTATTAGTCCCACAGTGGGGAAATTCCAGTGTTGCAACGCACAGATCAAGAACAGCACGAAAAAGTAACATGCAACAGAACAATATAATAAATAAATAAATAATGGCCTAGGATAATTGAATATGGAACATGAAATATGGAATATGAAATGAGAGTGGCTATCTAAATTTCTCCTTCCCTAAAAGTATATTTTTAATGTTAAACTGAACAAATGCAATAAATTCAACCTACGGTATGGAATTATATATTTATTATTTGTCCTATATATTTTAGTATGTGACAATTATTATGGTATTATTATGGTAGTTGGTAAATGACAATTATCTCTCCAAAAGGTTGACAGTTTGTGTTGTTTGTTGGTTTCTAGGGTCATTTCGTGTATGATGAATGTGCTAGAAATTATGGGAGAAATGAATTTGCTACCGTATTTATTCACTATATATGTACTATGCATGTGTATGTATTGTTATCATATACTTCCTATTAGGAATTACATAATATGAAAAATTCTGATCTCGTTTAGCCAATAGAATGTAATCTCTAAAGCAAAATAATGGTATACAGAACAAGACCTTTCTAAAATCAGCCTAATACTAATGATACTAAAACTAGTATCGAAGCTACATACTCATTCAGTATTGTCACCAAAAAATGACATAAACGTGAATAATTTTATAACAATCTTGAGTTAGTGTTAGACCCCATGGTAACAATCAAACACTAGTATTGTGTGTTGAAAATGAGTCTGTTGTCTAAAAACAAGCTTTTTTTTTTTTTTTTTTAATCATTTTGGTATACAGTATCAAGCCTATTCCCCAGTATCAAAATTGAAATTGTAGTGTAGTGACAACACTTTTATGTGTGTTTGTCTGGTTCCAATGACCACTATAAAACTACAGACTAACACCAGAGCTCCTACCCTCCCGCATGCCAGCACACACTGAGACACAAAGTCACGGAGTCCCTGAAATTTTCTTGACCTAATTGAAGCCCAGCGGTCTGCCCCAGGTCATTCTCTTATACTTCCCCTTTATTTTAATGAGATTTTTAATTAGCATGTTAATTGCCTAACGTGATCAGCAGGGGTGACTATAGCTATAGCGCTGCTTTAGCTGCTGTTGGCATCCAGCTGGGCCACAGCACTGAGGCGTTCCCCTCTACTGAACCGAGCCCAGCCAAACGGGGCTAAGCCGGGCTAGCCTGCAGAGGAAATGAGCAAAAACAAGATGAACCCACTGCGGTTTTATGTTGCGTTTATAGCCACAACGCCGCTGTAGATTTAATTAGTTTATCCAAATCACTTTCCATTCTGTGACCCTGATTGATGTGCTGCTCCTACTACAATTTTATTTTTAACTTTAAAGGAATATTAACATTTTTTACAATCTGAACCTTATTTCGATAATAAAACAAGTTGTTTTACTCACCCATAGCACTTTGGTGTCATTTGGAGCAGTTGCGTAGATGTTGTAGTTTAGCGATATCCGTTAACGTGAGTGCTTGGGGCAGGCAATTGCAGTCACCAATAACACAAACTTTATCATTTTTCAAATTACAGAAGCTCAATGTCTTAGTTTACACTTTTGTTTGAGTCAAAAGTGTCCTCTAATCCGAGATTTAGCCATAGTTTCAAGTAGATGACAGGACAGCACGCATGCGCACATTCACAGCTGATTTGCAGATAAGAAGACGCTAATAACTTTTCTGTTGCAAGCGACACATGGCAGAAGATTCGGACTTTGAGGCAGAAGAGGACTTATTTGAGTATGATGGCCGTCCTTATCGTTTTGAGCCTAAGTATACGGATGAGGAGACGGATACGGAAAGAATGAAGCTGAGACAGTTTTAGGAGCAGCGCACCAGAGAACAGCCATCGGTTTCTCATTACTTCTCAGAATCGTGCACTGAATCCGCTGGCCTTCTTTCCTTTCCTTTGCTGGTAAAAAATCGTCCTAACTGAAGTGAGTACTGCAAACACGATGGTCCAAACGTCTTACAGCTTTGCCTTTCATGTTTGGGTCCTGAGAGCTGAGAGCGAAATCAGCTGTGAATGCACGCATGCGCACTGTCCTCTTCATCTACTCGAAATTATGGCTAAATCTCGGATTAGAGGCCACTTTTGACTCAAACAAAAGTGTAAACTAAGACATTGAGCTTCGGTAATTTGAAAAGTGATAACTGCAATCACCTGCCCCAAGCACTCACGTTAACGGATATCGCTAAACTGCAACACCTAGGAAACTGCTCCAAATGACACCAAAGTGCTATGGGTGAGTAAAACAACTTGTTTTATTACCGAAATAAGGTTCAGTTTGTAAAAAACGTTAATATTCCTTTAACTCTCTATTAGAAAACACACTTACTTTTACCAATGGTCAAAACAGCCCAGTCCCAATTCTACAATTTTTCATCTGTGCCACTGTCCCCAATTTTTAAGATTTTGTTGAATTTCCCAGTTGAAAGGAAAATTGTCAGTTTTAGCCATAAACTTGCTTGGTAGCCTTTTTTGGTCTTTTGTTTTTGGACAAGTCAAGATTTTTAATACCCTACAGTAAAGATAAACTTGCCATTTTATTCAAATGCAAAGGTTAATTGGACACTTGAAACTGTAGCATACCATGCATGTGTTACTATGTATATTTAAAGATAGAAATGGATTTGAAAAGATTATTAAGTGAAGGTATCACAGGTTTAGACAATGCAGCGAGTGTCTTCCTTTTTCCTCATGTCATTCTGTTAACCTCCCTCTCATGGAGGCTCAAGGCTGCGTGTGGTTATGAGGGTTGTCTTTATAATTTACCAGCGCCTGTGTCGGCTTCTTTATTGAGGCTGGCCTTCGCTGACAGACACAGACAGGAGAGCGCACTTTGATTTAGCCTGGGAATGTTCTCGTCTATGCGAACACACTGAATCACGCTGTACCTCGCTCATATCTCCTTTTGTTGTTCTGTCATATTCCTCCTCTCCGCACCTCTTATCGCCTCCCCACCCGGCTGCTAGCTCTCTGTCTTATCCCTCCATCCCAATTTTCCCCTCCGCACTCATCCGTCTTCCCTTCATTGCCCCTAACCCCTCCTCTGTCTCCTCTGTCTCTTTGCAGTCAGATCTACTGTATCGAGAACGCCCATGGACAGCTGGTTCGTGACCTGGACTTCAATCCAAATCGGCAGTACTACCTGGCCAGCTGTGGGGACGACTGCAAGGTCAAGTTCTGGGACATCCGCAATGTCCAGG
This sequence comes from Paratrypauchen microcephalus, assembly GCA_036785185.1. NCBI lineage: Eukaryota > Metazoa > Chordata > Actinopteri > Gobiiformes > Gobiidae > Paratrypauchen > Paratrypauchen microcephalus. The sequence goes on from JAVJIX010000010.1 coordinate 4,896,148, forward strand.
AGCCGGTCAAGACCCTTGAGGAGCACTCCCACTGGTGAGTTAGAGAGGTCACAGAAGACATGCGGGCCAGGTGACAGAGGGTAGAAGGGTGATGTCAGGCAGAGGGTGTCCTTGAACTCTGGGTGCTCAACATGTGGACCGGGTCATTTGGTGTTTGATACATAGAGACATTGGACCCTGAAGACCACTGATGTCTCTCATATACACCACTCAGGCAAAACATTACAGCCATTCACTGCCTCATTTTTGTTAGTCGAGAGTTTTTCCATAACACGACTATAGAAGTGGACTAAGGGAGTGTGACGTTACCCATGGCGTTCAGCTCCAGTCAAATGAAGCTCACTATGCTAGCGGTTATAGGAGCACATTTGGGGCACAGTTCCATCTTAGGAACAGGAATTTATTAAAGGACAAATTAGTGAAATAAAAAACCGGGATCATATAGAGCAGTTAGTGGAGTCAGTGGAGCTGGAAGTGCCTCCATGCTCATTTCCTATTTGGAACATGGCGGCTAACGGGTTAGCTACATCCATTTATATACAGTCTATGATACATACAGTCTATGAACAAGTGTTTACTACATTTTCTGAACTTTTTAAAGATATTTGTTGGATTTTAGTTCAGAGCAGTTCATTTGGTCTTTCAAAAATATTTTAAATGAAGGTTTCTTTAAACAGAGCAGTAAGAATGTTTTCTCATGCATGTTTCAGCATCATTGAGGCATCAGTAGTGATGGGCGGATCGATACCAAAGTATCGATATATCGATCCTGATGGGGTATTGAATATGCATCGATCCTGGTATTAAAATATCGATACGAAGTCATGTTTTATTACTGACTTAATTTTCAGTTTATTTAGTTCAAATTCATATGTGTTTTGTTCATTATTCAACCATTGCCAGTTGTCAGGCACTACTTTTCCTTCCGCGTTCTCACCAAACGTGGGGTAGTACGTCATCCCGCAATAGACTCACTGCTGTGAGATTTCAGTCAAAGCGGCGCGGTGCTGCGGGAGCCATGGGAGACCGCAAGCGAAGTGTGGTGTGGAGTTACTTCCACACTGTGGACGACAATGTTGCGAAGTGCAGTGTGTGCCAAAAATTATCCGATATTGTGGCAATACCCACAAATTTAAATAAACACTTGATCATAAATCATAAACCTCAGCATGACGAAATGCTACTGACCAAACGACGACAGGAGGCTAGTCAGGCAGCTCCCTCCAGCACAGCAGCAACAGCAGTACGACAGAGGTCAGCTGCCGAGGCGTTTGAGAGAGGGAGAATGTACCCAGGTAACCATCAACCATGTAGAAGACTAAGAGTAGTGTATGTGAGAGGAGAATGTATGTATGTGAGAGTGAGAATAGTGATACTTCATTTGTTGTCTTTTTTCATAAGCTGCAAGTGCCCAACTTACAATAGATTTATTTATTTTATTTTATTTATTTGTTTATTTGATAGGGACAATGCACATTAATGAACATAAGTATAAAACAAATGTAAATATGCTGAATTTTAGCTACAAAGCTAGTTTTCATCCGCAGTCCCTAGGCAGGCAAATACATAAAAATACAACGTGCAATACAAGCAGCACAAACAAAAGTCTAGTGGTCACATTTGATGTCTGCATTGCCATTTTCATTTCATCAAGATTTTTTTTTCAGATATCTGGTGTTAGAATGTGTGGAACTAAGCCCCCTGGTGGAGCTTTGCGAAGCCAAGGTATCTAGTTAGAGCCAGGTTAGTGTTTTTCTGTAGTATTAAAAAATGTATGAAAGTATCGGTATCGATATCGCGATTCTAACCCTGGTATTACTTGGTATCGTATCGAAACACAAATAACTGGTATCGCCCATCCCTAGGCATCAGAAACATGAGAAAACTTTACACTGGTCTGTTTAAATGAAAATTTTACTTTGGGCCTTGCAAAGTTAACCCATTGAAATAATACATTTCTCAAGCAAAACGCACGGCAAAGTAGGTCGCATGTCGCGATTAGTGAAACAGAGATATTTGCATTAGAATTTTTTTTATTTTTTTTTCCAGAATTTGTGATTTTCATTTTTTTGCAGAATGTGCTGGTTGAGATCATGAAGAAGTCAATCCATGTTTCAGATAACAGCATTGGCTGCTTAAAAAGCATACATTTTGTCTGTGAAATTGGCTTGTTTTTCAGAAAGAATTGAGGTGTCTAAATTACCATCCTACCGCTGCGAACCAGTCACGTGACATTAGCGCTCTTTTGTTTTCTTTTTCCGCCTATCAGCTGTAAGCAGTTTGTAAATATGTAGCTGCATTTCGTAGGATGCATTTGCATCCGTAACTTAAAAAATACGCAACTAAAACTGTAAATGCTACATAAGAAGGAAGGAGTCTCTCCTCAGGACATGGGACCCGTTTCTGGGAAGCTTACAGAATGCGATCGGATACTTTACTGGTAAGTGTACCCGATGATGTTTATGTTTGCAGGAACACATTTACTTTATAGACTTTAGGACATGTTTAAATACTAATTCAGCTTTCGTGTGGCGATCATATTTCAGTATGTGCGCTGTGCGGGACCACGCTGTGCGCGGACCGCACGGGGCTGCTCACTGCCAACCGGGACTGAAGTAGGACTAAAACAGGACCGGTGTGTGTGTGTGTGCGTGTGTGTGTGTGTGTGTGTGTGTGTGTGTGTGCGTGTGTGTGTGCGCGTGCGCGTGTGTGTGCGCGTGCGCGTGTGTGTGGTGTCCTATACTATTTTGTATTGTATTAAATTGACAATACAGGTGATTTTTAACTTAACTTTTTAACTTAATTATTGAATAACTATATGGACTTTTTGTTATAAAAGCATTTCCATTTTAACAAAGTATAATTCTGCACTAATTCTGTCATGTCAGTGATGGGGGAGGGCTTAGCTTAATGTCATGCAAATGAGCTCTGAAGGCCTGGACAAGAGACTCTTGAGGAGCTTTTCTCAAGCTCTTCATTTTCAGATGTCCCGCTTTCAAATGGCCACAACTTCTTCAAATGTTGTCAGATTTCCATGTGTAAGGCATCATTGGAAAGCTATAGCTATAGAATCTATACTTTCAGAATCTCTGAATAACTTAAAATGCCCCCGGGATGACTTGAGTCCTGTTTTGCTGTGTTTTTTATTTATATATACAGTATATAACATACACCTGGTTATCATAGTAAGAGTATTAATATGATTAAGTTTTAAATACATCTGCCAATGATGGGGATGTATAAATGCATTCATTATGTCCACAGAATTCAGCAAAAGTAGTTTATTAAAATTACCTTTACAGTATTAGAAATCTTGGATGCCTCACTCTAAGCTTTGAAAGAGCCCAGTTCATCTTTTACATTTACTCAGTGGTTAAATTCTCTGAAATGAATGATTTACATTCAGTCTAGAAAGGCAGATTGAATCTTAGGTCAAATATCTCATCCTTAAATTCATGTCAGACACATGTTTTTCATTGCTTCAAAAGTGAGTGATTTCCACATTCACTGTATTGAGGGATTCTAGGTATGTCTAGTTGATAAGCAAATGAAATTTCTCTGCTCTCCTGTTGATTGGTTTCTGAATGTATTAATGACCTCTTCAGTGTAACTAATGAAACCTTCATAGCCCTGTTTGTGGTGCCATAAAAGAAGTTAGACCCCTATTAATTAAACAGCTCAGCTTGTACTGTGTCTGATTGGACTTGACCACTGTAGACCGCTGCTCTCTCTGTGCCACACTGGGATCCTTTCTGCCAGGCTCCAGGCAGTGCTAGGAGCTGTACAGAATGTACTGCATGAGCCCATGCATCGCTCTGTGCGGAGGTCTCTCACTCTCTCTCTTTCTTTGTGTGAGCTGAATGGATGATCAGCACGTCTACAAGGCAAACTGGACTGTACTGCTGCTTCCTGCCTGCCGCACACCTCACCTGATAACACTACATACACACACACTTCCACACAAGAGAAGGCCTTATCTCCAAAGGACAATCAACTAGGCAAAACATATCCATAACTCTAGATAGCAGCAGCAGATGGATCTTTTCAGATAGGACATATTGTGTGTATGCTTGTCTGCCTGTACACTGTCATCTAATCTGCTTTGGTGAAGGTCCCCTCTTTATCTTGTGTATAGTAGTAGTGAAGCGCTTCTATAATGTCCATGCATACAATGTTGCAGACTTATCTTTTCTCTGTCACATATGTGTGGGTGTTTCCCTGTGCGTACACGTATTTGTGTGCTCTCATTTTTCGGAGCGCAGCCCACAATATGGCCTCGGGGCTGCTGGGGGTATTAGGGACTATTTTTTAGCGGGGAAGCGGATTAAGAGAGCGCGAGGGAATGGCGTGGCCGAGGCTGATTTTCTGTCAACAGGCTTGGTTATCCCTCAGCCTTCTTCCCATGAGGCATCTGGGGCCGCACTGTGAGCTGCGCCCCAGGCTTCAGAGAGAGAGATAGGGAAATTGAGACAAAGGCATCCGTGGACAGAGCGTGAAGCAGTGGCAGTATTGACAGTCCGATGAAGGGAAGAGGGGAGCTGAGAGAGTGGTGCAGGTTAATGAAAAATGTTAAACAGTTGAAGATTTGAAGCCTAGCCCATTTCAGTGATTGATTGCCGAGGAATCCAATATTGGTCAATCTCAATTAATTGTGAGAAACGATTGTCTAATAAGAAAGGTTGGTCGGTCAAAATCTAACTCCTGTGTCCTTGGGCAAGATACTTCACTCCCCTTGTCTTAACATGACTGTGTGGTTGTCAAGGTTGGAAGATATTGATAAAAATGTGTATCTCAGTTTTTTGGGGGGATTTTTGCGACAAGCATATTACATTCATGCAATTAATCAGAAATGTGCTAAAACACTTGTAAATGTCTTAGTCAAGGTTCAGCAATTGCACAAACAGTGACTGGACTATAAAATTTAACAGAAAAATACAAAAACATCACCAACTTTGGAAGATCCCACAACGTTCTGTTATTATTTTTCTTCATGTTTTTTTTTATTTTTAATTGCTCCTTTTGCAGCATTTTAGTTTTCTCATTACCGAGTATATAGCAGATGTGTTAATTTCACACACTTTATAAATGACAAGTTTTATTTTATGTATCACCTCTAGTGATTGTACCTCTGGTGGTGAGGTAGTGTAATATTGACTATAATAATAGAAATACATTGGTCAAAGCTCCTTTAGCCCCTTTTTCAAAACGAGTGATAGTCAAGATTAATTTGTCAATATTTAGAACTAATCTCTGAGAATTTTAGAAATGTGAAGTGCCTCTTTCTGTGAGTAACTTAACTTTATCATTCAGAAGCTTGTCACATTCTACAGCAGGGGTTCCCAAATTTTTCAGACCAAGGACTCTCACTGCAAAATGAAACTGGCACTGGCAATAATTTCAAGTGGCAAAACATCAAAAAAAATCAAGTAGTCCTGTTATTTCGCTCACATATATTGTTTTCCATTTTAAATAATCTTGCGACTTCCTGTTCAATGCTGCACAATGGAAAAGTTGTTATTAATACTTATTAAAGGGCCCATATTGTGCTATTTTCTGATCAATGTTAATGTTTCCTCATCAAAAACATACCCCGTTGTGTTTTGTATAATCCACACATGTTTAACGCACAAACCCTGCATCCATCCATCCATTTTCTTCCGCTTATCCAGGGCCGGGTCGCAGGGGCAACAGTCTAAGCAGGGACGCCCAGACCTCCTTCACCCCAGACACTTCCTCCAGCTCCTCCGGGGACACCCCAAGGCGTTCCCAGGCCAGCCGGGACACATAGTCCCGCCAGCGCGTCCTGGGTCTTCCCCGGGGCCTCCTCCCGGTGGGACATGCCCGGAACACCTCCCGAGGGAGGCGTCCAGGAGGCATCCGAAACAGATGCCCGAGCCACCTCAGCTGGCTTCTCTCAACGTGGAGAAGCAGCGGCTCTACTCCGAGCTCCTCCCGTGTGACTGAGCTCCTCACCCTATCTCTAAGGGTGCGCCCAGCCACTCTACGGAGGAAACTCATTTCGGCCGCTTGTATCCGCGATCTCGTCCTTTCGGTCATTACCCAGAGCTCATGACCATAGGTGAGGGTAGGAACGTAGATTGACCAGTAAATTGAGAGCTTCGCCTTTCGGCTCAGCTCCCTCTTCACCACAACGGTCCGGTACAGTGACCGCATCACACTCCATCCTCCCCTCACTCGTGAACAAGAGCCCGAGATACTTGAACTCCTCCACTTGAGGCAAGGACTCCCCACCCACCCGGAGAGGGCAAGCCACCTTTTTCCGGTCGAGAACCATGGCCTCGGATTTGGAGGAGCTGATCCTCATCCCAGCCGCTTCACACTCGGCTGCAAACCGCCCCAGTGCACATTGGAGGTCCCGGCTTGATGAAGCCATCAGGACAACGTCATCTGCAAACAGCAGAGATGAGATCCTGTGGTTCCCAAACCGGATCCCCTCTGGCCCCTGACTGCGCCTAGAAATTCTGTCCATAAATATAATGAACAGAACCGGTGACAAAGGGCAGCCCTGGCGGAGTCCAACATGCACCGGAAACAGGTCCGACTTACTACCGGCAATGCGAACACAGCTCCTGCTCCGGTCATACAGGGACCGAACAGCCCTTAGCAAAGGGCCCCGAACCCCGTACTCCCAGAGCACTCCCCACAGGACCCCACGAGGGACACGGTCGAATGCCTTCTCCAGATCCATAAAGCACATGTGGACTGGTTGGGCAAACTCGAGCACCCGATGGAGAGTATAGAGCTGGTCCAGTGTTCCCCAGCCGGGACGAAAACCACACTGCTCCTCCTAAATCCGAGGTTCGACTATTGGTCGAATTCTCCTCTCCAGCACCCTGGAATAGACCTTACCGGGAAGGCTGAGGAGTGTGATTCCCCGATAATTGGAACACACCCTGCGGTCCCCCTTCTTAAACAGAGGGACCACCACCCCGGTCTGCCAGTCCAGAGGTACTGTGAGACGTGTCAGCCAAGACAGCCCCACAACATCCAGAGACTTAAGATACTCAGGACGGATCTCATCCATCCCCGGGGCTTTGCCACCGAGGAGCTTTCCAACCACCTCAGTGACTTCGGCCAGGGTGATGAACGAGTCCGCCTCCAAGTCTCCAGCCTCTGCTTCCTCCTCGGAAGACGTGACGGCGGGATTGAGGAGATCCTCAAAGTATTCCTTCCACCGTCCGATAACATCCCCAGTCGAGGTCAACAGCTCCCCACCCCCACCGTAAACAGTGTTGGTGAAGCACTGCTTCCCCCTCCTGAGGCGCCGAACGGTTTGCCAGAATTTCTTTGAGGCCGTCCGATAGTCCTCCTCCATGGCCTCTCCGAACTCCTCCCAAGCCCGAGTTTTTGCCTCTGCGACCACCCGGGCTGCAGCACGCTTGGCCCGCCGGTACCTGTCAGCTGCCTCAGGAGTCCCATGAGCCAACAAGGCCCGATAGGACTCCTTCTTCAACCTGACGGCATCCCTTACTTCCGGTGTCCACCACCGGGTTCGGGGATTGCCGCCGCGACAGGCACCACAGACCTTACAATCACAGCTACGGGCGGCCGCATCGACAATAGAGGCCGAGAAAAGAGCCCATTTGGACTCTATGTCCCCAGCCTCCCCCGGAATCCGGGAGAAGCTCTCCCGGAGGTGTGAGTTGAAGGTGCCCCTGACAGAGGGCTCTGCCAGACGTTCCCAACAGACCTTCACGCTTGGGCCTGCCAGGTCTCTCCAGCTTCCTCCCTCACCAGCGGACCCAACTCACAACCAGGTGGTGATTGGTTGACAGCTCTGCCCCTCTCTTCACCCGAGTGTCCAAGACATGCGGCCGGAGGTCAGATGACACGACAACAAAGTCGATCATCGACGTCCGTCCTAGGGTGTCCTGGTGCCACGTGCACTGATGGATACCCTTGTGCTCGAACATGGTGTTCGTTATGGACAAACTGTGGCTAGCACAGAAGTCCAATAACAGAACACCGCTCGGGTTCAGATCAGGGAGGCCGTTCCTCCCAATCACCCCTCTCCAGGTGTCACTGTCGTTGCCCACGTGGGCGTTGAAGTCCCCCAGGAGAACAACGGAGTCCCCGGTCGGTGCACTGTTCAGTACCCCTCCCAGGCACTCCAAGGAGGCCGGGTACTCTGCACTGCTGTTCGGCCCATAGGCCGACACAACAGTGAGAGACCTGTCCCCGACCCGAAGGCGCAGGGACGCGACCCTCTCGTTCACCGGGGTGAACTCCAACACTCGGCGGCTGAGCTGTGGGGCAATGAGCAGGCCCACACCAGCCCGCCGCCGTTCCCCGCGGGCAACGCCAGAGAAATGGAGGGTCCAGCCCCCCTCAAGGAGTTGGGTTCCAGAGCCCAAGCTGTGCGTGGAGGTGAGGCCGACTATATCTAGTCGGTAACGCTCAACCTCCCGCACAAGCTCAGGCTCCTTCCCCCCCAGCGAGGTGACATTCCATGTCCCCAGAGCTAGTCTCCATGTCCGGAGATCCGGCCGTCGAGGCCCCCGCCTTCGACTGCCGCCCAGATCTCTCTGCACCCGGCCCTTATGGGTCCTCCTGCGGGTGGTGGGTCCACAGGAGGACGGCCCCACGTCGCTTCTTCGGGCTTCGCCCGGCCGGGCCCCGTGGGGAAAGGCCCGGCCACCAGACGCTCGCTGGTGCGCACCCACCCCAGGTCTGGCTCCAGGGTGAGGGCCCGGTGACGCCAGTCCGGGCGACGTATCTGACCTTGATTGGAAACTCATCCTAAGGGCTTCTGAACCGCTCTTAGTCTGACCCTTCCCCCAGGACCTGTTTGCCTTGGGTGACCCTACCAGGGGCATAAAGCCCCCGACAACATAGCTCCCGGGATCATCCTCCACCAGGTGGCGGCTCAAGGAGGGGACAAACCCTGCATATTTAGTTTTATTTAGACTTAGTTCTTCATTCAAACAGGAAACTGCTCTCTTATTTTTCTCTGCTAAACAGAAAAAAAAAAGTAAAAAAGGAAATGGTTAACACAGCAAGCAAGGTGGAACAGAGCATTTTGAGCTTTGGAGACTTAGACAGAATAATAATAAATGGTTACTCAAACATGTGAATGAAACAAAACACATCTCTAGGTATGATTTTGATGAGGTAACAGCATTCTTACATGGCTAAAAGCTCACAAGAGTCAATTTTATGTAAAATGGCTAAAATAGGCTTTAATAGCTTAAGCAATATGTCATGATGTTTCTTCTCACTGTAATCTAAACATTATATTTGCTATTGTGACATCCCTACTCAAAATGGCACTCCTCAAAGCACTCCAAATACAAAGGCTAAAAAATACCCAGCTTTGGCGATCTGATGAATAGGAAAATCCTGCTACAGAAATACAGGAGGGAGGCCAGTGTGGTGAGAGAGGAGAGGGTACACAATCAGGCTGTGGGGTTTTTATGATAACAATCACCAACTCATGTGAACTGAACCTCGGTGTAGTCTGCGCGCTCCCAAATCCCCATCATTGGCACGTGAACACACACCCAGATAGGCATATTTGGCTGTGAATTCCACTGTAAGAAGGCGGCATTTTCTGCATGACTTGTGTGGGCATGAGTGTGTGAACGGGAGATAGGCTTTCTCTGCATCGCTCTGTGTACGTTTCAGCATGGGTGGCCTGCCTTCCAGCCTCTATGGATAGGAATAAGCCGCTATTCCAAACTCTTAAATTCAATCATTTTTGTGCTGTAAAATGTTAACTCTTAACAATATTGCACACAGTTCAAGGTTGGTGATTTATTGTCAAGATATTGTTGTTCTGAAGGTACGCAAAATGTAAGCAGATTATGAAAATGTATAGAAATCTTTAGCAGTCTTCTCTCAAATGTTAAAGGCCCATGCCACTGTTTTCTGATCTGTTATAACATTGTTTTCTCCTCAAAAATATACCCAAAGTTGTGTTTAGGTTCATTTACACATCTACAAGGTAAAAAGTAGCTTTTAACTTACTATTAAAACTACTGTTTCATGACATCACAAGGTGGAACAGAGCATTTTGAGACTTGGAGATGTAGACAGATGTAAAAATAGAGGGCCGTGTGAATGAAACGAAACACTCCAGGTGTGTTTCTGATAACAACATTCTAACATGGCTTAAAGCTCACAAGAGTCAATGTTGTGTAATATAGGAACTTTACTCTTGGAGAATTCTAGTTTTAAAACATACATCACAAATTTTTATCATAGTACTTGTCAAAAACATTGCTAAATTCCCTTGTGAGTAAGATTTTGCACTTTTGTATTTCATTTTAGCGGTCCATTCACTTTTTATGCTATACCAAAGCCTCAATCTTTAAGACAAGCAGGACACACTGTAACACATTTCTGTAGCAATGCAAAATGTTATTTTTTATCAGGGGAATACCAAAATAAATAAATAAAAGTTATTCATTGTTATTAATATCGCCCACTCCAAGTTTTTAAAGAATATATTTGTGATTGTTTTTGCAGGGTGTGGAGTGTCCGCTACAACCACAGTCATGACCAGTTGGTGTTGACAGCCAGCAGTGACAGTCGGCTCATCCTCTCCAATATGGTGTCAATCTCCTCGGAGCCGTTCGGACACCTGGTGGATGACGAGGAGCTCAGCGAGGGAGAGGACAACCACCAAGACGAAAAGTGAGACCCACAAGCACATTTTAAAGTAGCCACATTCTGCATCAAAACTGTTGAGCGGGTCTTAAAAAGCTGGTCTATATCCCAGTTACATGCAACATTTTGAGAACCTTTTCTGTTCAAAAAGATATCATGTCAGAGCTATTTGGGCTTTTACTGTATCTGCTATCAAGCTTAAATCTCCAGCACAGGCTGATATTTTGTTTTGGGTGACTTGCAGCCTAAAAATAAACATAAAGTTTTATTTAGACAGTTTAGTGCAAGGAGATACTGAAACTGCTGAAAACATGACTACACAGATCTCTTAAAGGTTTTGTTTTAAATTCTTAATCACAAATTTTTCATCATTCTGGGCCTATCGATACACTTCTGATCATTCAAAAAATATAACATTTTGTTTTGAATTGTTAATTGATATGAATACTGTGCTCAATTTTTGTCAGTCTGAAACCCATAGTTTACTGGTCTTTAATAATAATGTGACTGTTATATCCCTTTGTGTTACCATTTAAATCTTTGTTTGAAACATGACCATATAGCAAGACTAAGCTAACATTGTACACATTAAAGATACAGTATTATATATAAAAGAATGACTTGGTAAATTGGCTAGGTGTGCAGGTATTAAACCAAAGTACTGTATAGGAATTCAGTTAAAACCCAAATAGCCTCTGCATTTTTACTTTGCTCGGTTCTGTTTGTTTTTTTCCCCCCCAAATTATCAGAATATCATCTATGCCGTAGCCATGTAGTGCTTTCCAAACTATGCCTGTGTTCTCCTCCATCCTGGTCCCGTTCCCCCTCTCATCCGTAACGACCAGCTCTCAGCTCAATGGCCCGCACTCAAACACAATTATCAACTCTCCTTTCTAATGACAGCACTCGGGTTTGGTTTTAACCCCGCCACCATAGCCATCGACCCCACTTGTATGCACGCTACAGGTCCACTCCACTGCGTCTGGACACTGCTTGTTCTGCTCTCATGAAGCGTGAAGTATTTTCAAACTTCACATGTTTACAGTCGTAGTTTGCTGGGTTAATGAAATCAGAAATTTTTGAGACTTTGAAGCCCACTGATGATTATGCATGTTTTAACGAAGAATTACATATGAATATATAACTATTATCATTAATGTAATAAATTGTGGATTACTGAAGTTTTCTAGTAGTACAAGAAGGCTGAACCTATTAATGTTTAACAGGTAAAAAGTTGTCTGCAAAGGTAGTTGAATGAGTAAATTGCCTTTAATTACTGTGAGTTGCTGTGTGTCTCCCCTCACTCTTCACCCCTATTTCTGTCAAATAAACGTAATGGGCAAACCGGCAAAATTTTCCTTTTGCGCTATTATGTCTTGGCTATATTGGTAAGCGTCTACATCACTTTTGCTTCTGGTATCATCTGATGGTTCCAAAGTTTGAACTATTGAAATATCTTATACCTCTTACGATTTCATGTTTCTGTAATGTAATATTCTTTCACAAACGTTTCAACATTGCATTAAAAGAAGAGATTTGTTCTTATTTCCTGCCTCTGCACTAGGGAGCAGCTATTGTCTGAAAGATACGGTTAATGTGTCGAATAAATTCTAATCTGTGTGTCAGGGCTGTCCCTCAGGAAGACTTAGAGCAGTGGATTTGGGAGTTCAGGGCTGGCCGTAATGCTCCATCATAATTCAGAATTAAAAGCAGTAAAAAAGAAGTTTACGCTGTTGCCGTGGGAGACAGCTGTGCGTCTGGTGAGAGCTGTGTGAACTTGTGCATAAACGGAGTAAATATCCCTTAGACGTCAACAGGTAATTGTGTGTGGGCTTGTTGTAGTTGGAGTTGTAGTACAGTGAAAGGGCATGCCTTTCACAAACTGGCTATATTTATATAACCATTTATAAGGTGAATGGTGTTAGGTATATCATATTTAACAAGATGTAGTGAATACCATCGACTTATCTAGTGCAATTTAAATCTGTGACACCAATTGACCTGTGGTATGCACTCAAAGGTTAAGGCAGGTAACTTACCACCTCCATAGCCACCTACTAACACAAAGTAAATGCTATTATGCTACCATGGAAACTTGGTTCAGTTAACAGAATTCATTTTATCACTATAAACTCCAACAGTCAGTGAATGAAATAGTGATTACATTCAATAGTGATTCTTTCTACATTCTTTGCCACTGTCCTTCACTCTGTCCTTTTTACCTCTCTGATTTATAATTAATTAATTCAGAATAATCAAAAAGACAATGTCCCCAGATTTAACGCACAAGCTGCACTTTACTTGACATGGCAGACTATAATTATTCATTGGCCCATAGTGAATGCATGTTTTTGAGGTGAAATGTTGTGTGTTTTCAGGGGTAAAGAGCCCCTAAAGGACAGTGTTGTATCCACATACGAGGAGCATGAGGACAGCGTGTATGCAGCAGAGTGGTCCTCAGCTGACCCCTGGCTCTTCGCTTCACTCAGCTACGATGGACGTCTGGTTATCAACAGGGTCCCACGGGCTCTCAAGTACAGGATCCTGCTGTGAGACAGGCAAGTGGACATTTAAATGGGCAACATTAACCAGGGACTTTTGAATTTGTGTTGCCTCAGCTTTGACTATGAAGTATTGAATGTTTTGAATCAAGATTAAGGCATTTATTTATTCATACAACTGGAGCAGATCAATCTTCAGACATATTCAAGTTTTAATGGTTTAATATTTGTATGTTTAAATCTCTAATGATGCCTGCTGTGCTAATTCTTCTAATGAAGTTCCCGAACTTGACTTGTTCTTAGTCATACAACAGAGTATATAGTATATAATGGACCAAAAAGCTAACATACATGACCATTCACAGTAGCTTCCTCTTTTCTGCATTACTTGAGGAAAAACTAAAACTAAAACACAACTCATCCCAGGTAATCAAACTCTATTGTAAAAATGATTGACACCGCTGTAAACCATTGTTTTAATAAAACTAATTTACTGTAGCTGATTTAATTTTGTGTATGTCTGCATTGCATTATTTGTAGAGAAAATTAATAAATATAATAAAATAATGAAACTTCATTCATTTTAAAAAGTCATATTATTTTTCTTTATTCATATTTTACAAGGGATTTTCGAGCCATGAAATCTAATTTAATAAATGCAAGCTAGATACATTTAAAGCCAACTTGTGGAACATTACAAATCTATAACATCCCTGTCATAAAAGTTAAATAAAGCACCTACAGTATATTGTTGTAAGTCAATTATGAAAAAATAAAAATCTTCACCTCAACATACAAACTTGAACTTAAACATTTAATGTTTAAGTTCAAGTGAGTGTAAAATATACAATATCAACATTACATGTTTCGATGTCCCTCCATCTGATTCCACAACTGGGGTAAAATCTAAAACTCTCTTAAAACCCTTTTCATAAACCAACACAAGTCTCTCTGCTTTTATCTTTGATTATTACTTTCAATTCTCATCACTCTCCCTTGTTCATATTTCATTTTGTGTGGCTGATGCCCCTCCTCCTCTCCCCTTTCTCTATATCCAGTTTGTTGAAGCTGGTCGATACTGACAGTGCAGGCCTCTGTTATGGCAGACAGCTCTGACGGGACTTTTTAATTGCAGCTTGACTCTATGGATCACACATTCACACAATGGCACACAGCAGTGCCAAAAGAGCGAGCACGGGCCGGGCCACTTCATTAGCTATGCCAGTGGAGCAGGCAGCACCCAGGCCTGAATACAGAGTACGTCTCGCTATCTAATCAAAGAAAGCGCTTGCACATTTATGGACGCACAAAGACGCACACATGCACACAGAGGCCTTGTTACCCTGAAGTCAATTACCAGGAGCAGGTTCAGAGTGGAGAAGGAGATAGATGGATGGTGCTGAAAAGGTAATCTCACCCATCTGGAAACGCTGATGGTTGTCACGGACGCGCACATCCCACCCTCGCTGTCTCTGGGGCCGAGGAGAGGTGAGCCATGTTAAAAGAATTACAAGTGAAAGGAGTTCTCGCCTTCAAACCTCAGGGTAATAATGTATATCTGCTGCTGCTGAGGCTAATTGCTATTTCTGATGGTTTCTCATACATTGCATTATGTTGTATTATAATCAGTGTCAAAATGAGGAATGTCTAGTTGTGATAGAGAAAAATTAGTGAGCTTTGGGTAACTGGTGGAGGAAATGCCAACTACTTGTCTACGTAGAGAGAATTGCTTTGCCTGGAATGTTCCGTAGTATTAACATTAACATCATCTATTACAATGGAGACAAGCAGTTAATACCACCATGTCAAGTTACAAGTCAGATCTGTGGAGAGACAACTCTGCTGGCCATAACATTGCAATACACATTTGTGTCCCACCACGGAAGCCGAGGGCACATGTCGGCATTACAGATTCTCAGAAAATGCGTTTTTTGTGGTTTTTTTTGTTTTTTTTTTTCAAAATTTGTGATTTTTGTTTTTTTGCAGAATGTGCTAGTTGAGATCATGAAGAAGCCTCTCCATCTTTCAGATAACAGCATTAGTGACGTTAAAAACATACATTTTCAATTTAAAAAATGCTTGTTAGGCAAGGAGGGCTGAAGAGACCAAACTTCGAGAAGGATTTTCTCGGATTTAGAAAATGTGGTATGGCTGCTTTCAAATAGCGACAACTTTTTAAAATATGGTCCGATTTTCACATGTAAGACATCATTGGAAAGCTTAGAACCTGTACTTTCATAATCTGTGAATAACTCAAAACGCCTCAGAGACGACTTGCGGGCTCAGATTCCATGGTGGGACACATTTTTTTAAATAGAATAAATGCAGTAAATGTATACCCCGAGGCCCAAAGTTGCTGGGATAATAAATATTACTATAGGGTCTTGTTTGTTCTGTGAAACAGCAGCTTCACAGTTCTGTACAACATTGCATTTCTAGTACCTACCACATAGAAATACCAAACACAAATACATATGTATAGAGCTTATGTAAAATTTAACATACACATATATATGTACATATAAATCTCCATAGATCTTAATGGTGACATCCGTAGAGCCTGCAATGTATGTGCCACAAATACAGTCATGCATAATGGAATAAAGCAATTCTCACTTTGGCCGTGAAAATCGAATCTACAAAAAATATACATATACATTTTTTAAAAGCATTTAATTATTCAGTATGCTCCACTGTATGTACTGTATGTTTGTCCCCAATTTATTGAATGCATTGGATCAATATTTCAACAACTTGGAATATTGCTGTAAATATCATAGTTAAGCTTAAGCACACATAATGGCACACATAATGAATATTAATAATATTATTGTTACTTTCTCCAGCTATGGTCAAGAAATAAACTCTTATATAGACATATGCTTACATTTCAGCCTGGAGAGACAGACAAACACAAAGAGAAAGTATTAGTATACTTTATTGAATTAGCTGTTTTTGGACCTCAGACCCTGGCAGAAGACATTGTTGACGTTTAGGAGATGTCTTCCACTCGCGGCCTCGACATCAAGATACTAGAGGTGAGGCCGAGAAGAGTGAAGAGGACAATGAGGATGAGGGGGTGCTTGGGAGGAGGTGCACCTGCAATGGGAATAGACTGGGCGCTGATTGGACAAGGAGGAGGCTTGGCAGGTAGCGGGGAGGAGTTTTTGGAGTGACTGATGAAGGCTGAAGAGCAAGTAAACCCTGAAGAAGCGGTGAGGTAGACTGGAGCAAAGTTAGGTCTTCCAGTCTGAATTTACGCTAGCCATTTCTCAACTGTTTCCTCTATTTGATGCTTTACAGTTGCCATTATTTGATCACATCCCACTAGGGATGTCAACAATTAATCGATTAACGATTAATTGTCGATTAAGACGTTAGTCGAACAAAATGCATTAATTGTAATTAATCGCTAATCGCGGACACGCGCACCCGCGTGGTCACAAAACAAGGCAACCGCGCACCGCGCTGCACTCGACTCACAGCTGGCCGCAGGCACCAACAGCACTGCTCAGCAGCCCCAGGTGTACGCGCGAGGAGAGATCGAACCGCGGCATCCAGGAATGCGCCGCAACGTGCCGCTGCTGGTCCCGCGCTGCTGGTCCCGCGCGGCTGGCCTGCGGCCCGGGCCCCGAGCCACAAACCAGCCGCACGAAACCAGCAGCGGCCCAATCCTGGTTGAGTCCCGGTCCAGTCCCGGTCCAGTCCAGGTCCAGACCTGGTTTAGTTCTGGTCTAGACCTGGTCCAGTCCACGTTTAGTCCTGGTCTAGTCTCTTAGCCAATCAGGACAGAACAGAATGTTACACTATAAAAAAAAAAGTTACACGATTCCACGAACCGCGATAGAGCGAGGGATTACTGTATTTTGTTATTCAGCATCAATACATTCGTCTGCTTTTTACTAAGGAATAATTAATTGAGGAATATACAATATAATAATACTATGATATATTTATGACTCAGTGTTATGTATACTATAGCTTATATTCTTAAAGATCCCATGACATGGTACTTCTTGATGCTTTTATATGGCTCCTTAATGGTTCCCTAATACTGTAAATGAATTCTTCTTCAAAATCAACACTCAGTGCATGAGAAACAGAGATAAGCTGAGAAAGAGTAATTTTTCTCATCTGAACACTCTATAATGGGCGTTGTTGCTTGAATGCAAATGAGGAGAAAAGAGCTGGCCTATAGTAGAGGGTGGGGGCGTGGCCAAACTCTCCGCTGTCAGCCCGCAGCTGATCCATTTCCTTGTTTTTGCACGGGGGGAGAGATTTGAAGCGTTCCATTGAAAAATAAACACATTTCCACATAAAATAAAATTAAACCACTGCTGTTCAAAGGTCCAGAGGCTCAGATAAAGGACTTACGAGCCTAGAAACACTCGGACGTGCCTCCAGGCAAATAAAAAAACGCATTTTTGCATTGCCTAGCGCATTCGCAGTCCAAACTCTCTGGGCGTGATTTACAGAGACGCTGAGTACAGACAGACGGGGGTGGAACTGCATTTGCATTTCTTTTTTCGATCTGACGTCAATAAGGTGCCTTGTTCAAACTCGCCCGTTTGAGCTCCGATTTTTTGTAACACAGAAAAGGATCGCAAATGCTCAGTTTAGACATTTCACAACTTTTAACCATGGGGGGGGGGGCTAAACAGGGTAGGGGAGCTCACATTAACGTTCAAAAACCTCAGAAAGTGAAAATTTCATGCCATGGGAGCTTTAAAGCCCCAGTGTGTAGGATTCGTGGCGCATAGGTGGATGGTGCTATTGCACTTTCTGTTTTAGCTACGGCAGACCTCGAGGATCACCCGGGCGCACCGTAACGCGGACAGCTCTCGTACCCGCGCACGAGCCGCGCGCCGCTACTGTATAAATAAAACGCGGTCCCGTTTTTTTTTTTTTTTTTCCTCATGAAAACACACATTCCTGATCATGTACCATGACACTCTACACATAAAATGAAACCTTACAGTCTCCTCTTTTTGACTATGCAATTC
Source organism: Paratrypauchen microcephalus (assembly GCA_036785185.1). NCBI lineage: Eukaryota > Metazoa > Chordata > Actinopteri > Gobiiformes > Gobiidae > Paratrypauchen > Paratrypauchen microcephalus. The sequence continues at coordinate 4,914,281 of JAVJIX010000010.1, forward strand.
ATTTCCCGGCACAACAATCACTCCCCGAGCACATGGGGTTTTTATACGGAAAAGCACAAAATGAGGTTAGCTTACCTTAGAATGCTTTGCACAGGTCAAACTCTGTATTTCACCATAAACTTACTCTCAATTTGTCCGTAAGGATCCAGCGAATAAAATCCAGTAAAACAATTTAGTCCAAAACACGTGTTAGATCCATTACGACGTCTGATCCAGCAGCATGCTTGTGTTGTTTACCCAAAACCACGAGCCTTGCCGAGGGCGAAGGCGGAGCCCAAATGTCCTTCTGTGGCTCTCGTATTCAAAATGGCTGCCTCTGCATGGGGAGGATCCCCCTTTTATGTAACTATATTTAAGTCCAAAAGAATACTTTGATTTCATGATGGAAGTGAAAGGGCTTCGAAAACAATGTATTTTTGAATGGGTATCTTCAAATTCAGTAATTAACGGGTAAAAATCTTACACACTGTCCCTTTAAAGACCCTATTGAAACACTAAAATTCAGGTGAAAAACGCCGCTTATCAGTTAATCGTTAATCGATCGATAAGGTCAATCAACTATCAATTAATGAATTAATCGATAATTTGCATCCCTACATCCCACATTACTTGGTTTTGGTTTTGCAACTGCTGTGTGCTGTGGTAGACTCGCCTGACACATCTCCAAACATACAAGACACCCACTCATCCACCTGAGCCACTGTCCAACCACGTATGTTCAGGAATGTATAGCTTTACATCAGGTCCACTGCGGAATCTTTGGCTCTTAGTTGTAGGTCATGTGACTTCAGGCCTTGCCCCATAGGCTTTTGGGGTCATGAGCCTCTTGACCCTGAATGAGTGATGACAGCGTAGTTATGGCTGCCGGCTTCACACGACTTCTTGCCCTCAACTGGCAAAGCACTCACGTGAAAACAGAGAGAGAGTGGTCTGAAATATTAATGTAGCTGTGAAATACTGTATAGTTTACTCAAGAAAAGGCTATTCTCTTGTGTGGGAGAATGTATGGGCCTGTATGCATCATGTTTCACTCACAAATCAAATCTGTGTAAGGGTAACTTGATTGATTATGGCCTCATCAAACATCACAGAACCTGAAAGAATAGTCATTTATTATATATATATACACAGCTGCTCACAGAAAATGCCATTGCTTTTTATATGACTTCAATTTTAGCACTGACTTTACACAGTTACCCACATAAAGCGTTGTCTTTTAGTGCTAATTGTCCCTGAGGATCACCCGATGACGTCCTCAAAGAGAGGAGGAGGCGGAATTCAGTTTAGCTGCAGAAATGAAATAAAAAAAAACAAAAACAAGATTGTATTAATTATTTATTCATGTTTGGAGTATCAAGCCACAGTGGTAATGTGTGTGCCTGTGTGCTTTGCCATTTTAGTTGATTATTTCCTCGGAGAGTTAGGCTCATTTGCATAGAGTAGAATTTATATGACCTCTTCAAATCAAACATTATTCACAAACATGCGCTCTTGAACGTGAAGGAGTAGAGTGACTCAGGTCTGTGTGAGTCAGTCAGAGGAGGGACAGAATGTGTGTGTTTTTTTGTTTTGTTTTTAAGGTCACTTAGGGCCAACACCAAAATAGGTTTGGTTTTTTAGAAACCTTTATTACACTGACTTTTATTATATTTTCCACAAGTCCACTACTGTTTTATGCATGCTTCTTTACTATAAGCTTATTTATAGCTTTAATATAATAAATAAGTTCTTGTTCAGTGATAAATACTCTTCACCATGTTTCTTCTTTTCTGAACTTGTAACATTTCTGAACATTTATGAAAATTAAAGGCCCTATATTATGCAAAATTGTTTCTTTGAGCTATGAGCTTTAAGCCATATTAGAATGATGTTACCTCTTTAAAACAGATGTGGAGTTGTGTTTTGTTTCATTCAGAGTTAGATTTTATTATTGGTCTGTCTAAATCTCCAAAGCTCGAACTGCTTGCTTAGTTGAGATTGGAAATTCTAGGGCTAAAATTATGAATGATTCTAGTGAAGGTGCATGGAGCACTTCCTGAACAGAGTGTTTACAGTTTGAGAAAATAATTCAGCCTAAATATGCAGGGTTGTGTCTTAAACGTGTGAATGAAACTAAACTCTATGTATGTTTTTGATGAGGAAACAACATTATAACATAGATCAGAAAATAAGGATTAAGAAAGGTTAAGGTTTTTGTTTTGTTTTTTTTGTCCCTGTAAGAACATTTTACCTGCATTTTTACCCACAGTCAGTGCCACTGGGGCAATCCGTCAGGAGCACAGGGCTCCAGGGGAACCATCTCCAGATCTTAAGCTTAGTCAGGACTATGTCTCCACTTTTCACACACTTTTCACAGCATATGTAACAAAAACAACTGTTTTAAATAACTGCCGTCCAACATAACCATTTCCAGCGTAGTTATATTTTTATGGTGTAAATATTCCCAATGGATCCATTCAACCCTACACATGCTTTTACTACAACCCCCTTGGGACATAAATGTTCTACTATACTAGTGCTCAATGTATGTATTAAGAGAGATACTACGCTGTGCTGCTGAGGGCTAAAAATAACCAATCCCTTGATATTGACTGGGGTTTACTCCACATGGGGAAGAAATATTGGGCTAAATGAATCCACTCTGCAATCTGCCTTTTGTTTGGTGAATTCTTCAGATGTGCCATTGAAACACAAACTCCGATTACTTTTCATGTTAGCTGGGAGCATGTTCGGATAGCTACTTAGCAGTGACAAGAAGCCTCAGTGCTAAGAGCTCCTGTGTGCCCTAAGCTACTTATTTAGAGTCCTATCGCTACTGCAGCTGATAAACTGCTTTGGAGTCAGGCAAAAACTGCTCTATTAAGTCATTGGGGAAATTACCACAATGTTTGGTGTTTAGGGTTGTGAGATTCTGCCTTTCGCAATGCTATATTTTGCACAAATTTCATCTTGTTAATATATATGTATACATTATTGTTCTATGCTTCTTTGTCAATGTACAGAGTGAATATGGTTGTGCAGGACATACTTTACTTTTGACTCATGCAATTTGCTGAATGTCTCCCCACTCTTCACCCCATTTGATCTTGCACCTGTGCTGACTAAAGCCTTAAAGGTCCCATGGCATGAAATTTTCACTTTCTTTTGAACGTTAATGTGAGCTCCCCTACCCTGTTTAGGCCCCCCCCATGGCTAAAAGTTGCGAAATGTCTAAACTGAGCATTTGCGGTCCTTTTCTGCGTTACACAAAACCAGTGTTCAAACGGGCGAGTTCGGACAAGGCACCTTATTGACGTCAGATCGGCAAATGCAGCTCCAGCCCCTCCCTCTGTCTCCGCTCAGCGTCCCTGTATATCCCGCCCATAGAGTTTGGACTGTGAATGCGCTACGCAATGCGAAATGCGTTTTTTTATTTGCCTGGAGGCACGTCCGAGTGTTTCTAGGCTCGGAAGTCCTTTATCTGAGCCTCTGGACCTTTTTAACAGCAGTGTTTTAATTTTATTTTATGTGGAAATGTGTTTATTTTTCAATGGAACTCTTCAACTCTCTCCCCCCGTGCAAAAACAAGGAAATGGATCAGAGAGCGCTCAGAGCAGACAGCGGAGTGTTTAGCCATGCCCCCACCTTCTACTATTGGCCAGCTTTTTTCTCCTCATTTGCATTCAAGCAACAACGCCCATTAGAGTGTTCTGAGTGAGAAAAATTACTCTTTCTCAGCTTATCTCTGTTTCTCATGCACTGAGTGTTGATTTTGAAGAAGGATTCATTTACAGTATTAGGGAACCATTAAGGAGCCATATAAAAGCATCAAGAAGTACCATGTCATGGGATCTTTAACAGACCTGGAGCTGTTATTTTGGTTCAAAAAATGAACACATAGACCTCTGTCAAGGAGTTATTTTAATTGCATTTGTAGGTAGGTAGTTAGAGGTAAGAACTACGCATTAACCCACAATAGGACAGAATCTCTCAAATTATTGGTCCGCCTGTGAAATAGGCTAGGTCTGTTTCATATATTGAAATTGTACAGAATCTTTTACTTAGGATCAAATTTACAATCTGGAGCCACACAAAATATATTATTTTGCCCATGGCCGTTAGGTGCACTGTTTTAATATATAACAAGTATAAACAAAAATAAAACATTATAGGTCAGGGCTCTTGCTTTCTAGCTTATTCATCTAATTTGCAAACGTCATTCCTGTCCTCAGACATATGAATTCAGCCTGTAGGTCTTTTCTTGATCAAATTTGGCTTTGTTTGAAGGAGAGTGTTTTTATATAGAGAAGGACAGAGCAGTGAACTAGGCACTATCAGGATCGGGGCAGGTGCCGAAGCGCTCATCTCCAGCTTATTGTTCTCCAATTACCAAACAGGCACGAGGGGGGTATCAGTGTTATTTATGGGCCCTCACAACCTCAATGTACATATAATTACCTCTGAGGGGCTGTAATTGTGCTCATTTCTCATGTCCGGTGGGAAATCCGCACCCCAGCCTTCGTGGTGTCTCCATGGAGATCGGAGCAGTTGAAGGACATTACAGGTCAGGGCCACGCATTGGACTGTTATTGTAGCTGTTTGTTTTCACACCTTCCTGTGTATTTTCGTAAGGATGCTTGGTTCTCTGTTTCATTTAAAAGCCTCTTGAGGGCTGAGATTCAAAAGTCTTCAAAAATAGATTACAAGTAGAATTTTTAAGTCTCAGTACTCAATTTTTCTGTTAGATGTGTGTAATGATTACTCTTCATTTTGGGTTTTTAGATCTGTACAAAGAATACAATTGAACCTTTCTCTACATTATTTAATGATACACTATGTAACTTTTCTGGTCTGCCAGTTGCACAACATGGCATATATCATATCTATATCAATGGAGACAAGTAGATGACTCCACCAGCGCAAGTTAGGCCAAGTCAGATTTGTGGAGAGGCAATCCCACTCACAGTAAGAATGCATGTTTTTCGAGAGAATTCTTAGCAATTAAAACACCCATAATGAAATATTTTAGTGATAGATATGTAGCCTAGTGGGTGCAAACCTCCCACCAGAAATCTGTGTCCATTAATTTTGGATTCCTTCTGATTGACAAAAATACATTTTAACAAGTGAAACATACGTTTTACGTATTTATAAAGCTTATGTTTACCGTAGTGAAACAGGTCAGGAGTATTAAAATTGAGGTCCATAATCACTGAAAAAATGTAGGTAATTCTTTTTTTATTATCTACCTATCAGTTTTGTTTTTTTCATGTTTGACACTTTAATAGTGTCTGTTAGCTCTGAAAGTTTATTAGGGCGCTCTTTTGTGTGACTACAATTCATTGCTTCAAAACTCTATTTGTTTGACGCGGAGTGCATTTGGTCAAGGACTTGTTTTTGATCAGACTCTGCTTTGAATGAATGCTGCACTGTGGTGGTGTGGACCGTGGATACATACAAGTGTGATGGACTAATGATTGAAGAGACTGGTGAGTCCGTCAGCATTGCCGTGCCGATGCAGAGTGACAGTTTGTATGTGTTTGATCAATGGTGCGTAGCCCGGGGACAGCGAGGGTGCAGGGGGCTGTGGTGACTCTCGGACCTCTTTGTCAATCAAATCGCCCATGAATACCTCCCCATGAAATCCATTAAAACCAATTTAGCCTGCGCCGACCAGCTCTGAGCCCCACGCACTCTCACCCCGCGGTGAATTAATGACGGATTTTCAAAACTTTGGTAGTTTGAGTTGATTGCTCACTATTATTTTCAGTGTCATTCATTATTATGTGGTGAAAAGTGCTCGCAGCCAGACATCATACCTCCGATCTCAGCTGGGTCCTTTTCAAGCGTTCTTTCATTTAAAACATGGACTAAATGATTCAGCTTTAAAGATGTATTTTCTCTAAAGGTTTGTCTGCTTTGTATCATGTTACTATGGCTCATTGACTGACTATATCTTTGTAGCATTCATAAAATTATTCCCTGTTATTCATCAACAGTCCATGGTTAAAATCTAAAATATGAACCACAGCTTGAGTCATTTTAGTGTTTTTATGTGGCCTTGAGTTTTATGGCCTTTGTGTTCAGCTAAAAATGTTAACTGTTATGCTCACCGGAGTGAATCTCTGCAGTGTTGTACCAGGACATACATTCAAAATCTAAAATACAGTGGTACCTCACCTTACGAAATTAATTCGTTCCAGAAGTGGTTTCGTAACGTGAAAAATTCGTAAGTTGAGTAGCTATTTCAATGGAAAAAGCCTGATTCGTTCCAAGGCCCCGATCTAAGTTTTTTTTTTTATAGTGTAACATTTTTTATAGTGTAACATTGTGTTCTGCGTGTTTCTCACATTTGTCTCTCGTTTAAACACTCAAACTTTCATAGATTTTCAACAAAACGTATCAATATTGAAGTGTGGGGGGAAGCAGGAGGGGGGAGAAAACTGCACGGACACATGTGCGCAGCATGACCCGGCGCAGAGCTGACAGCAGGACTAGACCAAGATCTAAACCTGGACTGGACCAGGACTAAACCTGGACTAAACCTGGACTAGACCAGGTGGATTAAAGCGCCGCGTGCGGGTCTATTTCCTGGTTTCTCACGAGTCACAGCTGAGGCGAGCAGCGAGGAGGAGACCGCAGGGAGGAGGGGACCGCAGGCAGTCTGAGCGCATGTGAGCGCGGCTCCTCCTGGTTTAGTCCAGGTTTAGTCCTGGTTTAGTCCAGACCACCGCGGCTCCTCTAGACCTGACCAGGTCCTCCTCTAGACCTGACCAGGTCTAGAGGAGGACCTGGTCAGGTCTAGAGGAGGTCTAGACCACCGGCTCTTGCATGGCTCTCGCTCACATGCGCTCAGACTGCCTGCGGTCTCCTCCTCGCTGCTCGCCTCAGCTGTGACTCGTGAGAAACCAGGAAATAGACCCGCACACGGCGCTTTAATCCATCTGGTCTAGTCCTGGTTTAGTCCTGGTTTAGTCCTGGTTTAGTCCAGGTTTAGTCCAGGTTTAGTCCTGGTCCAGTCCAGGTTTAGACCTTGGTCTAGTCCTGCTGTCAGCCCCGCGCCGGGTCATGCTACGCACACGTGTCCGCGCAGTCTTCTCCCCCCTCCCGCTTCCCCCACACTTCAATATTGATACGTTTTGTTGAAAATCTATGAAAGTTTGAGTGTTTAAACAGAGACAAATGTGAGAAAAGTTTAAATCCAGTCTGAGAAAAGCATATAATATGTGTGGCTGAGCACGCATTATTTGAATTTTTGAGATTTCGCGTTTCGTAACTTGAAATTTGATTCGTACCTAGAGACAAAAATTTACCGTGAAGGCGTTTCGTAACTTGAAATTTTCGTTTGTTGGGTCATTCGTAAGGTGAGGTACCACTGTAATGTCAAATCTCTTGGGCATTTATTGATTCTTTCCAAATTGTTTCACCTAACTTTGAGCTTTAGGTTGAATCCAGCCTTGCAGTTCATTGACTTTGCACTCTATATGCCTGTCTTTAGACAATGGGAGTTATTTTTAATACTGAGTAATAATAACTTATAATAAAGATTTAATTATAACATTTTAATAGTGACAAGGACTACACAATATCATTTTTTACTTACTTTTAATAGCTTAAAATGTGTTGTAATGGTTTTCACTTATCATTTACTCACTTAGTAGTATTTTGAGTGATTCATGCTTTTTTAAGTTACCTTTATTCTTCTGCAAGCGCTGAAAATTCCACTTCTCCCCTACCCCCCTTACAAAGCCACTGTTTTTTGTTTTTTTTTTAACTTTTTTACCTCTTTTTTAAAGAAATAAAACATCTACAGGTTGCTACCATGAAGTGATTCTAGGTGAGGCGATCTGCATGGTCCACTTTAGACCAGTATAGCAATTTTTAAATTTAATTTAGCTAAATTATGAAATTATAATCCACTCAGTTTATACATTATAAATTTATAGCAAACAGAAGCATAACATGTCTTCTTGAACTGTATTATTCTAGAAAAGAGTATTAACAGATGAAGGCTGCGTGAATAAAGTGCACAAGCATATACTGTACTTTGTGTCATGAGTCTTGTTCTTTAAGTCCCTGAGATATCACTGGACTCTCTTTGAACACAGACAGCACAGCAGTGCCCAAGCTCTGTCATAAACACAGAAATATTGAAGATGAAATGGATGTTTGCCTTTGACAATCGACCCACTTTGTTGTCCCTTCAAGGCTGTTCCTTGTTTACTCTTCCACCACACAGGAAACCAACACTTCCTCTTTTCGCTTGTACCACTTTCTATTGGTGGGTCCCATTTCAAGCCATTTTCTTTTGGTGGGTATTTCAGAGTAAGGGGGGAAAAAAAAGAAAAAAAACACCACATTTTTAAAGTTGTTGAGAGATCTCCAAGGCCAGCTATTCCATGCTTGCTTGACAGCCAAACAATACACGTGGACAGGTTAGTGTGTATGTGGTATTCTCTGTATAATACTGCGGCAATGGTTCAGTGCTTCTTCCTGTCGCCACGGTTCTTCTGTCCTCACCTGATGTGTTGTCACCGACCCACAATGTCAAGAGCATCTATGTCCGAGGATCGGTGTGGTCAGTTGGGCAGGGGAGAGCCAGACAGATTTAGGTCATGCAGTTCCCATGAGAGAGTGTCCGAGGCAAAGGGGAAGATGACATGTCTGAACTGAACAAGAAAGAGAGCTGAAAGGAGAGCAGGATGAAGAGGAGAAGAAAGAAGAGAGAGAGAGAGTACAGTCAGCCAGGGGTCAGAGGAGGACAAGCATGAAGCCATATAGCTAATCCACTGCAAGTCTCGCCCAAACTAGGACAGAAAAAAAATCACGCATTTGAATGAATGTGTAATATATTCAGATGTTATTTTTGATATATTCTCTAGTATTTGATTTCAGATTCTTATGTTATGATGTCAAACTTGGGAATGGTGGGCAAGAAGCATTTTTATGTAATGATCAACTATTAATGCACTGTCACATAAAATATCCAAAAGGGAATTATGAAAATTATTTTTAACTGTCTAACTAGAGCACCAAAAAGAACAGCTTAAAATTTAGCTGAGCCACATTTCAATTATACTATATTGTTCATCAGTAAAAGTAAAAATAAATAAATAAACATATTAATAAATAAGTAAAGATTAGAATGAATTAACTGAACATTAGTTGTTTTGGTTGCGTTGTGTTGTGGTTTTCATGTTCCTCCTGGATTTGAGTGGGTCACTCAGGGTTGTATAGTAGTTGTTGCAGTGAATGAAACACTTGAGGGCACTAAATTCGGCTGTAAGATTTTTGAAGATGTTTGTTTATTCATGACCAAATGGTGCAATTGTTTTGACTCGTTTCTTTAATAATAATGTATTAGTCATATTTCGCACTCTTTACCCTCTTTAAGTTGCTTTACAATTTTGTGCATTATTCATTCATTCTATACTTTCTGACCATTTGCATCATCTGCCCCTTTGAACTAAGATGCAGTGCATAACTTTTTTGTGTCTCTGCCTAGAATGTTCCACAATGTGACATTAAACAGCTCTACCTTACATTTAGTCAATTACATGTGGTCCTATTGCTCAAAAATACCTTAAAAGACAGGCATTTTGACTGTGAACGGAGTCGCCTCTGTACACATCTGACCTGTAACTTGGTCTGGTTTGATCTCCATGAAGAAGAAAGGTTTAATGTCATACTGTGACGCATTCCAGACAAAGCAATAGCATCTCCATGGAGAAAAGCATTTGATGCACCCTCCCCCAGAAAAGTTAAACAATGCACCTTTAACATTCAGAAAACAAACAGATTGTTGGTCTAAAATAGACTTTACCTTAACACTAAACATGTCATAAAGTAGTAGTTGATTATTAGAGTTTTTGCATGTTAACTTTTCATATACACAATATTATATCCATGAACTAAAGGTTTACAGGTCATGAACACCTTGAGGCCATTCTGTGCCCACACTTGATCCAACAACCTCAGACAAGTTAACAGTGCAGATTAAATGTAGCTCTTCAGTATATGCAGGTTTGTGAGGTTACTTCTCCCAAGGCCAAATGTCACTTCAGCCACGAGCAGATAACCTCCTCTGTAAATGCCACACATAAATCAATTAGCTGCTGTAAGGGAGATGTGTCTGGGAGAATGCTGTTATGTAGTATGAGGCAGAATCATTACACTGGAGTAGATTTTATATAGTTTTGCCAAAGAGGCTCAGTTCACCTTGTGTAGGGTTTATAAGACAGATAAACATAACATCTTTAATAGAAGTATGTTTTGGTTTTGTTTTGTTTTGTTTTGTTTTTTTGCTCAAACCCAACTGTGAAGCTGCACTCTGTCAGATGTTTGCTGGGTAAAACTTTAGTTGAAATTGACTTAAACACTGTGGCTTTTATAACCATATACTTCAGTTGTCTTAAAGGTGCATTGTGTAACTTTTGGGGTGGAGGCTCCCTCAATGTTTTCCTTCATACAGTACATGTTATTGCTCTGTCCGGAATGTTTCACAACACGGTATTAAACCTTTCTATCTTCATGGAGACCAAACCAGACCAAGTTACAGGTCAGATCTGTGGAGAGACAGCACAGCTCACAGTCAGAATGTTTTTCTAGGTATTTTTGAGCTATAAAACCATCTGTAATTGAATAAATAAAAAGTAGATCTGTTTAATGTGATATTGCGGAACATTCTAAGCAGAGCAATGACATATCCATAGAAACAATAAGGCGGCAGACCCCCAACCGAAAACTTACACAGTGCATCAAGATAGGAATACTTTGGGCCTGAGGTGGGATGCACAGTTCATTGTGGGTCTTATATTCACATCATATTTACAGTGTTTCTGAACGTTTTTAAACCTGCTGTAATTATACGTTTTTGATGACATACACACCTGAAACCTGTCAGCAGTAAATACATCATTTTGGATGAATTCATAACCAATACTGCATTTTTGGGTTATGGGTTGATAAGCAAAAGACTTCACCGTGATGCAATTCATTACAGTACATAAAGTATGATGCAATTTCAGGTGTATAGCTACCACAAATGACCATATGCAATACATAATCCAAGTTTCTAACATTATTTTTTTATCAACTTACAGGTCCTATATTTAGCCATGTTAGAATGCTGTTGCTTCCTCAAAAACATACATAGAGTTGTGTTTTGTTTCATTCACACATATTTGAGTAATCCTTTATTATTAGTCTGTCCTGAAGCAGTAGTTCTCAGGTTAACAGCTACCTTTTACTTTTGTTTAATAGAAATTGGCAGTTCCAGGGCTGAAATTATTTAAATGATCCTAACTGTATGGAGTTTTAAAACACTTTTTTTCACATATACATAGAAATTATTTTAAACATGCATACATGCAAACATATGAACATAAAAACACAGTGGAGCATTTACTGTTTCACCACATGACATCACAAGGTGGAACAGAGCCTAAATATGCACAACTCCAGGTATGTTTGTGATGAAAAAATAGAGTAATATGGGCCCTTGAATAATTTGGTTTTGTCCTGTCTGTCAGGTAATGTCACTTTTTTCCTTACAATACAGGGACAACCAGTACCTATTGCCCTTTTTGTGTAGGCCAAATATTGTTTATGTTATTCCTCTTTCATTTCCATAGATGGAGCTGGCCCTCGCGTCAAGACATATTTCTCTCTTAGGAGACAAATAGAGAAAATATTAACCTTTCTGTTTGGGTATCAGCAACTTTAAGACTACCCTTCACTCACCGCTGTAGGCTGACATACCGAGCTTCTGATAAATGGCTTTTCACATCACTACTATGTTCTCTTTACATATACACACATAAACATTACCCATATGAAAACCGTACCCTTAAGAGATACAAAATGAGCCTCCTCATAGCTCTTTTTAACAGTAGTAGTAGTTGATTAGTTGAGTATTTTCTGATCTATGTTATATGGTGTGTGATACTGTAGGTTGTTACTTTTCAATTGTGTTTTGTTTCATTCACACGTTTAACACACAAACCCTGCATATTTAGTCTGAGTTCTTCTCTCAAGCAGAAAACACTCTGTGTGCTCCACTGTGCTTTTAATAATAATAATAATAATAATAATAATAATAAATAAAATAAATAAATAAATAAATAAATAATAATAATAATAATTCATAGCATTTATAGAGCACTTTTGACACTCATGACACCCAAAGCACTTAACAGTTCATTGTTCATTCACTCCACACTTGGTGGTGGTAAGCTACTTTTGTAGCCACAGTTGCCCTGGGGCAGACTGACGAGGCTGCCAATCTGCGCCATCGGCCCCTCCGACCACCTCCAACACTCTCACACACTCTACTTTCATACTAGGTGGGTGAAGTGTCTTGCCTAAGGACACAACGGCCGTTTTTTGCGACTGGCGCCCCACTGTGGCACCTGGAATTCCCAGCAGTCTCCCATCCAAGTACTAATCAGGCCCTACCTTGCTTAGCTTCTGAGATCTGACAAGATCAGGCTTTGGTATGGCCAAAAATTCCATGCATCTTCACTAGAATCATTTGGATGATTTCAGCCTGGAATTTTCAATATCTATTGAACTAAAGGTAAAGGTAACTGTTAACTTGAAAACTACCACTACATGACATCACAAGGTGGAACAGAGCATTTTGAGCATTAGGGATTTAGACAGACTAATAATACAGAGTTACTTAACATGCGTGAATGAAAAAAAAAACAGGTATGTTTTTGAGGAGTAGGCGGCACGGTCGCTGAGTGGCTAGCGCTCACGCTTCACAGCAAGAAGGTTCTGGGTTCGATCCCCATGTGGCACGGCCATAAGATTTGGGTCATCCGAGCCTTTCTGTGTGGAGTTTGCATGTTCTCCCCGTGTCTGGGTGGGTTTCCCCCACTAACCCAAAACATGCACCATAGGTAAAATCCTCCAGCTGAGGTCCTGACCAAACTGAAGCAAGAAGATCATGGAAATGGTTCCTGGGTGCAGTAATGTGCTGCCCACTGCTCCTAATAACAGGATGCAGAGAATAATTTCTCCTGTGTGACATCAATAAAGTCACTTCTTCTTCTTCTAGATGTATATAATAATAATAATAATAATAATAATATATAGGACCCTTTAACCCTGTTTTGCATATAACTTTTCATATACACAATAGTAGCCATGAACTAAAATTCTTATAAACATTCTGTGCCCACGCTTGATCCATCAACAAGACAAGTTACCTATGGAGATTAAATGAAAACGTTAACCTTTCTTTAAGATCACCTTGGACAGTTGCCACAATAGGCCTGCATACAGTGCTGCTGACACAACTCACAACTACATGTTCACTTTACATAATACATACAAATCAACCCCACCCACATTCAAACTGTACCCAGCAGCATATCCAGCATGCCACCCCACACTCTTATTTTAACAGCCCAAAATGCAAATATCAAGCCATAGATGACAAAATTGTAATTACTTTAGCCTCTGCATTAGCCACTTTGCCCAGAGCCCCTTTTGTGTCTCTCCTGTTCCCTTCTTTCACAGCACCATGACTTTACATATTTAACCCTGATTGCATGAGATGAATATTTGATGGCATATATGATCAAAACTAAATGTAAATACGTATCCATTTCCCCTTATAATGTATGCTGCATGTTTCTCTTGGCAGGCGATCCGATCAATTCTTCCACCTCTGTCAATATGGTTGCCTTTGTGCTGCTACCCCCCATGCACACCAGTGAATTACAGCCACCAAAAGCCACTCTGAGCTCCATTCAGAACAGCAACAATGTACTCTCTGAGGTGTAGCCTGCTTTATCTGCTAGGGCCACTGTTTTTCTATGTGCCAGGCAGCCAGTCAGCCAGCCAGCCCCGCTATAATAAGCCTCCCTTTTGCAGTTCCACTTTGCGAGCGGGTAGGAGGAGGAAGTGACCTATATAGGCTGCATCTTTCAGCCTTGTATCCGCTCCCTGCATTTCGACGGCGCTCTGGTATATATATATGCATGATTTGAACGCGTGAATAATGCAAAGGATGCCTCAACGCAGGCCCACGTCGATAAAACGATCCTTCATAATGAGTTGTAATGGCAATCACGGAGACAATCAAAGGTATGAGTCAGAGCTGGTGCCTGAATATGTGTGTGTAGGCAGTGCAGGTGAGAGAGGGAGGTACAGAGCCCCCTGGTTGCCTTTGCCCCGGGCCCTGTCAAGGTTGCCCAGGGTAATACTACCTGGGACTTTGAAACCGACATGAAAGCACAATTCGCAGCAGGGGAGGTGAGGGGAAGGAGGTAGGGTGAAGCAGCCCAGAAGAGGAGCAGAGTGAGCAAGCATCCTGCCCTCCCTGTGTATGCATGTGTGTGTGCGTGTATGTTTGTGGACAGCCAAAATGTCTTCATCCCTCCTCCGCCATGGTACATTCGCTTTCACTTTATGACTATTTTATTTCAGTTGTTGCTTTGAGATGCTGTGACAACTCAAATTTTAAATATTTTACTCTGTATTGCTGGGTTTCTTTTGGCATCACAACATTCAATCGGCCAAGATAGAGGGGCAGGCAATATGTTAAAATGCTGATATTTTTTGTAATACAGTGACTTCAATAACAGAAATTATCTAGTTCAAGTTCTAGTTGTAGATTTACCTTTTGGAAATCTAATGGCAAAAAGGACTTAAATGGCCTATATGACTCTATTTTCTGATCTATTTTATAATGTCGTTTCCTTGTCAAAAACATGGAGTATTGTTTTGTTTCATTCACACACAAAGCCTGCATATTGAGTTCTTCTTCTAAAAAAAAACACAAAAAAAAACTCTGGTCCACCTTGTGATGTCATGTGGTAGGTAATACAGGAAGTCCTCCTCTGTTTTTAAACTCCATACACCTTTACTAGAATCATTTGTATAATTTCAGCCCTGGAAATGCCAATCTGTACTGATGAAAAGGTAAAAGCGAGCTGTTAAATTGAACCACTACCATTGTATAGTAGAACACAATGGAATAGCATTTTGAGCTTTGGAGATGTAGACAGACTAATAATACTTTACTCAAAGATGTGTGATTGAATGAGGTAACAACATTCTAACATGGCTAAAAGCAAGAATCCATTTTGTGTAATACAGTGGTACCTCACCTTACGAAAGACCCAACAAAAGTTACGAAACGCCCTCACATTCAATTTTGGTCTCTAGATAAAATTCAAGTTACGAAACGTGAAATCTCAAAAATTCAAATAATGCGCGCTCAGATGCACGCCCCGAAAGGTAAATACATTTTATCAACACACACGGGGGTTAGGTTCCAGAAATAACCCGCAATAAGAGAAATCCCCGAAGTAGGACAACTTTATATTTTACAATTATTCTACATGTTTTAAGGCTCTAAATGCCTCACCACACACATTATACACTTTTCTCAGACTGGAATTAAACTTTTCTCACATTTCTCTCTCGTTTAAACACTCAAACTTTCATAGATTTTCAACAAAATGTATTAAATAGTGAAGCGTGGGGGGGAGACACGGCTCCAGAAGCCCCGCACCGCGCGAGGAGCACCGCGCGAGGAGCACCGCGCGAGGAGCACCGCGCGAGGAGCACCGCGTGAGGAGCACCTCACCTCACCGCGCCGCGCGAGGAGCACCTCACCTCACAACTTACGAAAAATTCACGTTACGAAACCACTTCTGGAACGAATTAATTTCGTAAGGTGAGGTACCACTGTATAGGACCTTAGATTCCAGCAGCCAGTGCAGTTGGAACACAGATAACCATTGCATAAGCAGTGATTATATTGTGCAAAAAAGATTCATAGAGTGGCATGTGATTTAACTATAGGCGGCACGGTGGCTGAGTGGGTAGCACTCATGTTTCACAGCAAGAAGGTTCCGGGTTCGATCCCCGGGTCACCCAGACCTTTCTGTGTGTGTTCTGTGTGGAGTTTGCATGCATGGTCTGGGTTCGATCCCCGGGTCACCCGAGCCTTTCTGTGTGGAGTTTGCATGTTCTCCCCGTGTCTGGGTGGGTTTCCTCCGGGCACTCCGGTTTCCCCCACCAACCCAAAAAACATGCACCATAGGTACTCCAGCTTAGGTCCTGACCAAGCCGAAGCAAGAAGATCATGGAGATGGTCCCCGGGCGCAGTAATGTGCTGCTCACTGCTCCTAATAACAGGATGGGTTAAATGCAGAACTGGAATTTCCCCACTGTGGGACTAATAAAGGCATAGCTTTCTTTCTTTCTTTCTTTCTTATAATATCTCTTTGTGCAAATTGTGTTCTGGAGGTGTTCGGACCCATGCTGTTATTTCAAGGAAGAATACATTGAAGACTTTCACCTCATAGCAAGAAGGTCTCTGGTTTGATTCCTGGTCCATGTATGGAATTTGAAGGCTGATGAATTCCCTTGCTCAACCTAAAAACATGTACTGTCTAATCCTCGTGCTGTAAACTGAGCTTGCCAAAGCCTCCTTGTAATTTTTAAGCTTCAAAATCTGTTGACATTAACTCATCCAAATCAATGCAATTTTAATCATATTTGAAGCATAGCAAGGTGTAAGTGCTTCATTCAATAATGTTGAGATTTCAGAAGCCTTTGCTATTCAAGGCAGTGATGAAAGTGGATGAAAAACCCTTAATATGGCTGAAATTAGATTTGACAGAAGCTTGAAAAAATATCTATTGTCTGCTGTGTTTAATAATGTAACACGAGGCCTTTTAATTTATAAATATCTTAGAAGTCAAACATGCAATGTAAAAGCAGTGTAGTGAACATTTTAAAGGCAATACTATTCTGATCAGATCAACAGATGCTGGATTTGTCATGTGGAGTCTGTCCAAACAAAGGATCACTGCATTGTGACTTCAAATTTAGTTTTGAATTAGAAATATGTTTTGTTAAAAATAGAAGTTGTTGTTGAAATTTGAGAGCTCAATACAATATCGTGGTGACACTACAGACTTGGTTGGTCTTACCTTTGGGCGAATAAATAAATGATAATGGACATTAAAATGACATCATGCAAAACACACATAGCACACATTGTAATTCTCCATTATATCCACAGAAAACATTTAAAGGGTTTGAAGGACATTTAGTATTTTACATGTCTAGCAATTGGATTTATAGTTTAAGAGCAGGATCAATTCTCATTAAATATTTTATTGTTTTCTTTAATGCATGTTTAATGATTCATACTTGTTATTTTACCATATTTTATAAAACAGAGACAGTTCTATAGTTTAAGATGCATTTGATTACGTTTGTGAACAGAGTTAATATACAGTATTTCCATTATATTTCCCCAGTGTCAATTTTTCGACAAAACAATCCATACAATCTTGGAAATCCATCACTTCACTACCCATCTTTTCCTCTTGATAAGTAGAGCAATACAATGATACCAATCTCCAACTCATCCCTCCCCAAAAATCCCTCTGTGCTTTTTGGCGACCCTTGACCCCAGCTCTGTCTGCGCGCTAGCTGTAGAGCTACAACAGCAGATGTAAGGGCCACGGCTGCACACGGTGTCACTGCCCAAACAGCTGTGGCTCTGGAGGGGCCTGGTCCAACCACTGATGATGGATGACGGGACGAGCGGTGCCACCTTAAAGCAACCCACACAACTTCTGCACAAGAACACAGAGACGACTCCGGCAGCTGCTGGAGTACGCAGACAGATGGACCCAGTGTTTGGAGTTTGGAAAGTTAAGTTGAAGCCTTTTGGCACTTCACTGGTTTTAGTTTGTCAGAATAATAAAGTTTGAGTTATTGTGTTGGTGGTGGTGGTGGTAATAGTAGATGAGGCTGGGTCCATGTCCGGCCACTGTTTTGGTTAAATTATCTGTTAGAATTAGTTGTATTCATACTTTGCAGACAGTACTCTGTCTGAAGCTGTTACTCAAGTTAGAAATTCATTTGGTTTGTTTGTTTAATGCAATCTGACCATAAAGTAAAACAGGTGAGCTTTTTTTTGTGCTGTTAAACAAGTCTCTCACACACAAAGTTACAGTCTAGCTAGCACTAGCCAACAGTTTTCAGTCACTTTCACCTTTTTGTTTAAATTCAAGCTCCCAAACAGGACTGTGAGCACTCATATTGATTCCAGGCACTTTTTTGACTGTGTTTGCTAATGTTTTCATTGTGTAACCATGATTAAGTGCTGAACATTCCACTATATAGGCATAAATGTAGAATTCCCCCAGGGTGAGGTCACTGCAAAGTGTCAATACTAATAATGACCTTATGTAAAGGTGTGCTATGTAACTTTTGTGGTACTTATTTACCATACATTTATTATAATGAGCAGGGCTCACCCACCTACAGAGATCTGACTCGTAACTTGCTTTTCACTGTGGTGATAGATTTCATTATTGCCATGTTGTGGAAACAGTACAAGCTCTGTCTTTATGTACGACTCATTCATATGAGACAACATTTAACCATAACATGATCAGAACAGTTAAAAGTTAAATTTGTGCCAGTAAGAAAATTTGACGAGAATTTCTAATGGATCTGTCGTGATTTACTGCAGTTTCAATTAGACCATAGCTGGTGCTGGGTCTCCCTCCGTCTGGTGGCTAAGGGGCACAAAGAGCAGCGTGAGGAAATCTCTCTCCTCACATGCTTTATCTGCTGCTGAATATTCAGTGTGCACAGCTCCTCGGTCTGCTCCTCTGCTCAAGCACCCAAAGCCGCTTGCTCTAAGGAGATAAGGCTGTGCTCGGAGGTCCTCTTCAGCACGCCTCTCCTCTGTGTGATCAGCATTTGGCCAAGTGTGGACAGAGCTCACACACTGTCCAACTACATCAGCTGTCAGAGAGAAGATAGACTACATAGAGAGACTAATTCACATGGTATTGTATTATCATGTGGTGTTCACTGGGAGCACACTTCCAATCAATTACAAATAGTATTGTTATGTGATATAAATGTTTTTCATCATGGAACAACTATAAGACATTTACACACACACACACACACACACACATACACGCAAGGCGGGCGGATTAAGTGTCTTGCACAAAAACACAACAGGCACTGTTAGGAGCTGGGACTGAACAAAAGGGTCAGTGGCTGAGCAAAATGTGGCTTGCCCCTGTACAGATATAATGTAAAAGCACCACTTACAGTCAAAATTAAACCGATGTTTGCTGTCTGCATCAAATTAAAAAGTAATTTTAACATTTTGTCCAAGAACCAGGACGTGTGCTGTTTGCATGCTAATTATTGCTGTTACTTTTTCTGTGAGGGCAACAGTGAGGAATAACATTGAACCACAGGAAATTAGTTCTACCTAAACTCTTAGCTGCCCAAATCCTCAAAATAACTTTTACTCCTGTCAAAATTAATTATCAAAATGAAAAAACAAATAAATGCAGGCCAAAAGGCTTGAGACATATTAAATCTTTTGTTTAATTTCAGCTCTTGTCAGTTACCTCCTCATGCATCATTTATGTTTTAGATTTTTTTATTTCCTGGGAATTACACTTGCTGCAGTGTTTTATTTTGGCAGCCATATTGTTCATCATAATTCCCATCTTAGGGTTGTAACCCGCACATGAAAGTGAGATGAATTATTGTCGATAAAACAGATATCGATCTATGAGACTCTCCAAAAACCCTCCTTAAACATTCACAGAGCTAATAAAGACACATAAAGCTAACCTGGCACACCTTTTGTTAACAACACACTCAAAGCAGTTAGTGGCTAATGATTTAGTGAATCTCTATGTTATTTATGACTCTGAGCTTCCCTTGTTAAAAGCCAGACTTGGACGTGAATGGAGGTAATAAATTATACTCCAAAATGCTGCTGTTGGTTAGAGTGTCTGCATACAAGGCTGTAAACAATACCTTACTCAATATGTGTGTCCCATATGTTGCCTGTATGTAGGCTACTGTGCAATTTGCATTAGGTATGATAAGTGCATTTTAATTAATACAGGATTTCGTGGCTATTTATTTGGACTGTGCTAAGAAATTATAATTACTTGTGTCAAGATTGAAAATGTTTATAATGTATGTCTTTAACATATTTTTATTAGTATGTTAAACACATACATTATAAACATTTTCAATATTGGCACAAGTAATTATAATTTCTGTATTTATTATTGATACTTCGTTCTTTGTTCAAGGGCTTTTGCACAGTAGGCCTACTTTACAACTAAGTTAAGTCTTCCAGTGGACTATATCTGAACTATTGGCAATCCCCTCCTTTGTTGAGCCAGACTGGAAAATAAGTTTCTTCTTCCACTGTGTGCTGAATAATAGAATATCAGAATTCACCACAGAGCGTTGCTCTCCCTATTGCACCAGATGATATCTTCTTCTATACACTGTATTCCCATGCTGTAAAATTCCATTAGGCTGCTAAAATGACTTGTCCTCCTGCTAGCAAAAGGTGGCATCCATTTGCAGATTCTATCATCGACCAGGCGCTAACCTCTGCTGCTACCCCGAAAACTCACACTAGACAGACACACACTCCCTGCTGCCCCGTCCAGACCAGGCCTATAATGATGAGGTGCTTGTATGTTACAGGATATTACAGGAGTTGCTTCAAATGACCACATGGCTGTAGAGGAGCAGTATAATGGTTGGAGCACACCGGTACCCATTAGATACACGGAGAGCTGGCCATGGTGACTGAGGCAGTAATGACCTATGGAAGGCGCTGGCTGCTGTCTGTATGGGCCTGTGTAATTGGAGTCCAGGCTGGTCTGGGCACACACTGGAGCGGTCGTGAACCCTCCTCGATACAGGGACACCTGTGGGTCACCATTAGCTCTCATCATCCCGCCGCTGCCCAGCAGGGGCTGATGATACTGTTCTACACCAGACTGGACTCGGATGGCGTGCTTACTGAATATGGTTCAAATGTAGAACTGCTAAGATGTTTTTATTGTTTTAGACCGGCCAGACAACTTTAGAAAGTTAACTGTAAGTGTATGAAGGAACATTATAACGTGTGAATTATTTAAGATTTTCTGTGCATCTTAATAATGACCTCAATCAAGTTTACTTGTTTTTTGCTTGTTGGGCGTGAACTTATGTAGTTTCCTCTGCTTCCATTCCATTTGTTATCTAAACTCATTTTTATAATTTTGCATAGGGTTGGGTCCACAAACTTTCTGTATCGATCTTGTACCTTAAAGTCATTTGACAACAATTGACTGTGGGAGATTGATAATATTACCCCTTTTTCATGTTATAAATATATCACCAAAGTGCTGACAGAGAGGTTTGTGCAGAAAAACCTGCCACAACAGCTGTTAAGAAAGTTTAAAAGCAAATTCTGATTCTGAGTGGATTCTTGCTTGACATATTCTGTGATCTGATAAAGTATCTGACCAAAACAACAAGCTCATGGTACTACTAGCAAAAACTGTATTTGTATAAATGCTGAATGAAATTACAATTAAACCTAAATCTCCAGTTAAACCCACTCCATGCCTTCTTCTTTCTGCTCTTGTCCATAACAACAACTAAACTCTACCACTATGTTATGTTGTCCAGTTTGAGATGTATTCGCTCAATCAACTGAATTATTAAAGGTCCTTTATTACACAAAACTGACACTTTAATATTGTTACCTCATCAAAAACTTGAATTTGAGTAATCCTTTATTATTAGTCTGTCTACACCTCCAAAATTCAAAATGCTGTAAGTCAACCTAAATATGCACGGTTTGTGTGAATGAACAAAACACAACACCGTTTTTTTTAGATGATGAAACAGCCTTATAACGTACATCAGAAAATAGGGCACTACGGGCCCACAAGTCTATACCTAAAGATGAACTTCTGGTCAAGTGCTAAACATTGACCAGAATCTATCCGTGTGACTTTCTCAATGACATGAGCATGGTTATGACACTGACCCTGATGTGTAATCAGACCTTTGTGATTACTCTAATCTCTGTTACGCCACTCCGCATCATCAGTGCTTTCAAAACAATTAATCTAATGTGATATTTGTGGAGCTCTATTATACAGTCCTCAGTCCGGTCTGACCTTTTCATGCATTCACTTTTTATGGTGAGAACCAACACTGCCCACTGTCCACAGATTGTAATAGTTGAATACAACCAAATTGCCCACAGTGTTTTGCCTTATTCCATTATAAGAGTGTAGCGTATGGGATCATATGCAGCCTGCTAAATGGATTAACCTTTCTCCCACCGCAACAACTTATCAGTATCCATCACCATGTATCCTTTTGCCATATTTTTCGATTTACCCCATCTGTAAACCTTATCTGCCATCCTCACCAATACATTTTTCTAAACCTCTTCTTCCCTTAGGGCTTTTGATAGACTAGTGTCATGCATGTCTATTTTCCAACATGGCCACAGTACTCTCCACTTGGGACCGTAGCGGGCTGGAGTGGTCAGAGGCGCTGAACTTCTTGTCTGGCTGTGGGTGCCATCTGGGGTGCTCTGACAGGGGAGGGAGCGAGTGCAGTGGAAGTGTAGAACTGAATGTGAATGAGGCGTATTCACATCACAGCGATGAGTCATGGCTCATAATGAGGCTGATGGAGGAGAAAGCTAATGCACACACATACACTCACAGAGGGTGTGGGTGGAGAAGGCTGGTCCATGCATATTCACTAAGTCATATGAGGAGTCTGTGGCAGTCACTACAGGACGGTGTGCAGAGTAGGGATGCTCTGTGGGGCTTGAAGAATGACTGATCGATAATGGGTCCAAGTAAATGGCATGGCGTGACTTAAAATGTAGACTTGAAATGTGCGTTGCCCAATGTTGATGTTCTTCGCTATATAAATGTGCCACAAGTTTTCCTGTTTCCTGTTTCTAAAGTCTATTCATGTAATTTTTAACCTGTAATAAAGCATGAACTATATAAAACACTGAGACTTCATTAATAATAAATAATTAAGTTTATTAAGAATGATTTGGACTTGGGGTTAGGAGTCACTAAGCCAGCATCATTTATAATAAAGTGCTTGTTTATTATAAATCAAGTCTTTGTTCATACTTGGAGTGTCCACTTGGAGCATTCACTTGACATACATAGGCTTGGGGTATTTCACTATATATTATATACTTAAATTTGGTTTATGTTAATTTTATTGATTGTTGGCAAGACATATCTTGCTTATCAACATATTTTTATAGATTCTTTACCTTTGCATATTTTTGCATGTATTGCCTGTTAACAACTTTTAGATCGATGTATACTCTTAGCAACTCCATCAAGGAAAGAATATATTTCAGCCAGATATTTCACCCATAGTGATTGATTTTGTAACAATTGATACACTAGAATATTGATTATGGATTATGGATTATGGTAATCCTTCAATGTGGTACTTCTTATGTCTGTATTGTATGTTTTTCTCATTGCCTTTTAATTACGTTAGTTGTGTCATATGAAAAATAAATTATTATTATTATTATTATTATTATTATTATTATTATTATTATTAATAATAATAATAATAATAATAATAATAATAATAATAATAATAATAATAATAATAATAATAATAATAATAATAGTAATAATAATAATAATAATAATAGTAGTAATAATAATTAACCCCTCTTTAAATTCCCCTCACGTCCTTCCCCCTAATCCCCCTTGCACCTCTCCCCTACAGCACATCCATACAGCACCTCGCAGTGAGCCAGTCTATTACAGAGACTGGGGAGAGCCCTGGGGTACACATATGGGCGACAGATAACGCACAGCAGAGCAGTGGCAGTAGAAGGCTGTATACAAGCTGCCGGCTACTCTCTTCCTGCTCTGATGTTGCTGTGTTAATCCTGTGTTAATCAATGGCTGCGTGTTGTTGGGAAGATGCTGGCTATGCGCGTGCCTCAGTACCTTGCTCTCGCTCTTTCTACCCACTCCTTGTCAAAGTAGAGGAACAATGGGGCGAGTGTGGGAGTAAAAAGGTGAGGCTCAGATATGGAATTAACTATGTGTTATTACTACCGGGACAGGAAGGAAGCTGCAGGCCACTGGCTCACCGTTTTGGCATGAGTTAGAGGATAACAGTGCGCACCGCTGGTGTTTGTGAAAAAAATACCTGTCTAACTGTTTAAAGGGCTTTGAGAGAGAGAAATACTGGTATGTTTGTCCGCTTGTTGCCTTTAGTAGTTGAATATTGCATGATTCATACTGGTACTATAAATCAATAATGCTACTCATATAATATAATGTTTGCTTTTTTGGTTGTAGAAGTTGTAAAGTCAATCATTCACTAACCTTGCTTGACCATCAGTAGATTCTGTTGTTGTGTCCTTGGGCAAGACACTCAAGACAATAAGGAACTACTGCAAAGTAAGGTGTGTTATTAAATATATTGAAATCCAAACTAGTCATAGACCACAATATTGGACCTTTTAGCATCTTGGCTATCGGCCTTAAATCTACAGCATAGGCTGTGGTTGATTTGCAGCCTAAGCTCAGCTTTATTTTCAAACTTTAATATGAAGAGAGAACTGGACTAATGGTGATACACTGCTCTCTTAAAGGGCTGTGGTTGATTTTGTAGTTAATTTAAATAACATAATTTGAGCAAAGTAATCCAAATCAGCAAAAATATCGGCAGAACTTGTACCCCATCAGTTGCTCTGGATTCTAAACAATCGGTATTACCATGAAGAAAAACATATTGGTCCATCTCTAATCCAAACTACCAGAAGACATACCCTAGACATACCAGAAACTGTTCTAAAGCTGTGCAGGTGCTTGAAATTTCTTGCATGTCAATACTAGCTCTGTGCCTATATCTAGTTAGATAGCTTCCTCCTTCCTACTTTTGGGATTTGAAAATTGAATAATGCAGCCTCAACTTTCACTTTACAAGCAACCAATGAGATTGAGGATGGTCCACCAATGAAATGCTGGTAAAGTAATTCATAATAAAAGCTAAATGAGTCATAGCGATACTTTTCAAATGTTTCCTGTTCTGTCAAAGCTGTTGGCGGTTTCGTGGTCCAGGCTGCCTTTTTCTCTCCTTCACTCTCCCAACTGTAGAAAGGGTATATGAGATCATCCCCTATCTTTCCCTGTGCTTTATTTTACATTACAGCATGACAGATTAAAAGACCCTGGACCCGCGCTACTTCAGACAGCACGTCAGAAACAAATGGCCCAGTCCCAAAAACCAAAACAGTCCATCCACAACACGTTTTCTCCCATCGATTATGTCGTAACGAGCCTTAATCAACATTCTCTTAACATCCTCCCCGCTCTAATGCACCCAGCACCCCACCCACCCGCAACGCTTGATCAATTACAAAGCCATTACTCGCAACATCTTGTACAGCAGGCGCGCGGGCCGTCCACTCACTGGTCTTGACGCTGGCCGCAGCAAATGAACTTAGCCCAACAATCTGAGGATCAATCGCATCACTTAGCCAATTAGACAAACGGGAGACAGACGCCCATTACCGTAAGAACTGGATCGATAGCTGGTGCTGGAGCCAGAGGCCTATAGGCTGGCTGTCTAGTCCAGCAGTGCCGCCCTGGGTTTTCATGTTTAGCTAATGGAAGAAGGTGGGGAGATGAAAAAAAAAGAGGGTGGGGTTTAAGGATTTGACTGGCAGGTCGGACATGGGCAGTTGGCAATGCTTGGGGGGATGTTGACGCCGTATAAGGCCAAATGGTGTAAACATGACAGCGCAGATCAATGATGGTGAGGGGGAGAAGTCATTGGTTGATTCACACCCTCACAGTCCTCCTTTCATTCCACAGACAGTTTAAGTGGTAGATTTTTGAAGTGTGTCGCCAAGAGAGACAAGACTCGATATTTGTGCTCAATAAATATCATTCACTGTTTTTTGTTTTCTAATTTGTATGTGGAAAATGTTATGATTGGTGTTTATCACAAGGTCCCATTAGAGCACAGCGCTGACATTCAGAAATATCTAAATGTATTACTAAAAAAACAAGGTCTGGCAGATGAAATGTTTGCTTTAATTACACACTGTATGTTTAAAGTTTTCTATAAGAGGTACTGTCATTTTGCTGAGGTCTTCTTTTGTCTGAAAATGGTATGGCTGCTTTTTGGTGAGCTCTATTTTAAGAGAATATCACTTAGTCTGTCTGGTCACTGCAAAGATCAGTACCTTCTATTCATTCAAAGATATTTTGACAGTAGCTTTCATCCCATGTCTTAATATTTTAAACATTTTCCCACATTTAAGACCAAGTTGTTTTGACATCTTATCTAAGATGATTTGAATATGTAAGGTCACACTGCAAATGAAAGATTGTAACTCTGATCATACAGAAACATACATTATTTCTCATACAGCTATGATTTTAAAGATACACTTCCAATTGCTTTGCCTGGGATGTTACATGCTATGGCATTAAACTTATTTATATAAAGGTCCACTGTGGAATTTTTCTAGTAGTGGGTTCGCCACCTGCATGACTCCATGTTGTTTTTTCTTGAAATGTTATACAGTATGATATAAAATTTAACTATCTCCATAGAGATAAGCAGGCCATATCACCAGGCCAAGTTGCAGGTAGATCTGTGGAGCAGTGGGCCCGCTCACACTGAGAATGCATGTCTTTGTGGTACTTTTGAAATACACATGTAAAAAAAAAAAACAAAAAAAAAAAACACATGTAATTGAATAAATACAGTTGCTATCTATTAGGTTTTTTTTTTTGTCTATTGATCCAAAGGTTAGCAGTTCAAATCCCGTTCTCAACATAAACATTATTGGTTAAGGTTAGTTACTGACCTACAGGTTGGCGGTGCGATTCCAGGGGGGTATTCCACAAACGTTGCTAAACATAGCGGCGCCTAAGTGGTAAAGCCTCGCCTGAAGTAGCGGCAACTTAGCGTAAAGCCTGAAGTCGTTCCACTAACGCATTTCAGCTGCGCCTCAGCGGCACTAACTTCAGCCGCGCCTATCCAGTCCTGGCCTAGATGCACGGGAGACGTAAGAAGCCCAGAACAAGCGACTGTCGAAAACGCGATCATGTCGAAGATTCGGGCCGATTATTTCAGCGCATCAGAACAGAAGTTGCTTTTGGAACACATTTGCAATAACCAAGGCGAGAGACATGGCGTGGCAGAAGATCGCCGAGCACTTAAATACGTAAGTTAAGTCCTATAACAGTGCTGAATGTTGAGTTTTTTAAGTATGTTTTCACCATCGGTATCAAGAGAAGTCTGTGGGGGAGAGGATATACTATAGTTTGGCATCTGGTAGACGTGAGTTAGATTCTCAGGGAGAACAGTTGATGTCATAAATATTATGTATTTGTAGAGCAGTCTTGTCAGTTGTAATTTATTTTTACTATGTAAAAGTATTTGTTCCAACTAATACGTTAAATTGTGTTATCTTGTCTTTGAGCAGGAATAATGTGAAGAGGACTGTTTTGCAGGTAAAGACAAAGCTTAAAAACATTTTGTAAGTAGGCTAATATTAATATTATTATTCAGTGAAATTAGTAATACTGTACTGTTGAAATGGTACCTTAATTTAATTTAAAATGAACAGTAGCTACCAAGCCACAGGAGGTGGAAGCCCCCCTCAAAATTATTCACCTGCAGAGGAGCTGGCACTGGCCCTAAACCGGGGTCACCCACTGGTGGAGGTAATTGAAGGAGGGACCCCATCAAAGATCCTTCCTGCGAGTTCTCCTGAAGAGTATATTCAAGGTATTCTCTAGGCAAATGCTTGCCTCAGCTGTGATCCAAGCATTTGTATATTTTAATAGTATGCTTGTGTTCTAGTTACTGAAGGTGGCGTACACTTGGACCCTCCTCAGCAGTCCTCCAGCAGTGCCTTGCCTGACCCTCAGCAGTCCTCCAGCAGTGCCTTGCCTGACCCTCAGCAGTCCTCCAGCAGTGCCTTGCCTGACCCTCAGCAGTCCTCCAGCAGTGCCTTGCCTGACCCTCAGCAGTCCTCCAGCAGTGGCCTCACACCAGAATGTCATACCTAATGTCTTTTATTGTTTTATGCCTATTGATGGAAATTGATAAATAGGATTTCATTAAAGAGGCTTGCACAGCATCTCTGAAGCAAATTTGTTGAATCATTGAAATGTTGCATCATGGAGTGTGCCTGTTATTTGGCTACATTTTGTTTTAAAAGTAAAGGTTTACCTGTAACTGTATTCTTTGATAGAGATGTCACATAAAATAAAAAGTGTCAATGTCGTCAAGTGAGAGTGATGTTAGGCCCAGCTGATATACGTTCTATGATGATATGAATAATTGTAGGTTAAATTCATTCACATTTGTGTAGTGTG